>CM056197.1:115590549-116194010 GCA_029692085.1 Gymnothorax javanicus | reverse complement strand
GCTGCAGCTGACAAGCTAAATATTTGCCAGAAGAGTATAGTCGACTAAAGCTAAGGTTTTTACAAAAGCCAGGATTACGATTATGCACCTTTCAATATTCACTAATGCTATTGGTAAGCCCCTCCACTGCTCAATGTCAACTTGTTCATAAATGCTGACGTTGGCCTGTATAACTGCTAAATGTGTGGGTTTCAGTATGCATCCCGCGTGTGACTGTAGATGGCCACTAATGGAGGCGTTGCACTAGATGCAGAAACTGTAGTGTAAGTCACGTGACCTCCGAAGTAACTCAGGAAGATGGCTTTGATAGGATGGGAATGCATCGATTAATTACTATTTATTTATACAAAAAAAAAATGTATTTCCTTGCTCTGAAATATCGCACGTATAACCGGATATTGAACCTCAGGTCCAAATGCTCTGCCTTATCCACGACAGTAGCTCAACAGACTATATATTCACTGATCGATTTAGCACTTGTATAGCTGTGCTGTGTTTGAACTTGAGCATATTGGTGCAAGGATTCTCAGTCATAAACTGGCTTTGAAAACAACAGTTGAATATTTAGCGGTGAATTATAAGCGAAAATACTAAAAACAAACCATTTAAGTGATTATCCTGCTGAGGTCTTCCAGTGAATACCATAATGGCGAGAGGATTCTCAGACTGGCTAAAACAATAGCAAGTGCAGATTTACCCACAAACAGCTTTTATGACAAAATATCCAAGGTAAGAAAAATTTTTGCTCATCTCTGTAGCATTTAAAGTGTATGCCTGCTGTTCTTTGAGTGTGGTGTCAATTTAAAATGACAAGGCTTATATCGTTGGAATCTATGGACTGTCCTTTTTCATTTGACGTATCGTTTGTATGCATATCACAAATTCAGTAGAGATGCTTGCGATAGAGCACTGATTATTTAATCTTATTTCATTTAATGTTTTGCTAGATGCTTATTTACTTGCTTGGTACTTGAATTTTGTTCGGTTTAGGTAAAAACGGTCATCACGAACTTTTCGCCGAGTTTCTTCGCTTTAAGAGGATATGCCGCATGACGAGGTTGCTATAAGGAAACATGCTGTATTTATTATGCAAATTCATTGCCCCCGTAACAGGGGCGTTCAGGCTTAAGGTTAATATTTGTATTGAATATATATTTTCCACTAATTTCTTTAAATCTTCACTTTAAAACCAGTTTTCATTGCAACAAAACCGTTGACTTACTTGTGAACTTCTGGTACGTGAAGCAGCTTTTCTCAAAGTGCTCTGAGTAAAGAACTGAATGTTTTGTTAGTTTGTGAAGCTTTTCATGGTCAATTCTTCTTAATTTAACAAGCCAATCTTTCAAAAGGGATTCATTATTTTGTGGAAATTGATGGAAACTTATTTTGCCGTATTTTCCAGATGACTGAATGGCATTATTATTGGTGCAAGCAACAGCAGCACAAGATTTCCCCATTTTCACTATGCTGCGATCAACCTCTGTGTACATTTTGCTTCGGGGATCACGTGACCACTTACGTAACTTGCAATGACCTCATTACATGGCAAACGCTGGTCACTTCACCGGAAAACTAAACTGACCACTGGCTGACAATACTGCTTTTTGTTTGAAAAAAGGACACTTGTTGGACGGATCTTTGAATTGACATATCAGGGGACTGTATAATGTATAGTGAGATCGGGATGATCATCCCATTAATTCGTCGGGCGCTTTTTTATGAAATGGTGTGAGCATACGTATATCCTCTTGGGTGGATACTCTAAGCGCCTACTCGCTGGCATCCAGTGTAGACTGTAAGATGCTGGGCAAGGGCAATCTTTCCTAATCACCTTGTAAATAAGGCATTCTGTTTCCATACAAACGTTTCATGTTTTTTGAGTTATTGGTAGAACCAACAACGGAACAAGTGGAGCCTGAATGCATTCAGCCTGCCGATCTCTTTTCAGTACAGCGAGCAATGTCCGGAAGTAGGAGACTGTCAGGGTTCTCATGGCAGCGCGCATCGTTAGAACAGGAATTAGGTGGTTTCAATGAAATAAGATCATTTGAAATGTCTTTATGCAATTTCATTGCTTCCAATGATCTTATTTCATTTAAACACTTTAAACAATCATGAAACACATGCATTGCTTCCAACCCCTGAGTAAAGAAAAGCGTGAGAAGTCTGGAATCATAACGCAGGTGAAACTGATGAACCTCCATGCATAAGGACTTCAATTCTGTGTGGGAATCTCTTACACATGCATTGATTGAATAATTGCTGACTACAGCAGAGGAACATAAATATACCACTAAAACTCAGGCAGAATGCATGAGAGTTGACGGGTGTGTGTTATTAATGAAAACTGACCACACCTGTTAATGTTGAGAGTTTTCTGAGCTTTTGTAATGGTAGTTTAAATGAATGATTGAAAACAGGTCATGACCAATCATTATTTTCAAGGGATGGGTTTGAGCCTCCCCTATTGCCAGTTCACCAGCCGCCACTGATATTTATATATATATATATAAAGTTTCAAGATGTTGTGTATGTTGTATTTTACGCTGATTTAGAGGTTCTTTTTTTGCCCCCCCAAAGAGGACAGATGCCCACCCAAGCTTGGCATCCTGGCAACGCCTCTGGTCCCAAACAAGTGGAGAGTTTGGGGGCCGCTTTGAATTTTGATCTGCCTCCTAACGTTCCTAGTGATTATGCTGATCTCGCCAAGGTTTTTAGCAAACAACGAGCCTCGACTTTACCTCCTCATCGCCTGTACGATTGTGAGATCAATCTCCACCCTGGTACTACTCCTCCTAGGGGTTCGCTACACTCACTGTCAGGGCCTGAGCGTAAGGCCATGCGAGAATATATTCAGGAGGCTCTTGCTAATGGTTTTATTCAGCCATCCACGTCTCCTGCCGGAGCGGGGTTTCTTTTTGTGGGGAGACCCTGTATTGATTATAGGGGTTTGAATAAGATCACCATTAAGAACCGATACCCCTTTCCGTTGATGAATTTCGCGTTTGAACGTCTGCAGGAGGCATCATTTTTTACCAAGCTAGATCTCCGAAATGCTTATAACTTAGTTCGCATTCGGGAGGGGGACGAATGGAAAACAGCATTTAATACGCATGACAGGTACTGGGAATATTTGGTCATGCTGTTCGGATTGGTTTAACGCCCCCTCGGTGTTTCAAGCACTCGTTAATGACGTCCTCCGAGAGATGTTGGAGAAATTCAACTTCGTTTATCTTGACGACATTCTGATTTTTTCTTCAATGCTCTCAGAGCATAAACAACACGTCAGACGTGTGCTTCAGGCCCTCCTTAATGCCAAGCTTTTTGTCAAGGCTGAGAAATGTGTTTTTCACGCCAAGACTGTCTCGTTCTTGGTTTCATTGTGTCGGAGGGGTCGGTCCATATGGACCCTGTTAAGGTGGCAGCGGTCAGGAATTGGCCTGCCCCTCAAAAAGTTAAGGAGGTGCAACAGTTTTCGCGGTTTGCCAATTTTTATAGGAGGTTTATCCGTAATTTTAGCGCAGTAGCTGCCCCCATTATTGCGCTTACCAAGAAGAATTCCTCCTCGCCGTTTGACTGGTCCCCAGTAGCTGAGGCTGCTTTTCAAGAGTTAAAGAAGCTGGCGTTAGAGGAATAGCGCCATTGGTTGGAAGGGGCTGAGCATCCGTTTGTGGTTTGGACGGATCATAAAAATCTCCAATACATTCAACAGACTAAGCGACGTAATTCCCGGCAGGCGCGGTGGTCGTTATTTTTAATCGTTTTAACTTTACATTAACCTACCGCCTGGGGTCTAAAAACACCAAGCCTGACGCCTTGTCACGGATTTACAACCGGTCTGGTCACAACCCTATGCCAGAACCAGTTATCCCGACTAAGCAGATTGTGGCTCCCGTTCAGTGGGACATTGAGTCTGATGTGCGGGTGGCCTTAAGGTCCGATCTCGGTCCTGGTGGGGAATCACCTGGTTGTTTGTTTGTTCCGCCTTCGGTATGCGCCCAGGTTCTCTAGTGGGGGCACTCCTCCCGTCTGGCAGGTCACCCGGGGATTCATCTGACCAAAAAGTTCTTGGCCCGATGTTTTTGGTGGCCCAGCATGATGGAAGATATCTGGGAGTTTGTAGCAGCATGCAGTGTCTGTGCTCGAAATAAGACTTCCCACCTCCCTCCCTCTGGTTTGTTGCGGCCGTATCTCTAAATGCCCGTGGAGCCATGTCGCTCTTGATTTTATGACGGGTTTGCCTAATTCTGAGGGCAACACTGTCATTTTGGTCCTGGTTGACCGTTTCTCTAAGGCTGCCCATTTTATCGCCCTGCCGAAGTTGCCTTCGGCGCAGGAGACGACCATTCTTGTTGTGGATCATGTTTTCCGCCTGCATGGTCTCCTGAAAGATGTGGTTTCGGACAGGGGCCCTCAATTCACGGCTAAGTTCTGGCGGGCCTTTTGCAGTCTGTTGGGGGCCACTGTGAGCCTTTCTTCTGTCTGGTTTTCATCCAGAGACTAATGGCCAGACAGAGCGGACCAACCAGTCTCTGGAGAATACCCTTCGATGTTTGGCGGCTGTTAATCCATCGTCATGGAGTCGCTTTTTAGCTTGGGCTGAATATTCCCATAATTCTCTGGACAACTCCTCCACAGGCCTCTCACCATTTCAGGCTCAGTTGGGCTATCAACCCCCCCTTTTTCCTGAGACTGAAAAGGATTCTGAAGTCCCCTCTGTCAATTATTTTATTCGACGCTGTCGCTCTGTTTTCCTATGGTGAAAACCAAAATATTGTGAGAGGATACTCTGCTGATCATCCCCATGTATTTTTTTCTTGTAGTGTAAAGTATGTGGTCAGGACGGCGATTTGTTTTTCAGCTCTGTTCCCAAACTTTTCTGCTCCTGTTATAATGGCTGTCAATGGGGCAGTTGGTCTGCGCTCCTGTGGCTTGGGGGCGCCTGGAGTCTCAACCCTTTGTCTGTTTTCATCCAAAGTGACATTTTTCAGGCCTGCACGAATTTTCCTACATTTTGATGTATAATTTGTGTGTGTACATTCGAAATTGTGGCCGGGGGAGCGATTTCAAAAATTTTTTTCCAAGTCTTTTCTCTGCTGCTCCCACTCTAACGTCTAGAGTGGAGGAGTGCATTATGACATCATCACTCCAAAGTTCTACCCATTCATTTCAATGGCACGGAATTTCGCCGGAAAAAACGCGAATACCGAACGAACGACAAGGGATATCGTAATCGTTTGAACAAGCCATCATGTTCAGATCGGCCCGGACGTCTCAGAGTTAGAACCGTGTCTCTATCTCGAAAGCTCTAGAAGGAGTAGGGGGCCACAGAAATCGGGAGGAATAAGAGGAATAAGAAAACTTAAGAAGAACAATAGTGTGCTTGAGCAAGCACACTAATAATAATAACAAACAAAATAAACAACACGATTTAAAGAATTATAGAGGTTAAATTCATATTATAGTGATATGACCAAGAGAAAAGTAATCATCAAAGTGATGACCAAAGCTGGGTCAAAGACTGTCATACTGGGCATAAAGCAAACACCAGAGGACGGGGAGCAAACACAGGCACCATATGGACTCATATGTTGTACATCCCTAGCAACTTATACCTATTTATCCTACCATGATTGTTCAATACCTAATGCAAAAGGCTAGGAGGAGAGCAAAAGGCCATTTTCTTTATCCATCTATTTTTTTGTCTTATTTAAATCTTTTATTTATTTATCCATTTTTTATTATGATTATCCTTTTTTTCATATTTGTTTATCTATTCATTTTGGTCCCATCTTTCCTCAAGACGTAGTCGTCCCCATCCTTTTAAGAATACCAAAGTTTGAAGTCTACTTTTTGATATTTGTCTTTCCATCATCCAATGGACTTTAAGGTAATTTTTGAAATTTGTTATATCAAGCTGTGTGCATGATTTCTGCTTGGTTATGAAAGCCTTGCAAAATAGGATTATGATATTACTAATGTCGGATTTACCATTTTCCAAATCTCCTAAAATGACAGTTTGCAGAATAATAATAGATGTTTTATTATATTTTTGTATCCACTTCTGGATTTGATCCCAAAATAAAGCGACGTAAGGACAGAACCATTAAAAAATGCAAAACAGATTCCTCTTCTTTGTTACAAAATCGACATAAATTTAATTGTTCTAGGCCCCAGATATGTAACATCTTTCTGGTGGGCAGAAATTTGTATAATACCTTAATTTGTATTATCCGTTTCGTTACATCTGAAGTTGTGTTATACACAATATTAAATACATCTTTCCACGGGATTATTATATATATACTACTCAAAATTTGATAGGGATCATAGGAATTTTTTTGTGAAATGACATGCAAATTTGGTAACTGCCACTGATGAACAATATATTGGATAAATGACATGCAGTCAGACACAAAACACATTTGCACGTGCATTTCATGACATTAAATGAGCGTGCAGCCTCACATTTTGGCTTTGACTAACACTTCACCATTTCAACTCAGACGTGTGTGTTGCTTGTTGGTGAAAATTTGGAAGTTCCCAAATTTTTGCATTACATTTAGCAATAACAATGTCTCCTCAACGCCTTAGACGTCGATTGACTTCAGAGCAATTGGGAAGATGCATCGAATGCTTGACTCTGGCTTCTCACAACGCCACGTTGCTAATGCACTTAATGTCAGCCAAAGCGTTGTGAACAGAGCGTGGAACCGGCATCAAACGTTTGGTACAGCAGCACACCGTCATGGGGGTGGTTGTCAGAGATCGACTACACAACGACAAGACCACTTTCTCACACTTCAGGCACGACGTCATCCTTTCTGGACAGCCACCACCCTAAGAAATGACCTTCATAACGCCTCGGGGGTCAGGGTATCCACTCAGACGATACGGAATCGTTTTCATACTGCCGGCCTCAACTCAAGAAGGCCATGTGTTCGAATCCCACTGACCGTGTGTCATAGGCGTGACCGTTTGGATTGGGCTCACGATCATGTCACATGGACACACAACGATTGGGCTCCAGTTCTCTTTACTGATGAGTCCCGATATTGCTTGGACTTTACTGACAGGAGGCAACGGGTGTGGCGAAGACAACGTGAGCGCTTTAATGATGCCTACATCAACGAACACGACTGTTATGGTGGCGGATCAATTATGGTCTGGGGAGGAATAAGCAGGAACGGCAGAACGGACCTGCATGTCATGGGGAGAGGGACGATGACAGGGGTACGGTACAGGGATGAGATCCTCAATGTGTACATAAGACCATACGCTGGTGCTGTTGGCCCTGATTTCATCTTGATGGATGATAACGCCCGTCCCCATCGTGCTAGGGTGGTGAATAAATTCCTAGAGCAGGAGACAATTGTCCGTGATGGACTGCCCGGCGTTCGCCGGACCTAAACCCTATCGAGCATGTGTGGAGCGTGCTGCAGGTCGCCATTTCGGTCGTAGGGCACAACCCACAACTCTAGAAGAGCTCGGAAATGCCCTTGTTGAAGAATGGAACAACATTCCAATTGCAAGCATCCGGGTTCTCATTGACAGTATGACCCGACGTTGTCAAGCCGTCATTCAAGCTAGGGGAGGCCATACCCGTTATTGACATTAACTGTGGTAATGAAACATCAAACGAACACTGTCTGTTTTCACTTTTACATGTCAGAGGTGAAACCATGAAGTGTTCGTGTCAAAAGTGTGAGGCTGCACGCTCATTTAATGTCATTAAATGCACTTGCAAATGTGTTTTGTGTCTGACTGCATGTCATTTATCCAATATATTGTTCATCAGTGGCAGTTACCAAATTTGCATGTCATTTCAAAAAAAAATTCCAATGATCCCTATCAAATTTTGAGTAGTATATATTTATAAATAACATTGCGGCTGTGTCTGAAAGACCAAATCCAGTAGGGTGATGCTGGATTTGGATTTTCAACATCAGCAATGGGCGCAAAAAAAGTCAGTTTTTTTGCTTTATGTGATGTTGATGCACTTTTTATTTATTTTTATACTAGGGTGGTAGCCATCGCACTTATTGTTTTCCCAGCTCTTCCTCTCCATCCCTCTTCCTTTCTCTCTTCCTCTTCAATCTTTTCTCCAAACCATTTGCTTTCCCCCAGCCTTTCCTCCTGATGGACTTCCTTAAAGCAACACTAAGGAACTTTCATTTTTGGTTGAGTTTGGCGGTGCCTGTGGACCAAAGCGGTAGTGTTTTGCCTGAAGGAAGACCACATTTCCCATGAGCACCAGCGCATAGCATCATAAACATCCTGATCTCCCGGTCACGCGCAGTTGTTTTGGAAATTAACAGAAGACAGGTCCAAACTATGTTTCTGTTTCCAGTGGCTGTTTGAGGTATGAATAGCATAGAGGTAATGTATCTAATTGTGGCCAAACAATATCATATGACGATGTTGAAAATAAAAAATGTTTAACTTTGTTTTAGAACCGTATCCCCCCACCACCCCCATAAGCAGGACTATGAAAAGTCATAACTCAATGCACACGGGTTTTGTTTTACTTATTATTTAGAGCAAGCAACGCGGTTTGACGCGCCGACACATTTGATAGACTTCTTTTGCAATCACTGTACTCAACAAAAACACAACAAGAATCCCGTTTGTCTCTGAAACTATTACCTAACAATCATCAGAAACTACTTGGTCAAGTACATACAAACTGAGACGATAATCCCACAATGATTCAGTATGATTGATCTTCCCTCTTTGGTACTTTCCACGGGAGGAAGCTACATATTTCACTCAAACATTTGTATTTGCGGTTTGCAGTCATCGCTTGCGATGCTCAAATAACAATGATAATGCTAATATTAGCTATCGGAAATTTGCATGGTAGCAATAAATAGCCACCAGCTTGATAGATCGCAGCTCCACAGTGACATGACCAGCCACACAACAAACTCAAAAGTACTGTAACGTTATACAGAGAAAACAATGTGTAACATTACTTACTAGTCCAGCAGTAACAGGGCCAAGGCAGCATCGGTCGGACATCCCTCCTTGTCTTTGAGCTCACGCCAGCGAGTGAAAGCCTGGCCAATATTGATCCTTGTCTGGGCTTTGATTCTGTTACTCTCTCTCCTTCATTTTTTAGTCTCCTCAGACAAAACTTTTAATTTTTTTGGTTTTCTTGCTGCTTCTGCCATGATAACGGTAATCCCACATAGGCGTTTGCATTGACTTTCGTCTTTTTAACGAATGAGGAAAGTGGGAAGTGACGTATGCCATAAAGCAGTCAGCACATTTGCAGTTTCATGTGTGCAGGGGTTCCTACTATCCACCTCGAAACTGCATAGTACCAGTGAAAGTGATACAGACGCCCGCAGGCCATGACAGAGGTGTCATTCAACCTGTTGTAAGTCGATGTACCATCACAAAAGTTCTGAAAATATTATATGAAAGTTGAAAAGTTACTTAGTGTTGCTTTCATGTTTCCCCACGCCAAATGTAGCCAGTGGGTTGTCTTTGGGCCACACAGAACTCTATGCTGTGTGTAGTTTTTGTTTAAATAAATATTTTTTATTTAACTCATTTGCATGCCTCTGATTTACTGCAGCAGAGGACATAGTGTATGTGAAATAATTCCAGAGTGAAGTTTTTGCTCAACGTAAGTGTAAAGACCTTTATTGTACATTGCAGGTTTAATTTACCACCATCACAGAAAATGTACATTGAATTACAAAACATTTCTCATGTACTCCCAGGCCAAGGGCAGATGACTAAAGTCTTTGTTGGAAAACTGAAGGCTTAGAAGTCAAGATGAATGTATTATGTATTATTAAACAGAAAAAAAAGAATGACAGTTTATGCCAATATTTGAAGACGACATATAAGGAAGATGACATGGACGGAACAAGCATACCGTCGGCCTGCTGATAAAACCTTGTTTCTTCAAAATGATAAACTTTGCAGGAAAATAAAAAATAAATACAAAATAAAAAAAATAATCAACATGGACTTGTCTACCTCCAAGTGTAAATTTCTGTCTTACAGAACCATTGCAAGTTTCAGTGACAATGCATAGTTGAGCAGTTTCGACAAGCATTTTCATCAGTTTTTCATTTACAAAATACTTCAAAAGTATTCCCCAGCAATAAAACAAAATAATTGCTTTGCTACACAGCATCTTCCAAGTCTTCACTGGACCTGAATAACCTCAGCGTTACCCAGTGGTTTGGGGGCTACTGTAATCACGATAAAAAAAAACATATCTTATTATTTGTGAAGCTTATGTCTGAAACCTGAAGTGCAGTCTGCCTTACCATGACAGCAGTAAAATTGACTGGCACGTTCCAAACCACAACGACATGTCAGTGTAACTCTCTGATGCCTTCTCTACGTATAAAAGGGGGTCCTGTGTGGTGATAATAGGAGAAATTGGGTTTATGAACCAAAACCAATATGGTAGTGCTGGGGGTAAGATGCCTTTTTTGGTTTGGGGTAAAATGCCCCTAGGGAAGGAAGGCACCTTACCCCATTTTGAGTCGTAGTCAT
Source organism: Gymnothorax javanicus (assembly GCA_029692085.1). NCBI lineage: Eukaryota > Metazoa > Chordata > Actinopteri > Anguilliformes > Muraenidae > Gymnothorax > Gymnothorax javanicus. Next base: position 116,183,489 of record CM056197.1, on the reverse strand, counting down.
TCTGTTTTATGAGTTTTTTTCTTAAAATTATGTTCTATTTATAGGAAATATATATCAGACATGATGATTTAATAAAGAACTTGGGAATGGAAAGTTAAGTGTATCCATACATGATAAAAGTAGGGCCATATGGAGTTACACAATAATAAATCATATATGCATCAATACCCATAAGGACCTAAAAAGATATATATTGGGTGAAATGCATTATGGTCACTGTTCATTTTAAAGAATCTTCATGGATACTTATATATGTTCCATACCGCTATATGTTTATCTAATGTGGTGCCTCATAAGTAAGTAAGTAAGTAAAATTTATTTACTATAGCACCTTTCACAGAGGACATAAAACTCACAAGGTGCTTCACAGTATTAAAAAAAAACATGCAAAAAACACAATCAGTAAAATACAAACAATAATAAATATATATAATAAATATACAAATACAAAAGACACACAGTAAAATCATTCATTTTCTATACCCGCTTATTCCTCACTAGGGTCGCGGGGCGAGCTGGAGCCTATCCCAGCTGACTACGGGCAAAGGCAGGGACCCACCCTGGACAGCTTGCCAATCCATCGCAGGGCACACACACCATTCACAGACCATTCACTCTCACACTCATACCTATGGGCAATTTAGTGTCTCCAATTAACCCAGTGGTTCCCAAACTTTCTCTGCTGGGCCCCCCTTTGGTACATAAGAAAATTTTTGCCCCCCAAAAAAAAAACAAAAAAAAAACAGGACATACATACACATATTTTGTTTTCAGAGTCCATTGCAGTTTATTTCACACATTGTAATTAATATAAACATCAACCTTTTTTTTGAAAAAATAAAAGTAAACTGCCATAAACTGCAGGTTGTAATAAACTACAACTACTTTTAGAATTAGAAATAAATAACAAAATAACAAATCGCCTTTACAGTGTAATCATTTTAAGTGTAACTGTTTTCAAGCACCTTAACTGTGTAATTATGTTCAGTGTAACGGATTTTTTTTTTTAATATTCAACAACATTGCTATTAATGCATTTTTGAAAAACTGCCCCTCTGCAAAAATGGGCTTTAAAACATGACCAACTCCCTGAGAGGAAAAAAAACCCAAAAAGCTAAAGGTTTGTTTAAGACAGACAATACACTGCGGTCTCTCCTCATTACCCACCGTTGTACAGGTGAAGCCAAAGGCAAGATATGTGTCGTCATATTTTCTAGTCTTTGCCTTGGAAGGAAATTGCTTTAGAAGCACATTTGGCGGTGCTTCATCCTCTGCTTTGCGTTTACGTGGGAGCTCCGTCAAAAATTTGTCCATGTTATGGTAGCAGTGTCATTTACTGTATTTATTTATTCATTCATTCTTGCCGTGCGTGAAATTTTTTTTCCCACTACAGTTCCAGACACCAACAGAAACTTACTTGCATACAGCCAATCAGCGACCTTGTGCCAGACCTCTGAAGGAGTGTCTCGAGACAGTTAAATTTTTCTCGCTTCACTGGCCTTGCACATATGAAGTAAAAATAACCGAGATTGTGTTAGCTTATTCTAGAAAATATGAATGCTCTGAACAGATGAATTTTGTCTAGCCTAGCTGGAAACATTAAAAATGATTGGCAGGTTTGGAAACGGCCACCGCATTTTCAAATGAAGGACACGAAGATTTAATAATTCAAAACCTCTTTTAAAGTATAAAATCATTAGGCTGTATCACACCCCTCTGCCTGAGTATAGCCGTCTACTTAAAATTATGTTTCTATGATGCAGAAAGAAAGCACCATAATCAACCTATATTAACAGCCGACAGCGAAGTGCGAAAAAAATTCATGAACACCACTTGCCAAACCTGCCGATATTTTTGTTATGTTCAGTAGCTAGGCTAGATAAAAATAATCTGTAGGCCTACAGAGCATTCAAATTTTTGACAATAAGCTGACGCAATCTTGGTTATTTCTTCTTTATATTCATCGGATTTTGTTCGGTGTCACGAACTAGTTTATTATTAATATGCCAGATCAGTGCAGGATAAAAAAGTGGCGAGTTGGGTATTGCTAGACTACATTGATTGTAACCAGCTCATTTTACCAGCTTCAAATATTTGAACAACTACATTCATAACAATTTATTTATGAAAATGGCAGGCTAGATGAATGATTTGGCCAACAGTGATGCTGAGATTAAGCAGGCATTTACGATGTAATCGCAGTATTCTGGGCAGCGAATGGACTGTGCAGTCAGTGGTTCCGAGACCGTACCTCGGTGCAAGGCCAGTAAAGACAGAAAAAATTCAACTGTCTCAAGACACTCCTTCAGTGGTCCGGAACAAGGTTGCTGATTTGCTGTATGCAAATGATTTTCTGTTGGTGTCCGGAACTACGTGGGGAAAAAAAAAATTCGCTTCCCACGCCCCCCCCACTTTGGGAACCACTGAATTAACCTAACATGCATGTCTTTGGACTGTGGGAGGAAACCAGAGTACCCGGAGAAAACCCATGCGACCACGGAAACAACATGCAAACTCCACACAGAAAGGCCACAGGCCGGATTCGAACCCACAACCTTCTTGCTGTATGGCAGCACTGCTAACCACTGCGCCACCGTGCCGCCACACAGTAAAATCACAACACAAAAACAACAGTACAAAAAAAAAAACCAGTGCAAAGATTGTTTACTTGAGAAATACACTAAAAAGGCTGCCTCGTTACTGACTTAGCCAAAGGCTAACCTAAAATAATGGGTCTTTAAATTGGTTTTGAAGGCCTCAATGGATGTGGCAGTCCTCAAAATCAGCGGGAGGGCATTCCACAGCCTGAGAGCGACCGCCTGGAAAGCCCTGTCCCCTTTGGTGGATTTTTTAGTGCGGGGGACAATTAAAAGGCTGAGGTTCGCTGATCTCAATGCCCTGGTTGGGACATGAGGCTTAAGCAATTCAGCAATGTAGGTGGGTGTCTGGCCATGTAGGGCCCGATAAGTTAGAAGTAAAACTTTAAAATGGATCCTTAGATTCACAGGTAGCCAATGCAGGGACGCCAAAACGGGAGTAATATGTTCGGACTTTCTTCTTTTTTTTAAAAAGTCTAGCAGCGGCGTTCTGCACAAGCTGCAGACGGTCAATGGGAGCCTTGCTGAGGCATGTAAAAAGAGCGTTGCAGTAATCAAGCCTTGACGAGATAAAGGCATGAATAATCATTTCAAGCTCAGGTTTAGATATAATATGCCTGAGTTTCGCAATATTGCGTAGGTGGAAGTAGCATGTACGGGTTAGTGCCCTAACGTGGCAGTCCAGGTTCATGGCCTGATTGAAAACAACTCCCAGATTTCGTAGATTAGAGCGCACATTATGGCCAAGAGACCCAATACAGCTACCCAATTCAGCAGCAATATTATTTGGAGCGACGATAAGAACCTCCGTCTTGGCTGTGTTTAACTGCAAATAGTTACAAGACATCCATTCCTTAATGGCTGCCATACAATCGAGTAAAACATTAAAACCATTGGGCCTAGCAGGATCAAAAAAAAAGTAGAGCTGTAAATCATCTGCGTACAGATAGTACGAAATTCCCTTGAACCTGCCAATGATATGGCTCAGAGGTAAAATATATAGAATAAAAAGAATAGGACCCAGAACCGAACCCTGCGGTACTCCACAAGAAAGGGGCGCAGTCTCTGACACAAAAGATTCAACAGCCACAGATAAACACCGATTCGATAAATAAGAGGCAAACCAGTCAAGAGCACAACCTGAAATGCCTACACTATCTCTGAGCCTGCCTAACAAAATATGATGATCTACTGTATCGAAAGCGGCAGTTAGATCAAGCAGCACTAGAATTGTGCATTTACCAGCGTCAGAAGCCATCATAATATCATTAGATACTCTAAGTAGAGCCGTTTCTGTAGAATGCTGGTGTCGATAGCCAGACTGAAATTTGTCGAAAATACCATTTCCATTTAAAACAGTGGTTAGCTGGTTGGCTACAACTTTTTCTAAAATTTTTGACATGAAGGGCAATTTCGAGATAGGCAGGTAGTTGCTAAATACAGAAGAGTCGAGATTGCGCTTTTTCAAAAGAGGTGAATTACAGCTGATTTAAAATTCTCAGGAAAACAACCAGATACTAGTGAGCTGTTAATAATGGTGAGAAGAAAAGGGGCAATGGAGCTGATAACCTTTTTTGCCAGGGATGCAGGAAGGCAGTCAAATGAGGATGAGGAAGGTTTTATACTGTTCACCACCTCATATTTTTTAGTAGTCCGCAAGATATAACCATCTATTCCATGCATGCATTTAATGCCGACAGTACCTTGCCATCACTTGTGCCTTAGTGTTTAGTCAGTTAATAAAAAGTTAAGTTTAGGAGAATGTTCCTCTTTCTTTCCCCATTTCTTTAGCAAGGAAATTTCTAAAAAGATGTTGATCTTTTGTATGATGTAAACCTGCCAATTAAGACAGCTATAATATGATAATTACTCATGTGAAATGCAGTAAAACCAGTATGTATTAGGCTTTACATGTTATTCTAGATAACATAAAACAGATGCCCATGGGGGGGATCTCACCCCATCCAGAAGGGCATCTTACCCCATGGGTGGGGTAAGATGACCTTTTTTTTTTCTTTTATGAATTTGGCATCTCCAATCCCACCCGAATCTGGAATGTCCAATTGGGGAACTATGTACAAGGCTTGCTGGTATGCGAGCCCTTGTTGCCAATTCAGGAGAGAGGGACGGTTCACGGCTCTCTGAAGCACGTGCCTGTTAATACTGCTTCTTTACACTCATTGGTTGAATCCTCGCAAGTTCAGAACGAGGGTGGAGGATACCCAAACATGAACAAGCTTAGAATCTTCCTGATGAGCGCCCACCTGGCCAACAGGAGGCGTTTGAGCAACGAACAAAGCAACAATTTTATATTTCCCTTCCCGGCAGTTCCTTCCCAATTTGCATCCCTGTAGCGCAATAGCCAATTGTGCGCTACTCTGAAAAAGCTGCTGACCACTGCCGGTTGGTACAGCCAAGGCTCGAACCTGCGTCATGATAGTCACTTCTGCTCCGCGATGCGGTGCTTTAACCAAGTGAGCTTTAAAAATAAAAATTTATTAACATTTAAAAATATTTCTATAGTGACTGTGTCATAAATCTTTCGAGATGTGGTAGCCAACTTTACATACTGTCCATTCAAGCAAAAAAATTATTAATTCATGTTGTTTACCTTCAGTTATGAAAATTCCTGCTTTAGGGGGGCATCTTATCCTGCTCTACCCTACACCTCATAATGTTGATTCACGCCACATTGTCCATCGCAAAATTGAGCAAGGGACACATCCTTCAGTAACCAGCCAGGCTTTGGTCGAAAAGTGTGCGACTGGCTGTGGCAGTTTGTGGCTGTCTACCAAAATATCTTGTACTAAACTGATTGCAACCCCAGCAAATGCAGTGATGATAACACCTTAAACTACATCAGAATTGCAACAATGAATGTGCGGACTCTACAGGATGACATCAAATTAACCACGAGAGTGGTGCAAAGATTCTGATATCTTTGCTATGCAGGGGGTCCAGCACACGTCAACAGGAATCCTTTCATTTGATGTTGAATCCCTGAAAAGATGGCAGTTGATATTGAATGGCTAAAAGCACAAACATGGGCATGGTATTGGAGTATTGCTAGCACCCCAAGTGAAGCTTGAAACACAAGAACATTTGCAGGCTAGCCCCTTAAGCCCTGAGCCTCTTTTTCGAAAATGGCTAGCCCAAAATGAAATGAGTATATCTCTGCAACCATTTGGTCCATTTGATTAATCTTGGTATCATAATAAAGGTAAAACCATTTGGGATTTCTGCCATGGTGTAAAAATCAGTATATATGTCACTGAGTCAGAGTAAATGAAGATGGAACACAGTATAAATCAAACACCTCATTTTGCACCAAACAAAGTTTTACTTCTATCCCTTGTAAACTTAATTAGTTGCATTCTGAAACCTATAAAAATTTACAGCACAGAATCTCACCATTAGCTGTGCCAAAGTTTATTCTAATCAAGTAAATCAGAACAAAATTAGAGAGGAATGTCTAGGTGGCTTCTCCAAATTGGCAATTCAGGTACCTTGTGTGCCAAATCAGATTTCTCAGATATTAAACTGTAAAACTCATCTAATTTCACTTAAATGTCACTACAGGCATACATTCCACCCAAATACAACCAGTTTTTAATTTTTAGAATTTATAATTTTGTAAAATTATTATTTCTGCCAGTTCTATAGCATATACAATTCCCACTCAAAGACAATAAATACAAAGAAAATGAAGCTTGGCTCCACTGGAGCAGATTTATTTAAAAAAAGCAAATTAATTAAGATTATGAATACAATAAAGGTTAAAAAATGGGGGGAAAAAGTAAAAAGCATTAAAACCCCAGCAATTATTATGCAAGAAAAATGGTTTTATCTTCCAAAAGCACGACTGACCAGGGACTCGAATGCCTGTGTTGCAGCTCTACATCCTAACCACCAGGCTATATCTTTTGACTGATATATTGCTGTCAAATTGCCAATATAAAGAATGAGTCAAGAAAACAAGTCACTCACCTTGTTTGTATTGTTGTGCCCTCAGTATTCAGGCGTTTGTCAGAAAACGACTTTGAAAATGACGGCTGAATATTTAGCGAATAATTATACTGAAAATACCACAAACAAACCTGTTAAGCGTGTATATTATCGTGCCACTTACGTACATTCGAATGGCCCATGGACTCAATTTGACACACTGGGAATGCAAGGCTCTAGCTCAGGCTAGCTTTGTGCGATAAAGGTGGTTTAGGGCTCGTTGGAAACGTCAGAAGCCATAGAATCAAATGGCTACAGGCAAAGTCTTACTGACAGCATCACAAGCCGATCACAAAGAGGAAAATACATTGCAAGCAAGCTGAATGCTGAGGAACTGAGATCTTTGAAAATACTCGAGAAGAAAAACATGCTAAGAGACTGGCAGATCTAGTTTCGTTATAACACGGACACAATGAGCTAACAATAGCTAGCGTGGATTTACCCTGAAACAGTTTTTTATTAAAAAATATCAAAAGGTAAGAAATTTTTTTGCTCATCTCTGTAGACTGTAAAGTGTATGCCTGCTGTTCTTTGAGTGTGGTGTTTGTTTAAAATGACAGGACATACATTGTTGGATTCTGTGGACTTTCCTCTTTCATTTGAGGTATCGTTTGTATGCATAGCACAAATTCAGGAGAAATTATAACAAATCAGCGCTGATATGATTTTAGCCTATGTTTTGCTACATGCTTATTTACTTGCTTGGTGCTTGAATTGTATTCAGTTGAGGTAAAAATGGTCAACATGAGCTTTTTGCCTAGTTACTTCGCGTAAAGTGGATATGCCGCATGACAATGTTGCGATTTGGAGACATGCTGTATTTATTATGCGTAACCACCGCCCCCCGGTACCGGGGGCGTTGGGCTTAAGGGGCGAGAATAATATCTTCTAATATATAAATGAAAGAATGCAATTGTCAATCCTTTGTGTCCACTTCTCCACTGATGCAACCAAATCACTTTAAGCAAAATCGTTGTTCTACTCTGAGCTAGATACAGCCTAACAAGAACTGGAAGAAATCCCAAGTGTAAGGTAGACTTGGAGACTTCAACATGACTATTTCTGCCAAGGGCAAGGAGAGCGTGTTCTGGGATGATATACTTGGAAATTACAGCTCTGATCACATGGAGACAAGCGATATTTGTGAACGCATTCTGGCATGGTGCCGTAAAAACCGTATGAAAATCGGCAGGACCTTTTTTCAGTCCAATTTCATGTAATCATTCATTCTGGTTATTTTGATCATTGATTAAAATTCCAAATTTTTGGTTATAATAGTAATTTTATGAGACCGATAACTAACTTGGCAGGTTTCTTGCTACACCAAATTGGCATCGACAATGCCTTCAAACTGAGAACTGCTCAAAAACTTTACCTCTATTAGCCTTCCACAAAAATACCACTGACTGACTTACAGAAATTCAGCACACAAGGAAAGCCCAAATAGCTGAGCCACTTGTTGATCTTTAAAATGTTCACATGATTTATAGAAGTAATTAGACCCTTCCCCGAGTGAACAGCCAGACACAATAAAGCAGATAAGACAGATTTATTATGAACACTAGAATGATTCTCCAGTCAGTAATTCTGTAACAGAACAATGTTGCTTGGAAACTGATGATTAAAAGTATTGATGTTTAGGAGGGGCAGAAAAAACTGAATTTGTTGCAAATTACTGACCAACCAGAAGCTAAAAGCATAGCAGTCAACAGGCATCCTCAGAGGTAACCGCTGACTCTTCCTGATTGGTCTTCAATTCATGGATATGCTGTGGATGGTGACATCCCCTTCCATTGAGAGGTAATCATAGCGTTTATCACCCAGGCGGTTTGGGAATGAGATTACGGTTCCATTATGGAGATTGATCCAGAAATTGCCATTAATTATGGAAATGGTTACCTGGGGAAGAGAAGGAGAGATTTCGACAATTAAAATGGAGAGAGAAGTCAACAGGATACAGGTCTTGCTTTTGCGTTCTTAAAGTGCTTGTTCATCCAAAAATAAGATTTGGATCACGGAATCTCAATACATCCTTTGTGCACAGATCATTTCAAATGCCTATACAAATTTATTCACATTTCAATCACTGCAAATTGCGATCATCTTGGAGTGAATTTATCTTCGGCCATGACGTCACGGAAGGAGTAAAGCCAGCAGCAGAGAACGTATTGTCAATGGCATTGGACTCAGTGACTCGTAATAATGGAATATTCCTTTGAGAAAATATCAAATATCTGCCTTGTTTACGGCGGCAACAATAAGGCCGATGCAAGCAGAAGCATCATGGTCCATAAATTTACAAAAAAAACCCCCAGTATTCCAAAGATATGGGTGGATTTTGTCAAGAGGAAATGAGCGGATCTCACAGAGCCCTATGTTGTGTCCGATTCTGCTCCCCATCAAATTGGGTTCCCCCTTTGAGAAAGTTTGGTGATGCTGTTGCTGATTTGAGAAAATCATGAAAGAAATAACGTAACAGGCATTGATGAATCAGCTGGCTCTAAAGAAAGTTATCACAGATGACGCCTCGTAAAGTGATGATTTTTGATACTCTGCCATCTCCTGCAATTTGTCCTTTTCCAATACAAAGCTCTTTGGCTCGGCAGTGATCAAACGATTACCCCATGCTGCAACGATCTGTTCTACCATCAAATTCAGAGTAAAATATACACTCACTCTCCACGCTATTTAGGGCTGTCATTGCATTGCGTTGTTCACAGAAACATGATTTGACAAGGGAACTCAACCGAACAAAACACCAGATCAGAATTTGTGATCAGCTCTTAACACTTCACTGATGACTGCTTTGATCTGCCAGATCCCGAGTCATAGGATAAGTTTGGATATTACTGCAGGTTAGGGATTACTGAAGGATGGCTGCCACAGAAACCCACATAGAAGTAGGCTCTGAACTTTTCTCAGTTAAAACTGCAAATTCTGTCTGCAAGGACTGTTAAGAAGTAGGCAGGGGAACACCAGATGCAGGAACTGAAGTGTTTATTGAAACACAAAACACTAGGAGAAAATAGGCACACAGGCCAGAAATAAAACACTGTGCACATGCATTGAACAAATGGGAAAACTAAGGTACACTGCCCAAGGCAGGGGGAAACAGAAGTACACACTCCAAGAGTGGCTAAACTAGAAAAACAAAAACTGAACCTAACTAGACTGACGGACACACTGGGAGACTTAAACAAGGGGCAGACAAGACGTGGACGCAGCAAAATACAAGACTCGGGAATCATACAAAGGAAATACTCGGAAGGCACAAGGAGCTACTAGAGCCCGACCGATAGGATTTTTAAGGCCGATACCGATACAAATATTTGCTGATTTAAAAATCCGATATTCCGATATATCGGCCGATATATATTTAAAAAAGAAATTCCAGAAACGCGTAACAAAACATAAACAGATTTCCCTAACATCAGTTATATGTAGTTATTTATGAGTCCTCGCTAAAATAATAGGATAATGCAGTTTAAAAATAAACTTGTTTGTTTTATTGTCACAACAGAACAGAAGAACATCAAAATATATTAAAGTTCTGATAAATAAAATGTATAAAAATACAAAGTTAAGATATGAAACTCAAAGTCCTTTGAACAAAAACACCAAAAAAAAAAAAAAAAAATCAAAGTTACCAGTATTAATAGACTTGGTAAGCTTCATAAATATAACTTTGAACAAGACTGGAAAAAAAAAATATTCTGTTAAGTTCTATAAGTTCTGATAAATAACAACAGCTAAATATAAACTATATGAGGTAGTGTACTGAACAAAAAAAAAAAAAAAAAAATCAAAGTTACCAGTATTAATAGAGTTGGTAAGCTTCATAAATATAACTTTGAACAAAACTGGGAAAAAAAAATACTGTTAAGTTCTAGAAGTTCTGATAACAGGGAAGTTGTAGAGTGCCCTCTGGTTTACAAACTATGCAACAGCAACACTCATAACATGGTTGAAGGGCGTTTCGTCCGTTTTTTAAAATATTCATTTATCGGCCATTATAAATGCCGATACCGATAGTTTGGAAAATGCCTAATATCGGCCGATAATATTGGCCCGCCGATAAATCGGTCGGGCTCTAGATTTCACCATGCAGAGCAGAGTCTATCAAAGTTCCGTCTGATGTCTCCTCCCATCTCTGCCACATAAATAGTCACGAGAGGAGGCAGGGACTCGGAACGCAATCTCGAATGGAAACAGAAACACCTGAGATTAATGAAACAATTACACGAGAACCGAGTTAACATAATGACTCGAGACAAGGTGCTGAGACCATCAATCAAACTAGACAGTTTAGATAAAGGTAATCTAAACGTGACGAGTAAAAAGCACCACGAGAGAAGCAAAGGAAAGCACAGCTTTAAACGCAGTTAATCAGGGAAAGCTTAGGCAGGAATTACTAAAGCTAGACACGCTCGCACTCGCTAATGAGTTAATTAAGGTTAATACTACGTGACGAAATATTTACAATCACCCTCAAATAAGTGCTGGTTAGTACAGTTAGTAATTACCCTATCAGAGAACACATTCATTCAGTTTAGCGAGACCCAGAATTAAGCACAGGTGGAAACAATGAATGAAATACCACAGCCGAAACCGAAAGAGGAAACGTGATTGGACAACGAGACGTAGGCATGCTGAAGGCTGTCACGCGACATCACTGGAGATTGGAAGAGAGGGAATCGATCATCAGACGGCAGAATGAAAGCTGAAAAATAAAACGAAAGTAAGGCATGGGAGAAAAAGCACAAGCACAATGACAAAACAACACACATGAGGCAGAACCATAACAAAGACTATAATTCTACACCAACTAAACTGGATCCACCAGAAGAAGAATCATCTGAAGATCTTTGTCATCTGGAATCATTTATCAATAAATGTTATAGCAAGATGGCAAGAGAATTACATGAGAGCAAACGGGACAGAAGGCAACTAAGGTCCAGTGAAAGGGACAATACAGATCTCACCAAAGACTTAAGTGCATTACGAGAATCAATAACCGCAATAAATGAGCAGCTTAGGAAACTTTATCTTCTACCAAAGCTTGCAAATTACATTGAAGATCTTAAAAACTCACGAGTTCAACAATTCTCTTATCAAGGTCCTGAAAGAGGAGAATGCATCCCTAAGAATGGATGTAAACAACTTTAAACAAACCGCAAGACAACTTTGGCAAGAAAATAAGATGGCAAACAAAATATTGGACATGCAGGGCAGAAATATGCGTGACAATATGATCATTCACTGAATGCTGACAGTCACAGTGAGACTTACCAATCAATGGAGAAACTTGTCAAAACCTTTCTTAAAGAGAAGCTTAAGATGCCTGAAAAAGACATTGATGCAATTAACAATTAATTGCTCCTTCATGGAGATTTTGTATCTCCCCCTGGAATACACTGCCTACCTTTTCCTTTGAATTTCATGCTGTCACTGCGTCTCACCCTGCTAAACTCTACATTGTTGTTCTCTTCACCCTCCAGGTCCTCTTGGGCACTACTTGGACGAGCTTGACACTCTCCTGAGCTCTCTTCCAGAGGACTGCACTCCTCTCATGGTCCTGGGTGACTTCAACCTCCCACCAGCAAGCACTCAGCTATCCAGTACAACCTCACTGCTTCTGTCCTTCACCCTAACCCAGTCCTCATCCCCTGCTACCCACAAGGCTGGCAACCAACTGGACCTTGTTTTCACCCAGACCTGCTTCACATCTGAACTCATGGTGACTCCACTCCATGTTTCTGACCATTTTTTGTTACCTTTTCTAAACTTGTCCCCAGCCTCTCATACATCCTCCAGCAACCCACCACCTGTTACACTGAGGAGAAATCTAAGTTCATCTTCTCACTCCTCCCTAACCTCACTAGTGCTTTCTAAACATCTTCCTCCAGCCACATTTGCCAGCCTCTATGTAGATACTGCTACCTTTGTGTTTAATTAATCTCTCTCCCAGTCTATTGACTCACTCTGCCCTCTTGTCTCCAAACCAGCGCTCTCTGCCCCCCGGTGACCTTGCTGCGTATCAGAAGCTGCTGGCAGCCTTCACTTCTGCCACCGCACTGGCTAAGTCCTCATTTTACCAATACTAGTGCAGTGCCCGTAGGAAGTATGTAATCCAAAAGAAAAGTGGGAGCTTAAGTAGCTTTTTCATGGATGGCCAAATGAGGCTGTGTTAGCTTCTGAGACCAGCGTTTATTTGTCAGAGGAAGATAGGGACAAAACAAACTGCTAACGCAGCATTTTGAACGGTATCTAGCAATAGGTAAGAAATGCTAGCAAGTGAAATCACAGGGAAGAGAATGGACAGTGGTCTTCAAATTAATGCGATAAAGCAACGAAAAGCCTATCCACAAGCGCATGCTATAAAAAACTCCGGGAGTATCAATCAAGACTGCACATACGCAGTACTTTGAATCGTAAAGAAGATCTGGACCTGAAAATGTAATGTTGAAAACATGCTTTGGTATGGGAACTTTAGGCAATGTTTTAGTCAATCAGACCATGCTCTAGCCATGTCAGCAAGCACGATGAGCAGATGAGAACAGCGTAGTAAAACTTAAAGGACCAGTGCGTAAAATGGGGGGGGGAAACAGTGACATCCAGCGTTCAGATTCTAGACTGCAGCGCTCACTCACTCACTCAAGCTCACCCCTCCCATCGGCAAAAAGACGGTGGCCTCCAAGGCCCAAAACACTTTTGTGGAAATGGCGTCTTCCACGACTGGGATTTGTACACGCGAAAAGCGTTCTCTAGCTGGCTGGATTGTCCGGTCGGGCTGCCATACCAACATGGCGGTGCAAGATGGCGACGTCTCTAAAGCAAGGCCCTTGCTATATGTATATATAAACGCATAATTATAAGGCTACGAAAACCAAACAAATTTTCTTTTATAGTGATTATACACTTATATAAACATATTAATGGGTGGTATATTCAGATTTTGCCAATAAAGTATGCCAAATATTACACACTAGTCCTTTAAGAAATAGCCTACTTACAGATGAGAATGCCATACGCCTATGCAAACTTTCCGGTGAGCAAGCGCGGTATAGCAGTAGCATATGGGATTCTTTTAACTTTTTTTCCTCAGGGGTGACTATAGCTGACAGCGAGAACGCGAACTTTTTTTCCTGAGGCGTGGCTATAGCTGAGAGTGAGAGTATGACAGGCTAGATAGGTGACACAGGCATATTGGATTGTAACTTTTTGAAAATTAATCGAAAAAGCTTCAAAATGAAGGATGCACACCCTTGTGCCATGCGCAAGCCGTATCCGAAAGCTTAGGCCGTTCCGACAAGCAGTCAGAGGGATATGCGAGCCACAGACAGACACACAGACAGACACTTCTTGCTTTATAGATAGATAAAATCAATGCATGCATGTCCAACCCACATAAACTCTTCACCACTTTCTCTTCTCTGCTTACCCCCCCCAACTCATCTCTGTCTGCAGATGACCTTGTGGCCCACTTTGAGGGAATGTGACTGCCTTACGCAACTCCTTCACCCCCCCAGTAATGCTTTCAGATCCACCCAGCAACCCCATTCCTGTCCTGTCTTCCTTCAAGACGTTGGAGGCCCCGGACATACTCCATCTGGTCACATCCCACCATGCCACAACCTATGCACTCGACCCCATCCCATCTCCTGTTCTGCAATCAATATCAGTGTGCTCGTTCCGTTTTTTGTCTACTTTTATCAACTGTTCCCTACCCTGTGGTCATGTTCCTTCTGCATTTAAAATGGCATGTATTACATTGCTCCCCAAAAAACCCTCCCTTGACCCTTCTGATATCAAAAATTACTGTCCTGTTTCATTACTCTCATTCCTGTCTAAAACTCTGGAGCATATCGTATTCAATCAATTATCATCTTTTCTCCAACAAAATCACCTTGTCGATCCCCACCAGTCTGGCTTCCGAGCTGGCCACTCAGCGGAGACTGCTCTTCTGTCTGTAACGGATGCATTCGCCACTGCTTGTGCTTTGTAACTCTCCACTCCTGCTTCTTCTACACCTGTCTGCTGCTTTCAACACAGTCAACCACCAACTCCAATTGATCTCCACTCTGGCAGAGATGGGGGTTTGTGAGACTTGTGGTTTGTTTGGTGTCTGGCTGGCAGGGCATACCAGGTTTCCTGGATGGGATCTGTCTCTTCCTCCCAGCCCTGTGCTACTGGTGTCCCTCAGGGATCTGTCCTGGGGCCCCTGTTGTTCTCTATTTACATGAAGTCTCTTGGCACTGTTATCACATCTCATGGTTTCTCTTACCAGTGTTATGCTGATGACACTCAACTTTTCCTCTCTTTTCCCTCCAACACACAGGTCCAGGGAAGAATATCAGCACGTGGCTGACATCTCTACTTACATGGCCAGACATCATTTTAAGTTCAACCTTGAAAAGACAGAGCTCCTCTTCATCCTGCACCAAACTTCCCCTCCACAACAGCTTGCCATCGCCGTTGATAGCACTGCAGTAGCTGCTATCTGCTCTGTGATGAACCTGGGGGTTGTCCTAGACAATCAACTAGACTTCAAGAAGCATGTTGCAGCTACAACACGGTCCTGTAGATTTCTTCTGTGCAACATCAGAAGGATTCAACCTTAACTGACCACCTACTCAGCCCAGCTCCTTTATCCAAGCCACAGTGATCTCCCGTCTAGACTACTGCAACTCCTTGCTGGCTGAGCTACCATCCAGTACCCTCTGACCCCTGCAGCTCATCCAGAACACAGCAGCTTGTCTGGTCTTCAACCTTCCCAAGTTCTCCCACGCAACTCCCCAGTTGAGATCCCTGCACTGGCTGCCAGTTACTGCCTGAGTCAGATTCAAAATCCTGACTCTGGCCTATGCTGCAGCAAACAAGATGGCCCCTTCCTATCTGCGAGAGATAGTCATCCCATACACACCTGCTCAGCAACTACATTCTACAGCAGCAGGACAACTTCGCCCCCCCTACCCTGGGAAAGCTAGTTGCTCCACCTGATCACTCAGCTTCTCCTGTCTTGCTCCCCAGTGGTGGAATTATCTTCTCACCTCCCTACGAACTGCTCCATCCCTGCCACTCTTCCGTCATAACCTAAAGTCACATTAAGCCTGAACGGAAGCAGAAGCGAGACCGTACAATTCTGCCCTACAAAGGCAAAAGACCTTAACTCACCAGAGTGTGAAACTGTGAAAAATGACTTTAAAGTTTCTGCTTTGTCCAGACAAGAGTATTGTAGGTAGGATACTCAAAATCTGGCAAGTAGTTGTTATAATGAAGAAAAGTGTGTATACAAAAAAATCTTGTGCTCAAGTCTGACCTTTGAGCCTTATTTGTCAGTTACTGTACTCTGCCTTTGTATCATGTTCTAAAATCAAGGAGTTGTGCAAAGGCAAAAGGCAGTAACTTGCATAAATTCAATATTTGGTTGCTGTTTTCTGAACACAAGACCATTATAACAGCACTTACCTCAGGTCTAACCATCATGACATTTTTTTTTTGCATGATGAAGAATGAATCAGACACATTAAATTGTTGCTATACAGAGCTGTGGTGACATTACATCATATCTTCATGATAGAATAGCTCCAGTTTGGTGTGTGGCACCAGAAACAGAATGCCAGCAGATAAGTTACTTTGCATTATACAGTATGAATAAATACAGGAAATTATTTTTAATCATTAGAATAACAATTTAATTGTTAAATACAAAGCTTAATAATTAAATGCAAAGCTTTAATATGTATTAAAATTCATGGATGTATTTAACACTCCTCAAAAAGAATTAGCAGAGGTGTATAAAGTACTTGAAAAAAAAACTAAGTAGAAGTAGAAGTACCATAACTGAAAGTTACTTTGGTAAAGGTTGAAGTCACCCATAAGAAAATTTTGAGTAAAAGTCTTAAAGTAGCTCACATTTAATGTACTTAACCCATTTATGCCCAGATTTTTTTCGGAGTAGTAAGGCATATAATTTTATCAATTGAGTCCCTCTGAATCATGTTATGTATTTATTTTTTCCATTTTGTACTTTGTTTTGAAGAAAATAGCATTTTTATGACTGGCAACAATTGTTGCCAGTGGTCACACAGCTTGTCACTAGGTCAAATGTCACCTAATAATAATATAGAAATAATAATAATAATAATATAGTAATAACAAAATAATAATATAGTCATAATAAATGATAACAAAAAGGTGGAGGGGGGTGGGGGGTGCAAAATAAAAAAAAAAATATGTAAAACTGTACATGGATACCAGTGGATATTATCATCCCGGGAACGTAGCTAATGATCATGGTTCAAACCTTGGTTCCCCCTGTATAAAATTCAAAACAACAAACAATTTGAACTGGGTTCTTCATTCATAAATAACCTTTGTATCAGATATACATCTCAGACCAAGTCTGTATGATATAAAAACAATCTCCAACAGGTTAAAACATAAGGTTTGAAACACTGAATTCACGCTGCCAATCGAAAAACCGCCAAACAAGCGTGGGAACAAGTTGGTGGAAATAAAATCATATGTTGTTGCTGATTTTGCAAATGAAACAGAATAGAAATAATCATTTCTATGTCACAGAAATGCAATGCATATGAAATAGATAACCTACATATTCGCAAATACCCTTATACTCGAAACCTCTAAAAACTGTTTTTTCTTTGAACCTCTAAAAACTTGGGGGGGCTGTGGGTGTGGGCATTGGCTATGGTAAGTACTTGTGTGTCAAGAAAAGTGCATCTCCAACTGCACATCAAAATTTTTACCTCAGTAAAGACAAGCTAATGTTAGCTAACAGAGAAAGATTGCTTAGCAGCTAGCAAGAAAATGATGAATGGCAATGTATCAAAATCCTATAGACACAGGGCTTGAATACCTGTGAATTTATTTCGCTAGGAAGAGTATTCTAAGAGGGCTAAAATGAGCCATTGTACATCATTCTACAATTTGAAATAAGTAAATTATTAGCAATCCTGCAGACAGTGTTTTCCTTTAGTTAGCGACAAGCTATGTGCCCACTGGCAACTTTTGTTGCCACTCACAGAAATAAGGCCATGAACAAAAAAATGTTTATCCCAGGTACAATTTTTTGGGGGAGGGTTACTCTAGAGACTTGAATGATTAAATAATTATAAATATTTTTGGGGGAAAATCATAAGAAATTTATGAAAATTACCTCTTTCCAGGAGAATTTGCATTCGCCATGTCTTTAGCCAGAAGGAGCAAGAAGCAGATGATGTCATGTGACAGGAAGCACTTGGAAACTATTTTTTATAAACCAAAACCTTTGTTTAAGTTGTCTACTAGCATATAAGTGGAAAAAGTTGCATTAGTACCCTTGAGATTTTTTATTGTGAGTAGAAAATGACAGTGATACATTTCGGCAACAATTGTTGCCAGTGGGGCAAAACGGGTTAAGTACCAAAAGTATTTTGTGAAAAAATATACTTAAGTATCAAAAGTGCAAGTACAAGTACAGAGTATTTTTCATAGTATGCTTAGAAAGAAGCAAAAAAACCACACATTGTCCTCTCCTTGTTTTCTTTAATCAACTTTCAGGTGAACGAAAGTATTCAAGAAACAAACAAGCAGTCTCTGCTTTATATACTTCTTCTTCTTTTTCTTCGAGTTTACTGGCGGTTTAAAAAACCACTATAATTGACTAGAATTAATAGTAGAATGACACAGGATCAATACCAAGTCAAATTTTTGCTTCAGAAAACTGATTTCTCTTAACTACTAATTGAGATACCATTGGCTCACTGTAGCTGAAGTGGTTGCTACAGAGGACAATGATTGTTTCTGTAGCAAGAGATAATTTTTTTGAACTGCTGGATAGATACAAAGGGCAAGTACAGTACCAGTCAAAAGTTTGGACACACTTCGCTAATGTCACAGCACTCTGTTTTTAGAGAAATGTAAATGGCTTAACTTCTCTATATAATCTCAGATTGAATCTGGTAAGAGGTGAACAGTCAGAAATTAAAAGAGAACAATATTCTTGTTTGAATAGTGTCCAAAATTTTAGAATTCTAAAAGAAGCCATATTTTGCAAAGTAAGCAGACAAACAAGCTTCTTGCATTTTCCAGCAGCCAAATTAAAGACAAGCTGTTTTGGAACTAACTGGGCAAAAAAAGGTCGACAAAGAGCAAACTACAACAAGTGCAGCACATCTTTGGCAACTTAGACGGCCACTCAGCAGCAAACATATTATAGCCATAAAACTGCTCTAGTAAAAAACCAAAAAGAGAGTATGCTTCGCAAATATGATGACAAAATGCTGGTTAGTTGGATGGATTTTTTTTTTTTTTTTTTGCAAAATAAAGAGTGCCTATTTAACATGTATTGTAAGAGAAATGTGGGTATGTCCAAACTTTTGACAGGTACTGTATACTGAGCAGTTTGCACATCAGGCTTAGCTGAGGAGTTAAATTCAGGCAACTCCTGAAAAACAGGGATGGGAGCAGTGGCGGGCGGTGGACGGAAAACTGGGGGGGCGGAAAACATCCCTTGAAACGGATGAGATTAGTGACCCGATTTCAATCATTGTTCTTGGTCAACATGTTAGTTTCCCTTATAATGAAATGTTTAGGCGAGCGAATAATAAATTCTATAAAATGTTTAATTCACATGCAAATAGGCAGCTCTTCACGAAAAAAAAAATCACTGTGGATTTTCCGCGTTAAATTTTGTCACAACCTAAGCAAGTCGTAAAACCTGTGCGTAATGATTTTTTAATTGAAAAAGATTGAAATGCGCTCTTTTTTGCGTTCAAGTGGTGCGTTTGATTTCTCGTCTTGACGAAGACAATTAGCAACGCCTGGGATGGGAGAGTGCAAGTGTCTTTTACCAAGGAAATTGACTGAAAACAGATCAAGACTAATAAGCAGTTTATAGACATGTTTATCGCCCTCCTTGTTCTCTGTCCACCACCCGCCACTGGATGGGAGTGAACTCGTCCATATTTTGAACCGTGTTTAAGCTCGGCTTGCTTGTGAATATTCAATAACTGATCCGGGTGTGCCATCTAGTGATAGAATATTGTAACTGCGTGCATAAAGTTGCAGAGCTATGTCCACTGGCGGACACATCTGCACAAGGATGCCGAGCACCGTTGTTCTTCTCGAACATGCCAAATCCAGATAATCCTTAAATGATAAATTACATTAATATTTTAATTTGTAACAAGTGACAAAGTGGCCATTGTCATAGTAACGAAGTAAAAGTATACTTTTTATGTTTTAAATGTACTAGAGTAAAAGTCCCAATAAAAAAAAAAAAACTCAAGTAAAGCACAAATCCTCAAAAAAACAAAGTCTTCGTTTGAAAGCCATCTCCACCATCAGTTTTCCTCGAGAGCGGTATGCCATTCTTAAACATAATATATAAAACCACTCGACTCGATGTGTGTATATGTGTGGATTTTGGTGACAATACATGGACTGTAACTCAAGCGCGGCAAACTTTGGTGGGCGATAAAACAAAGGCAGAGTACCGTAACTTCAGGGCCGTACAGTAACATCGCTTTGATGCGCGGCTAAACAAAGGCAGAGTACCTTAACTCAACGTCAGCGTCCCGAAACAAAGGCTAAGCACCGTAACTGCAGTTACGGCACTCTGTCATGGTTTCTCAGGGGATTTTCGGAGTTACTGTTGACACAGACCTTCATTTTTTCATAAAAACAATCGAACTGACTCAAAATATTCATCCACATGATAAAGGAGATCTTCAATACCCCCAAAATGACAATAACTCATTTTCGACCAAAAATGATGTTACGGTGTTATGCCTTTGCACGGCAGAATTGTGGCAAAGTTTTGTGATTGTAAGATGAAGCTTGCAGTCATGGAGAAAGGAGGAGAGTTGAAAGGTTCCAATGTGTCCATTAATGACCAATTCCCACAAAGTCTACTACATCCGATAATGGTTGAAGCGAGCAATCACATTATAAAGTTCGCCAGTTCGCCAGCGCGCCTGCCAGAGCGCTATGACAGAAATCCCACTGCTTGCAAAGGCTTCATCTTCCAATGCGCCCTCTTCTTTACTTCTCTTCTTCTCAGCATTGAATGATGCGGAGAAGACTGCCACAATGGTGACCCGCCTCTCTGGTAGCAGGCGCTTCACTGGGCAACAGCTGTCTGGGGAGAATCAGTTTTCTCCAGCTGTTTCATTCAGTCTTCGATCACCCTTGGGAAGAAGGCTGGGGACTAGGTGCTTGACCTGCACCAAGGGACCAAGATCACGGCTGACTACTCCCTCCATTTCTGCACCTTGGACATAGCCAGTGGTTGGAATTAGCCTGCAGTCCTTACCATTTTCCAGAATGGGCTGAGTCCAGAGCTTAGGGCAGAGATGGCCTGCAGGGACCTGGATCTGTCCCTGCCTGCATACATTGATGCGGCCATAAGCCTGGACCAGCTCATACAGGAGAAACGGCAGGTTCAGCCCAGAGGCCCCACCCAGCTGCCCAAGGAGGGGGTGGAGCCAATGGAGCTGGAGCTATCAGATTCAGATTCAGAATACTTTATTAGTCCCAGAAGGGCAATTCATTTCTACAGTCAACCCGTCCATAAATTACAAAAATATAATACGGTAAAAAAGAGATAAATAATACAACAGTTAGAATCCACAGTCGAGCATTATCACATTAACAATAACCACAACCAGTCACAGCACAGCAGAGCAGGATGCAAAATCATACACTGTTCATTTGTGCATTTAGCAGCCTTATGGCAGAAGGAATAGAAGAATTTGCATAGCGGTTTGTTTTTCGCACCGGCACATAATACCGCCGACCTGAGGGCATGATTACAAATTCACTGCACATGATACAGCACATGATCAGGTTGGGATAATATTCTGTCTGCTTTCTGGAACACCCGCGTTTTCCAAAGAGGTCCTTAAGCTGGACACCAGTAATTTTAGAGCACACTCTGATGATGTCATTCAGACACTTCTTGACTTTCACAGATAGGCCATAAAACCAGCATATAAAAGAAAATGTTACAAGACTCTCAATAAAAGTTTGATAAAAGGTATATAAGATATTTCTGCTGACACCGAAGGAGTTGAGTTTCCTCAGCAAATGGATTCTTTGGTTTGCTCGCTTTACAATGCTGTCAGTGTTATCACTGAATTTGAGCTGCGAGTCAAACACGGTGCCCAAATACTTGTACTTTTGTACAATTTGTAGCTCTTCACCATGAATAGTGCTGGTTTTGGGATCGACACTGGATTTTCTGAAATCTATGATAACTTCCTTAGTTTTTGACACATTTCGATCGAGGGAGCTATCATCACACCATCTGACAAATTTAGGGAGGGCACAGCTGTGATCGGATTGGTGGCCCTGAAGAAGAGACAGTAAGACTGTGTCATCTGAAAACTTGATAAGATAGCTGTTTTCTTGAGAGGATCTGCAGTTGTCTGTGTAAAGGAAAAAGCAGGGGACCAGATGGATTGGGTTTCCAAACCCACTTATATTTACAGTCATGGACAAAAATATTGGCGCCCCTGGAATTTTTCTGGAAAATACACCATTTCTCCCAGAAATTATTGCAATTACAAATGTTTTTGGTATGTTTTATGTGCATTCATGTGCAATGGAACAACACAAAAAAACAGAAAAAAAAGCCAAATTTGACATCTTTTTACACAAAACGTAAAAAGATTGGCGAGACAAAATTATTGGCGCCCTTTTAAAACTGTGGGTAAATCATTTTATTTCAAGCATGTGATGCTCGTTTAAACTCAGTCGTGGCAAGTAACAGGTGCTGGCAATGTAGAAATCACACCTGAATCCAGTTAGAATGTGTAAAAGTTGACTCAGCCTTTGTGTTTTGTTCCTGTGTGTGTCACACCAAGCATGGAGAAGAGAAAGAAAAGACAAGAATTGTCTGAGGACTTAAGAAGCAAAATTGTGAAAAAACATGAACAATCTCAAGGTTACAAGACCATCTCCAGAGATCTTGTAGTTCCTTTGTCCACTGTGCGCAATATAATCAATAAATTTATAACCCATGGAACTGTGGCTCCCTGGATGTGGACAGAAGAGAAAAATTGACGAAAGAATGCAACGCAGGCTAGTTTGAATGGTGGATAAACATCCAGAGTCAACTTCCACACAAATTCAGACTGTCCTGCAGACTCAGGGCGCAAAAGTGTCAGCTCGGACCATACATCGTCATCTGACTGAGATGAAGCGCTACGGCAGGAGACTGAGGAGAACCCCACTGCTGACACAGAGACATAAAAAAGCCAGACTGAAGTTTGCAAAAATGTACCTGAGTAAGCTTCAATCCTTCTGGGAGAACGTTTAGTGGACGGATGAGACTAAGGGAGAGCTTTTTGGCAAAGCACGTCATTCTAATGTTTACAGAAAACAGAATGAGGCCTTCAAAGAAAAGAACAAAGTACCTACAGTCAAACATGGTGGAGGTTCAAAGATGTTTTGGGGTTGTTTTGCTGCCTCTGGCACAGGGTGCCTTGACTGGGTGCAAGGAATAATGAAATCTGGAGACTATCAAAAGATTTTGGGCCGCAGTGTAGGGCCTAGTGTCAGAAAGCTGGGTCTGCGTCAGAGGTCATGGGTGTTCCAGCAGGACAATGACCCAAAACATACATCAAAAATCACCAAGAAATGGTTGGAGACAAAGCGCTGGAGAGTTCTGAAGTGGTCAGCAATGAGTCCAGGGCCCGTATTCACAAAGCATCTTAGCGCTAAAAGTAGGTCCTAACTGCCGGATTTAGGAGAAACTCCTAAAAAAAATGGGCGCGTCAGTCATAAATTTAGGACTCCTAATTATTTTATCTCCCCGACGATGATATTCAGGAGATACTATGGTTTAGTTCCGAGGCCACCGCCGCAGAGATTTTATGTGGCTGTGGAAGCCACAATTATAACAGGAATGTTTTCAAATTTTACAAAGGCGAAAAATATATATGACAATGCTCAAGACCGATTTCGTCAATTTCGGACGTCCAGTATGGCTGCTGGCGGCCATTTTGTCCAAAATTTTTTATGTTCCGGGCTCTGGAAGCCACAATTATTGCAGAAGTGTTTTTAAATTTTACACGGGCGAAGATATATATATGACAATGCTCAAGATCGATTTTCGTCAATTTTGGACATCCAATATGGCTGCTGGCGGCCATTTTGTCGGAAATTTTTTATGTTCCGGGCTCTGGAAGCCACAATTATTACAGGAATGTTTTCAAATTTTACACGGGCGAAGAAATATATATGACAATGCTCAAGACCAATTTTCGTCAATTTCGGACGTCCAGTATAGCTGCCGGCGGCCATTTTGTCCGAAATTTTTCATGTTCGGGATCTGGAAGCCACAATTATGACAGGAATGTTTTCAAATTTTACACGGGCGAAGAAATATATATGACAATGCTCAAGACCGATTTTCGTCAATTTCAGACGTCCAATATGGCTGCCGGTGGCCATTTTGTCTATAATTTTTTATGTTCCAGGCTCTGGAAGCCACAATTATCACAGGAATGTTTTAAAATTTTACACAGGCTAAGATATATATATGACAATGCTCAAGACCGATTTTCGTCAATTTCAGACGTCCAATATGGCTGCCGGTGGCCATTTTGTCTATAATTTTTTATGTTCCAGGCTCTGGAAGCCACAATTATCACAGGAATGTTTTAAAATTTTACACAGGCTAAGATATATATATGACAATGCTCAAGACCGATTTTTGTCAATCTCGGACGTCCAATATGGCTGCCGGCGCCCATTTTGTTTGAAATTTGTGGATCGGGGAGATACACGACTGGGTCCCTGTGGCGACCGAGTTATCGAGTTTTTACTAAGTGTTATTCACTAAGCATTTTAGGCCTAAGAGTAGCTCCTTAGTCTAGGAGAGCTTAAAAGTGGTCAAGAGGACTCTTAACTCTCTAAAACCTATTCCCAAAGAATCAGAAAATGGCTGCTGCTGTTGAAAGACAGAATGACTTGGAAATTCTGAATGATGCGCAGTTGTTGAAAAGATGTTGGATCGACCGTGAAGGGATTTTATTTTTTGTTGACTCGGTGAGGGAGAGAATTACGTCTCCATCCATGAGAAACAACCCAGTAAGCCCCAAAATAAAATGTTTGACAGCACTTTGTTACTTGGCCACCGGAAAAATGCAACTTTGCAATGCGGACAGTTTTGGGATTTCACAATCATCTGTCATTCGCTCAATTCAACAAACAATCAATGCGCTCAATGAACCCCATATCATCCAACAGTTTATTCGTTTTCCAATGGACATTCGCCGACAACACAGAATCAAACTTGAATTGATGCACATCTCAGGTATGCTCGGTATCATCGGTGCTATTGACGGGACCCATATTCAAATTATTTCTCTGACATAAGATGAAGAGGTATTTGTAAACAGAAAAAAAGTTCATTCTATCAACACCCAGATAGTATTTGATGCCGAATACAATATTTTGGACATTGCTGCGAAATGGCCAGGATCCACGCGCGACTCTCACATTTTACTGGAAAGCAGCTTATGCCAATTATTTGACAGGCATTGTGTACCTGCGGGACGCCACTTGCTAGGGGACAGTGGCTTTGGTGCTATACCTCCTCCTGTTATGCATGAATTATTTTATTAGGCTATTGAGCGAGGGTTACATTTAATAGATCATCATAATAATACCAGCCTATGTCATATTTTGTATGCATATTTAAATTGAAGGCGATACATTACAAACCAAGCTTAGTGTGCTTTCTTGTTTGAACGATAGCCCGTTTATAGACTGCAAACTCAGACCTCCCCTGCGATTGCAGCCCATACCACTGCTTCTCGCAGTTGTCTGGCGTCTGAGACACCGAGGGGAATGCAGCATTGATCTGTAGGCTGATATTCTCCCACGCATCCCGCTTGGATTTTCTGTTCACCCCCGAGCCAAATTTCCCTTTGATTACAAGCTTTCGCTCCAACACCAACTGGGCAGCAGCAGTAACTGGTCGTGGCTCCAGTTGGGCTTTCGCGACCTTTTTGAACTTTCATCCATGACAGTTTAGGGCAAACAAACTTGAACAGGCCAACAGTTAAATGACTGCAACATATTCTCATTGGATAATAAGTTGCTAATTATTGAGGCAAATGACGCATTTTATTATTGACTCGTTTTATGTTATTGGTGTTTTTACAACTCTCTTTCCTATGTATGTTTATTTGCCTAGAGCGTGATATGTGGGGACTGCGCATAGTACATTTTCAGGAGTGCTCAACATGTTATTATTTTATGGGACAAACCAGCCGCTTGGACTATTTCCTCATTTTTTTTCCTCCATGGGTTGTATGTGGGATATTTTTTTCAATGGGCCGGCCCGTCACCAAACAACCAATCACCGCGCTCATTGTCCCAAGACTCATGCATGAGAATTGACGTCATCCATAGCAACGGAGATTTACTCCCACCTATCTCAGAGCTATTCCTACTCTAGGAGTTTCCAGTTTTCTTAACTAAAAGTTGCTCTCAGCGACTTTGTGAATAACTTTTAAGATTTTACTCCTACATAAAATATTTTAGCGCGACTTTCCACAGTACTCCTAGCGGTAAGATAAGATGCTTTGTGAATACGAGCCCTGAAGTTAGTTTTTTCCCAAAACAATATCTAAACAATATCTAGCAAGCTAGGTAAGCCAAACTAAGTAGGCTAGATCTAAGAGTAGCAAACTATGTACCAAATGTAACTGTTAGCTAGCTAGAGAGCCTTTTTTGCCGACTTTGCTAGTTACATTTTGAGCAGGTGAATGCTAGCTAGCTAAGTAAACGGTGAAGTTATAATTAGGGACCTGGATGACATCGCAAACCAGTTCATTAAGCGCACTGTTACGAGGAGCGACACTTTCCTCATCAAAAGTAACATCAATGGTGAGTGAACAAAAAAGTTTTTTCTTTTTTTATCATGTAGTAGCCATGTGGGCCTAGGACAGGTATTGATTACACTTGTCAACAACATTTTTGTTACATTGAAATCAACACCTGGTAGTACCTAATTTGAGTGTGCTGATTTCAGATCTGAAATTAGTTGTTTTCCAAAAAGCTACAGTTTTTGCAATCAAGATATTTCAAAATCTCAAAATTTCACCTTCAACTAATGAGATGTTCAAAATCAGGTTTCGGCAGGCTAGTCCAATAAATGAATGATTGAATACTTAACGGCACATCAGCTCACAAGGGCTATTTAGTGCCAGAAAAAAGTTAAAATGAAAAATATACAGGCTAGTCCATACAAAACTCAAAATTGCCTAGGGGAGGGGTGTCAAACTGGTCCATGAAAGGGCTAAGGGGCTGCAGATTTTCATTCCAACTGAACAGAAGCACACCTGATACAAGTAATCAGCTGGGCAGGCTGAGATCAGTTGATTAAAATATCAGTATCAGGTGTGCTTCTGCTTGGTTCAATCGAAAACCTGCAGCCCCTTGGCCCTTTTACGGACCAGTTTGACACCTGTGGTCTGAATAATTAATATGACTGCAAACGGCTGGAATCCAAAACATAAAATTGCATGAAAACTAGAGCATGTAGAACCAAACCATTTCCAGATTTGAAATCAGCAGATCAAAAATAGTAAAACACAGTAAAAAAATCTCATGCAACTGAGATTTTGAAAAACTTTTTTGTGCTGTGTTATCAATCAAATGTATTTGATTGCACGTGCAAGGATGTAGCGCAACGTTGTTCGATAGCCTATCACACAGTAGTTTGTTTGATATGTTCATATGTTGGTCTCTTAACCATTACAGTTACGCGGTGTTTTGATTGACTGTAGTACTATGCTAATGAGGTGGTGTCAGATTTGTTTTGCATCTAGGATTTGCTCTCTGATTTATGCTCATGTGAGTCTTTTTACTCTTGCAATTTTGGTGGCTATGGTTATTACTTTGTTGGTGTGTGTCGTTGAACTTTGTCTCATCTAAGCTTGGTAGCACTGGTGATCGCTGACAGCAGAATATCAGGACGTGATTAATGAATGAATGGAGCGGGTAAGGGGCTGCAAAGTACGTCATGGTTCAATGACTTTCAGCACTACTGAAAGCCTTGCATTTGCATAGTCTCTGGCCTGTCATATAGTATAACCAGTTTCCATGTCGGATTGTGGATTTGGTCAATGCTTTTAGTTCAGATGGGCGTCTCGATCTGATTGGGTGGTACTGATTTCTTTCTGTGGTATGTGTATCATCGGTGCATTTGTGTGTGTGTGTGTGTGTGTGTGTGTGTGTGTGCGTGTGTGTTCATGTCGGTCATAGCTGGTAATGTTCTACGTTGCAAAAACACATGCGTTTTACTGCTTTTTTATTTTTTAATTTATTATTATTATTTTTTATTGGATATTTATTAATAGCACGTCTTTTTAGGTTTGGAGCACCCACCAGCATAAACAAAAATTGGCGCCTATGAACCCAAGTACAGATTCAAGATCTATTTAAGAGTAAGAGTGTTACATTCTGCATTTTCTGTATGTTCTGGTTATTGGTTTACTTCCACTTGGTTTATTAGTTCATGCATTCTGTATCATCTGCCTTATCATTTGTCACTTCCATGTACATTGTGTTCCCCTGTGATGTCATGCGTTTCTGTGTTCATTGCCAGTGCACGCTCCTGTCTGCAAGGTGTCACATTTCAGGTGATTTCGGAAGTTTTCCACAAGTTCCTTCTCTTCTCATTTAACTTCCTTCCACACTAATTACTAAATAAGTACTAATCTCACTAACACTCTATGTTTTGTCTAGTTTATCTACTAACCCATACTAATATACTAATTCTGTAAATAACTAACATACTAACTTGCACAATTGGGTAATATTATTACTGCAAAAACTGCTAACTTTACTCATTGATTCTCTCTGCTTTCCACACTAGTCTGCAACTCTGCCGTCTTTGCTCTCCCAGTCCGTTGCCTTAGTTTCTGCTGACACTTTGCAACTATCTCTTATACTAATCTGTTTCTTCCATCTCTCCCCACTTAGGCACTCCTTGAATGCAGCCGTTGCTGTTTAAGGATGTCTTGTGAAAACTAGTCTTTGTCATTGTTTCCCCTTTTGTATTCTTAATTACCTCTTGTGTTTTTCCCTCTCAGTTAATGTTAAGATTATCCCCACAACTGTTGCCCCGCCTAGCTTATTACCTCCCTAGTGTATAAAAGTCATTCACTTCTGCTCAGTCCTTGTCAGAACGTTGATAAACTTTTCCTGTGATGAGCTACCTGTACGCCAGTGATTTGTGTGAGATTTAGTGACACCCTTCTGCCCAATTCTGATTTCTGTCTTTCGCTGCCCTGGCTAACGAACTCGGATTACGGAAACTCGACTCTGCCACTGCTTTACGATTTGGCGCTGTACTCTGTGCTTTTTTGGCTTTTGAACCCCAGCCTGTTTTTGGATTTCCCTTCTGTACCCTCACTTTGATCACCTGGCTTGGACTCGGACTGTAATAAAGACCACAATTTTTACATTCCGAACTACTTGCATCTGGTTCCTTTCACCAGACATAACAGAGTGTGACTGACCTCTGTTTCATACTGGAGCAACTAAAGTTCATTTATTGAAGCTGGACTCAGGTTTAGCATTGGTTTGCTTAAAGATTTAACTCCAGCAACTAAACTTTACCAAAACCGGTGTTGAGTTTAAATTGTTGTTGTGTTGAATTTTGGTATTGACTTGTCCTGTCCCAGACTGGTGAATCTTCGGATGACTGGGCGATCAATTGTTCAGGTTAGTATTAATGTCACTCAGTAGGCTCACAGGATGAGGTGCCCAAACAGATAAAAGAACCAATAAACCAAAAACCAATAAAGAGTCGAAACCCACATTTCAAGTCAGGATAGCAGAGTTGCATGATTGGATCATGAAAAAAATATGTACGCAGCCATTCAGAAGATATGATACTCCATCATTGATGGTTGTATATTCCATCCAGTATGAGTAAATCACATTCTGGATCTATCCTTTCAAAAAAGTAGAATTGCGCTGTGGGTCTCTGGCTTTTTATGGTACCAACCGGCGATTTATGAATTGGAGATGATGAGATAACAATGAAAACAACATGGGTAGAAATTACAAAACCACTTTGAGTCTCTTGAATTGACTTCATACAGACCAGTATGACCAGCCCTCTTAAAGTGTATATTGCAGGTTAAACACTACTGACTAATGTGGACATTGTGATGGCTGGTGTTTTGAGACGCCAAATGCAGTGGCCGGAACGAAAGGAAGTACAGGACTGTAAGAGAGACAAACACAGACAAAATAGGAGAGAGAGACTCGCGCTTACAAAGGACATAAATCTAGTCCGAGTGAAATAAGGAAGCAGCGCGAGCTAGACAGGACGAAACAAAGGAAAAAATCTCAGAAACCGAGATAAAAAGACAAAGCACCAGACGGTGCACAGAAAGAGGAAAGGGGAGAGAAAGATTCCCTTTACTAAGGGAGCTTGTCAATATTCTGAACGCATTCAAATTTGAACAGGCATGCAAAAATGAACAAGTCTCCGTTCGTGTTCAGCTAAAAACGAACGGCAGAGTTTTCAAAAATGAACAAGCATGCATTCATTTTGCGTTAAAAAATGAACATGCAGGCGTTCATTTTTGACCGGTTGGAATCCAAAACCGAACGCAGCTACCCTCTCTCGCGTTACAAAATGAATCTGCTCTCCACTTCGCAAAATTTACACCAACATGCGTAAATATTTTCTTCTTACGAGAAAAAAAAATCCCCGTCTCCCATCCTGCAGAATTTAGAAGTGTATTGTAAGGTACATGCCTATTAAACTTCAGTTTTCACGTCGACTAAAAAATCCGACCAAATCTCCAGTTTCGAGATTATATCTTTACCGATTGTCAATCTTCCCCTCTACGCTTACAGTTTTCATCGAGTTCGATAAGATGCTTTAACACATTCCACGCTCAAGACCGGAGATAAATTGTGATTCAATGGTTCCGCAGTACGTTCAGTCAGCCAAAACATTCAAATGTAGCTGTGTGAATACTTCCTTGCGTGCGTGGAACACAGTGTCTACGTGTCCGAAAGTCGAACAGGGTTTTCTTATTATTATTATTTTGGGGAATTTTTCCTTTATTTGATAGACACACAGTGGAGAGCGATAGGAAAGTTAGGGAGAAGAATGGGGGAAGACACGCGGCAAACGAACCGAGCCAGAACCGAACCAAGGGTCGCCGCAGGAAGGACACAGCCCCCATGGTGCGCGCGCCCAGACCGATGAGCCACCGGGGCGCCCCGGACAGGGTTTTAATATAACTCCGTATCCGATAGTCGGATGGTTTCAATATAAATCCGTGTCCAACATTCGATTACTGTTTTTAATTTCTTCAAATCTACTGAATCTTTTAGATATTAAACGTGAATGTTTTGATAAGAGGGCTCAGTTCTTCAAGATGAGTACCGAGAATTTCAATCAATATTTCTGTTTAAGCTCTGCTCAATAAAGAGAGTCGACATTGGCGCGGGACTTTGTGCATTTATGACGAATTTAGCGACTGTCGGACAGAGATCCTGAAATACTCCGTGTCCGAAAGTCATAAAAGTTCTAATTTTTCGAGTATTCCAGCAATTATTAGACGTACAAACTTGGTCATGTTTGAATCTGGCCGTAAACTGAGGGCCTCGGTCAGAGACAACATCTTGCAGAAGCCCATGCAGCCGGAACACATGGTTAACCACAAGAAGGGCCGTCTCCCGCGCTGAAGGCAGCTTAGGTAGCGCGATAAAATGAGCGGCCTTAGAAAAACGGTCGACCACGACCAGGATGACCGTGTTGCCTTCAGACACAGGCAGCCCAGTAACAAAATCCAGCGCAATATGAGTCCAAGGGCGCCTGGGAACAGGCAATGGTCGCAGCAGACCAGAGGGAGGGAAGTGGGAAGTCTGGCTCCTGGAGCCTATGCCACAGGCAGCAACAAATTCCCGAATGTCCCTCATCATACCGGGACACCAAAAATGTCGGGCCAGGAACTGCTTGGTCCGATGGGCTCCCGGGTGCCCCGCCAAGCGGGAAGAGTGTCCCCACTGGAGGACCTGTGGCCTAACCCTAGGCAGGACAAACAAACAGCCAGGAGGCTCCCCCCCAGGACCGGGATCGGTCTTCAAAGCCTCCTGAACCACCGCCTCAATCTCCCATTGAATGGGCGCCACAATCTGAACAGCCGGAATAACTGGCTCCGGGGTAGGATCGCGATCAGAGCGGTCGTAAACTCGCGACAAGGCGTCAGGCTTAATTTTTTTAGAGCCAGGGTGGTAGGTTAGCGTGAAATTAAAGCGGTTAAAGAACAATGACCACCACGCCTGCCGGGAATTACGTCGCTTAGTTTGTTGAATATACTTGAGATTTTTATGGTCTGTCCATGTCCATGTTCAGCTCCCTCCAACCAGTGGCGCCACTCTTCAAGCGCTTGACCGCCAATAATTCCTGGTCACCAATGCTGTAATTCCGTTCCGCGGCGGACAAAGACCTGGAGAAGTATGCGCATGGGTGTAGCTTATTATCCCAAAGGGGGCGTTGGGACAAAATAGCACCCACGCCAACCTCTGAAGCATCCACCTCCACCACAAATGGGAGGGAGGAATTGGGCAAAACCAGAATTGGCTCTGAGCAAAAGCGTTTCTTTAATTCCTGAAAGGCAGCATCAGCCACTGGAGACCAAAAAAACGCTGAGGAGGTATTCTTCCTGGTGAGTGCAATAATGGGGGCAGCAACTGCGCTAAAATTACGGATAAACCTCCTATAAAAATTAGCAAAGTCCAAGAAGCGCTGGACCTCCTTAACACTTTGAGGGGCAGGCCAATTCCTGACCGCAGCCACCTTGTCCGAGTCCATGCGGACCGACCCCTTGGAAACAATAAAGCCAAGAAACGAGACAGTTTGGGCGTGAAAGACACATTTCTCGGCCTTGACAAAAAGCTTAGCATTAAGGAGGGCCTCAAGCACACGTCTGACGTGCTGTTTATGCTCTGAGAGTGTTGAAGAAAAAATCAAAATGTCGTCAAGATAAACGAAGATGAATTTCTCCAACATCTCCCGAAGGACGTCATTAACGAGTGCCTGAAACACCGAGGGGGTGTTAACCAATCCGAACGGCAAGACCAAATAGTCATAGTGCCCGTCGTGAGTGTTAAATGCTGTTTTTAATTCGTCCCCCTCCCGAATGCGCACTAAGTTATAGCATTACGGAGATCTAACTTGGTAAAATATGATGCCTCCTGCAGATGTTCAAATGCGGAATTCATCAAGGGAAGGGGGTATCGATTTTTAATGGTGATTTTATTCAAACCCCTATAATCAATACAGGGTCTCAAGCCGCCATCCTTTTTTCCCACAAAAAAAAACCCCCGCTCTGGCAGGAGACATGGACGGCCGAATAAAACCATTAGCAAGAGCTTCCTGAATATATTCTCGCATGGCCTTACGCTCAGGCCCTGACAGCGAGTATAACAAACCCCTAGGAGGAGTAATACCAGGGTAAAGATTGATCTCACAATCGTACAGGCGATGAGGAGGTAAAGTTGAGGCTCGTTGTTTACTAAAAACCTTGGCGAGGGGGGCGCACCGGTGGCTCATCGGTCTAAGCGCGCACCATAAAGGCTGTGTCCTTCCCGCAGCGACCTGGGTTCGATTCTGGCTGGGGTCATTTGCTGCATGTCTTCCCCCATTCTTCTCCCCAACTTTCCTGTCTCTCTACACTGTATAACTATTAAATAAAGGAAAAATTCCCCAAAAAAATAATCTTAAAAACCTTGGCGAGATCAGCATAATCATTAGGAACATTAGAGGGCAAATCAAAGTTCAGGGTGGCCCCCAATTCCTCACCCTGTTCAGAACCTAACATCTCGGTGACTGATTCAGAATCGAAAAAATCCTCTAAAAAGTAATCCTCCTCTGGCTGACGCCAATCAAATTGAGGATGCCATCCCAACCCTTCTCTGCCCCTTTTTCTAGTTTAGGAGGGTACGATGAGACAACCTCCTCACACTCGCTTCAGGCATCAGCCTGCCCCATAACTTGATGTCTGGGAAAACAAGTCTCATTCTCTCTACAATGGGACCTACAGTTGGCGCCCCAGTGGACGATAGGATTATTCTGTACCCCCTAAGTGATGCAAGGCGTATGTTCCCGTAGCCAAGAATGCCCTAAAACAATGGGAAAAGCAGGGGAACTGATAATAAAGAACCGAACCTCCTCCGAATGGCCACCAAAGGAAATGAACATATTTAGCGGTTCAGAAACCTCGGTTATAACTCATGTTCCAAGCGGGCGACCGTCCAAAGTTTTCACAGAGCGTGGCTGTGAAAGAGGACAGGTGGGAACGGAGTGCCTCCTAGCCCACTCAACATCCATGAAACAATTCACGGCGCCCGAATCCACGAACGCTTCAATAATAACTCTCTTGCTCCCCACAGTCAGTTCAACAGGGATTAGTGTTCGGAAGGGAAATTGGGTCTGCCCCTCTAGCACCCCCCAAACCGCTAGAGGGATTTCCTGTTTCCCTGAAGCTTCGGGCAACGTGGACGGGTATGACCCGGTTTATGACAATGAAAGCAGATTATTCTTCTGCGAGCAGGTTTGTGAGTCCGACTCTGAAACGAGCAATCAACTTGCATGGCCTCAACCGGAGTGGAATTTTCAATGGGTGGAATAGGAACCGCACACTCGCCACTAGCAGCCTTGGCCCCATCGTCAGCAAGAGGCAATCTGTTTAGTTTCTCCCTGTTATGTTCGCGGATGCGATTTTTCAATTCGCACCGCAGTGCGAACCAAAGAATCGAAAGTCGAACAGGGCTCCAATGTAGCCAACGCGTCTTTTACCTCCTCAGAGAGAGCATGACTGAACACAGTAATAAGAGGAGCCTCCGACCAGCCTGTCTCTGTTGCCAGGGAGCGAAATAAAATAGAAAACTCTGCGGTACTTTCTTTGCCCTGTTTCAGATGCATCAAACGCATAGCCGCGTCCTGACCACAAACATCCTGATCAAACACTGACACCATCTCCCTAACAAGAGCCTCCACAGAATTTACGAGCGGTGAATTAGATCTGATAAGAGGGCCGACCCAAGTGAGTGCTGTGCCAGCCAACAGGGATAATATAAATGCCACCCGAGAATCCTCATTCACAAATCGTGATGGCTGAGCCTTAAAAAATATCTCACATTGGGCGATGAAATCCTTACATTTTTCGGCCTCGCTGCTATATCTTTTTGGGGCAATTGTAACTTTGGTTCTCGAGGAGGGTATATGGGCGATGCTTGTGCAACATTTTGTGAAACTTGTGTAGACAGGGATCTGATACTCTCGGTCAAGCTTAACAGAACGCTCTCCTGCTTTTGCAACGAATTCTCCTGAAGGTGGAGTCTCTCAGCCAAACCAGCCTGCTGGTTGCCCAGGCTAGAGAGCCCCTTGCCGAGACCAGAAAGCATAGGTTGCTGGCTGTTGACAACCTTTTCAATCTCGGCCACAGCTGACGTCTCCATGTTGGCTAGAGTGTACTGTGATGGCTGGTGTTTCGAGACGCCAAATGCAGTGGTCGGAACGAAAGGAAGCACAGGACTGTAAGAGAGACAAACACAGACAAAATAGGAGAGAGAGACTTGCACTTCCAAAGGGCATAAATCTAGTCCGAGTGAAATAAGGAAGCAGCGCAAGCTAGACAGTATAAAACAAAGGAAAAATCTTGGAAACCAAGATAAAAAGACAAAAAGATTCCCTTTACTAACACTTTCCTTTTTTGCAACTAATTCCTCAACACTTCTCTAGCTAGAGATCTTGCGGGCTACAGTGCAATGGTAACACTGACACTCTAGCAAAGGCAGCGAGGCGGAACTGGGGTTTAAATAGAGTCCGGGCGCCGCCCACAATTGATGCCAGCTGGCCAAAGAATCCAATTGTGGGCAAAACGATATCGTCCCGGACGAGAGTAACAAAGAAAGCTCGCCAGCCTCCAAAAACCATGGCAGGGCATAAAGCCTGCAAAATATAAATACAGTATTTCAGTATTTCTTAAGCTATCTACAAATGGTGTTGTTATGGCCCCAATTTGTTTTGGCGTCACGGACAGCAAGGGATGACAGACAAAATCCTTTAAGTTCAACAGATTTAATTAAACAAACACATAGAACTAATCTACACCCTACACTACTGACCAAGATTGAAAAGAAAATAAAAAAATGAGATAGTTACAATTCCCTGTAATGGAGATGGGCTGCTATGTTGTGATGTCCTGGGACAGGAAAATGCTCCAACACAGGCAAAAATCCACAAAAAGCTTAACAGGTCTTGAAAAGAGTGACAGGTCTGATCAAATGTATCCTTCTTGCAATTTCTCCTACAACTCTACTCTCTCAATTTTTCTCCTTATATACTCTTGTCCAGCCCCCTCCCATTCTGGGACTTTCCCCTCTGGGCATGCCCTGGACATGCCCAACCTAGCTTCAGACTGGGCTTCACAAAAAAAAGTCAATACTGCCATCTAGTGGCTATTTACCACATTACAGTGTTAAATAACACTTTTTGTCTGTTTCTGTTGTAGTTGGTTTTTTTAAAACATAACCTGGCAACAACGTCACGTAAGGGAGTCGTAAAGGAAAGTAGCCTCAGCTTACTGTGGCAAGTGATGGGGAGCATGAGGAGGTGGCAAGAAACACTGCAGAAATTTGTGATGGGCCGCAACCATATAATTTCGAGCCGGTCAGGCGTGAGAGAGGGGAGGAAAATCCAACAAATACTGGCCCTCAGAGACTGATTAATGCTTGGTCGGAGGCGAACGAGTGGAGGGTTGGCGAGATGTCCTGTTGAGTAGCTATATAGCAACTAGCGCTAGAGCTAGTCTACGAACAGCAGTGAAAACCGTAACAACAACAACAACAACAACACATATTTTATGGTGTATGGATAATACTGAGTGAAGAAGCCAACGTTTTCTGTACATCTAACTGCTGTGATAATGTGATATGTTCAGATGAAGACGTTGACTAAACATGTACTAGCCAAATGACAATGAAGGCATCAAGCTAGCTAGCCTGGGTGTAGCTTGCCAGTTCCCACCCCGCCTGTCAAACTGATGTTTATTTTATCAAGATTCTCCCTTCACCCTGACGCTGTAAACATATCCGCTTGACTGTCCCATGCTTTGATAGTATGGTACTAGCTGTACAACATCTAAGTCTAGCGGTGGCGGCAGTTTTTTTCCTGCGGGTGCGAACGTTCATGTGCGCATGCATAATTATTGTTGACATGCCAAATAAACGAAATCTCAAATACCAGGCTTAATCTGGTGTTGATCAAACTTTATAGCTGATTCATGGGAATGCTATGATCTGTCTGGGGGGAGATATACCGAGAGAGAGAGAGAGAGATAGAGACTAGTGTCCTTTGTCGCTATTTCTGCCAGGTGCTTGTGTGGGTGGTGTCATCCCATGGAAACTGCAGTGTGACATTAGCGTGCAAAAAATTTGCCCATCTGATGCGGACAAATTGAACCTACTGGCATAAAATTTGTTTATTTTTGACAGGGAACGAATGGACCCTGTGCCCTGTTTGGGATGAATTCTTACACCCCGCACAAACACAATAATTCACCATTGCAAGCTGCTGTATAGTGCAGGCTCATTGACTGTTGTACTCTGACAGGCTCTTCTCTACATTTCGTAACGTAGGCATTGCTTTATGGGAGCGTCGTAAACTGCTGTTAAAAGTACCTACTTTTTCGTATTATGTTCCGTTTTCTGATAACCAACAACATAATATATGATGTATAATTGTTCAGATATTTATTTCCCACAAGAAAATTGTACAAACTCTTTGGAAAATTAACCTACAATATACACTTTAAGTCAAAGATTAGGCAGTTTGCCCAGCTAACTTACTACTCTGGCTTGCCTTTGGGCTCTTACGCCCACTCCAAACAATCTGATTCCATCTTTGCCAATCTGTCTTCATTTTGCATTGTATCTATATATTTTAGTTACTCAAGCATTATGCTTTTTATACAACCCCAATTCCCAAATAGTTGGGACAAAGTGTAAATTGTGAATCAAATCAAAATGCAATGACTTTCAGATCACGAGCCAATATGTTATTTACAATAGAACATAGATAACATTTCAAATGTTGAAACTGAGACATTTTCCTTTATTTCCACAAAATGAGCTTATTTCAAATTTTCTGTCTGCAACAGGTCTCAAAGAAGTTGGGACACAGGCAAAAAAGAGCTGAAAAAGCAATCAATATACAAGAGAATCAGCTGAAAGAAGACATAGCAAGTAATTAAATTAACTGGCATCAGGTGTGTAACATGATTGGCTATAAAAGGGATGTCTTAGAGAGGCTGAATCTCTCAGAAGTAAAGATGGCCAGAGGCTCTCCAACCTGTGAAGGCTTGTGTAAAAAAATTGTGGAGTACTTTAAAAACAATGCTCCTCAATGTCAAATTACAAAGGCTTTGAAGGTCTCATCATCGACAGTGCATGACATCATCAAAAGATTCAGAGAAACTGGAAAAATCTCTGTGAGTAAGGGACAAGGCCGAAGACCTTTACTGGATGCCCGTGATCTTCAGGCCCTCAGACGCCACTGCATCACTCACTGGCATGATTCTGTCATTGACATTACTAAATGGGCCCAGGAATACTTCAAGAAATCACTGTCTGTAAACACAGTTTGCCGTGCCATCCACAGATGCCACCTAAAACTCTATCATGCAAAAAGGAAGCCATTGTTGAGCATGATCCAGAAGCGCCGCCATGTTCTGTGGGCCAAGGCTCATTTAAAATGGACTGTAGCAAAGTGGCAAAGTGTCCTGTGGTCAGATGAGTCCAAATTTGACATTCTTGTTGGAAATCATGGGCGTTGTGTCCTCCCAGCCAAAGAGGAGAAAGACCACCCCTCCTGTTATCAGCGTTCAGTTCAAAAGCCAGCATCTCTGATGGTGTGGGGATGCATTAGTGCATATGGTGTGGGAACTTGCATGTTTTAAAAAGCACCATGAATGCTGAAAGGTATATAAAGGTTTTAGAGCAACATATGCTCCCCTCCAGATAACATCTATTCCAGGGAAGGCCTTGTGTATTTCACCAGGACAATGCAAAACCACATACTGCAGCTATTACAACAGCATGGCTTCATAGTAGAAGAGTCCGTGTGCTGAACTGGCCTGCCTGCAGTCTTGATCTTTCTCCGATTGAGAACTTTTGGCGCACAATTAAACGAAAAGTCCGTCAAAGGAGACCCAAAACTCTCCAGTAGCTGGAAACCTGTATTAAACAAGAGTGGGATCAAACTCCAATGGCTAAACTCAAGAAACTTGTCTCCTCAATCCCCAGATGCCTCCACTCTGTGTTAAAAAGAAGAAGGGATGCTACACCATGGTAAACAGGCTCCTGTCCCAACTTTTTTGAGACGTGTAGCAGCCATCAAATTTGAAATGAGCTCATTTTGTGGACAAAATTGTAAAATTTCTCAGTTTCAACATTTGCTATGTTATCTCTGTTCTATTGTGAATAAAATACTGGCTGGTGTGATTTGAAAGTCATTGCGTTTTGATTTTATTCACAATTTACAATTTGGCCTAACTATTTCGGAATTGGGGTTGTATATAGGCCCGCGTCATTTGACCGACCCACTTTTATAGTCTTTAGCTGATCATAGATTGACGTATTTTGATGTGTACTTATATCGTGATTCATAACTCAAGAGGATTGACTTTAAAAATGTCAGGTTGAAAATGTCAGGGATTACAAGCTCGAAGCTCATGCTGCCATCACAGGCTGTCATCCCTCCAACTTCACCAATGTTTGAACATGCCTATGCTCAAGTTGCCAAAGGGAGGGTGCAGAGTAAAAGGAAGATACCGAATTATGAAAATAAGGTGAGATAGGAATCTTAAGCGACCATCTTGGAACAGATCATTTGCATTTTCATTCGAGAAACGTATTGCTGTTGTGCATAGCATCATTTTCAACCAGAGACTGTAGATTCTGATAGAGAGAGAAGTGCATTATATCCACACTAAGGTAAATTTTTCAGATGTCTTGACTTAGATACCAGTCGGACATTTGCTATGTTATCTCTGTTCTATTGTGAGTAAAATACTGGCTGGTGTGATTTGAAAGTCATTGCATTTTGATTATGTTCACAATTTACACTTTGTCCCAACTATTTCGGAATTGGGGTTGTATTAAGGAGTCTTATATGGACATTTGAGGATTCAAAGCGCTATTTCCTCACTATAGTCAAAGGATATGAAAAATGTTAGCTTGTTTGGTAACGACCAATGAACATCACAGATGAAGAATAAGTCTTCTTAATGGATATCTGCACAGCTAGCTCTGAGGCATAGCTACTGTAGCTATGTAGCTAATGTTATCTAGCAATTCGGCTAGTAGTCTGATGAAATTGTAAATGAAATAGCCAGCTAAGTAAATAAGAACCAACAAAACTTGCGTGTGAGATAAAAAGCTGTCGCGGATATCTACTGTATGTGGCTAGCCATGTAGCATATCCACGATAGCTACGTAGCTGACGTTAGTTAGCCATTCGGCTAGTTTAAAAAAAATAAAATAAATTCAGAAAACATTTACATAGCTGGCTAGCTAACTTTGCTTATGAAGTTGCACGTAAACTAAAAGGTTTTTGTGAATATCTGTGTAACTAACCACGTAGTGTAGCTGTAATAGCCACGTAGGGAACGTTAGTAATTCGGCTAATTGTTTGATGATACTATTTAAATGCAGTCAGTAAAGCAGCTTGGCTAACAAAATCTGCATGAGAAATGAAAGGCTATTGTGGAGATCTGTGTTTGAAGAAGATATTTATGTCTTCTTCGTGCCTCTGTTATGTCCGAATATGTTTGTTCATGCTGTTGTTGTTTTGCTATACCTTGGGCCCTCTCATTTCCGCGATCATGGAATCGCGGACGGATTCGTGGAATTGGCCAGTAAAAACGGAATCATTGGTTACTTATTGTAACCCCAGATACTAAGTGTTTGAGCGTAGCCCTTTAAGGCTGTCGCTATTGGGATAAAGGGCGAAGCTGGATGTTTTCTTTGCCCCACTGTGACACCATCGTAAAAGCATTGTCACACCCGCCTTACACCGCAAGTGCAGGAGTCAAAATAAATTACAACTTCACTGCGTTAGACCTCTTTAGCGAAAGAATATGAGGCAGTGGTTTCAGCATGGACACTAGCCGGAGTTCTCGCGTTCGAGAAATGGTCGATTCATCAGCTGGGCTAACCTACTGCATTGTAATGAATAGAGTACATCCACAATCGTTTTATTCACATTACAGACCTGCCGCTGTGACAGAGGGGGACGAAAGTTACGCATGTAACTAGTTCCAAGGAAAGCAGAGCAGGTTCCAGAGGCCCCTGTCCGACTTCTCATGATAACCAAATTATTCTGGGGGCCGAGTGGGGACAAACGTTGCGTATCGTGACAGTCCCTCGAGCGCATACAAATAATTGTATAGGGAGAGTCTGAACATCTGCTTGCTGCGTGGTGCAGACAACACGAAACATCACTGCTTGTCAATTACACTTAACACAGAGTGAGTCATTGAAAACTCAGATGTTTCGCGTAGATAGAAGCGAATAAAAGAACATGGAGATGTCCATGATGCGGCAGCGCAGATGTCAGCCACTGCAACTCCTTTAAGGAGAGCTGTGGAGGAGGACATGGCCCACGTACATTGTGCTCGAAGGTCTGGCAGGAGATCTACTCCTGCACTAACATACGCTTGTGTGATAGCATCACATAGCCAATGAGGCAGGCGCTGTTTTGTCAGAGGCTTCCTTTGAGAATACGCCCTGTAGTGTACAAATAATAGAATACCCGAATATGAGAAGGGCCCAAGTCCATAATTTGGCCAATTTGAGTTAAACATAAAAAATTGTCATTTACACATAGGACTACCTTGTGTATGAATGATGGACCCAAGTCCACTCTCTAAGTCAGGGGTGTCCAATCTTATCCATAAAGGGCCGGTGTGGGTGCAGGTTTTTGCTTTATCCCAGTGCCACAACACCTGATGCCACTAATTAACTGATCAGGGGGGTCAATC
This sequence comes from Gymnothorax javanicus, assembly GCA_029692085.1. Lineage (NCBI taxonomy): Eukaryota > Metazoa > Chordata > Actinopteri > Anguilliformes > Muraenidae > Gymnothorax > Gymnothorax javanicus. Next base: position 116,141,788 of record CM056197.1, on the reverse strand, counting down.
AAGACCTTGATGAGTAGAATCAGGTGTGTTAGTGCCAGGGAGTAACAAAAACCAGCACCCACAATGGCCCTTTGTGGATTAGATTGGACACCCCTGCTCTAAGTACTACTACAGCCTGCTAGAAAACTAGCATGTACACCGTGTCCCAAAAGTTCATGCACCACAGAAAAAGTCAACTCAGATTGTGAATATTCAACAGAATGTGTTCATTCAAAAGCCAGTGTATCCCCCCTGCATCTAAATTACTGCCCTCAGCCTGTGGGGCATAGAATGCACTAAGGGGTCTTTTCTCCCATGCGCGTAAGTCGAAAAAAGCGCGTAGCTACGTACTTTTCAGCCTACGTGTATTCTCCCCTTGACTTAAGTCTGTGCATTCCGCGCCCCGAAGGCAGTTATGCACTTCTGGCGGAGCAAGGCCAAAATCTGGGCGTTTCTCAGGCAAATAACACTTACGCATATTCTCCCCCTAGCTTACGTGCTTTTTCTTTTAAGCACTTTTGAGGGCTGTATTGAGGTCAAGCGCCAATATAAGGCGAAATAGAATATACGTTTGATGTCAGTTATAGGCCAAATTTTAACATTTATTTAATTTAACATGGTAAAGGTTGAGCTATTCAATATTTGATTGTTCATCCTTATTTCTCAACTACATTTCTCATAACCATAATAAATTGTTAAACAAAATCATCACATGATATTACGCAACAGCCTGTTCTCCAATTATTTCAATTACAAACACATAGCAATTAATTAATACAAGTATAAATAAGACCATCATTCTACCCTGCCCTCAAAATCTAAAACCAAAATGCCAGTCCTGCATTTGCTTGCACTCTTGCGTGAGTGGGAAAGAGTAAGAGGAGCGCGCCAAGCTCTAAGACGACCACGCATATATCGGCCTCGTTTGGACATCCTGGGACTACCAGACACCGAGTGCATCCAGCGCTTTCATCTGGACTGTGAGGCAATCATCAATCTTTGCCGACTTCTGGATGAACAGCTATCCAGCCGCAGCATCCACAAAACATACCCGTGGTCATCGAGGTCACAACTGCGCTGTCGGTCCTGGCATCTGGGTCGTTCCAGAGAGTGACTGGCGATGTCATGCACATATCACAGGCGTATGTGTCAAGGTGTCTGACACAGTTTGTTGACGCTATGCTGCACCACATCAGTCACTCCATAAAGTTCCTCGAAACACCCGCTGAAAGACGGGGAGTTGGGGGGGTGCTACCGGGTCACCGGGTTCCCCAGTGTTGTGGGAGCCATTGATTGTACTCACGTTGCACCAGAACCCCTTCCACTTATGAGAATATGTACAGAGACTGTAGACGTCCGCACAGCATTAATGTTCAGGTTGTGTGCGATCATGATACGTGCATATTAAGCATCTGTGCCAAATTCCCTGGCTCGGCCCATGACGCCTATGTACTGCGCAACTGCTTGAAATGCCAAAAAATACAATAAATATTTGAAACCATATTAAGCTTGTTTCCAGTAGTTATCACAATGATACTTTGAGTATAGGCAAATAAAAATGACCATTTTATGTAACCCTCCTTCAGCCGTATCCACTCCAAGTTCTTCTCCATGCACTTCCACTGCAGAAAGAGTGGATGCCACCTCCTCCAGTGCAGTGAAATGCACAGGGGATGATGGTTGCCCACCGCCTGTTGCGTGCACACTTCTCTGGTGTGCAGAGAGCCTGGCTTTTACAGCGCCCCGCAGATCTCTCCATTTATGCTTTAAATCAGGGATACTGCGCTTACATCTCCCCACCGAAGCCACATCCAGAACGATTCGCAGCTTTCTTCCTCGGATCAGCCTTCAGTGCCCTTTGCCATACAACGCCTCGTGGCGCCTCTTCACTGATTTCACCAATACGTCTAACTCCTCATCTGTGAAATTTGGTTTTCGGCTTCGGCTCGACTTCGCCATCGTTGTCTTCATGTTCTATTAACAAATGTGACTGCCCTATATGTTTGTGATAATCTAAAAAGTTGTGATATTCTCACAAGGGAGATTGATTTTCTAATTGAGGATGTCTGTATTAACTAACCCATGTTATTGTTATGGCCCCAATTTGTTATGGCGTAGCGGACAGCAAGGGATGACAGACAAAATTTTTAAACTTTAACAGATTTAATTAAACACACACTTTGAACTAATCTACAATCTACTCTACTGACCAAGATTGAAATAAAAAAAAATGAGATATTTACAGTCCCTTGGTAATTGAGATGGGCTGCTATGTTGCAATGTCCTGGGACAGGAAAATGCTCCAACACAGGCAAAAATCCACAAAAAGCTTCACAGGTCTTGAAAAGAGTGACATGTCTGGTCAAATGTATCCTTCCACAATTTCTCCTTGCAATTTCTCCTACTCCCTACTCTCTCTCAATTATTCTCCTTATATACTCTTTTCCGGCCCCCTCCCACCTTCCAGTCTTTTCTCCAATTCTCTGGGACATTCCCCTCTGAGGCATGCCCAGGACATGCCCCAACCTAGCTCCAGACTGGGCTTAAAAAAAAAATGTCAATACTGCCATCTAGTGGCTTTTTTTTTTCCACATTACACCTCCATTCCAAAAGGGAAAAATTTTGACTCATAAAGGCAGAATTTTTCTTTTCAATACAAACATGGTTAAGTAGACACTATATATATATATATATATATATATATATATATATATATATATATATATATACACACATATAATACAATATGCTAATAAACACATGTGATATATATACACATACTCAAATGCGGGATAAGCAATCAGCAATTACATTGTCAGTACCCTTTACATGCTTAGTTTCCAAGTCAAACTCCTGTAAAATCAAACTCCAATTCAACAATCTCCGATTCTTGTTTTTCATCTTACTCAAAAACATTAACGGATTGTGGTCAGAATGTACAATCATTGGCTTTTGCCCTGTACAAACATAAACCTCAAAGTGTTGTAAGGATAGAACCAGAGCCAACAGCTCCTTCTCAATTGTGGAATAGTTCTTTTGGTGGCGATTGAACTTCCTGGAGAAGTATGCCACGGGATGCTCAACGTCATCAGAGTCACTTCTCTGTAGGAGCACAGATCCACAAGCTTGGTCGCTAGCATCGACCGCCATGGAGAACGGTTTGTTGAAGTCAGGAGATTTGAGCACGGGGAAGTGACACAGCAGAGACTTCAGGCGATCGAAGGCTCTTTGGCATGCTTCATCCCAAGTGAACTTTACGCCTTTCTTCAGTTGGTTGGTGAGACTGAGAGCAATCTCAGCAAAGTTCTTGTAGAACTTGCGGTAGTACCCGATCATTCCAAGGAAGCGGCGCACAGCTTTTTTGTTGTCAGGAACTGGAAAGTCCACGATGGCTTGGACTTTAGCATTTATGGGTACCACCTTACCCTGACCTATGACGTAGCCAAGATACGTGACAGTAGCACAACCAAAGTCACTCTTGTTCAGGTTAACAGTCAGGTTAGCCTGGGTCAAGCGCTGGAACAACGTCTCTACATCTTTCAGATGTTCTTCCCAGGAGTCACTCCATGTGATCAGGTCGTCGATATACGCACCCGTGTGTGGCAATCCGGTGATTGTAGACTGTATCATCCTTTGGAACGTGGCTGGGGCATTTTTCATGCCAAAGGGTAGGACTTCATACTGGTATAACCCAGATGGTGTGGCAAAAGCAGAGATGCTCTTGGCCCTCTCAGTTAAAGGCACACACCAATAACCCTTCAATAAATCAATCTTGGTCAGAAACTTTGCTTGCCCTACTCTATCGATACAATCATCAATCCTAGGTATTGGAAACACATCAGTTCTAGTTACAGCATTGACTTTGCGATCATCTGTACAGAATCTAGTACTTCCATAAGGTTTTGGAACTAGAACACAGGGTGAACTCCAATCTGAGTTAGAGGGTCTGATAATATCATGTTCTAACATGTACTCAACCTCTTTCTCAGCAATCTTTCTCTTTTTCAGGATTCATCCGCACGGATGCTGTTTTATTTGTTTGGCATCACCAACATCTACATCATGAGAGGCTATAGAAACTCTCTTTGGAACATCAGGAAATAGATCTTTATATTTTTTGATCAACCTCTCAAACTGATCTTTCTGTGAGGGGTTAAGTGCTGGAGTTTTACATCAAGATTTTGCAACACTTCAGAATTTGACAATTTACATGAAAGAACTTCAGCTTTAATTCTAGGTTCATCATCTTGAAACTCCCCCTCATCTTCACAAGTCTCGGCCATAGGAGGATCTGAAGTGACAGCTGCAACCCTAGCATTCCTATCATGATAAGGCTTCAGCATGTTAATGTGAAACAACTGTTTTGGCTTTCTCCTATCTGGAGTCTTCACAATGTAATTGAGATCATTGAGTTTTGCCAGAATTTCATAAGGACCATGAAATCTAGCCTGCAAGGGATTGGACTGCAAGGGAAACAACACAAGGACCTTGTCTCCTGGTTTAAACTCACGGCTTCTAGCCTTATGATCATACCAAGTTTTCATTTTTCCCTGACTTGATTTCAAGTTCTCTTTGGGTAGGTCACAAGCTGCACGCAGTCTTTCCTTGAACTTGCTAACATAGTCTAACAGACTGATATGCGGTTTTTCTCTTGCCATTGTTCACTCAACAATAGCAAAGGTCCTCTCACTTCATGGCCAAACACTAGCTCAAACGGACTGAATCCAGTAGACTCCTGCACTGCTTCTCTAGCTGCAAACAACAGCAAATGAACACCTTCATCCCAGTCTTTCTCATGGTCATAACAATAAGTCCTCATCATTGTCTTGAGAGTGGAATGAAACCGCTCTAAGGCACCCTGACTCTCTGGATGATAGGCACTGGAAAGAATCTGCTTCGCACCTAGTTCATACACAACCTGCTGAAACAATCCGGAAGTGAAATTGCTACATTGATCTGACTGAATTTCCTGGGAAGGCCAAACAACGTGAAGAACTTTATCAAAGCCTTCGAGATTGCAGTTGCCTTGATGTTGCGTAGAGGGATGGCTTCAGGGAATCTGGTAGATGCACACATGATTGTCAACAAGTACTGATTTCCAGATCTAGTCTTGGGTAATGGACCAACACAATCAACGATGACCTTGGAGAAGGGCTCCCCAAATGCTGGGATAGGCTGCAATGGAGCTACAGGTGGGTCTAACTGGTGTTTTCCAACTACCTGACAAGTGTGACAGGTTTTGCAAAAGTTGGAAACATCTTTCCGAAGTCCAGGCCAGAAGAAGTGTTTCATGATCTTGTCAACAGTCTTCTTAACACCAAGATGACCTCCTAAAGGCAAACTATGAGCCATTGTTAAGATCCCATTCCTGTAGACCTTCGGAACAACAATTTGCTTGACCACTGCCCAATCTGCATTGGCAGGAATATCAGGAGGGCACCACTTCCGCATCAACACTCCATCCTTGAGATAATACCCAACTGGAACTGCGTCTATTTCTTCATCAGGAAGGGCTCTTCTTTAGAACACAAATTTCAGGATCATTGGTTTGCTCCTGAATCAACCACTTTCTGGACAGAGACAAGTCTCCAGACACATCAGAATCACCAGACCCATCTGGCTGGCTGAACAGAGAACTGATAAAAGTGTCTGATAAGTCCTCAAACGGAGAAACCACAGTAGGCTGAACAGAGTCATGAGGCGAACCACCTGAGTCATGACTATTCAATGTGCTGGATGGCACCACATCATCTTCTTCTTGAGCCTTCTTGGCCATAGCACGAGTCACTGCACAGGAAGGATACAGAGATGGGTCTTCATCGCCATCTTCAGTGCTCGGCTGTGAAGTAAGATGAACAGGGGGAACTACATTGCCCCCAGCAAGGTCATTGCCTAGCAACAGAGAAACACCCTTGATAGGTAGACTTGACATAAGTCCCACCTTTACCTGTCCTGTCACGAAATCTGACTTCAAGAATACAGAGCGCAGGGGTACAGATACAGTCCTCCCTTCAATACCTTGTACAAGTATGAAATCCCCAGAAGCGGTCTCATCACGTAACTCCAAGGAGTCCATCAACAAAAGTGACTGAGAAGCTCCGGTATCCCTTAGGATATATATGGGGACAGGAGGAGAATGCTCATTCAGAGCCACAAATCCCTCTGACACAAATGGAAGAAATTCCGCCCTCACAAAGTCAGCAGTATCAGGCTTCTTAGCCTCACAAGGAGCAGGCAATTTAGCAGATCGGTCATCTACTACAGGGGTTTCTAACCTTGTCTTCACAAAGGCATTGGGTTTGGTATCCTTTTCTTTTTCTTTCTTAGCTTTAAGGAACCAATAGTTAGTTGTAACATGACCAGATTTCTTGCAATAATTGCAAACTAGACCACTTTTGTCACGTCAGCTTTCACACTTTGATCAGACCTTTGACTGGATTTCTGAGCACCATCACCAAATTTGTCTTTGTCTTTGGGTGAGGAATCTTGGGTATTACCGTTACCTTTCTTCTGAAATTTGGACCATCTATTGTTACTGCTGGACTGAAATTTTGGACTTATGCGTGAGAACATATTCGTCTGCAAACTTGGCAGCTGATTGCAAATTCAGTGCTTGCTTCTCATTAAGGTAGGTCTTAATATCATCCTTGACACATTTCTTGAATTCTTCAACTAACACCATCTCTTTTAGTGAGTTGAAATCATCCTTGACCTCCATAAAAGTACACCAGCGTTCAAAGCAAACCTTTTTCTCGTTAGCAAATTCCACATAAGTCTGTTTGTCAGATTTCTTCAGACCTCTGAATTTCTGTCGGTAAGCCTCTGGAACTAACTCATAAGCTGTCAAAATAACCTTTTTGACAACCTCATAATCAGAGGAATCATCTGCAGACAAAGCCAAATAGGCTTGTTGAGCTTTACCCTTGAGGACAGTTTGCAACATCAGAGGCCAGTGTTCCTTTGGCCACTGACAACTCTTAGCTACCTTCTCGAAGCACTGGATATACTTATCAACCTCCTTTTCCGAGAATGGAGGCACCAGCTTTACCTCCTGGCTAGCATGAAATTTGTTTTCAGCTTCCATTTTGATTTTTAGTAGCTCCATTTGGAGCCTTTCTTCTCTGTCTAATTTTTCTAAATCGAAATCTCTGTCTCTCTCTTTCTGCTCTTTCCTCTTTCTCTCTCAAACTGCCTTTCTTTCTCTCTTTCTGCTCTCTCGAATGCTATTTCCTCTCTTTCAATCTCTAGCATTTTTAATTTAAGTTCCATTTCTACATTTGTATTTTCCACTGGAAACTGTTCCAGATCTCCTGGTGCAAACACATTTTCATCAATGTAATATTCAACAATCTCTCTAGCCAGTCTTGCTTTTCGCATGGCTGGTTTTACATCTGTCAGCTCCAACTGTCTGCATATTTCTAACAGTTCTGTCTTTTTTAAAAGACTTCAAAACCTCTATGGTTGGTGATGCCAAGAAATCATCCATTGCTGTTGATCTGCCAAAATATATCTAGGAAAATTCAAAAAACAATTTCACAATTTGAAATTTTAGATTTTCAATAAATGACTCACACAATGGTCTATCCCGGACGAGCCCCCAAGCCCCCAATTTGTTGGGCCCCAATTTGTTATGGCGTCAATTTGTTATGGCCCCAATTTGTTATCAGCGGACAGCAAGGGATGACAGACAAAAATTTTTAAACTTTAACAGATTTAATTAAACACACACTTTGAACTTATCTACAATCTACTCTACTGACCAAGATTGAAATAAAAAAAAAAAAGAGATATTTACAGTCCCTTGGTAATTGAGATGGGCTGCTATGTTGCAATGTCCTGGGACAGGAAAATGCTCCAACACAGGCAAAAATCCACAAAAAGCTTCACAGGTCTTGAAAAGAGTGACAGGTCTGGTCAAATGTATCCTTCCACAATTTCTCCTTGCAATTTCTCCTACTCCCTACTCTCTCTCAATTATTCTCTTTGTATACTCTTTTCCAGCCCCCTCCCACCTTCCAGACTTTTCTCCAATTCTCTGGGACATTCCCCTCTGAGGCATGCCCAGGACATGCCCCAACCTAGCTCCAGACTGGGCTTAACAAAAAAATGTCAATACTGCCATCTAGTGGCTTTTTTTTTTTTTTTTTTTTTTTTTCCCACATTACACTATGTAAATATGTTTTTTTTGTTTTTTTTCCCATTGATAATACTGTGTATTTTAATGTGTGAATAAAGATATTATTAAATACTCTAATCTAGATTGAGCCCTACCCTGGCCAATGTGAAGCACTACCCATTTGTTAATCAATTTTAGCCAATAAAGAATAGCCGACATGGGAAGAATCATTATCAGTAAATGGAATAATTGATTATAATGAAGTACTAGGCACAAGTTCAAGTGAATGTGTCGCTGAAATCAAATGGGACATAATATAGGACATGGGAAGGATATGGAATTGTGTGATTGTTGAGGCGGTTCAAGGGGGGGGGATGAAATGGCGACATAACAGGCCACGGAAGAATCCTTTGTTTGTTAAAGCGTTGCCATGTCCTTTCGTTGCAAACCTGACATCGGAGTAGTTTGAGATTTCAAGTGTGCAATTTCTAAATGAGATCATATAAACTGTCTTTGATTGTTATTTAAGTGTGACTAGAATGTTCTCTTTGTCTTCTTCCCTGTCTTCCACGGAACAAACAGGCTGGTGTAGGAGGGGCACATATTCAATGCTCTGATTGCACTGGTTGAGAAGCGCTAAATTCTTTATTTGTTATTTCATTATCGCGGCAATTTGTTTGTTTGCATAGCTTTAATATCATGGTGGCTAGAATAAGAATTAAAAGAGAGATGTCTGCATTACTTCTTGTAATTGGCACAGACATAAATAAGCCTACTATTACAGCGGCATATTCAAATTTGAAGTCTGGTTTGCGTTTTCCATGGACTACAACTGCATTTTCATGCTTAATCAGAAAATCCTTGTTCCTTGTTTTCCTGATAGCCATAATCAATGAGCTTGGTACAGAGTCTGCCTCTCTATTGGATTAGTCACACCTCTTTCATTAGGCCGCCTACATTCTGAAGTTAAGCGCTGTGGGCGTGAGCGAAGTGCGTAGGGGAAAATGCGCGTAACTCAAATGCGCTTAACTCGACTCGCATAAAAAACGACTTACGCGCAAATGGGAGAATAGACCCCTAAGTTGTTTAGAACGGAAGGCTCAAAGTTTCCCCACTCCCGCACAGCCCTCGCTTTGAGCTGCTTCATGGTGGTAGGGGGTGGGCTGTGGAAGACCCGACTGTTCAGGATGCCCCAGGAGTTCTCAGTCGGGTTGAGGTCGGGGGAGTTGGGTGGCCATTCCTCTTTGCGCAGAAAGCCAGGAAGCTGCTCAGAACACCACTGCTGAGTTGAACGAGCAGTATGTGTGGGGGCACCATCTTGCACGAAGACCATTTCCGCACGCCTGTTGAACATCTTCCTAGCAGTGATGGGGCCCGATTTCTTTTTTTCTGGTGAGTACGGGAAGTAGAACTGGCTAGAGAATGTTCTTGACATAATACTCTGCATTGATGGTGGTGCCCTGGGGTACAACATGCAACTCCAACAGCCCTGAAGATGACATCGCCCCCCAGACCATTCAATGGGCGCTGAACTTGACTTGTTCAGAAGGTGGCACTTTCTTTCGATCATCGGTGTAGATGCGGTCGTTTTGGCTGTTGGGAGTTGGAAATAAGCAGAGTGGGCACTCATGAGTGAAAACCCAGTTTTCCCAGTGTCTTGGGGTCATTGTGACATACTTCTTTGTAAAAGCCAGCCGCTTCTACTTCTGCAGTTTGGCAAGGCGAGGAATCCACTGTCTTCTGTATGCTCTCAGACCCAGTTTCTCAGTCAAAAAATGATGGATGGTACTCGTAGACACTGCTTCCCCAAGATTCTTCAGTCTTCGATTGAGTCTGCGGCAGGATTGGTGTCTCTTTCCCTTAGCCTTTCAGGTGAGGTCCTTGGCCCTGGAACTCAGGACTGAGAGGCGACCTGCACGGGGCTCGTCTTCAAGGGAGTCACAACTCTGGTGTCTCTGCCACCACTTCTTCACCCATCATATGCTTCTGCCAAGGTCCTGAGCTACCTCCCTGCAAGTTTTCCCTGCCCTGCACAAGGCAATGGCTTGAGAACGGACCTTAGGCTCTGAAAGAGCAGCCTTTCCAGTTTTTGTTTGGCCATCGTGGCAGCACTACCAAAAAGGTTTTCTCAGTGACAGTTCTCTCTTGGTTCCTTGGTCAACCAAGAAATTTATAGGCCTTTCGCAAACAGATGAACTAATTAACCTTTATCCTACCAAGTGGGGTCCATCTGGACCCCGCACCTATATATTCGTTGGTCATTTTAAAAATATGTGACATACTGCCTCACCGTTTTATGAATTTGTCAGAATTTATGTCTTAATTAAAACACTAAAGGCTTTTTGCATTGTGAAGGTATAATTAATTTGTTACTGGGGTCCGAGAGTAAAATTTATCTCTTTTATTTTATAATTGAATAGCACACTGAAAGTTAACTTCTTTTTAGTTGTTTCAGATTCATAATGGCTAACAGACAAAGACAAGCTAGATACACAGCAGCAGAGGCCTTAAGGCCTACACTACAAAACAATTTTACAATTACTTTTTTGTTTTAAATTCTGTAAGAAAAGACAGAAGTTGTATCCAGAATGTTTTACAGCTGCATGAGCTGCAAAAATCATGTATATAATGCCAAAATTTCTTTTGTGGTGCTATAATTTGCTAAGTGTATGCTAGTTATTGCAATATTATTGCAATGTTATAGCATTTATAATACATCATTGATATTCAGCAGTAGTGGATTTTGTTCTTCAATAAAGTTGGGTGTGTTTGCTGCATTGAATTTGTTCTTACTGCATTGATTTCAAGGTATTCCCTCCTGGGGTCCATACGGACCCCGCCTGGTAGTTTGTGTATGTAAAATTGGCCAGTAGGATGAAGGTTAAACAACCTCACAACACCTGGCTGACCAGATGCAACCCATTTTGGAGACAGACATGTTGCCCATTGGGGTGCATGAACTTTTGGAATACGGTGTATAAAAGATAGGCCCAACCCCAGGACTTGGGTCTTTGTTATACACATACAGATAGCGCCCTCTGTTGACGAATGTCTATGCCACACATGTTCAACATGGAAGATTTTCAGAATGATCTCAATGATGATGAAATTCATGGAAACAACGTAAAAATGAGAAAGAATGGAAGGCAAATAAGAGGAAAAGTTTGAGAGCAGAGGGTAAGGAGTATGTTTGCACAAGTGGGAAAGTTGTAGCAGCCAGAACAACAGAAACAAAATGCCAGTAAGTGAATTTAAATAAGTAAGTTATTCAGAATGAAGTGCCAATATGTTGTATGTGTGTATTTTCAATAATAAAGTCTGTACATACTGTTTATTTTTACTTAAACAAGGAAAATACGATAAAAACTCAATAAACCAATGTTTTTCTACAATATGATTATAAGAAGGGCCCAAATCCATCATATTAAATGCGTCCCCGGGGTGCAACCGAAGTGCGTATAATCATGTATTATGCCATTTTACATAGATATGAATAAATGAGTTGTCATATAAACAGCAATACCATCAATTAATAATTCAACAGAATATATATTTTTTTTACATTTTCTCAAAGCACTATGCTGTGGACTTGGGCCCTTCTCATATTCAGGTATTCAACTGTTGAGTCTGTCTGATGCTTGCTGTACGTACCACGTAACGGGATAGCGCACGTACTGGGCAGAGGCAATGCGGTATTTCTTCCTCCTCATTCTTATGTGGGGGAGAGAAAAAACCATCCAGAGAGATCGCCCTTGAACTAAAAGCACTGGTAATGCTCTTCGGCATGAATGAAGGGTTTGGCCTTAGAGAAGCGGCGCTTCCATCTCCTCTGATGAAGAGACGGGACGAGGAGACTGAAAGTGCGCATAAATCGCTCACTCTCTTAGCTGTGGTTAACGCTAAGAGGAGCGCTGTCTTCCAGGACAGAAATTTAAGCGAGATTTGGGATATAGGCTCAAAAGGAGCTTCACTTAGAGCGCGTAATACCAGTGGTAAATCCCATTGTGGTGTTAAACGGCGCGTGATAGGCCGTTGCCTCCTGACTCCATTCAGGAAACGCTTAACTAATGGGTGCGCAAAAACAGCTCTCTCTCTGAAACTTTCGTGGCACGATGAAATGTTTTAATAGTGGAAAGGGACAGATTTCGATCGCCTAGTAGCTGGAGGAAAGACAGTGCTTGTGGCAGAGAACAGGATATTGGATCCATATGCCTCTCCTCACACCAGCGCTGAAAAGCAGACCATTTTGCTGAGTAACAAGCGGTGGTTGAAGGGGCCCTTGCCCCTTGAATGGTTTGTACCACCTCAGGGGCTAATCCTAATCTCTCCAATCGCTCCCTCTCAGAGGCCAAGCCCATGATCGTTGACCTATTACAGTGAAATGACTGATCGCACTGTTCAACTGCGAGAAATCGTCCGCACACCATGGGATTCGCCACGGTTCCCTGGATAGCAGTTTTATCAGCGCTGGGAAACATGGCACGCTTGTGCGCTCTGGAACCACCAGTATGACTGACAGGTCCTCTGTCTGAATCTGTGTCAGGAAGCTAGGAATTAGAGGGGCCGGGGGAAAAGCGTCAAGCAGGTTCGAGTGAAACGATTATCGAATGCTTCTGGCAATTTCCAGAAGCTGGGCTGATCGATGGCTGCCCTGGCAGTTCATGAAGACTGCCGCCATCATGTTGTCTGTTCACGCAACATGTTAGTTTGTCAGCACTGGGGCAAGGTTTTTGAGCACTTTCAGCATTGTGGACATTTCCAGGCAGTTTAGGTGTTGGGAGCCGGCCTGAGGCCATTTCCTCCCTGATAAAAAAGGACTCTGATGCTTTCTCTGCATCGCGGATCTAACGCCGCCTCCACGTAATTGGAGAACATGCGTGGCGCCAGCGAATAGCTGAGAAGTCGGCGACTGTAATTAAACCGCACCTTTCTCACAGAGAAACGCGGGAATTTCTTGTGTCTGGGAGTGATGGGGACATGGAAAAATGCACCTTTTAGGTTGATGGATTTGAGCCAATCAATGTGGAACACGCGCTCCGATGCATGCTTTACGGTGCGCATGTGAATCGGTCTCATTCCGCCTGTCTTTTTCGGCACAAGAGGGCGACGAGAGTAAAATCCTTTGCTCTCTTCGCCTGCAAGAACAGCGGATATTGCTTCCTTCCTCAACAGTTCGTTTAGGTATGATCAGAGCCTTTAACTCTGTCTGAAATGCCCTGACAATTGACATCACTCCCCTGAACAGCGGAGGCGAGAAAGCAAACTGGAGAATACACCCCCTTCTATTAATCTCCTCAGCCACCTTTTTAAGAAAAACAGACTTTGCCACGCTGAGAAGTGCCCTGAGAACGGGCATGCAAATGTTAGAGGAGCTTTTACTGACGTTTCTGTCAGTCAGAGCAGAGCCCTCTCCGCCATAGCGTGTAATAGCACAGCTGACAGGAGGGCAGAATAGAAAGGGCTGAGAGACGGGAAAAGCAGCTTTGCCAACCTCCCCAGACTCAGTAACAATATCGTGCCATATAGAAGAGCTCCCACTAGCCTGCACTGCTGTGTGGGTAGCATGGGTGGGCGTGAAGTGTGTGGTTTCTGTTGCAAGAGCAGCATAGTCAAGCTCGCTCACATTAGCTCGTGAAATTAAACGACCATCACCGAGGATCGGACTTGCGATCTTCAGCGTAGGGGGTTCTGAGCTTACTGCTGAGTCAGGACTGTTGTTTAAATGCAGACTGGCGGGCTTTGCCCTTTATTTGCATGTAGCAGAGGACTCCAATGTTTGAGGAATACGTGTCGGAGGATTGAGGATGTATCCCCTACGTCCACATGTCCACAGATCACTGTATCTGTCCTTACATTACTTACAGATTGATTGTAAAAGCGGTCATGTTAAAGATAGTCCACCAACTAACTAGGATTTTGATGTTTAGTAAAGATGCAAACAATAAATGGAACATAGTTAAGCAGAAAAACAAAAAAAAAAAAAAACAAAACACAAATCTAAAAACACAGCACTGTAATGCTGTCTACAGGCTTTGTACACCTTTTCCAAAGTGAAATTCAAGCACTTTTCAAGGATTTTCAAGGTGCATTTTCATGCTTTTCCAGCACCTTACAGCTGTGGTAAATTACATATTTATATACATAAACGACAGATTCCACAGAAAGTGCGACCAACAGGTCCCACTGTACTTAACAGGATGAAATTATAACTTAATGGTATATATGTGGTTTATTTCCTCGATAACATAAAAACAAATGTTTACAGGAAGTTTCAGACCTGGATCACTGCAATCTTGGTAAAAAAGTGAATTTAAAAATTCGGTCTCGTTGCTAATGTTACATGGACGGAAAACTGGTTTTCAGAGGACGGAACTCAAACGGTGACAAGATTGTCTGAGCCAACGCCAATAATGGCACGATGAGCAGAGAAAAGGGAAGGCACACCAGTGACCAACCCGCTAATCCACAATAAGCAGGGCTTTGTTAAAGCCTGTATATCTACTCTTGAACAGTGACCTGAAATGCACAGTTTTTACCCAGGATTATTTTGTGGCAATAAAATTCATACACTGGATAATTAGTCAATCCTGCCCACTCATTTCCAAGTTCCTCATCCACCTTGGAGTTCTGAGAGGAAGGAGGGACACTTTTTTGGGCCACCCTGTAGTATGGATGTGCCAACCCCTTTAAGTCAAACCAAGGTTGGCTTGATCCATCCAGGGATTGGAGTGAACTTGTCCATATAATAAACCGTGTTCAAACTCGGCTTGCTTGTGAAAATTCAATAACTGATCCGGGTGTGCCATCTAGTGATATAATATTGTAACTGCGTGCATAAATCTGCTGCTCTGTGTCCACTTGCTGCTAACATAATTACTGTGGACGGAAATTTTCATCTTTTTGATGAGGGACACAAACGCGAGTTGGTGAAAATTCTAGAAGACCAGGAAGTAAACATCCGCTCACACATGCACTTTACCCTGCTTTCAGACTACCGGTTGTTATAAAATAGGGACTTCAGAGCGAACGTTACGAACACACATTGCACAGAAATTATGTTCGCGGCCAAAACTGGGTTAGTTCACGGCATGAAATAGGGCTCCGGATATTTCAAAATGGTATCTAGCATGGTAAAATAAAGAATGGGGAACATATTCCTGGCCAGACCTTCAGTAGTAGATGTACTGTTCTTTTCACAGTGGCCCTGTTGCTAACGTTACAGTACTGGACAGAACGTGTGTAACATTCACAACTGGATAAATCCATTGGATTCATTGACTGGGACAATTTTCCGTCCTGATATCGCCCAATTCCAGAATAAAGTCATCTTTTTAGGCTAAAGTATCAAAAGGACAACAATAGCCATGCTTTTACAGGTATAACATTTATTCCTTATTCTGTTGACATATTTAATTGAAAATACAGAGAGATGGAACATTTTATATTGGTTGAAAAATAAAAGTTGTCAATTGGTCACACTTTCTGTGGAATCAGCCAAATTAGAACAGCAAACAGGGAAAGCAATAAAAGGCATTGCTAACTCCACATCCAGATAGCCAGCTCCGTTTGTCGTAACAAGTGCGGGAGAAGCCCCGGGTGTAAGCTCGTCCACGATCACTTGCCTGCTGCTGAATCTTTAAATCGGGTCGGCTCCGGCCAAGCTCCTTCACTTTCCTTTGTTCCTCCAGTGAACGCCTTGAGAAAAGCTGTTTTTGTAAGGAAAGAACTGAATTGTGTTCAGTTTTCGCGCTTCCACTTAGACATGCCATCTCGCTCAGCTACCAGGTTGAAAAGGCGGTGGATGATTTGACAGTCAAGACGAAGCGTCGCGGTGGGTGTAAAAATGATTAACAGCCACGAGAACTGTCCAATCACATTAGATCAAAAAACATTAAAACAATACCAATTCGCTGCCAATAAAAGTGGGAGTCTCTGGGGCGCTCAGAACTGCGCCCCATAAGGAAATTTGAAGAAACCAATAAAACAGCAGCCTTGGGTCACGTGCTCACCAAAACTTTGAGAGCTTACCTAAGGTATCATTTGGCCGGCATCCCTCACCCAGGAAGTATATGTATACAGAGAAATCAACCAAATACCATTTGGAACCGATATTTAGGGGCTGTTGACAGGCGCTCACAGGCTGAAAAACAAGTTTATTTCATAACTATTTGCATTATACAACTAAATTATATTTAACATGTTTAAGTAAATTTTCATCTCTTGATATTCGATGGGGGGCGGCACCCCAGCGCCCTCTACTGGCCGGCCGCCACTGGTGGAGACAGAGGCAAACTGTTTTAAAAGGAACTGCTTCTTAACACAAGGGAAGTGGCCCTGAAAAGGACCGACATGAGAAGTAGGACACATATCCCCAGCTGGCAGTGATTGCCTCCTCTGCTTCCGTGGGAACTTGGCCGGGGGGTTCGTCCATTGGTATACAGGGCGAAGATTATGCATGCCAGGACGAGAGGCGCGGCGAGGCGCAGTAGCGGGAGGTGGGGCTGTACGGTGGGGGGATGGTGGGAAGCGGTCTGAAACACAGGGGCAGCAGGGGCTGCCAGGTGCCGCTGCCGAGAGTGATATTCTCTCCGATCTCGCCAAAAGCCGTGAGTGCGCTGTGGGCGAATATTTACTCGATCCCACTGAGTGCATTTTCTCACCCTCTCCACTTTGTCAATCTCCTCTCTTCCGGCAGGAAATATTGGTTGGTGGAGAGTGTGCAGAGAAGTAGCTTTAGAACGCTCATGGGAAACGGAGGCTAACTGCTTTCTCTGACACTGCTTCTTAATGGTGAGGTGGCCTGCACTTAAAGAAGCTGAGCACTCATTATCCGCGGCTCCTCGTAGCTTCCTGTGTTTTATCGGCAGTTCGGTCGGTGGGCTTGACTGGGAACATGCTGGCCGGCGCAGTGGGGCGCGGCCAGGTTGAGCCAGCGCCGCGTCAAGCTTTCACGTGGCGAAGTCCGCCACTTGCAGGACACGGAGTGCCGGAACGTGGGCTTGAGGCTCCACCGGCAGCGTTTCACTTACAACACGGTAATAAAGCTGCGAGGAAGAAGATATCCGCAAAAGCGGGGCCCCCTGCTCGCCGATCTCCAAGTCTTCCAGTTGGAAGAGGGAAGCACTAGTACAAGCGGTAATGAAGAGAGTGGAATTAGCACATTCTTGCCCTTCATAATCCTCTGCTTCTTTAACCTACAATGGACCCAATCTCACATTAGCTTCCTCAGAATCTTCAACACTCGTAATACGCGACATAAAAGCGTCAGCCCGCCGTTGCAGCTCCCACGAATGCAGGAGAGCACTAAGGGGTCTATTCTCCCACACGCGTAAGTCGAAAAAAGCGCGTAGCTATGCGCTTTTCAGCCTACGCATATTCTCCCCTTGACTTTAGTCTGTGCATTACGCGCCGCGAAGGCAGTTACGCACTTCGGGCAGAGCAAGGCCAAAATCTGGGTGTTTCTCAGGCAAATAACACTTACGAGTATTCTCCCCCTGGCTTACGCGCTTTTTCTGATAAGCACTTTTGAGGGCTGTATTGAGGTCAAGCACCAATATAAGGCGAAATAGAACATTGCGTTTGATGTCGGTTATAGGCCGAATTTTTTTTTTTTTTTAAGATTTTTTTTGGGGGAACTTTTTTTCCTTTTTTTGACCGTTATAGTGTAGAGAGACAGGAAGGTTGGGGAGAAGAATGGAGGAAGACATGCAGCAAATGACCTGAGCCGGAATCGAACCCAGGTTGCTGCGGGAAGGACACAGCCTTTATGGTACGCGCGCTTAGACCGATGGGCCACTGGGGCGCATAAGCCGAATTTCAACATTTCTTTTATTTTATTTAACATGGTAAAGGTTGAGACATTCAATATTCGATTGTTCATCCTTATTTCTAAACTACATTTCTCATAACCATAATAAATTATCAAACAAAATCATCACATGATATTACGCAACAGCCTGTTCTCCATCATTCTACCCTGCCCTCAAAATCTAAAACCAAAATGCCAGTCCTGCATTTGCTTGCACTCTTGCGTGAGTAGGAAAGAGTAAGAGGAGCGCACCGAGCTCGAAGATGACCGCGCATATATCGGCCTCGTTTGGACATCCTGGGACTACCAGCCACCGAGTGCATCCAGCGCTTTCGTCTGGACCGTGAGGCAATCATCTATCTTTGCCGATTTCTGGATGAACAGCTATCCAGCTGCATCAATCATCCACAAAACATACCCGTGGTCATCAAGGTCACAACTGAGCTGTCGGTCCTGGCATCTGGGTCGTTCCAGAAAGTGGCTGGTGATGTCATGCACATATCACAGGTGTCTGTGTCAAGGTGTCTGACACAGTTCGTTGACGCTATGCTGCACCACATCAGCCACTTCATAAAGTTCCCCGATACACCCGCTGAAAGACGGAGAGTTAAGGGGAGCGGGGTTCTACCGGGTCACCAGGTTCCCCAGTGTTGTGGGAGCCATTGATTGTACTCACGTTGCAATCAGAACCCCTTCCACTAATGAGAATATGTACAGAGACCATAGACGTCGGCACAGCATTAATGTTCAGGTTGTGTACGATCATGATACGCCAGATATTAAGTATCTGCGCTTAAATTCCTGGCTCGCCCATGACGCCTATGTACTGCGCAACTGCTTGAAATGCCAAAAAAATACAATAAATATTTGAAACCATATTAAACTTGTTTCCAGTATTTATCACAATGATACTTTGAGTATAGGCAAATAAAAATGACCATTTTATGTAACCCTCCTTCATCCATATCCACTCCAAGTTCTTCTCCATGCACTTCCACTGCAGAAAGAGTGGATGCCACTTCCTACTCCAGTGCAGTGAAATGCACAGGGGATGATGGTTGCCCACCACCTGTTCCATGCACACTTCTCCAGTGTGCAGAGAGCCTGGCAGCGCCCTGCAGATCTCTCCATTTATGCTTTAAATCGGGGATACTGCGCTTACATCTCCCCACCGAAGCCACATCCAGAACGATTCGCAGCTTTCTTCCTCGGATCAGCCTTCAGTGCCCCTTGCCATACAACACCTCGTGGTGCCTCTTCACTGATTTCACCAATACGTCTAACTCCTCATCTGTGAAACTTGGTTTTCGCCTTCAGCTCGACGTTGCCATCGTTGTCTTCATGTTCTATTAACAAATGTGACTGCCCTATATGTTCGTGATAATCTAAAAAGTTGTGATATTTTCACCGTAACAGATGAAACTGGTATTTGCCGTTCTCCAGCAAGTTGCACAGACAAGCTTACATGTGATGCTGACGAGTGGACAGGTAGCCAGGGCCGGCGTTTGCCTTGAAAATTCGGAGGCAAAGATCCATCCCTTTGTCGACAACAATTAGTCCTGGCTAGTTCTCAATGGTTTTCCTTTATTAACACGTTTTCCAATTTAAGAATAATCAAGTGACAATTGAAGACACGGCTTCTCTCCCCCATGCAAACTAACAGCGACAAAATAATGGGCTACATTCAGTGCAGAAGAATAATTTAGTTATTAATAGGTCTATGCACTGGCACTTAGCAATGTTAATTTTTTTTTTTTCCCAGCAAGAGCGCATTTCAGAACTCTTTTGCGAATGAAGGTAATTCTGGTGACAAGTACGTAGCCTACGCCTGTTTTTGCAGCACGGTCACGCAACTTGCTGTAAAAAATAGACAGCGGTCCGATTGGAAAATGTAAATGGACGAAACCCCGTACTTGTCACCAGAATTACCTTCATTCGCTGAAGAGTTCTGAAATGCCGCTCTCCCTGGAAAAAAGTTACCATCGCTGAGTGCCAGTGCATTGACCTAATTATAATTAAATTATTTTTTTGTATTGAATGTAGCCCGTTATTTTGTCGCTGTTAGATCGCATGGGGGAGAGAAGCCGTGTCTTCAATTGCTACTTGATTATTCTTAAATTGGAAAACGTGTTAATAAAGTAAAACCATTGAGAACTAGCCAGGACTAATTGTTGTCAACAAGGGATGGATATTTGCCCCCGATTTTTCAGCTCCGGGACCGGCCCTGCAGGTAGCCTAGCACTAAGCTTAGCTACTCAGGCTTGAAAATGTATTCCCTTGCTTTAGAATGTATGTTCTTTCAATTGCTGATTAAATGTGCGTAGTTTTTGGTACTTATATTTTTAGAAATATCCCTTGTGCTGATGGCTACGCGTGTGTAAATATAGTTTGACAACGCAAAACACTACTTTACATGACTTATCCATCGATTTAATGTTAAAGATATTAAATTATTTTCTTATCCTTTTGTTGTATAGTTCGCGATGTCACGTCAAATACATGCGCGAAGACTCGATGGAATGGACAAAAATGTAGGGTTATTCCGGGCAATTCTTGAAGGCTGCGACTTCAGCAGCAAATTTCCTTCGAGATAATGAAGTATTATTGTTGTAGTTGTTACTGCTTCTTGAAATGAAAATGATCAAAACTTAGGCTATTCTGTACTTAGGTGAAAGGATGCAGCGCTATTTCAGATAATGCCTCACAATTAGGTTGGGTTTTATACTTCAGGCTAACTGGGATTCAACTGCACGGAGGATTTTTCTTAAGCTCTGTCTTTTACTGATTTGCTACCTAATGCGCATGATGACCTCGGTGGTCACTTTATTGGGTACACTTGTACACCTTCTCCTGAATGGAAATATTTCAGTCAATCACGAGGCTAAAACTCATGCAATGCATGTGAACATGTTCCCACCAAGCATCAGGATGGGGAAGGAATGTGGTGTAAGTGGTTTGACTATTAACTGACTGCTGGGTATTGGACATGTGGACTCTTTTTTGAATATTATTTTTTATTTATGTAGCCTATAACAGAAAACTGTGGGGAAAAGATTTGTTGAATTGTAAACTACAAAGTTCAATTTAAAAAAAGTTTTTTTGCATGGATATTATTTATGTAAAGGAGACATATTAAAATTGTACAGTATAGCTAAGGTGTGCCCACCCAAAAATTTGGCTTGCAGAGCGCCCTTGCGCTGAACAGCGCATGGATTCTTTCGAAGGACCACTTGGAAAAAGACTGTTGAATATTTTGCGGATAATCATACTGAAAATACTACAAACAAACCAGTGAAGCGTTTATATTGTTGCGCAACATCAGGCCTACCAAAGAAATTGGCCAAGCTAAAACAAAAGTTCATGCTCAGGCTTACCAAAGTAAACAGCTAAGCTGTAAAAAAAGTTTTTCAGTTGTCTACCTTTTGCAAATAACCAGCAACACGATATTGAAAACATGCCACATTCCGCCATCAGTGCGGATGGGCAGTTGGTTCATTTCTGAGTTTGTTACAGGCCGTGTGATTTATGAGTTTGGTTCTGATGAAAACGTATCGACTTTAAAGTTTTGTGGTGCGAAGTTCTGTGGGAAAGTGGCATGTTTTCGATATCGTGTTGCTGGTTATTTGAAAAAGGTAGACATCCGACAAACTTTTCTTACAGCTTAGCAGTTTACTTTGGTAGGCCTGAACATGTGAATAGCGCATGGACTCTCAGTTCCAGGCACCGGCAACGCAAGGCTCTCTCTCAGGCTAGGTTTGTGTGATTAAGGTGGTTTAGGGCTCGTTTGAAATAACAGAGCCTATAAAATCAAATGGCCACGCACAAAGTCTTACTGACTGCATCGCAAGCCAATCACAGAGAGGAAAATACATTGCAAGCAAGCTGAATGCTAAGGAGCTGAAATCTTTGAAGCAAAGCCTTGGTAAAAAAAACATGCTTGGAGATTGGAAGATCTATTTTCGTTATAACATAGACACATTGGGCTAACAATGCCAAGCACATATTTACCCTCAAACATAGATTTTTATTACAAAATATCAATGGTAAGAAAAATTTTTTGCTCATCGCTGTTGAACGTAAAGTGTATGCCAGCTGTTCTTTGAGTGTGGTGTCAGTTTAAAATGACATGGCTTACATCATTGGATTCTGTGGCCTTTCCTTTTCATTCGATGGATCAATAGTATGCATAGCACAAAATCAGTAGAAACGCTAACGATCAAGCACTGATATTATTTTATACTATGTTTTGCTACATGCTTATGTACTTGCTTGGTGCTTGAATTGTGTTCGGTTTAGATAAAAATTGTCATCATGTGCTTTTCAACGAATTTCTTCCCTTTACGTGGATATGCCGTATGACAATGTTCCTATTAGGAAACATGCTGTATTTATGATGTGTAATGATCGCCCCAAGGGTGTTCGAGTATAAGTGATAAATCACATGTTGATGTACTGTCAAGAAAATAAGCTTTTGACATGTTAAATGTAATTCAGCTTCCTGGTTTTATTTTTGGCATCTTGTTGGGGGGTGGGTGGCGAGTGGCATGGGGGTGATTGCTCTTCCCGCCCCCATCACCCCCCCCCCCCCCCACTGGGTTTTGGCGCCTGGGGTTGGCTGTCTTGTATTAACATAGGCATAACGTATCACATAGTTCCCCTTTCACAGGCCTCACCTGAAACTCTCGTCCTGTCTCAAAAGGGAAGTTGAATTCCCTCATCTCTTCTTGCCCGTATCCATTCTCAAAGGAGTTCAGGACAATGGTGCGAGAAGTATCAAGAACGTTGAAGCGTAGGTCAAACTGCAGCGCAAGCATCTGTGCCGATTGGCCCACATTAATCGTGAATCTGGGAGTGGCAGAGGGGTGTCCATAGCAGGGCAGCCAATCAGAGAACAGGACATGAGCAGAAAAACTGGAGATTAAGTCAGTAAGGGTTTGATTATAAAGTGGCAGCTGGTGGTAGGCATGACCTGCCACTGACAGCAGACAGACCCCAGCAGAGTTATAGTTAAGGTAACTTAGGTTAGGACATCTTCCTTCATTCAGTTGTGTCCGCCGACCATCAGCTGCCACTTTGGGATTAAACCTCCTCTCGCTTCAACAGGCACCATGGAGACAGAGCTATCAATGACTCACCGAGCCGGATTGGGTTTTGGGGTTCCTGTGATCCTCAGTCGCATTTCTGACTGGACAGGCTGGACGGGCTGGACGGGCTGGAAGTTTTCAGGGCAACAGTCTGTAAAAATGGTGGGAACATTAAAAAAAAAGATGCATACATTGATGCATACATTCCTCATGTAATTATGAGCAATACGAAAACTATCAAGTTTGTCCGCATTTCATACATGGATTATTACACTTTGGTTGGGCATAAGCTTTAAATTAAGCACTCGTCTGGTTAATTTAGCGGATTTTAAGGCTTTAATCATTCATCTTGCTTCATTGGTAAGCAGCTCCATAAAAAATTGAATGAGTCAAACCAACCCTTCAAAGAGCATATTTTTAGGAACAATTTGCCAACAATCCTCGCCATGTAGTTGAAATAAAACAATGCACTTATGCTTGAAGGGCTCAATCTCTGTTTCATAAACCATGTAAACATAATGGTGGCACACTGGTGCAGTGGATTTTTTGTCCACAAAGATTACATTTTAAAATGAAAAAAATTGTTTTTTCGAAGTCAGACCTCAATTACTTTGAATTATCAGGAACAATCAGCATTTAGCTGTTTTAATAATGCACATTCTAATCACGAATTTCTATGAGTTTTTAACCCTAAAAGGTTTTTAAGAGCCATTCCGTGAGAAAAGGGCACTTTTTGAAGAAGTTGAGGAGTTGACCCCCCTGGAATCGAATGAAACTTGGCAGATAGGCAGATATGGTAGTCTCACAGAAAAAGCCAAATTTTTAGGTCCGTATCTCAAGAAGTCTGCCGGTGGGGCCAGCTGGAAGCCACTAAAGTGGCTCAGTTTTGCTTTTGACACCATATTTTACATCAATTATTATGACTTAAGGGTACACAGTACCAGATGTGTTATACTTTTATCATGACCTGTGACACTTCAAGTCTGGATAGACATTAGCACCACATCAGCGCCAAGCTGGGTAACTATGTTATTGAGCTGGAATTATTTGAGAAGTCACGGTAAATAGTGAAAATGGGAATGGGAATAAAATGATATCCCAGACATATACCAATCAAGGATGCTTTATTATGTGTTAACTCACAACAAAACTATCATTTTCAGTTAATATTCCCTTGGTATCTTGCTGGGATAGTGCAATGGATGGCCGGAAAGATGGTCAAAATTGATTTTGGTGCATGTTTGCAGTATATTTTCTCAGTAACCCAGATATGTTCCATGATGATAAATGCTGTTTGTTGTGCTTTTGGAGCTCTGTTTTCAGGAATATCAAGAATTTCTTTGATAGTATCTACACTTCCAAGCTAGACGGAGCCAAAGTTGGAGGAAAACTCAAAATGGACCATTTCAAAGCAGATTGTGCCTATGTTTAGGCGGCATTATTTTATTTACCCAGCAAGATAGAGATCTGAAATTCTCTGGATAGATAGTCCTTTTGGGGTACATCACAGCATTTGTAAAATCTCAATGGTAGTATTTTCAGTGTAGATCATTTTAAACATCAAAAGTCAGAAAAATCTGCCTCCAGGGGGCACTGTAGGCCGGATGCAAGTACCGGCCATCCCCAGCAATATAAAGAAAATTTTTTTGAATTGTGATATACACAGCTAGTTTTCTCAGAAAGTGAAGAGCTTGGTTTGGTACTACGCTGGGTAGATAGCTTTCTGACAAAAGGTGGCACTCTAAAGAGCTAATGTTCCACTGACCTAACATTCCATATTCCGAGACATATACCAAAGTTCTGTCTTTTGAAATATACGAAACACATACACAGTTATACATAAAATTTGTAATCCTTTTGGCATTAAGATTGTTTGGTTGTAAACTGGTGGTGACTGTGAGCATTATCAAACGCACAATACATGGGCTATTACCAAGTACGGGTACAGCGCAGTCAGAAACATACAGCACGTTATAAAACATTACCAGCCCAAAATTTTTGAATGCCAATAAAAGAACTAATGTAAAAGGCGTACCACCGTAAGTACGCAAACATGCGTCAACAGTATACGTACACTTACATAAAATAAAAGTCCATAATTTGAACTCTAAAAAAAAAAATCTTCGTCACACAACCGAGTACATGAAGACAGAATGTCTAGGACAAAAGTATAAACTTTTTTAAACTTTTCATGTTATCCACAGCGAAATAATGTTAACACAGCATGTGACTAGCTCTATCCGTCAATCTGTTTTTGGAATTCGATTGTGGGTTGGCGGCACCTGGTGGTGCGCACCAGAGGTGCTCCTTGGCCTTGGCCTTGAGCAGCCATCCATGGCCTTCTTCGTTGGATCCGGGTCGATGTTACCCAAGGAGCCAGTCGAACCCGAGGCAAGCCCTACTACATTGCATCCTGGGTCTCTACAGAGCTGCTTACAGGCCATTGATAGTGAGCTTGTCTGTCTCTGAATTAAATTGCGGGCTGCAGCCTATATGGCACAATAGTTGCGTCAACACCCATGGCTTGGTATGCACGGAAATGGGAAGTCAGTAAAAGAAACCCTGCCCTCCCAACCATTGGGCATCTCGTAGGCTAGGCATCATGGGCAGGTGTTAGGAATGACGGCATGCAAGTTACCACCACAAATGAACTGCCCTTTTCTTGGCAGGGTGCTGTTTGCTTGCTAGGACCTCTGTGCCCTTTATCAGGATAACCACTTGCTAGACGCGACTGCTGTGCCCTTTTTCATACCAAAGCACCATACCCTAGGGAAAACCTAGAATTAACACTGAAGCCTGCTCTCTGATTCTAATAGTAATGCAAAAATGCAGAGAATTTGTTATTTTCTGAAACTCAACAACACTACAAAACTGTACACTGTACTGACTAATGGTAAAAATCTTGCATGTTGACACAATGCTACAATCACCCCCAACATTCTTTTCCAATTTACAACCAACTCAGCTTTATACCAAAGAGATTACAAATATTGGGTCTCATTCATGAAACGTGAGCTGAACGAATTTGTGTGTAAACTGTTCGCAGAGGGAAATTTACGTGCATCTCCGCATTCATCAATATTTTAGTAGCTCCGATCTTTTCGTAGCTACTAACAGAATCTACACATGCTGCTGACCACGCGCAGTGCTTGTGTAAATTTAAGAATGCACATAAATAGTGCTTGTCACTATTGGAAATTACAATTTTAATTCATATTGCGCTCTGTTATGTACACAATACGCAGATGTATTTGAAACACGTGATATAGCCTAAACATGACAAACGATTAAAACTATAACACATTTAGTTAAATTTGTAGGCAATGAGCAGGTTTAAGATCCAGATTAGGTTCATGATTGTGAATTATCTATGTGAATCGACTCAATAGATTACACGTTCTTTCTACATGTTGAATGATGATAATAAAAAAAATAAAAGTGGAGGCATGTCGCTGTCTCTGTCAGGTATAATTCCTGACAGAGAGGTCTCCCCAATTATGCCAGCGATGCGCTCATCTGCAGTTGATAGTTCGTTCCATGAATAACAAGAGGTCCCAAGTGACATTCCTGATGAAACCTGTTTTTCTGCACCACGAAGTACAACAGCCGCTGTAGTACTTCGTGGTGTAGAAAAACCGGTTTCATCAGGAATGACTCTTGTGACCTTTTGTTATTCATGGGACGAGTTGTGACTGTGAGCCTCCTCCTCCTGTGGCTGATGTATTTTTTTTGTGTGCGCTAATACGTTTCTTTGCCTCCAGTTTCATGTCAAACCATTTACGCTTCACCTCGGACATCGTTCTTTGGACTACAGAGACAACATTAACGGCATCTGTCTCCTCCCTCCAGGCCTTCGCTTTGCCTGTCCCTGTCACACCACTGCTAACAGATGAAAATAAAATGTTTTTCTTGACTCCACTTCACCCAAAATTATTTCTATCTCCGCTTCGGAATAATTCTTTTTTCTTTCTTTGTTTGCGCCATGACTGACAGGTCTACTGGATGCATCTACACCTCCTTATATGGTGGTCATTGGCAATTCATGGGCGGGGATTTATGATAATAGCTGATTACCGGGAGCGCACTGTCACTTTACGATGGATTGGCATTCATGATCATACGCATGAGTTTACGATCAGATCTGAGTTTCCTGCGGTGTTCATGAATCCGGAGTAGGTTTTTAGTAGCGTTGGCTTTTATGTGCAAATCTACTCACAAATTTACTAACGTTTCATGAATGAAACCCATTATGTGTAACTGTGCATGTACTTTATTTATGTCAAAAGACAGAACTTTGGTATATGTCTGGGAATATGGAATGTTAGGTCGGAAGAACATTAGTTCTTTAGAGCACCACCTTTGGTCAGATAGCTATCTACCCAGCATAGAACCAAGCTAAACTCTTCATTTACAGAGAAAACTAGCTGTGTGCATCATAATTCAAAAACAATTTATTTAGTACATTGCTGGGGATGGCCAGTACTTGCATCCAGCGTACAGTGCCCCCTAGAGGCAAATTTTTCCGACTTTTGATGTTTAAAATCATCTACAGTGAAAATACTACCATTGAGATTTTACTAATGCTGTAATGTACCCCAAAGGTACTATGTATCCAGAGAATTTCAGATCTCGGTCTTGCTAAGTAACCAAAATAATGCCGCCTAAACATAGGCACAATCTGCTATGGAATGGACCATTCTGAGTTTTCCTCCAACTTTGGCTCCGTCTAGCTTGAGAGCGTGGATACTACCAAAGAAATTCTTGATATTCCTGAAAATAGAGTTCCAAAAGCACAACAAACAGCATTTACCCTCACAGTACAAATCTGGGTTACAGAGAAAATATACCACAAACATGCACCAAAAATGCATTTCAACCATCTTTCTGGCCGTCCATTGCACAAACACAGCAAGATATCAAAGTACTATTTACGGAAAATGATAGTCTTGTTGTGTGCAAACACACAATAAAGCATTCTAGTTTGGTATATGTCTGGGGTATTATTTTATTCCCATTCCCATTTTCAATTTTTATTCTTATTTCTCAAATAATTCTGGCTCGATAACGTAGTTACCCAGCTTGGCGCTGATGTGGTGCCGAAGTCTAACCGGACTTGAAGTGTCACAGGTCATGATAGAATTATAACATATTTGGTACTGTGTACCCTTAAGTCATGATAGTTGATGTAAAATGTGGTGTCAACAGCAAAACTGAGCCACTTAAGTGGCTTCCAGGTGGCGCTATCGACAGGCAAAGTGAGATACGGACCTGAAAATTTGGCTTTTTCTGTGAGACACCCATATCTACCTATGTGCTAAGTTTCATTCAATTCCAGGGGGGGCAACTGCGCACCAAATGTCAATCTCTCGTGGATGGCTCTTAAGCTTAGGGCAAATGATTAATAATATCGTGTGGGGCTTTTATGGTTTTCGATATGCACAGAATTACATTTCTTTACTGCAGGTGTGAGAGAGCTTTCAGTATCTAAGCTTGATTCGAGATTTATAATTGCATTTGGAGTCGGTTATTGTTCATTGTCCTTAGATACCAGAGTTATCACGGTCTGAGGCCTTAATAAAATTTTCAAAATGGATCATCATGAAGGAGAGCACTGCTGATTCGAAGATGTCTACAAATGATGACCAAATAATGCTCACCATAAGAAAGAAAAAACTTAAGAAAATCTGTTCCCAAAATTCCAGGATTAGTGTTACCATTTCTTTCCCATATTTCTCATCACCCCGCTAGGTTGGTCAGATGTACAAACCCACATTAAAAAACTAAGTTAACAAGATTATGCCTCATACGCTTAATTGTATCCACAACACTGAACCCTGTGGAACTCCATGGTGAACTATGGTGCTTTCTGACCGGTAGTTTTGAATCTGTACAAAATGTATCCTATTACTGAGGTAGGACTTAAACCATTGATGCGCAATTCCACCAACTCCAATGTTAGCCAGACAATCCAGAAGGAGCTGATGGGATATTGTATCAAAGGCAACTGTAAGTTCAAGAAGACTGCACAGATGCACTCCGTCCTTCACCAGATGAGGCAAAAGTAATGATAACGATTTCTGCTTGCTGGTGTGCAGCTATATTCCCTGTCGCAAAACTGTTCTCCTGCTCAAGGCTTTTGGGCAAAAGATTGGCTTCCGCATTGCCGGTACCATATTTATTTCAATGAAGTTAAAAATATTCCTCTTTGTCCCACCCCCTTTTGTACACTTGATCCCGCCTTGCATTGGAAGGTATCCCAGAACGGGTAGCGCTACAAAATACATGCATGCCATAGAAAATGAATGGGGTGCGGATGAGTGCTGAGTTTTTCCGTGTGTAGTGGGGCTTCACTGTTAGTGTGGAAGACGGTCCCATTTCTGTAAATGCCCAAGCTCTGGAGCATTTAACTCACAGTTCATGAACCATGACCCTGATACCACTTAGGAGCGATATTAAGGGCTAAGTCTATCCCACAAAGAATTGGGATTTTGTATGCGGAAAGGAAGGAGTGGTTTTTATGATGATGGGCAAGAAAATGTTCTGATTTAAATCAAATCTTCTGACCCTGTTACCCGGCAGTACAATCTGTGTAAATTAAGCCACTGTGATTTCATTGCTTGCTTTTTTATTGATGCCTTTATTAGGTAATTTCTCGCTGAATTTATTTATGCTTTTGGATGATGTAATGTTTGTTTTTTAATGTTTAGATGGCTAACTACAACGGTGAAAATGAGAATAAAACAATTTAATTTTTCATCAGATGGGGACGACGATAACTTGCAAAGTTCCATTTAAACCAATAAGGAATACATGAATCGTCCTTTGATGGGCCCTACATTAGAGGATAGAGTGTAAGGAAAGATCCGCAAAGACGCCAAAAGACAAAGCACAAACTCGAACATTGTCTGTTCTTTTGCAGATGGTTTTCTTATTACTTATATCGAGTAGCAGCGCCAAACTGTCAGTAGCTGAGCATAACTGTGAGTAGCAGTGCATAACTCTGAGTAGCACAGCATAACTGTGTGCTAGTGTCGGAGTGCGGACACATGACGCTGAAGATCCTGCTCTTTTAAAACTTATCATTTAAAGAATATTTAATTTTTTATTGGTTCTTAATTTTATTTTATTTGACCTTTTATTGTCTTTTTATATTATTTATTTTTTAAATCATTTTATTATTTTTACTATTTTATTGGCAAAATTGACGGCACTAACCGCTATGGCCGAGTGCTCTCGTTGTGAGACACTGAACCAGAAAATCGCCGATTTGGAAAGGAGAATTAAGACGCTACATCAGATCAGAGAAGACGAGGACTTGCTGGACTCTTTCTTGGTCTCCCAATGTTCTGGCATTATGGCAGAGAACTCCCACTAGGGCCTTCCGTGCAGCGAGTTGGGAGTCGGACCAAAATCCATGACATGCTCCACTCCAGTTGTTACTCAGCCATGGATCCCTGTTACGGGGCGGAGGGGATGACGTTCTTCCCATCATCCAGGACGAGAGCCCCTACTGAGGCTGGAGAACAAATTCAGCATCCTGGAGGAAATTTCTTCCCCAGTGGCAATGGATGCCACTGCGGCGAGTCCGGAGAGTTTGACGCTGGCGTCTCCCGCAGGAAGGTGCTCTGCTCCAGTGGTGGGGCCTGACGCGGCCTGCTCTCCGCGTCGGATTGCTCGACCGGTGCCGGGGCAGGATCTCCCTGTTGGCACCCCAGCTGCCGTGCCCTCCGGGAGCGGCACCCCGTCTCAGTCTTCCCGTGGTGGGCTGCGGCTTGCCTCCTCCCTGAGCCGGCCACTACCTGGGTCTCCCGGTGCTGGTCCGCGGCCTCGGATTGCCGGTGAGATGCCTCGCCGTTCCTCCCTTCAGGATGATCCGTCCATGCTGGTCATCGGCTCGTCAATTATTCGACATCTTCGCCTTCCTGGAGCTGAAACCTTCTGCTATCCCGGAGCTTGGGTCTCTGATATTAGGGCAACAGTGCCCTCCGTTGTGCACTCCCATCCTTCAGCGAAAACAATTATAGTCCATATCGGATCCAATGACATTTCCTTGGAAAGCTCTGTTGGCTTGGAGTCAGACTTTAAAGACCTAATCAACACTTGCATGGAAACTGGCAAGCAGTGTGTGGTGTCCGGTCCCATTCCGTCTGCTTGTTTTGGGGACGTTAACTTTAGCCGGATCTGACAGCTGCATATCTGGCTTAAAGGTTATTGTAGCATGCTGAGCACCCTGTGGCTGATAACTTTGCAGGCTTTTGGAAGAGGAAATACCTCTTCGGACGTGATGGCCATCATCTGAACAAGGCTGGCTCTTGTCTTCTATCATGTAACATTGAATTAGCCACGCAATCACTCATCACTCAAAATAAATGACTACCGGTGAGTCCGATGCGGAGTCACTGCAAACGCAGCTGTCATTATTTTATTCCTGTTTCTTATGATTTTAATATATCTGTGTCTACTCATAATGCAGCTATTGGTGAGTTCAAGGCTAAGGAGTCTAGCCCTTTCCGTAATAATTTAATTACTGCTAAGCTCCATAGCTTGTGCTTGGAGTCACAGGATGATTTTATCAAGCAGAAAGGCTTGGGGATTATTCATATTAATGTTCGTAGTCTCCCCTCAAAGCTAGACTTTATCAAGGTTTGGGCTCTTCAGACGAAGGCTGATATGTTTGTGTTTACTGAGTCTTGGCTGTCCAATAAGGTGAAAGATGATGTGATTTCCCTTGAGGGACATAATGTCTTTAGGTCTGACAGAGTCAGACCTTCAAGGGGTGGCGGTGTGGCCATTTATGTGAAGGAATGTTTTACTGTTTCTGTTTTAAACTCTGTGTGGTTGTACAGGTGCTTTGGGTTTTTAGCTTGAGTGTCTGTTAAGGGAATGGTGTAAACTGCAGCTGACTGACAGTTATTGGGGCTTATAGTCCACCATCAGCTCAATCCAACGCAGTCGATAATTTAGCGAACTTGTTGTCTGCGCATGAAAACTCTGAAATCATTTTACTTGGTGATTTGAATATTGACTGGCTCTCGGATGCTTCAAATAGCTTGAAAGATGTGTGCATTAATTTGAAGATGTCTCAGCTGATCTTGCGTCCTACACGGCCTGACCCTAAGGATCCTAATAAAGCTACTCTCTTAGATCTTATTTTAACTAACAGGCCTCATAATTTTAAAGCTAACGCCGTTTTTCCTCTGGATTTTAGTGACCACTGTAGCTTGTGTCAGGAATAATAGTAACCCAAAATCAGAATCCAGGGTCATAGTCAAAAGAAATTTTAAACACTTCATGGAACAAGCCTCTTTGCATGACTTGTATCTGAGTGACATGCATTACTCTGCTGTTATTCCTGACCCTCATTTAGCGTTAAGCGATTTTATCATGTTTTTAAATACTGTGGTGGATAAGCATGCCCCGTTTAAAAAGTTGAGAGTTAAGAATAGGGCGAATCCCTGGTTTTCCCCTGATATCGCAGAGCTGTTAAAAGCTCAGGATTTCGTGTGGAAAAAAGCACGTGTTTCTGGGTTGCATTCTGACTGGCAACATTTTCGTTACCTTCGCAATAGAACCCTTACAGCAATTCGGAAAGCCAAATCATCATATTATCTCTCTAACTTATCAGACTCCGGCAGCAATCCTGTGAAATTTTGGAGAACTTTTAAGTCTTTGTCTCAGCCCCCCTCCCCGGCTTTACCGAGTAGGATTACTAAGGATTCTGTTATTATTTCAGATAAAGGGAAACTTTGTGATATTTTCAATGATCATTTTGTTAATGCAGGCCTCCTCTTTGAAAATTTAGGGTTATTGCCGGCTGTTCCTAGCTGTGATGGCAGGCATTTTGTACCTTACCTAATAACTCCGGTTGTTTTTCCTTGCGTCCCTTTTCTGAAGAGGAAGTGCTTGAAGCACTTTGTAGCATTGACCCTAAGCAATCCACTGGGGTGGATAAATTGGACCCGAGCCTTTTATTGCTGGCTTCACCTTTGATTGCTATTATCCTGACACACATTTTTAACTAAACCCTGTTGACCGGTTCGATTCCTATCTTGTGGAAAACGCATTTGTTCTTCCCTTACATAAAAGTGGCTCTTCAGATGTTCTGAATAACTATCGACCAATTTCAAAACTGCCGTGCTCGGCAAAGGTTTTAGAGAGACTGGTCAATAATTAAGTTAGCATGATCTGATAGAAATGCTCTATCTTGAATATGTTTCAGTCAGGCTTCAGACCACGTCATAGCACTGTGTCAACTGCAGCCAGGGTATTAAATGATATTGTTTCTGCCTTGGACAATAAGCAAGACTGCGCTGCCCTTTTTATCGACCTATCAAAGGCGTTTGACACAGTTGACCATTTTATACTCATAGAGAGGCTAAGTGCCATTGGGTTTGATATTAAATATCTGAATTGGTTTAAAGATTATCTAACTGGTAGGTGTCAAGCTGTTGTGGCTGATGGCTATCAATCAAACTATTTATCATAGCAAGGGGGTTCCACAGGGTTCAATTTTGGGGCCCTTGCTGTTTGCGCTTTTTATTAATGATTTCGGTGCTAATTTTGTCAACAGTACAATCCACCTGCAGATGGATGATACAGTAATCTACTCAGCTGCCCCTTCTGCTGAAATGGCTCTTCAAAATTTGCAGTCAGATTTCCAAAACTTCCAGAAGGCTCATTTCGACCTCAAACTAATTTTAAACTCGGAGAAAACTAAATTAATGCTATTCTCTCAGAAACCTGCTGCTAGGTTCTATAATGGTAGCATCACGACAGCAAATGGAATTCAAATTGAAAGAGTTCCTTGCTACAAATACCTTGGCATTTGGGTGGATGACAATCTTAATTTTAGGAAGCATACTGATGAACTAATCAAGAATTTGAAACCTGAATTGGCTATGCTGTACAGGAATAAAGCCTGCTTTCCAAGGAGTTGTAGAAGACAGATTGTTCAGGCAACTATTCTCTCTAGAATAGATTATGGAGATGTAATTATATGCACTCTGCTCCCTCCTTGCTGAAGTCACTTGACGCAGTATACCACGCTGCTTTAAGGTTCATAACTGGAGATGGCTTCCGAACACATCACTGTACTCTTTATTTTAAGGTTGGTTGGTCTTCGCTGGCCATGAGAAGGGAGCAACATTGTTGCCTTTTTATATACAAGGCATTGTTAGGTAAACTGCCTGGATATTTGACCAGTTTGCTTAACTTGAGAAGGAGGGAATACGGTCTGCGCACTCTTGACTTTTTGGTTTCAGATGTCCTAAGGGTGCGTACTGAACTGGGTAAAGCTGCTTTTATGTATTATGCTCCACAGAAATGGAATAGGCTTCAACAGTTTTTAAAGTTGGAAAGTCTTATTTCAATTGATTGTTTTAAATGTCTTTTATTGGCTGCCACAAAGCCGGAATGCACGTGTAATGTAGTCATTGTTTTATTTATTGTACTTGGTTGTTTTCTATTGTTCGCAACTGGGCTCCGTTGCAAAAGAGAGCTTGCTCTCAATCGGACTCCCAGTATAAAAAAATAAATATATGAATAAATTTATTTTTTCGCTGCAAAAGCTGCCGCAAGAGTCTCATAAAATCCAATGTGCGTTGGACGTACGCCCAAAGCGATTCAATCTATTCTAATCCATGGTTAACGTCTGTTTTTGAGCAGCATAAGAATAGAAAAATAGCGCCCATCTCCTATTTATTAACAACAAATTTTGCAAAGAAATCCTATAACTGCAACGCAAATATTTTAATTTTCATAGGCTACATGAAAAAAATAACTGTCAGATGGCAGGTAGTTTGGAGAATTTAGCAGGAACGCAGTCCAAATCAAGATAACTACAGTGGGCCTCGGAGTTGTTCCTCGTGAACAGGGCAGAGGAACAGACCGAAGACTGGTTAATATACTTAACAAAAATATAAACGCAACAGTGTAGTCCTGTCAATATTCTGCATAATTATTTCTGAGGTTGGCTTAGTTGGGTTTGTTTATGTGACCAAGGTTGTGTGCTACTGGTATGCGTGCATTTCAGTCACCTTCTCCATATCATTTTCAAGTTAACACCCTTTTTCAAAATTGGCCTGTCACATCCTGTACTCTATTCAATAAAAGGCCACCTCAGGAGGTGCAGTTCTGCCATTGTTCAAAATGCCATAGATACTCGAGCCCTCAGGGAGCGTGGCATTGGCATGTTCAATGCAGGAATGTTTCTCAGGGATGTTGTAAGGGCTCTTAATGTCCATGTTTCAACACTAAGTCTCAAAAAACACCTTTTTGAGGAATGAGGTCAGACAGCACACCACCCACATGCATGACGACCACTTGTGACCACCCCTACCCAAGACCACCATATCTGGACCCTCCATCTCTGTGACCGTCTGAGACCAGCAACTGCCACTGCAGATGAGACAGCTGGTCCCTACAATCCCCACATTTTTACCTAAAAATAATCTCCAGGAAGTCCATATCTCTGCGTGTTTTGCTCTTTGTGGATTGGACCTGTCCTCAGCTTGATGAAAAAATGGTTTGACTGAGTGAATAGACACATTTAATGGCTAATGGCTCAATAGCGGACTGTTTTCTTTAGAGACGAGTCACGTCTCCAACTCCACGGAGAGGATGGATGGGGGATCGT
Source organism: Gymnothorax javanicus (assembly GCA_029692085.1). NCBI lineage: Eukaryota > Metazoa > Chordata > Actinopteri > Anguilliformes > Muraenidae > Gymnothorax > Gymnothorax javanicus. The sequence continues at coordinate 116,106,167 of CM056197.1, read as the reverse complement.
TATGCTGACATCGTGGTGGTGCGCACGGTGGCACATGGTGGTGAAGTGCTGGTTAGGGTAAGAATATTCCAAGGACACTGTACCCAACTGCAGTTCATTAACAGCAACTTGAATGCAGTGTGATTTCACAATGAGACGCTGATGATGCCTATCGTCCTACCATTCGCCCATCTAAACAATAACTATCCAGCATGACCATGCCAGACCCTCGTCACCCGTGCGCACAGAGATCCTTGAGCCTGAAAACATTTGTGTCCTTGAATGGCCGGCTTATTCCTCGGATTTGTCCCCCATCCAGCATCTTTGGGATGTCCTCAACCAAAGAGTTTGTCCTTGGTCCCCATTTTCAGCCAATAGCCACCAACTCCGCACAGCTCTTGAAGAGAAGTGGGAACACATTTCTCAAGTCACCACTGACCATTTGTTACAGTCCATACAGCAGAGATGTGCAGCAGTGCAGCAGGCCGAAGGCGGACAGACCCAATATTGATTTGTGAAATTTGGACTACAGACCCCAACCCTTTTCTCATCATGCCATCGTGAGGTTCTTGTTTGTCTGTTTAAATCTTTGATCAAAATGTATTGCAATACGGTCATACAATCTATCAACACTCAATGAAAATACAATGAGCTTCTGAACATGGTCATATTTCTCACAATAAGAAGTGTTGTGTTTATACTTTTGTTCAGTGTAGAAACAAGGTCCTCATCCTGGAGACGGAGAGAACGGCTTGGAAGCTTGTTCCTATTGATAAAACTAAGAAGGATACCTCTGTATTTCACTTTCATTTAAGATCATGGTAATTCTCAAAGATGATAAACTTCAGACTATGAAGATACTGACTGGTTGCAACTTGACTCATTCAAAGCAACAGATTATATATGCCTCAGAAACATACAGGAATGGGGAACACAAATGCGTAACACCTGGTGGGGGAGATGTTGAACTAATAAAAGAGACAATACATCTAAAAGGCACACAATTTGTTGGATGGGAGGAGGAGCAAAGGGAATTCACAAGTGTGTTGTGACTCTCTGTTGCAGTCTTCACATTATATATTTTCAATAATTATACATTTACAATACACAGTAGTTAGTAGAGCATCAAATAATGTGTTTTACAAGGTTAAATACACTCAAGATGAATCGACTTCTCAAAACATTCAATTTTGATTTATTAGCTTTTTTCTTGATGTGCTGACTTTTGAATTGAGGTTATACACCTCACTCATGAGGAGAAAATTCGATCTTGTAAAACACATTATTTGATGCTCTACTAACTATATTGAAATGAAATTAAATGAAAGTGAAATACAGAGGTACCCTTCTTAGTTTTATCAATAGGAACAAGCTTCCAAGCCGTTCTCTCCGTCTCCAGGATGAGGACCTTGTTTCTATTAACCAGTTCTTCAGTCTGTTCCTTTGCCCAGTTCATATGAACAACTCCGAGGCCAACTGTAGGTATCTTGATTTGGACTGCGTTCCTGCTAAATTCTCTAAACTACCTGCCATCTGACAGTTATTTTTTTCATGTAGCCTATGAAAATAAAATATTTGGGTTGCAGTTATAGGATTTCTTTGCAAAATTTGTTGTTAATAAATTGGAGAGATGGGTGCTCTTTTTCTATTCTTACGCTGCTCAAAAAAAGATTAACCATGGATTAGAATAGACTGAATCGCTTTGGGTGTACGTCCAATGCACATCAGATTTTCTGAGACTTTTGCTGCAAAAAATAAGTAAGAAAAACATCAGCAAAAGAACAGACAATGTTTGAGTTTGTGCTTCATCTTTTGGCATCTTTGCGGATCTTTACTTAAACTCTATCCTCTAATGTAGGGCCCATCAAAGGACGATTCGAGAATTCCTTACTGCTTTAATTGGAACTTCGCAAGTTATCGTCGTCCCCGTCCAATGAAAAGTTAAATTGTTTTATTCTCATTTTTTCCATTCTAGGTAGCCATCAAAAACATTATAAAACAAACATTACATCATCCAAAAGCATAAATAAATTCAGCGAGAAATTACCTAATAAAGGTGTCAAAAAAAAAGCAAGCAATGAAATCACAGTGGCTTTGTTGGAGCTGCCATCATAAAAAGAGCTAGAACACCTACTAAAATGTTTTACCTGACGGAGGAATAATCACACACAGCCATCGGTTTCGTTTGACCGGCATGCGCACTCTGCTGGGGCAAGCAGTCATTTATCGATTTGCGACACCTGCTACCTATTTACCACACCCCCTTTCCAGACAACCTAATCAGCGTAAGAGCACACAAGATCAGCAATATTCAACAGGCTTAATTTACACTGATTGTATTGCCAGATAACAGGGTCACAAATCTGATTTGATTTACATCGGAACATTTTCTTGCCCATCATCATAAAAACCACTCCTTCCTTTAAGCATACAAAATCCCAACTCATTGTGGGATGGACTTAGCCCTTAATACAACTCCTAAGTGGTATCAGGGTCATGGTTCATGAACTGTGAGTTAAATGCTCCAGAGCTTGGGCATTTACAGAAATGGGACCGTCTTCCACACTAACCGTGAAGCCCCACTACACATGGACATGGCATGCATCCTGGCATGCATGCATTTTGTAGTGCTACCCATTCTGGGATACCTTCCGATGCAAGCTGGGATCAAGTGTGCAAAAGGGGGCGGGACAAAGATTAATATTTTTAACTTCATTGGAATGATGATGATGATGTACCCGCAATACGGAAGCCAATCTTTCACCCAAAAGCCTTGAGCAGGAGAACAGTTTTGCGACAGGGAATATAGCTGCACATCAGCAAGCAGAAATCGTTATCATTACTTTTGTTTCATCTGGTGAAGGACAGAGTGCATCTGTGCAGTCTTCTTGATCTCACAGCAGCCTTTGATACAATATCCCATCAGCTCCTTCTGGATTGTCTGGCTAGAATTGGATTTGGTGGCATTGCACATTAATGGTTTACGTCATACCTCGGCGATAGGGCACATTTTGTACAGATTCAAAACTACCGGTCAGAAAGCACCATAGTTCACCACGGAGTTCCACAAGGTTCAGTGTTGTGGCCACTCCTGTTTATTATTTACCTCCTCCCTCTCTGCAATATCTTCCGACACTATGGTATTCATTTCCACTGTTACACTGATGATACACAGCTATATGTATCCACTAAACCTAATTCTACTCTCCCCTCCAGTATGCTTACTAACTGTCTTCATGATTGTCTGTAGATATGGATGACAACCAACTACCTCAAACTTAAAGGGGAATGTTACCGCCAAACCTATGTAAACGATAATATATACCTTGATGCTGTAAAAAATCTCCAATTATTTTTTCCCCCAATTTCCGAACTCTAAATTGGTAAATTTGGCGATTTAAATGCCTTCACAGCGCAGCGTTTCAGAGCGATGACCTTTGACCCTTGACGTCACACAGTGAGAACGTTCACAAACTTTACATTGGTAGTACATACAACAACTGGAGTCTGCGCCAATATTTTCCTATTTTCAACGGTTTTCCCGAACTTTGGAGGCACCATCTCTCTTACCTGTGTTGTTGGAGGGTGTAACAACACGAAGGCAGGTACTCTTTCTCGGGCATTTTCTTTTTCACATCAGGAAATGAAAGGACAAGAGTGAACTGTCTCTCTCGTTTTGTCTCTTTTTAGTCCTAGCTAGCCACACAGCCAGCGTGGACTGTGAATACGGCTATGTACAGTGATCGCGATGGACCGTGTGTGACACGCATGCTACATGTACTCGGTGCAATACTAACGTTCGTTGATGGTATACCGGGCCGCAAATTTATAATTCCCAAACTGAACTCATCTGCCTCTCTCATGCATCTCTCCCCCAATAAGTACAGATAGCTCAATTATAATAGCAACCTCATTCCCATATAAAATTTAGTCAGAATAAATGCGAATATTTGAATATCGTAAACATTCATCAATAGTAATTGCTTCAGGTAGTGTTTCTACACGAACAACTTCAGCACCCCAGACAAAGCCTGAAAGCTCAGACGGGGCTGTCCTCAAATTTTCCTCGACAAGCGAATCATGATTAATGCAGATATTAAATATCAGTGGCCCTGTGAACGGCCCACCAGCGCGTTTCTTAATCTCGCAATATCAAAATCAGATGTAACGTAACATAAAGTCAGCAGCGAATGTAAGAAGTGAAAGAACGCAGCTTTACAACAACGAGCAACAGCAAAATACATGACGCATAAAATGTGACAGCGTGCCGATACAGTGAGAACAATATTCATGTCTGTGCACAAGCCATATAAACATAAAGCACAAGTGTTTAGGATCATTTTACGTCAAACACATAATAAATTTTACCTACATCAGAGGTGCGCTCTCCGGGATTTTCACTGCGCAAGGTCATTTATTAAGATAGATTTTACCATGAGCAGCAGCATCGAAATTAGGGATAACGATAGTTGGATAAGATCCATTATGTCTCTAATTTTAGAATTAAAATTTGACTTCTTTTATATCAGACAAGAAAGCGTAGTTCTGCGTTCATACCTTGACATGTTTCGATGGGAACTCCCATCTTCCTCAGAAGTGTCACATGATGGTATTGTGACATGTCTTATCAGCTGTTTTTACTGAGGCGTGACCATCCTGCCAGTTTTGACGGTCACGCCTCCTGCTGTCAGTTCGCCTCTTCAGAACCGTCATATCACTATTCACCAAAACACCAGTAGAGGCAACTTTGAAGATGGTACAGGACCGCCTTGAAACAGACAAAACACTCAAAAAACGAACAAATCTAACCATTCAGGACATATCACAACTACTCCGGTTTGTAGCCACATCCACCTACTTTCGGTTCCGGAACAAAATTTACCAACAAAAAGAAGGCTTTGCCATGGGAGACCCACTATCAGCCATTATGTGTGGCTTTTTCATGGAAAACCTGGAGAATAGGGCCATAACAACAGCACCTGAACAATGCCGATTAACATTGTGGAAGCGGTATGTGGATGACATTCTGGAAAAGGTAAAGGCGGGACACATACAGGAGCTCAGGGATCACTTAAACATCATAGACAACACCGGAAAGATAAAATTCACTCACGAGGAAGAATCAGAGAAATCCATAGCTTTCCTAGACATAAAAATACACCACACAGACGATGGGGCCATAAAGATAAAAATCCACGGGAAACCTACGCATACAGATCAATATCTATTATGGACATCAGAACATCCCACTACACACAAATTGTCAGTGGTTAGAACCCGATACGAACGCGTCAACATAGTCACCGAGGAAGAAGACAAAAGGCAGGAGGAAAAACACATACAGGAGGCACTAAATAATTGCCAATATCCGAAGTGGGACATAGAAAAGGGAATGCAGCAGGTTAAAAATAAAAACAAAGACAACACACAGGGTCGCAAAAAGAAACGCACTAACAACACAGACAACAGAGCCACAGTCACATTACCGTACATCAGGGGTATCACCGAACGCGTACAAAGAGTCATGAAAAAATACCACATTAACACACCGGTCCGACCACACACCACGTTGAGACAGCTTTTAGTGCATCCAAAAGACAAAATTCAACAGGTCAATAAATGTAATGTCGTATATGAAATACCATGCCACTCTTGCGACAAAACTTATATTGGAGAAACAGGGAGATGCTTTAGTACACGGAAAAAAGAACACAAAACAGAATGCAAAAAAGAAACAGAGATGAGACAGACCAGATCAGTAAAAGACAAGGAACTACAAGAGAACCTAAAATCAGCCATTACGGATCATTGTAAGAGAGAAAACCATGTTATGGACTGGGAAAAGGCTAAAGTTATCCGCACTGAGGAAAACCGACACCAACGCTGGATTATGGAGGCGATAGAAATCCGGAAGCGAGCTCAAAGGACGATGAACCGGGACGAGGGGGCGTACACGCTGTCTCACACGTGGAGTGCGGTTCTGAAGAGGCGAACTGACAGCAGGAGGCGTGACCGTCCTGTCAAAACTGGCAGGAAGGTCACGCCTCAGTAAAAACAGCTGATAAGACACGTCACAATACCATCATGTGACACTTCTGAGGAAGATGAGAGTTCCCGTCGAAACATGTCAAGGTATGAATGCAGAACTACGCTTTCTTGTCTGATATAAAAGAAGTCAAATTTTAAGAGGGATAATGATTCCGCACTTCTCACGCGTTTCTTTTCTCAGGGGCTGGAAGCTCCGATGACCTTATAAGAAAACTGTTAATAAAAGTGGAATAACTGAACTGCTCTCTTACTGATTATGCCATGGGGGCGACACTGCTTTGCGATCGCAGATGAAGTTATTCTTTACATTTTATAGTCATCCAGCGAGTCAGCTAGTTGCTGTTAGCTAAGGAGATCTTGGTAATTAATGGTTAGTCATATTAAAGCGATATGATTTTGGTTTTGCCCTAACTCAATTGTCTATCTGTACTATGCATTAACTTATCTGATATGATGGGTTCAAGCTACACCAGTGGCCAAAAGACGCAAAATTACGGTGGTCGTAATGTTCTGGCCGATCTGCGCTTACTGAGAATGGGCCACTTTTGAGAGGCGAAAATGAAAGGCAACGTCGGGTTCGCTATTAGGCTCTCTCGTGGGGTCCCCACGAACAGTGGGAAGCCCTCCAGAGGAAGGACATTCGCCTGGGCTTCGATTAAAGCCAGCTCAGAATTTAATATTAATGGAGAAAGTAATGTTGTCTGGAGGCACAGACAGCCAAAAATATTTTGAGAATGAAAAAACAGTATAACCAATGCCCGCGAAACCAATATAGCCTACACACAGAAACGGGGCTCTGTTAAATCCATGAATGATTTTTTCTAACAACTACACATAATTTATTAACAACGTGAAAATTTCACTTTTCATTTATTAATTTTTTTTTATATTTTATTTTTGAATTTTTTTCATAAATTAAAACAGACAAGGACAATAGCAAAACACATCGAGTACAAGGTCTTGTCTTTTACAACTGGTGTAATAAGGTAGGTTACCCCTACACATTAGACAGTCATTTAGTAGTGACCTTAGAAGGAAGGGAAAAAAGAAAAGCTAACATGTTTGCTATACAAGCGTACAGACATAATATGACAAACATTCAACAGGGACAAAAACATAATATAACAGTTCTTTAAATGGGGAATTTCTAGCCGGTCTAGTTTACACCATCGTTGTATTACATTCTTAGCAGCACAAAATGGACAAACTGCGAAAAAAAAAAAAAAAAGGGAGTACCTCTATTCTTTCCTTAACAGACACAGGAAAGGCTTCCATGTTCGAAGAAAGGCCTCTTGAGATTTTCCCTCGCTAGAACGAATCTGCTCCATTTTAGCAATGAACAGCATCTCATTTAGCCATCTGTTAAAACATGGGGGCAGAGGGGACTTCCAATTCAATAAGATTAACTTTTTTGCTGCAACCATGCCTGCTTTGAGAATTTGCCTTTGATGGGAGGGGATGGCTGCTAAATTATCAGAGCATCCAAACACTGCCAGCATGCAATCTGGGGGGATGTTCCTTTCCAGCTGTTTGGAAAACCAATTAAATATATCACTCCAAAAACTCTCCAGCTTTGGGCAATGCCAGAAAAGATGAGAGAGTGAACCTTCAGCCGTACAGCACCTATAGCACATAGGAGATATTGATGGGTACATCTTATGCAGTTTGACTTTAGAATAATGTAGTCTGTGCAGGACTTTGAATTGAATTAATCTGTATCTTGAATTAATAGAACAGCTCTGTATTGCAGCCAAACACTCCTCCCAGAGTTCTTTAGATATTGAAACATCTAGCTCCGCTGCCCAGAACTCCCTAAGAGGACTGGTATCAACTGAGACTGAAAAAATATCAACAAATTTAGAGACAATGTTTTTAGAATTTGACACATTAAGTAGAAGGTCATAGAAAGGATGACTCTTAGGTTTGGTCATAAAGAGAGGGATGCACTCTCGTATGAAATGTCTAACCTGAAGATAGCAGAAAAAGTGTCATTGGGGAAGATTACATTTAGTTTGAAGTTGAAAAAATGAAGCAAATTTATTATCTACATAAAAATCGCCAATACAGCGTAGTCCCTTCTCTCTCCAGTCCAAAAACGCTCCATCAGACAATGCTGGTTTAAACAAATAGTTATAGGTTAGCGGTAAGTGCACAGAGACCTCTGAAAGTCTGAGATATTGCTTAATTTGGTTGAGAATTTTCAGTGAGTCCTTAATTATAAAATTGTGACTGATAACCTTAGAAAGCTTTACTTTGCCAAAAAGCAACACTGAGGGAGAGGTCTTCAGGATTGTGGATTCAATCTTTGCCCAAAGAGGGAAAGATATGAACCAGTCATTTCTGGGTGTGGCCGTTTGCCAAAAGCATAGAGCCCTCACATTTGCAGCCCAATAATAATGTCTAAATACCGGGAGTCCAAGACCTCCCTCCCTCACATCTTTCTGTAAATGAGCTTTGGACATGCGCGAGGATTTATTTGCCCAAACAAATGAAAGAATGATTGAGTCTAATTGTTTGAAAAAAGACACAGGTAAAAAAATTGGAATATTTTGGAAGAGATACAGAAATCTTGGGAGTATAACCATTTTTATTGCATTGATACGCCCAATCATAGAGAGTGGAAGTAAATTCCATTTCCTAATAATAGCTTTTAGATTATCTAACATATCAAAAAAATTTGATTTTAGAAGTTTGGGATCTCTGAAAATCTTAAGACCTAAATAAGTAAAATGGGTAGTAGTTAGTTTAAATGGAAGAGACTTCAAAAATACTGGATTCAAGGCATCTTTCAGAGGCATAAGTTCACTTTTATCCCAATTGATGGTGTAACCTGACAATCTACTGTATGATTTAATGTATGTTAAGAGATGAGGAATTGATGTTTCTGGCTTGGATACAGAAATCAAAAGGTCATCAGCATAAAGATTTATAAGGGTTTCAGAATCACCGAACTTTATCCCATAGATCTGAGGGTGGCCCCTAATTCCTATCGCAAGAGATTCTAGAGCGATATTAAAAAGGAGAGGAGAAAGGGGATCTCCTTGTCTAACACCCCGTTGTAAATCAAAAGGTTGAGACCTATCTGCATTGGAAAGAATAGAGGACACTGGATTTAAGTAAATCAGTTTAATCCATTCAATAAATTTTGTCCCAAACCCAAATTTTTCCAGTGTTGTAAACATATAGGCCCATTCAATCTGATCAAAAGCTTTTTGGGCATCAAGCGATAAAATAACAGCTTGAGTGTCCTTGTCGTATGCAGAATATAATGTGTTGAGAAGCAATCGAACATTACTGAAAGAGAATCTACCTGAAATAAAACCAGTTTGATCCGGGTGAATTATTTTTATGATGTGATTGCCCAATCTTGTGGCCAGAATCTTAGTGATTACCTTATGATCACAGTTAAGAAGTGCTATGGGTCTATAGCTTGCGGGATCAGTCTCTTCTTTACCTTTTTTAAGAAGCAAACAGATGTTTGCCTCATAAAGTGAGTTGGGGAGCTTCTTTCTCTCTAAGGCATCGTTCATCATTCTAAGCATGAAGGGAATTAATTTCTTGTGAAACGCTTTATAAAATTCACAGCTAAAGCCATCAGGGCCAGCTGTTTTGCCAGCAGGAAAAGCGTGGATAGCCTTAAAAATGTCTGACTCAGAAATTGGTGCATCCATGTCATTTCTAGAGTCACTATCTAGTTGAGGGATACTGAGATTTGCAAAAAATTCTGAAAATTCTGCCTCTGTAGTCTTAATTTTCTTCGAATACAGGTCTTTGTAGAAATCCCTGAAACAAGTATTTATCTCTCCTGGATTGGTGACTATTTTACCAGATTTGGATTTAAGCCTATGAATGGCTCGAGTAGCTTGTTGTCCTCGCACTTGACTTGCTAATAATTTCTCAGGCTTATCCCCAATTTCAAAATGTTTCTGTTTTAGTTTTGAGAGCAGGCTATTAACGCTATTACTAGTAATGGTGTTATATTCATATTTTAATTCAAGAATCTTATTATAATCTGATTGTAAAAGAGATGATCTGTAAGTCTCTTCCAAAACCGGAAGGGTTTTCTCAATATCTGAAATACGCTGATTTAATTTCTTCTTTTTAATTGATTCAAATGAAATGATATGTCCTCGCATCGCAGCTTTAAAGGCCTCCCAAAGAGTGGAATCGAAGACCTCTCAATTATCGTTAGAAACAAAAAATTCATCAATGCGCAGATTCATATATTCAATAAAAGTATGGTCTTCAAGAAGAAGAGGATTGAAACGCCAACTGTAGTTTGGTTTAGACAGAATATTTTGGAATTGGAGTGAAACCGGACTATGATCTGATATTATAATATTATGATACTTAGAATTAGTAATATTAGAAATCAGTTCAGAAGATACCAAAAAATAATCAATTCTAGTATAAGAATTATGAACTTGAGAATAGAAAGAAAAATCTCTGTCTGCAGGATGTTGTAAGCGCCAGATATCAATCATATTCCTAGTTTTAATCAAATCGTTCGAAGTTTGTACAGCAGATAATGTAAAAGGCTTTTTTTTTTTGTTGAGAGTCTGTCTAATAATGGGTCTAGGTAGCAATTGAAATCACCTGCAATGATAACATTGGGATTCAAAGCTGGTATCAAATCAAAAATTTTTATTTAAAAAAAAATCACAATCAACAGCATTTGGACCATAAATATTAATCATTGTTATTGGAAAGCAGTTTATATGGCCTGTGATCATTAGGTATCTGCCATATGGGTCCGCCACCATAGATTCAAGACGAAATGGAATATTTTTGCGAAATAAAATAGCGACACCCCTAGCTCTTCGAGTAAAAGGTGCTTGATATACCTGCGAGATCCAATTTGTCCTCAACCTACGCTGATCACTGGCACTGAGGTGGGTTTCTTGAAGAAAAATAACATCTGCTTTCAATGATTTGAGATGAGAGAAAACCTGGCCTCTTTTAGAGGCAATCCCAAGACCCTTCACGTTCCATGAAACCCATGTTAAATTTGTATTGGTGCTGCTATTTCCAACGTCGTCAGGCACCATCAATTATTTTGAAAAAATGACAATCTGACCATTCCCCACAGTAGTGTAAGAAAAACATAAAACAAAACAAAACAAAAAACCCTACCCACCCCCTCAGTGCCCCCCCGAATGAGGCACAAAAAAAGCCCATTATATTCTGGATCATTCCAGGATAACCCCGTTACCCCCTCCCATTCCAAAAATAACCTCTATTTAGCCTACTTTATAGGGTAGCAGTAACCCCCTTACCCTAGCAGGGAAGTCTGTTACCCTTTTCCATATCAAAGTAGGAATAAAAGCAAAATAAGTATCGGGATTGCAGCTATGGTTGCATAGCATTTTACTTCCCACATTCAGATAAGCCTACACTCATAACAGTGATCAAATGGTACACAAACAAACCAGAAGTAAATTGAGACTAAATAGGGTTAGACTTCTATTACACAACCTGATGCTAAGATCATAATAAAATGTTAATAATGCTAACAATAATAACAAGAACGATTGAATAGAACGGTTGAATAATAATGATAGTAACAATAATAATTGCCTAATAATAATAATAATAATAATAATAATGAAAATAAACAAAACCGTTACTATCAACAAAGATAATATTGATAATAAGAAATAGTCCAGGTAATGCAGACTAGTAATAGTAATAATCATAATAATAATAATAATAATAATGGTGAAATAGAGTAGCAACAATAATATTCAATAGAACATGCCCCGTAGCCTAGATACATAGAAATAGGCCACGTTCTGGATGTCAAAAGAACAAAGCACGATTTTGCCACAAATTAGCCCAGCAAGCATAGATAGTAATTCCGAGTTTAGAGCCAGGCTTCGCAGGAAGTCTATGAGTCTGACGTAAACAAAAGCAAAATAAGAAAACATCCATCATTATGAAGAGCCAAATCAGAACTCCTTACCACATATCAGGCTCACTCGGGAGTCTTTTCTAATGAAGCCACAAACTTCTCTGCCTTGGACAGGTCGCTGAATAACTTCTGTTCAGAATTATGGATGAGCTTGATGGTAGCCGGATAGAGAAGGAATGCGCCTATGCCCAAACTGCGGGCCCGTTCCATTATAAGGAAGCACTGTCGTCTGCGTTTGGAAGTAAAATCACTGTAATCCGCGGTAAAACGGATCTCTTGACCCGCAACCTTTGGGGGAGCGTTCCGTGCTTCTTTGAGAATCTGATCCCGGTCTGTAAAACGGAGACATCGGAAGATCAAGGCTCTGGGATAAGCTGACGAGTATCTCTGGCGTCCGATACGATGTGCGCGCATAAGCTCTGGAGGATTCTCTGAAAGTTTTGGACACCGTTTGGGAATGTTAGCCGTCAGGTAAGCCACTGCATTATTGCCTTCTTCTCCCTCTTTGAGATTGATTACCCGAAGGTTTTCCCTTCTGGCTCGGTCCTCCATCTCGGCCAAATTGGCTTCGGTTTTGGCCAGTGCCTTAGCATGTTCGGTAGCTTTAGTCTCCGCTGCCTCCATGCGCGTCTCAAGTACAATGACGGATTTCTTCTGGTCTTCAATATCCCGGTCATGTTGGTTCAGACTTTCTTCCAGGGATCGAGAAACCAGCAAGCAAGAAAGGAAGTGGCGGGAGAAACGAGCGGGAGAATTTGGAAAGTTTGGTGTTTTTTGTTGAACAGTTATTTATTGGTTGGGAATTAATTCCAGACAAATGGAGAGTGGTGAGGTGGAAGGGAGTAAAAAGAAAAGGAAGAAAGGAAGTGAAAATGAAATCGATGAAGGGCTGTTTGTTGTAGGGATGAAAGCGGTTGGAGATAGGTAGAACAATAATAAAATATTTAGTGACAGTCACCTTGTCGGGGAATTTGTTAAAAAGGAAATCGGGGATGTTAAGGCTGTTAGGGTTTGTCGAAGCGGTATTGTGGTTATTGAATGCACAACTAAGAAACAAAGGGAAAAAGCACTTAAAATTAGTGCTTTTGATCTTTCTTCTGTTACCTGTTTTAAAATGAATTCAAAGCCAACTAAGAAGGGTGTGATTGGTGGTGTACCATATTCTTTGAAGGTTGACGCTTTTTTTGGAGGTGGAGGGAGTTTTAGCTGCTCGGCGCTTGAAAAGTTACAGAGAAGGAAAGAAGAAGACAGTATGGCAGTGTTGCTGGAATTTAACCAAGAATTACCAGACAGGATCTATTTGGATTACGTGAGTTATCGGGTGAGGGCCTATGAAGGGGTGCCACTCCGATGTTTTTGGTGCCAAGAATACGGGCATGTTGCTGCAGTATGTAGGGCGAAATCATATAGATGTAGACGATGTGGCAAGTCGGGCTGTACAGAAGATGAATGTAAACTCACAAAAGAGCAAGCGGTTTGCTTTCATTGCGGGGGGGATCATGAAATTGGAGATAAAAAATGCAATCGGAGGAAATTTGAAAATGAGGTGGAACGAGTGCGGACCCAAAGTAATTTATCATATGCCGAAGCTGCAAAGAAGGCGAAGATAGAAAAGGGAAATGTGAGCAACGAACTACGTACTGCAAAGAAAGTGACAAAAGAACCAAGGTCTGACACTGAACTTATAAGTATGGATAAGAGGAGATTTTTGGCATTTGTGGCAATGGTTATAAATTGTGCAAAGGAAATTGAGTCAAAGACGGATAGGATTATAATGGTGGTCCATGCAGCAAGGGAGGTACTTGGTATTACTGACGTAAAGGGAGAGGAAATTCAAGAGATCTTAGGGAGAGGATTTGGTGAGAGTCAAATGCAAATTAATTAGTTGGTATTAATTCTGAAATTGGAAATAATGGGTTAGGGTTATGAATCAGTTTTTTTTTTTTTTAATTCTAATGCGTCCAATGCAAGTTTTAAAGTTGGCTGGCGGAGGGCAGTAATACGCCTTAGTAGCGTTTACGCTGACGGAAATATAAATAGATCTTAGCTGAGAGTCAAGGCTGTCAAATCTCTCATTGGTGCTTTTCTGGTAAGCATCAAATTTCGCACTGAAATTCTGCTCAGCCAAACTAAAGTGTCTTTTAAGCAGGGCTTCAATTGTGGCCACCGTGAGTTCCGACTCAGGCTCGGCGACGGCGTCCTCGGTGTGCTCCTCAGCCGGATCACGGTCAAGGTCGGCTAACTTGCCTCGTCGCCCACCACGTCCACGTTGTTCACCAGTCATATTACCAATAAATTCAAATATACTTGGCAAATACTAAATAGTTAACTTAATAACTGCTAGTTTTCTGTTAACTTGTCGGACTGAAATTAGCAAAAGTTTTGCAAACAATTCAGGGAGTTGGGGAGCGAAGTTGCGTACATTTGCCTACTCCGCCATCTTGAAAAGATCAAAGCTGGAAAAAAAAAAAATTCACTTTTAAATCGTTGGTACTGTTATCCTCCGGTGCGACCAAAAGTTGTTTTTATGCATGCTATGTGAACACTAATGGGACATTGCCTAAGTAGCGGTCTCGGTATGGTTCTCAGTGGTTATAAAACACCGTATTCGTGGTGCTTGTGTGACCGAGAGTGGAGCTCTGCTTATCGCCCGTCTGCTTAACTCAATTCTGTAAAATGAGCGATTGTAACGATATGAATGTTTTAATGTCTTTTATGTGATGAATAGCTTTGTTATGTTGCCAATCATAGTTATAGCACAGAGTGCACAGTGAGCAAGACGGCTTTTCATTAGCTAGATTGTATTCAGCTAATAGCCTACTGAAATTGAAGGTTGCATCCTACAGCGATGTGTGCCGTTTATTTATGTCTGAATAGTAGTTAATGACAAACCTAATCAGAATTGTTTTTTTCTTTTTTCATTTAACGTTACTTTATTTCAAATATTTGAAGGCCAAATAGCGAAGCAGTGCATCGCTGAGGTGAAAATTCTCATCCAACTTCGAGCGGACAGTGACTAACTGTCCGTCTGCATCGGACCATGGTCAGACATTCTACTTTTGTTCTATTGAAACACCTGACGGACATAGTCTGTTGAAGGTCCGACTTTTCACTCGACAGATGATCTGACTCGGTCGGACAAGTAAAGTTTATTGAAACAGCCCCCTGCTTTCAGGACATCAGTCCCACGGCGGGTGACCATTTGCATCTCAGAAAAACAACCGAGTCCAGCTTTCAGAAATTTGGCTAAGTCCCGCGGCGGGTGACCAGTTTTATCTCCATTCATCAGTTTCGATATCTGTGCGATCTCCAGAGTCGCTAATGTCGTTGAAATCTGAATCTAAATCGGAGCTGCCGCTATGCCTTTCTGTCTTGTCTGCAATGTATTTTTGTCTTGTTATCTCACTGTGTGACGTCACGGAGTAATGGGCGGGCTGATCTACAGAGGGTGAAAATCAGGCACTTTGAAACCGTATTTTGGGATATTGCGTCAACGCAAAAATTTTGAAAAAAATTCTCAAAAATAAAGTAGGCCACAGGTGACGGTTTTATATAGTTTATAGCCCTATAAAAAATGCGATCATATTCCCCTTTAACGGCAGTAAAACTGAACTACTCCTCATTGGCTCTAAATCTACACTTTCAAAATCTAAAATCGGCTCATCCATTGCTGAAGCCACCATTCCCGTCTCCTAAGAGGTTAAGAGCCTTGGTGTTATTCTGAACAGTAGACTATCTTTCTCTAATCGCATAAACAATGTCTCCCGAATTGCCTTTTTTCATTTACGAAACATCTCCAGACTACGTCCTGCTCTAACACATTCAACAGAGGTCCTAGTCAATGCTCTGGTTACATCACGTATTGACTACTACAATGCAATCCTGGTGGGCATCCCCAATTAACTTCTCCGCCGACTTCAACTCATTGAAAATATTGCAGCATGGATTATTATTATCCCCCGCCACGAATTGGATTGGGGGATATTGGAATGGAGCTTGTCCGTCCGTCCGTCCGGGTTCAATGGGGTCAAGTTTTCTCAGAAACTATTGCACCTACGTGAATGAAATTTTGTATGTGGCCAGTACTGATGACCCCACAGAATGAGTTCGACAATTGATTCCGAGAAATTACTTTTTACAGAGTTATGGCCCTTGACTCTGTTTGTGGACTTAAGTGTATGGGTGTTGCAATGGGGACAAGTTCTCTCGGCAACTGTTTTACCTACGTGGATGAAATTTTGTGGGTGACCAGTACTAATGATCCTATTGAAAGAGTTCGACAGTTGATTCCCAGAAATGTATTTTTACGGAGTTATGGTCCTTGTTTCTGTACGTCGACTTGGTGTATGGGATTTGCAAAGGGGACAAGTTTTCTTGGCAACTATTTCACCTTCATGGGTGAAATTTTGTGGGTAGCCAGTACTAATGACCCTATTGAATGAGTTCGACAATTGATTCCGAGAAATTTATTTTTACGGAGTTATGGCCCTTGACTCTGAACTTAGTGTATGGGTGTTTAATGGGGACAAGTTTTCTCAGCAACGTGGATGAAATTTTGTGGGTGGCCAGTACAGATAGCCCTATTGAATGAGTTCGACAATTGATTCCGAGAAATTTATTTTTACGAAGTTATGCTTCTTGTTTCTGTTCGTCGACTTGGTGTATGGGATTTGCAATGGGAACAAGTTTTCTCGGGAACTACTCCTTCATTTTATTACCTCCTTGCATATGTTTCAGTGGATAATGTCATTGCTCTGCGTTTTTTGTTTTTTTTTTGTATGAGCATGGAATCTCCCGTGACCATTCTTACCGTGGCAGGGGATATTGGTGACAATGTTGCCTTGTTACACGTTCAAAGGCTACTGAACATGTCACTCCCTTGCTGATTCAACTACACTGGGTCCTTGCGTTACAGCGGATTAATTTTGAAATCCTACTAATAATATTCAAAGCTCTCCATGGTTTATCCCCAGCCTATCTCACAGATCTCCTTCACATTTACACACCCTCTCGCTCCCTGTGGTCTTCTACAGCAGGATTATTATCCCCCGCCACGAAGTGGACGGGGGATATAGGTTTGGGCTCCGTCCGTCCGTGCGTGTGTGCGTCCGTCCGTCCGTCCGTCCGGATAAAGGGGAACAACTTTTCATAAGAAGTATTCGAAATAGGATGACCAAATTTGGTGTGTGGCTTGACACCATTAAGGCCTTGATCGAGTTCGAAAATGAGACACGCACGATTATTTTTTCCGGAGTTATTGCCCTTGATCCGTGTTTCTGGACTTTGTGCACGGTGTCTGCAAAGGGGAACAACTTTTCACAAGAAATATTTGAGATAGGAAAACCAAATTAAGCGTGTGACTTGACAACATTAATGGCCTTGATTGAGTTTGAGAAAATATTGCCCTTGATCGTGTTTCTGGACTCTTGCACGGTGTCTGCAAAGGAAACAATTAGGAAACCAAATTTTTGACACCATTAAGGCCTTGATTGAGTTTGAAAATAAGACTTGCACGATTATTTTTTCCGGAGTTATTGCCCTTGATCCGTGTTTCTGGACTCTGTGCACGGTGTCTGCAAAGGGGAACAACTTTTCACAAGAAATATTCGAGATAGGAAAACCAAATTTGGAATGTAGCTTGACACCATAACGGCCTAATCAACTTCGAAAATGACACTCGCACAATTATTATCCCCCGCCACACGAAGTGGCCGGGGGATATTGATTTGACCTCCGTCCGTCCGTCCGTGCATGCGTGCGTGCGTGCATCCGTCCGTCCGTGCGTCCGTCCAGGATAAAGGGGAACAACTTTTCACAAGAAATATTCGCGATAGGATCACCAAATTTGGTATGTAGCTTAAGACCATAAAGACCTTGATCGAGTTCGAAAATGAGACGCGTGATTATTTTTCCCGGCGTTATTGCCCTTGATTCACTTTTTTTCACTCTGTTCACGGTATATGTAAAGGGGAACAACTTCTCACGGGAAATATTCCAGATAAGCTACACACCAAATTTGGTTATCCTAAGACCATAAACACCTTGATCGAGTTCGAAAATGAGACAGGCGTGATTATTTCTCCCGGAGTTATTGCCCTTGATTCACTTTTTTCAACTCTGTTCACGGTATATGTAAAGGGGAACTACTTTTCACGGGAAATATTCCAGATAGGATAACCAAATTTGGTGTGTAGCTTAAGACCATAAAGACCCTGATGGAGTTTGAAAATAAGAAGCACGCTATTATTTTTCCCACAGTTATTGCCCTTGTGGCACTTCTGGGAGCCTCTGTTCATAGTATCTTTAAAGAAGACATTTTGGTGGGGGATGTTGTTGACCATGTCTACTTGTTGAAACTACCACCCATCAAACTCAGCACAATGGGTGCCAGGGCCTTCTCCTATGCTGCACTCAAACTTTGGAATTCACTTCCCACCCCACATTCGCGCAATGGATTCCATGACAGAATTCAAATCTGCACTTAAAACCTATCTTTTTAAAGTAGCATATTCATTTTAACTGCATCAATCACATGTTAATATTGATTGTGAGTCATTGTAGAGCTATGCTCAGTTGCTTGTTGTACGTTCATGTTCCTCCCACTCTTTATTTCTGTCTTTCTTTCTTTTTTCTTTGATTTTTGTGCTGACCAACTACTCCTACATACTTTAACCTAGAAACTTCATTCAAACTTTGAAAGATTCAGCCTGTTCTGAATTATGTTGCTCATATTTATCTTCTTGATATCTTTGATACTTTTTGAGTTTTTAATTTTTATTTCAATATTTTTGTCCCAAAGGAAACAATGAAACAGATTTTTCAAAATCTAGCTATTTTCAGCTACTTTTTACTTTGTCATACTTTAAGCTAGAAGCATCAATCAAACTGGAAAATGTTAAGCTAAGCTTGGATAATTTTGTTACTCAGCAACGGTCATTTTTTTTTTTTTTTCCAGCAAGAGCGGCATTTCAGAACTCTTTTGCGAATGAAGGTCATTTCGGCGACAAGTACGTACACCTGTTTTTGCAGCACGGTCACGCAACTTGCTGTAAAAAATAGACAGCT
Organism: Gymnothorax javanicus; assembly: GCA_029692085.1. Classification (NCBI taxonomy): domain Eukaryota; kingdom Metazoa; phylum Chordata; class Actinopteri; order Anguilliformes; family Muraenidae; genus Gymnothorax; species Gymnothorax javanicus. Next base: position 116,087,164 of record CM056197.1, on the reverse strand, counting down.
GTCCGATTGGAAAATGTAAACGGACGAAACCACGTACTAGTCCCAAAATTACCTTCATTCGCTGAAGAGTTCTGAAATGAGTGCCAGTGCATAGACCTAATTACAATTAAATTATTTTTCTGTTCTGAATGTAGCCCATTATTTTGTCGCTTTTAGATCGCATGGGGGAGAGAAGCCGTGTCTTCAATTGTCACTTGATTATTCTTGAATTGGAAAACATGTTAATGAAGGAAAACCATCAAGAATTAGCCAGGACAAATTGTTGTCAATAAAGGGTGGGATAATAGCCAATAATTTTCGGGTCTAACACCGCCTCTGGGGCGTTTCATTCAGAAAAAAACGCCCAAAAGCTGTAGTGAGTTGGCATGTATGATAATGTATCAGCTGATGTTAGCCAGCGGGACGGCTGTAACATTACTTACGTTTTCTAGCTGCTTAACTTAGCTAACGGGTTAGGTAGTTATGAGAGAGTAATTTTAGGTTCAACGTTTGCTCGCTAATATTTGGGGAACTGTCAGGTCGTCACTCTCCACAATCAATAGTCAGTAGTGATTTGTGTCATGTAGAAGAGCTGATAGCTGCAAAAAGTTTGTCCTTGCAAGAAATTTTAGAGTAGAAGTTGGCTAATGAGTTAGATGGCAAGCTGGCAAAGTTAGCTGGCTAATAACTAACCCTACATAACTTGAGTAGAGGACATCCTGACTGTAACTTAAAGTAGACAAGCCGGCTAGCTGGTCTAGTAATGTTAACCACAAGGCACGCAGCGAAAGCGGGATGTTTTCAACCCAATTGAGTTGCAATTTTTTCCGAGGCCAAATTTCCTATTGTGCATGCGGATACGGAAGTTCGTAAGAATAGCAAATAACAGTAAGCTGACGACTGGCGTAAAAATAGCCACAGCCAAAAACAATACCAGCGGCCCTAATCCACCCAGTTTCATTTATGTTGCGGTCATGGATGAAATTCTGGGACAGAGACCACTGGCGATTGCAATGGCCAAGAGAGAGGAGTCGATGTCGGCTTTGAAGCTCTAACAGATGGCAAGCAAAGCCATGACAATCACTATCGAGCTTTATATTTGCTGAAAACCCGGTGTTGAGATTGGACCAAAGTGGTGGATATGCTAATTAACATGTAAATGGAATATTCCCATCGCTCAGCGCATATAAACAGTTTATTTGGAATATTACCTTAACCCGAATATGGACCTTAATTGGAATGTGGTGTGCATGTAAACGCAGTCACTCACTGACTCCCATTCGTTTCGCTACCAGCGGAGCCAGACGGTAAATTAAACTTTTGCCGTATCCCGTCGGCAAAAGAGCAAATACATCAGTCTTTGAAACGAATGACTTGAGTGTCTTTTTCTTCTCATCTTTCAAAGAAAAGCCCAAGTCTAACTCTTCCTAAGTCAATGCCAAGGCTGATTCAGATGACCGGTGTTTCTTTTCCACAGCCATCTCAGTTGTTTTGCACCATCGCAGCGTTGTCGTCATCATGCTAAACCAGCCCAACGACTCTCTACAAACATAGAGCGTTGTGATTGGTCCGACCACACCTTGGTCAGACCAATCACTTGGTAGTACTGGGGCCCTATGGCTCGCGGCTAGACGTACCGGCTGAGCAAAACTATTTGCTACCACTAGGGTACGTCTACATTTCTAGGCTACTTTCATACAAATTCATGTCGAAAAATCCCAACTATCCCTTTAAACTAAACAATATCCCACTTTCATGAATAATTTTAATTTTAAGAAGCTTGAAACTCATTTCCAGCAGCTTTATCCTCACATTGTGAGCAATCTAAACTTCACATTATCGCCAGCTTCCAGCTTGCCCACACAGTTTCCCCTGGAACTACTCTTTTCTAGTTTATTCAGGGGTGAAAGTAAGATTAGATTCTTGCAGGAACTGTGCTACTCAAAATTTTTTTGCTTGCGTGCTTCGCGCGCTCGCATCATATTAATGGCCCCTCTCTGGTCTGTCTGCATAGCCTACTTGCTCCATGTTGTTCTTCTGCATCTTCCTCCTTCTGTTCCTCAACTGCTACCATTTTATCATCTCTCTTTCTTTTAAACATATCATCAACTTTTCTTTGCATTTTGAACAAGTTTATCGTTCCCTGTCAAAAGGATGCACGTGACCCCCAGCACCCAGCCTTGCATCACCTAGGCAACCAGCATTCAATCAAAAGAACGCATTGAGTGTTCCCACTTTCCGCATGTGTTTGTTTGCGGAAGTGAGTGGTGGGTTACTCGCTCGCATGACAGAGAGTCATTCATGATTTAGATTGTTAATCGTGAAACCTCACAATTTATTACTTGGGGATTTTTCTTTAGTTTTTTTTTGCAAAAACGACTGCTCACTGCTGTCTGCAAAATCCACAGCATTTGAGTCACTACCATTGGATTAACGTTACAATGCAGAGTGCAGAATGCCTACAAGTTGCAACATATCACGGTAAGCGAGTAGCCTACTACAAATGATAATGTTTGTCCAGCGCACTAAAATCTACTTCAACACGTCACGGGCGGCACAGTCTGTTGATGATTTTCATGTATTCATCAAATTTACATTATTTCAGAGAAATTTGCTTGAAAAATGAAAGGGCTTGCGTTGTGTGCAGGGGTGAAAGTTGCTCTTCCGAGGCGTACCCCTGCGTACCGGCTGTAGAAGACTGTATATCTCTTCCCGGTACGGCGTACCGCTGCATTCCGGCTTACTTTCACCCCTGAGCTTATTGTGCTGATGCTTCATTGTTGGTGCTCTCCTGTTTATTGTGCATTGTGTATTGTGCATTTTATATGTTTTGTTTGTTTTTACAGATCTTTTATGATATGAGGTGACCTTAAGTGTCAAAAAAAGGCAGCATTAAATAAAATGTATTATTATTATTATTGTTTCTGTGCAAAATATTTGTTCCTGTGGTAAATATTAGCGGAAGAGAAGTAGATAAAAATGGCTATTTAACTTATTGTACACAAATTGTCCAAACTATACTCAAACTTGGAATGTAACTTCGTAGCTGGCTATCGTGAACAATAAGGATGACCAGCTGAATACATGAGGTTTGTCACAGCACCTCGCTAGTCAATCATGCCCTTAAATGTCTCATGATACCCAAAATTAAAAAAAAATTGCTTTCAAGCAATTTTGTGATTCTATTCCTGAGAGGTGAAAATGCAAATATTTGTCAGAATATCGAGAAATTCAAGCTGGAATTTAGGCAGCTGGAATAAGTTGGCCATATTGTTATGAGCCAGAGGTGGAGGAAGGTTTCAGAAACTGAATGCAATGTCAATATGATGCGGAAAAAAATAATTATAAAATCATTTTTGGCGCTATCCAGTCAGCAAAAGTGAGGGCTTATACCAACCCCAATTCCAAGTTGGGATGTTGTGTAAAACTTAAATAAAAACAGAATACAATGATTTGCAAATCCTTTTTGACCTATATTCAATTGACTACACCACAAAGACAAGATATTTAATGTTCAAACTGATTAACTTTATTGTTTTTTTTTTGTTTTTTTTTAATATTCACTCATATTGAATTTGATGCCTGCTAGACGTTCCAAAAAAGCTGGAACAGGGGCATGTTTAGCACTGTGTTACATCTCCTTTCCTTTTAACAACACTCAATAAGCGTTTGGGAACTAAGGATACTAATTGTAGAAGCTTTGCAGATGATATTCTTTCCCATTCTTGCTTGATTTACAACTTCAGCTGCTCAACAGTCCGGGATCTCCGTTGGCGTATTTTGCGCTTCATCATGTGCCACACATTTTCAATGGGGGACAGGTTTGGACTGTGGGCAGGCTAGTCGATTACCCGCACTCTTTTACTATGAAGCCACGCTGTTGTAACGCGTGCAGAATGTGGTTTGGCATTGTCTCGCTGAAATAAGCAGGGACGACCCTGAAAAAGACGTCACTTGGATGGCAGCATATGTTGCTCCAAAACCTGTATGTACGTTTCAGCATTAATGGTGCCTTCACAAATGTGCAAGTTACCCATGCCATGGGCACTAACACATCCCCATACCATCACAGATGCTGGCTTTTGAACTTTTCGCTGTTAACAATCTGGATGGTCCTTTTCCTCTTCAGCCCGGTGGACACAAAATCCATGACTTCCTAAAAAAATGTGGCCTCGTCAGACAACAGCACACTTTTCCACTTTGCGTCAGTCCTTCTCAGAGGAGCTTGGGCCCAGAGAAGCCGTTGGCGTTTCTGGGTGTTGTTGATGGATGGCATTCGCTTTGCATGGTAGAATATTAACTTGCACTTGTAAATGCTGCGACAAACTGTGTTAACTGACAGTGGTTTTCCGAAATGTTCCTGAGCCCCCATGGTAATATCCTTTACAGAATGATGTCGGTTTTTAATGTAGTGCCGCCTGAGGGACCTACGGTCACGGGCATTCAGTGTTGATTTTCAGCCTTGCTGCTTGCGTGCAGAGATTTATCCGGATTCTCTGAATCTTTTGATGATATTATGGACTGCAGATGATGAAATCCCTGAATTCCCTAAAAACTGTCACGTGATGGGGCATATTTTGACTTGAAAAGTCTCATCAACCTTAGCTATAAGGTGTAGACTGCTATGCACGCCAGCTGCCTCTCACTGCCCAATAATGTAAAACAAACATGTAAAGTACAACCTGCAGCAATGAGATGGTAGTTTTAGGCCATAACCTATGCAGCAAGTAACCATGAAATGGCTACCTGTTATGTTTTACAAAAAAGAACGAAATCGACATCTAGATGCTCTTTTTCAACATGCTGATTTTGCACCAGTAAACTTCCGTTCCTGAGATGACATATACGATCACAAAACTCATATTCATGGTTAGTGAACTTTTTAAGGGGCGGGGCTTAGGAAGTTAAAAGGTGCACAGAAACTGGATAGAAATTTCCGTTTATTTCTCAAAGTAGTGATTTCACGGACAAAACGTGCAAAAAATATCAATCAGTATATTTCCATGTAAAAATGAGCAAAATTATTTCAACCGCATGGGACCTGTAAGTGAGCAACACAAGGTGGTGCAGATGACATCTGGAATTTTCTTGTGTTGTGGGAATTCATTGTAACTCAGCAGCAAGTGAACAGGTACTGAAGTCCGCAAGAAAAAGCCTCAGTGTAAATTAAGCAACGTGATCTAATTGATTTCTTATTTTTTGACACATTAATTACCTAGTTTATTTTTGTATTTATACATGATTTTGGATGATGTTTCAGTGTTTGTTGTTTTAAACTTCAGATTGTGAATCAGGTCTTTATTCTCAAATTTATTCAAAATAGGTATCCTATTTATGACATTTTTGGCTTATAAACTCCTCTAACTGCAGCCTCAACTGGAAACATTTTCCTTTCGTTAAAGGTGCTGGAGGTAACTTTTATAAAAATAATTTTTTTCTTATTTGCTTAAACTGTCACTCTCTACTGACAGTAGTACATGAGTCAGGTAATCTGTGAAAAAATCAGGCAGATGTATCTCATCCCAGTACTTCTAATGCCATTGGAAAGAATCCACAATACCCAAACAAAATTAACTAAACAGAACATGGGAGCTTGGGAGTGTAAATGCTAATTTTGTCACTAGCAGTAACTGCTGTATGTCGCTAACGCCATCAAAATAGAATAGACTTAAAATTTGTCATTTTTAATGTGAGCTGCTCATCCGCTTCTGCTTGTATGTATCAGTCATCAGGGCTTACTGTTAAGTCTCTCCATCACAGCCGACAGAGAGACGGAGAGGTCTCTGCTTTCTTCTTCCAGGGAATCTGATCTGTTGCTGTTCTGGATACCTGCAGGAGGAAGTCAGAGGCATATAACATGGTGGAAAGTTAAACTAGACAGTTTTCAAGAAGTAACTAGCATTTAAACTTGTTTCATATTCCTGTTTTTTACTCAACTTTTCCAATAGAACCGATTGCACTCCTCAAATGAGACTTGAAAAAAATAATACCATCAGAAATGAGAAATGAAGCTTGAGAATGTCCATATAACATGTAAAACATTGTTATTATAATAATTAGTATTATTACTGCTATTATTATTATGATTGTTATTATTATTAATGAAATAATAATAATACTTAAGTCTGGAAAGAATGGATCTAGAGGAAAGGTGAAGTGTAACTCACTCAGGACCCCCAACGGAATGAGGCTTCCAAGGAGCGCGATGCAAAGCACAGAAAGCAGGGCCAGCGGGTACCTGCAGGGGACACCGGCTGCTGACAGAGTTGAGCCACTGTGTTCTAAATGCGACAAACACAAGATAAACCTTGATGTAAGTGTTATAAGATCATCAAATGCGCCAGAGAGAAGTTTGAACAAAGAAGTATCTGAATATCACACAAAAGGGCATTTGCCTTCTACATGTTAAACTTATTCTCAGTTGGATTCAGGTCAGATGATTGAATTGCTCATCGTGGACCATTCAGATTCTTTGGCTCAAAATTCTTGAGTACTTTTGCAGTATGCTTCAGGTCATTTTCCATCTACCTTGTTAAGCACCATCCAATGAGTTTTGAAGCCTTTGGCAAAATCTTAGTGAGCCATTTGGCCCTATACAATGCAGAATTCATATACGTAGTTGGATTTTTTAGCAGTGAAGTCATTAACAGACACTAGGAACCATTTAAATTAGCAGCCATACAATATATGCCCACACATGATTATGCTTCTCAGACGAGGTGCTACGCTTCGAATCAGTTCCTTTCCTCTTCATACTCTTTCAGCTCTTTTCTCACCATCATTCCGGTACACATTTACCTTTGTCAACTGTCTGTAGGATTTCGTTCCAGAACTGGAGCTTTTTTAGATTATTTATTGCCAACTTCCTGTTTTTCAGGCTTACCAGTGGTTTACATTTTACTTTGGTTAACCCTCTGTTAACCCTTTGTTATCTGCGGTCACTCAGGCCTTTTGGTGTTCCTGAGCTCACCAGTTTTTCTTCTCGTTTCAAGAATGGACCAAATAGTTGATTCACCACACCTAATGTTTGGGCTGTTTCTCTGAGGGGTTTGTTTTGATTTTGCAGCCAATGGCTAGCTTCATTGGTGATGACAGCTCTTTCACAGAGAGTTAGCAGCAACAGATTCAAAATATAAAATGCCACCACTGAAATCAACTCTTGACTATGACATCAGATTTGTGTCAGAAGTCGTGCACGTGAGAAGACAAGTCCATGAGCACTGTCGCGCAGGAGGGTATGGATGCTCATGCAGAAAGGCATGCACGCTACCACGGGTTACCTTCTCCCTCAAAATTAGCCCATTCGGCGCAAGGCATTATGGGATTTAAGTGGGGTCTCACTGTCTCGCTTTGCACATGAACAGATACAGTGTAGCAGATAAGCTGGGGTGAGAGCAGGATAGGAGTCTACTGCACATTGCACCAAAAGACAACAAAATTATGTAATTTAGGCATTTCATTTAACACAGAACAATCACCAACCCAAATATGGATGTTTCCATAATAGAGAATTGTTTGACTTTAATATTTTTTGTGTAGCAAGAAATGGCATTTGGAGATTTGCACTTGCTAGTAGTATTGTGTGGTTTATTGTTTGACATTTCTCTACAGGGCAGAACACGCCCTCCATGTGCATGTTAGTATTCTTGGTTTGTATATTTGATCAGCACATAAGTTCAAGTCATTTTAATCATACTGTGAAATTTGTTGAAATATTCTCACATACAATGACAGATGGAAATAAGGGAAAGTCAGTCACTGATTGAGAAAGCAGTTACTTAACTTCCAGTCCTAAGCCCAAACAGTCGAATAAAGGCTCAGTTTCACCTATAGTTATGCTAGCAATGTTTGTCTTCTGTTTATAGCTCAGTTGAAGTGTGCTGCACTGACATTACTTGCGCCTAGCTTGCCAATCAAGCTAGCGAGCACGTTAGACTTAATAAGGATTCAAACAAAGCCTTATGCAAAGGCTCGATTTCACCTATATGTATACCCTCATTTCATCTAAGTTGGACTTACATTGGTTCAGTACAATGCAACTGAGCTAGAAACACAAAAGCAAAGCTAGCTAGTGTGTTAAACTTGGAAGCAACTTGCAGTCTTATTGGACTGTTCAGGACAATGCGATACGGTTGCATTTTTGCATATTAATATACAACCCCAATTCCGAAATAGTTGGGACAAAGTGTAAATTGTGAATAAAATCAAAAGGCAATGACTTTCAAATCACACCAGCCAGTATTTTATTCACAATAGAACAGAGATAAAATAGGAAATGTTGAAACAGAGAAATTTTACAATTTTACGCACAAAATGAGCTCATTTCAAATTTGATGGCTGCTACAGGTCTCAAAAGTTGGGACAGGGTCCATGATGTAGCATCCCCTCTTCTTTATAACATAGAGTGGAGGCGTCTGGGCATTGAGGAGACAAGTTTCTTGAGTTTAGCCATTGGAATTTGATCCCACTCTTGTTTATTTAATACAGGCTTCCAGCTGCTGGAGAGTTTTGGGTCTCCTTTGACGGACTTTAGTTTAATTATGCGCCAAATGTTCTCAATCGCTGAAAGATCAGGACTACAGGCTGGCCAGTTCAGCACACGGACTCTTCTACTACGAAGCCATGCTGTTGTAATAGCTGCAGTATGTGGTTTTGCATTGTCCTGCTGAAATACACAAGGCCTTCCCTGGAATAGATGTCGCCTGGAGGGGAGCATATGTTGCTCTAAAACCTTTATATACCTTCCAGCATTCATGGGGCTTTTTAAAACACGCAAGTGTCCCACACCATATGCACTAATGCATCCCCATACCATCAGAGATGCTGCCTTTTGAACTGAATGCTGACAATGGGGGGAGTGGTCTTTCTCCTCTTTGACCCCAGAGGACACAATGCCCACGATTTCCAACAAGAATGTCAAATTTGGACTCATCTGACCACAGGACACTTTGTCGCTTTGCTACTGTCCATTTAAATGAGCCTTGGCCCACAGAACATGGTGGCGCTTCTGGATCATGCTCAACAATAGCTTCCTTTTTGCATGGTTGAGTTTTAGGTGGCATCTGTGGATGGCACGGCAGACTGCATTTACAGACAGTGGTTTCTTGAATTATTCCTGGGCCCATTTAGTAATGTCAATGAAAGAATCATGCCGGTGAGAGATGCAGTGGCGTCTGAGGGCCCGAAGATCACGGGCATCCAGTAAAGGTCTTCGGCCTTGTCCCTTACGCAAAGAGATTTTTCCAGTTTCTCTAAATCTTTTGATGATGTTATGCACTGTCAATGATGAGACCTTCAAGGCCTTTGCAATTTGACGTTGAGGAACATTGTTTTTAAAGTATTCCACAATTTTTTTACGCAAGCCTTCACAGGTTCAAGAGCCTCTGGCCATCTTTACTTCTGAGAGACTCAGCCTCTCTAAGACATCCCTTTTATAGCCAATCATGTTACACACCTGATGCCAGTTAACTGAATTACTTGCTAAATGTTCTTTCAGCTTATTCTCTTATATATTAATTGCTTTTTCAGCCCTTTTTTGCCTGTGTCTCAACTTTTTTGAGACCTATTAGTGTCAGAAAATGTGAAATAAGCTCATTTTGTGGATAAAAATGTAAAATGTCTCAGTTTCAACATTTGAAATGTTATCTATGTTCTACTGTAGATAACATATTGGTTCATGTGATCTGATAGTCATTGCATTTTGATTTTATTCTCAATTCACACTTCATCCCAACTATCGACCGGCCAGCAGTCAATCAACGTGAATGAAAACTGCAATATAAATGTGAGCTGCCAACTCATTTCAGTAACTGATTGTATTTGCACTATCGTCCCATGTGAGATTTGATGCACTGCCATCGCGATTGTCATTTTCAAAAGGTCTTACTTCAGTCCATACAGGACTAGCCGGGTCCCCACCGGGTTTTTTTTTTTTAGCCTGTTTTAACGTGCTGCTTCACTGTTAGTCTTACTAACTCAAAATTTTACCTAAATAAACGCATCAAATAATAGATACAGTCAACATACACGTGATCCAAGGTTTCCAAATATTATGTCTGAAAGAAAAATGGAAGTAACGGTGACATTGCCAGCGTGAGAAGGAGATTAAATCAAAGAACTGTGTTAACGTTAAATAATAAGAAAGACTTAAGATGCAGCATTACTTCATTAATTTATCATGCAAAAGATTCTGGCTGTTTAGCTTAACCAGTGATTCTTTGAATCGCCATGGTTGAGAGTGATGGTCAGTTTTTTTTTTTTAAATCCAATTTGATGCCATGAATTATCCCGTTAAATATAAAATTGACTTTAGGTCTTCCCTATCGGGTCAGCCCTATTATTGTCCTTTTGCCTGAACGAGGTGAACAAGCAACACCTGATAGTGCGGAGTATTTTGAGATTGAAGGCATAGTTAATTAGAAAAAATGATTGCGATCGAGTCAGAACTAATTGTTTTAAAGAGATGTTTATTGCCCATGCAATTTTAAGTTCTGGCTGCGCTACTGGCACAGGTAGGACAATATATTGCTTAGCTTTCCCAAAAAGCATTTAAAGTATGATATCAGTGTTCATTTCACACGCATTGGCTTCGTAGTTTAATGTGTATTGTGCGTTCGGTTTCGTATGAATAGCTACAACCATAAGCAGTTAGAAAGAAAATCACTTGATCAGTGATCTTTGCATTTGATTCTCTGCGCTCTAAGGCGGCTTTTGAGTGCCAAACTTAATCTGGTGCTTCCATGGTTAGAGTCCACTTGAGAGTCATTTCTTATTTATTCATTAATAGATAAGTTATTCCCAGAAGGAAAAAAATATTTGTTGGCAAAATAAAAGAGCGAGCATGTAAGCTTTGAGGTCTTAGTGATTTTCAAATCTGAGTCATACGCTTTAGAAACGCAGTACGTATGTCGTTATACATGGAGAACCAAACACCTAGATAATGCATCTAGCAGTAGCTTTCGCAGATGGCGAACGCGAGTGAACCACTGATCTCTAGCCCGTTTAGCGCATCTCTGATTGGCCCGTTAAGAAAACCAGTGTAAGATTAAGTAAAATATATATTGCCAAATAACATTTTAAACAGATCAAATTAGACAGAGAAAATCGGTAAACCCCAAGCATTTTATGTACTTTCAAAAAACTTTATGTGAACTTAATTAGATTATCATCATGCAAAACTGGTTTTACTCTTTTATCATTTGCTGGTTGAATAAATTTGACAAAATGTGCCAATTAGTTTTCACCAATTAGGAGCCTACTACTTCTTTGATTTGATTGGTTATATTGTTTTCATTCATTTTATTCTGTTTGTTCCAATACAACAGAATTTTGGGATGGAATTTTTTTTCTTTTTTGTTGCTGATGGTATACATATATATTTCTGTTAACATTTGGGTTAAGGGGTCAAAAAACTGCTCTAAACATTAAATGTACTTAATTAAGACAACAGCTTGTTAAAATCCTGCAATTACAATTGTAGTTGGAACTAAAACCTGCATAGTGGGCCTCCAGGAATGACGTTGAATACCACTGCACTAGACTATGCTGGTGTACGTATGTGTATTGGAAAGCTCAAATGTGAATACAGTGTACCGTATTGACCAACAGCAGTGCTCTGCTTTGCTCCTGGCCCCTGTCCTTCTGTATTGACATAAATGCCATCGGTGCCTGTGAAAGACAGGGAGATTTTATGTGAGATCACATTTGCAGTACTGGTTAAAAGTACACCAACAATTCCCAAGCAGTCAGAGATAGAACAATGAAATTTAAATGCTTTTAGTTCATAGATTAATCAAAATGACCACCTTTTGCTGTGATAAATGCCAAGCAGATTAAAGGCAGTTTTTCTGAGTTTGATGGCTTAAACCGAACAATACTTTGAAAGTTCCTCACGATAGGTAGCACTTGAGGTTTGCTTCTTTTTCTTGATTTTTAATTACTTCACCTGACGGAGTGGGCGTGAAGTACTGTTTTTAGCGGCACTGTGTGCTTGTTTGTTTGTCTGTCTGTTTGTGTTTCCGCACTTGCCAATATTTGCGTGAATGGGGTGAAGTCTGCCATCTTTGATTGCCTTGTTTCACTGAGTTGCTTTTACATCCTTTATTATTATCCCCCACAACAACATTGTGTTAAAATGGGGTCAGTCCGTATACCTGTCCATCACACCCATCTTATGTAGATCGTAATTCATAAAGCTCGTCAGACCGGTTTTAGATTTAAAGGGTTTGTGCACTACATGGTCTAGTCGTGCCTTTTGAATTAATTTCATACCTGTGCCTTCTTTTGCATAATTTATGCAATTTTTTTGTTTTTCATAGACTTTGTTGTCTTGCATACGTTATAAATCGAAGTTTTTGTCTGGTCAGTTTCAAATATATTTATTTATTTATTTACGTTTCTTTGGCAGGGACAATGCACAACATGAGGATTGAGCCAGATTGAGCCCAAGGGCTGATTTTCATCTGAAGTCCCTGAGCAGGGTTTATGTAGTACATATTCTTTTTGTGCCTTTGAAAGATTTTCATATGTATGTCCTCATTTACATTCTTTATGCAAATTTTGTTTTTCATAGACTTTGCTATCTTGCTTAGCTTGCATAGTTATTTTTCATATCTGACTTCATTTGCATAATTTGTGCAATTTTTCATTTTCTTATTCTTTTTTTTGTAAGTAAGTAAAGTTTATTTATATAGTACCTTTCACAGACAGGGTCACAAAGTGCTTCGCAGTCATTTACATTGAGAAAAGAATAAATACAATAAAAATAGGGATAGAATAAGAACACAGAAAGATTCAAATGCCAGTAAGTCAAGTCAAGCTCATGAGTAGAATGAAAGGGCAGCACCCAGCCTAATCCTTTTCCTTTTTTTGGTGCATTTCATGACCTAGAAAGTTCTCAGAATGGCATCATTTTTTTCTCCGAATGGCCTCATTTTTATGGAGTATGTTCTGAGTCAGTGGGTCAATGTATGTCTCTCCATCAGTATTTGATATCAGAGAAAATTGAATGTTAATGGTCTAAATTATGAGGGGTTTTGAGAAAATCCACTCTGTTAATCAGGGGTCCCTAATCTTTACCAGAAAGGGCCAGTGTGGTGCAGGCTTTCATTGCAACCAAGGAATTACACGCCTGATACTTCTAATCAACCCCTGGACTCTTGATTAAGCTTGATTAGTAGCATCAGGTGTGTAGCTGCTTGGTTGCAATGAAAGCCTGCACCCACAGTGGCCATTTCTGGGAAAGATTAGGGACCCCTGCTCTAAATGGTTCTCGGTCGCGTAGCCAGAACTGAAAATTAGGTCTGCACAGAACATCCCTTTAGAACTTTTCAGACTGCGTCAAGATCCCCACCCGAACGCCCGAGACATATAGATTTCGGCATCTGGCAGGTGGATTTTCATTCTACACGTCTTTTGGATGGGCAGCACGCTTATTTTTCTTAATCATGTTCCTAACACTGATCTATATAGAATATGTATTCTGTATAGATCAATGGTTCCTCAATAACGCTCTGAGCCACACTTCAGCCAATCAGATAGCACCTGCCAGGAATTGTAAAACAATCAGATTGGATGTAACTGCAAATTTTCATCAACTTGGCTAAGAAAAATAATCCGGTGGCCTGGCAGATATTTACGAATTTTTCTATCATTTCCTATTTGAGGAGTTAAGAGGCGATATAACATGGTATAATCTTGTCTCTCTTATTAAAATGTTTATTGTCATCAAGGGTTAAATACTAGTGTTAATTGCACGTTGAATCTTTATTAACCTATAAATTAAAGTTGGTCGCTCGTCATATTGCCATCAATGACACCGACTGAACGTTGATTTATGGATTTATGGCGAAATGGGTGATAATCGCTGCCATTAGGTCACTGCATGCGAGACCGGATTGTCTAGTTTTTGTTGAACTGTGGGCTGCATATTCCATGTTAACAATTGAGATTAAAAGTACTGAAGAACGTTATTGTTCAACATATATATTATTAAGCAACATAGATAACACATATGGAATCTGGGATGTCATACAGATGTGATCCACTGTAAATTTTCAGGATGAAGGGGTTTCAGAAAAAACTGGGCAGGTGAAATTTTAAAGTGGGCAGGTAGATTTCAAATCTACCTGTCCGGGGGCAGGTTGATAATTTGGATCTTGTTGCACCCTGATTTTACTAATCCTGACTTGTTCGCATTCATCTTTCCTAATGAGCAATACATTCACTTTACTCCGAAAACACTCCATGCTATCAGGTGTTGCTAGTTCTCCTCGTAAAGGTAAGACGACAATCATTTGTTTGATTGTGCTTTTTTTTTTTTTTTTTTTTGCATTTCAATCAGCCTTACTCAAAATTGCATAAAGGTGTTTCTGATCTTCGTCTTTGATTTACAAACTAATTTAAACAATTCAAGCGATCATGAAGAGCAGGTTTGATCGCCTAATATGCCAAAAATGTAGCACAGAAGATCCAGAGCAGTTTAGTAAAGCGTACGTCAATGATAAAATTATTTTCATGAACTGAATTTAGGCTATTATTTTGTCACCCTTTGATCGCATTAAGAAAGACGCGGTGTCTATAAATGCCAGTAGTTAATTGTTATAATTGGAAAATGTTTTAATTAAAGAGAATGATTGGGAATAAGTCAGAAATAATAAAAGTTGTAAAGGGATGTTCTGTGCCCACCCAATTTTCAGTTCCGGCTACGTCACTGGGTTCTTCACTGGCATGGAAAAGTCTAGTTGGGGGGAATTAAGTCGACTTTTTCCACTTGTTAGAAAACTGAAGCCATTTGGGCTTATGTTTCACTAAGACATGGAACAGAAACATGAATGGAGTGTTGAAATATTTTTGACCAGTACTGTTTTTGGTGAAGATTCTGCTGCTGGGATAATAATCCCTACTAGTGATTGAAAGGATGGAGTTCATGAGCCTTGACTGAAAGCACTCAAAAAACCATTCTCTTAAAGGGTTGACTGAAATCTGGAGGAAACCATCTACACATGCCTTAGCTGGCCAGTAAAGAACCAACACTTGCTTTGTTGGACTAGTCAATGCAAAGAAAATGGCTGTGGCAGTATAACAGTTGGAAGAAACAGACCTGTTTCACCTTCCATTGAAATAAAACATTCTCATTCTTAAAAACAAATAAAGAAAAAGCAATTAAAAGTCATAAGAAATAAGATGTGGCCAAGATAGTTGTAATTTTTAAAGGGGTCCCATGGATTACAAAAATTGACTTGTCTTAGTCCTGAACCCCAGGTCATTCCTGAGTGGGATGCGCAGCGTCATATACGAAGATTTTAAATTATTGTGACAAAGTAGCTCTTTTAGAACTACAATAAGATGTCAACAGGAGCTTCTCATGATTGTGGTCATGAACAACAAGACAATGGTCTCAAATACCCTTTAAACAAGGCTAAATCTTCATGAAAGTAAAATTATTTTTTGGTTAATTAACTTCTTGGACATAAATTTTATCTGTTCTTATTAAGAATTTATAAGGAAAGGCTCATAGAGCCAAGCAATTAAGCGGAACAAGTGAAGACATCAGCTGCATCTCATTAAGGACTTGGAATAAGGAGAGCAAGAGGGAAAAATCTCACCTTTGAAGAACCCTGCTTCATTTCTCCCTTCCAGATGAGAGGAGGGTATGTCTGGGTCACTGTAGATGTGGTCCATCTCGTAGATGAGCCAGGGAGAAAGTGCTGTGTGAAGAATGCTCCTGTCTCAAGTGAGTTGAGCCAAGTCAAAAAACAAAACACTCAGTATGACTAGGTATAAGCGAAGGCAAAATCATGTGTGATTGTCAACATAGAGGAAGTGGTTGCATGTTCTCAGCCAGAGCACCTTTTTTATCTGATTATTTTAAGTCGAGGTGAGGAAACTAGCTATAACCCGTCTGTGCAATTTTAAGGGGGTAGAATATTGAACTGGGGACTCACAGAGACTTATAGAACATAAATGGCTAAGTAACTAACACTGCTTTGGATCTAAGCATAATGTGCGCAGCATAATTGTAGAGAGGTGTAAATTAGACCCCAGCATATTCAGTTCCAAGTATGGGTATTCAATTCGAGCCAATGCAGAGAAATTAATCTTTTTGGTTATCTGGGCTCTATATTGTTGTTAATGTTGAGAGTTTACCATTGTCCTCTTGTACTCTTGATTATACTGTCATAATTTTCTCTTAAGTGCATGTCCATGGGTTAAAAAAAAAAAAACACCCTCATCTATCTGTGGTGATTACACTTGTAATGACTAGAAATGTTGCTTGCTTTCAACTCTGCATCTTGAAATTCAACTTTCAACATGTATTCTTCCTTAGTCTGGATTAGAGCCCCACAGACAGGGGGTGTTTCCCCGGTGAAAATGTCAGATCTCAGGAGGAGAGGGCACCATGAATAAGGAAACATAATATTTCATCCTCCAACATCATGTTACTCCCCCTAGGCAAAGGCTGGTTGGTCAGAACTTTGTGCTTCAGCAGGACAGTGACCCCAAGCACTCCTCCAAGCTGTGCCTAAGATATCTTGACAAAAAGGAAGAAGCAGGAATGCTTCAGAAGATGGTGTGGCCCCCACAGTCACCTGATTTGTCAACCATTGAGTTGCTGTGGGATGAACTTGACCGGGCAGTCAGAGAAGTGCGCCCATCAAGTTCAAAGGAGCTCATGAAGAAACTCTTGAAAGCCTGGAATGAGTTACCAGGAAGTTTTCTCCTTAAACTGCTGGAAAGAATGCCTCGGATATGTCAGGCTGTAATCAAGGTTAAGGGGAGGGTACTTTGTAGTAAGTCGAATTTGAATATGTATATATCTTAGAAAATAATTTTGTGCAACTCTTGTATAAATGTGTGTTTCTATGTTATTCTGTTTTTTGTTGTTGCTGAAGATACTTTTAGAAGAACCAGCCGAATTCTGAAAAATGCAAGGTGTTCGTAATATTTTGGCCTGTAGTGTAGACAGAAGGATATTTTCGGCATTTATTGCAATGTTCATTAACCGTGCTCATGAAATAGACTCATAGACAAAGAGAATGGTGGTGGATGTAGCTGAGGGAATTCTTATATTTTTCAATGTGATGGGTTAAGAAATTCAGGGTATTTTGGCAAAGGGGTTTGGAGAGAATCTGATGTCAGAGAAATAGGGAAAACAGGAGGCTTGACTGAGTTTTTTTTTTTTTTTAACAGATAAAGCTAGTAAGGACAATTCAATGTAATATATTTAGGAGGTGGCAGTAATACACCAATGGTTTGTGAAGCACCATTAAAACTGGAAGAAGAAGAAGATGACTATGATGATGATGATGGATGTGGTCTGAATAAGGCGTCAACGGAATTAAGAACTTTGCGTCACCATGCACGTAGTCTTGTCATATAGTGCATGCTGTCATATACCTATCACTGCTGCCACCTGCTGCCCTCTACTAACTTGCTGATTTTGTGTTGTCTCTCCATGTCTGTGTAGGGGCCCTCCTCTGAGCATGCTGCTGCTGGCCTTAGCCATCGTTGCCATCTGGTCCTCTGCCTAAGTGCTTCCTGGTCTCCACAATTGAAAAATGGTTTAGCCCGTGGCACCAACCCAGTTGATTCCAAATGCGAGACTGTCTTTTTCAACTGGCTTTTTGAACATGTTGGTAACCATAAACTCAAACTCATACCCGGGGCTGGTCAGAGGCGGATGGGCTTCCCCTCTTAAGCTTTGTTCCACCCAAGGTTTCTTCCGATTTTGTTCCACATAGGGAGTTTTTCCTTGTCACCTTTTTCCTCGCCCTTACCTTCCTTATCACTGCAGGCTTGCTTTTGAGAGGGATCAGGCCAGGGCTTACTGTGAAGCACATTGTGGCAATGTTTCTGAAATTTGTTATTCTGATGAAACTTGATTGAATGTTTCTCTTGCATCCATGACTTCAGAAGAAATGACAAAATGGCTGTTGTCTCGCACATAGTCGCTCTACTCTTCTTACTGCTTTCACATTGCAGTAGCAACAAATGGCGCTTCATTGGCTTCAGTTCCTACGTTTAAGGCCATGGGACTTTGTTCATCATCGGCTTATGAACTTTACCTGGAATCAAGGCATAATTGAGGCTCAAAAATTAATGACTAAGTTTGTGTACGCTGTGATTGAATGTTTTTGTAATTGTTACTATGTAATGCATGTTAAAACAAAATCACATTGCACTCACCTTCATTCACTTCCAGCTCACTCATGGCATGAACATTTTTCCATGCACATTAGCAGGGCCATAAAGCGACAGTGGACCACTTTTTAAAAAAGGGGAGTGGCATATTTCTCTTTCAGATTAATTCATGCCAGCCACCAGGCTGTCGCTACATAGAAAACTTTGTATGGTATATTTCTCTTGTATCAGCCTGAAGAGAAATTGTCTGCCATGGGGCTGTCACTACACATTAAACACTTTGTGTATTATATTTCTCATGTTCTGGCTTCAGCTAAATTGTTTCAGCTGCTGGGCTGCAACTACACATAGAGTATTTTGACTATTACTTTTCTTCAACATCAGCTTCAAGAGCATTGGTTTGAAGCCACCGGGTTGTGACTATGCAGCTTATAATTTACTCTGTTGTACAAACTAGCCTATGCCCATTATGGTTCCATTTTAGGGGTTAGTTGCAGTTCCCTTTCTTCGGTTTCACGCTTTGACAGGCAGGGATCTCTCAGAACGAAGCCGTGGCACCAAACCCAATGTATGCATGTATGCCTGTATGCCTTTAATAAATCTTTTCTTTTTTGACAAAGTGGTCGTTTCAGAAATGGAGTTTTGACGTGAACTCTGCTAGGCCACGGAGTCAAGCTCTCTTATCAATGTGGAGCCGCTGCTTCAACCTTGTGGAGAGTCACCTGCGTGCACATGATCTGACTTTGACTGTCATCTGACAGATGATTGCTTGATCGGTAATATGCAAGTTTAGTTAAGCTTGCATATTGAGAAGCAGCTCCTCCCATGCTCATTTGAAAACCCTCCTCCATCCCAGCTCCATCCGTAAAGTATAGCATTCTTTAGTCCTGTTTTCTTATGACTAAGTTGCTGAGCTGTAACAATTGCTCTTTCTTTTCATGTCATTGTTGCCGTGGGGGGGTGGGGGGCAGATAGTTGAAGCTCCCTGCCTTTGGTTGCAGGCTTGGATGGGCAGAGATCTCTCAGAACAGAGCCATGACGCCACACCCAAATGTATGCAAATGTGCCTGAATGCCTTCAATAAATCCTTTTTTTTTTTGACAAAGTGGTCCCAACAAAAATAAAAACATTTGTGAACCATATGACTTCCTTTATGATTTATCCGCTTGATATTTAAATCAAAATATCCACAAAAATAAAGCATCTGATTGAAATACAATAATTAAAGGAAAATGCCATTATGTAACTAATATTTTAATCAAAAACGTGTGCCTAAATCACTGGATCCCTCCATTTAATAATTTGCACTGCCTCATTTTGCCATGATTGCAGGTACGGGTCTTCAATTGTGTGTCCTGAGGTTGGGAAAGATCTGAGACCATTCCTTTCAATAGAATCTCTTCAAATCCTTCAATATCCTAGGTCAATATTTATGTACTCTCCTCTTCAGCTTGTCCCACGGGTTTTCTATTTGGTTGAGGTCAGGTTCTGGGACGGCCATGGCAAAACCTTGATTATGTGTTTGGTGAACCATTTTTGTGTTGATTTTGATTTTCAACACTTACCCTGTTGAAAAAATACATGTATAAAGTATGGAAAATTCTTTAATTAGAATTTTCTTTTGCAATCCCAGTTCCTTTTTTTCTGACTATTTTTCTTTATTTATTTTAATCCCTTCCTTTTGACTTTCATTGCATTTGTTATATATGAAAGGAATGGCTTGAGACTCCAAATGCAGTTCAGCAATGGCAGGGCGTTTATTAGGTGAGCTCATGGTCATACAGAACAGAAATCAAAGCCAGGCAACAGGAATGGTTTAGGCAAGGCAGAATCGTAAATCAAGGGACAAGCAGAAAGATCTATAAACCAGGATGTCAGTCCGCACAAAGACAGTAACACAGGGAAATACTAAAGGGATTGGATGGGGAAGGAAAAGGGGAGTTGGAGAGGATAAGGGTAGCACAAAGGAAATCTCTAACAAAGTTGGTACAATGGGAATAAAGGGTAAACGTGGTACTCACAATCACTATCTCAATCACACAACGCAAACAACAACGTAAACAAAACTCACGGGAGAAATCACGAAATACAAACTTGCAGAAATCGAGAGAAAAGATGCAGAAACGAGACTTGACCAAAGCAAGCTTAGGCGGAAGAAACGAGTCGACAAGAAGCAGCAGGAAAGTGGGTCTTTTATACACAAGCAAATTAAGTGGAGGCCCAGCTAAACTCAGAACAGGTGAGAGGAGAGGCGGATCTAGAAAAGCAAGGACGGTGATAGGAGAGAGAGAGAGGAAGTAGGTGGGATCCTAACTTTGAACTAACTAATCACCCGTGCCTAACTGAACTGCTCTAAGTGTGAATAGTCCAATCAGAACAGCAAGAGAGAAGGAAGAGGAATTACCAAACCGAAATGGAAAAGAAAGAGTGAGAATCTTTTAAAGACACCACACAAAGAAACAAGAGGAAAGTAAGACATGAGACTGCAAGCATTCATTCTCTAAACATGAAACATGTAACTCAGAATAAATATATAAATACCATAAATACACTAGAAATATGCTAGAATGGACTAAAACCAACTAAAACCAAGCATACAAACATCCCTTCTTAACAATATATTTCAGAGTGTGCCAACTTTTTTTGGAATGGGGGGTTATATGATTTTCTAAGTTTGCCAATGATTGTGGCATGCATTTTTGGGAAAAATATTAAATCATTTTCTTTGAATTTAAGTTAAGATTTTTCTTGCTATTTTCTGTAAAACATTGAAAGGATTAGCAGCCACCACATTTTTTCATAATGCCAATATTCAAGATATCATAATAGTGGAGGGTACTGTAACTGCTATAATCCAGACAAGGAACCAAACACAGATTCAGGGTACAATTCATGAGGGAGTATTTATTAATAGATATACGGTAGTCGTAGAGGGAAAGGCCATAGCCCAGAACAGTAGAAAGGCAGTCCAGCTAAGATGGTATTTACTGGAGAGGTTTGGGGCATCCCTGCCCAGGGCAGTGATGGTCCTGAGGCAGAAGCCAGATGGTGAATTTCCCTCACTGAAGCAGGACTGCTTGACGGTTGAACTGAAGGGTTTAGCAGAAATGCAGTTCCAATCCTGGAGACCAATGAAGGCTTGACTCCGAGGAACATGCTGGAACAGAGGGGCAATTCCAGCATTACTCACGTTTCATTTAAAGCACGGGACGAAAAAAATCTTTTTGCGTAACGTGAGTAATGCTGACAAAAGTCAGCCTGGAAGAACCATTATGCAGAATTTTTCTAATGTTGTCATATGTGGACCTTGAGAGTGGCCTATGGTTATCGTGGTGAAAAAATAAGAATGTTTAGTCTACTCACAAAATAGGGAGACACCTTTATTTAAGAGTCCCGTGCTTTAAATGAACGTGAGTAATGCTGGAATTACCCAGAGGATTAATAAGAAAGCTGTCTCAACCCTAGAGACCAAAATAAAGGCTTGAGAGCTCCAAAGAATAATTTTGCTTTTCTTTACGAAAACAAATGGAATGTTTAGCTCAAACCTGGAAGACACAAGCTAAATGGCAGGCTTTGTAGGGAATAAAGCATTGCAATCCAGCAACGCTGTAAATACAAAGTGAATTTAAGAGCCATTCCGTGAGAAAATGGCACTTTTTGAAGAAGTTGAGCAGTTGACCCCCCTGGAATTGAATGAAACTTGGCACATAGGTAGATACGGTAGACTCACGGAAAAAGCCAAATTTTTAGGTCCGTATCTCACTTAGTCTGCCTGTGGCACCACCTGGAAGCCACTGAAGTGGCTCAGTTTTGCATTTGACACCACATTTTACATCAATTATTACGACTTAAGGCTACACTGTACCAGATGTGTTATACTTTTATCATGACCTGTGACACTTCAAGTCTGGATAATCATCAGCACCACATCAGCGCCAAACTGGATAACTATGTTATTGAGCCTGAATTATTTAAGAAATCACAGTAAAAATTGAAAATGGGAATAAAATAATATCCCAGACATATACCAATCAAGAATGGTTTATAATGTGTTTACTCACAACAAAACTATCACTTCCAGTTCATAGTACCGTGGTATCTTGCTGGGTTAGTGCAATGGATGGCCAGAAAGATGGTCGAAATTGATTTTCGGTGCATGTTTGCAGTATATTTTTTCTGTAACCCAGATGTGTTCCATGGTGATAAATGCCATTTGCTGTACCTTTGGAACTCCATTTTCAGGAATATCAAGCATTTCTTTGATAGTATCTACACTTTCAAGCTAGACGGAGCCAAAGTTGGAGAAAAACTCAAAATGGACCATTTCATAGCAGATTGTGCCTATGTTTAGATGGCATTATTGTGTTTACCCAGCAAGATAGGGATCTGAAATTCTCTGGCTAAATAGTCGCTTTGAGGTATATTACAGCATTAGTAAAATCTTGATGGAAGTATTTTCAGCATAAATGATCTTAAACATCAAAAGTCAGAAAAATTCACCTCCAGGGGGCACTGTAGGCTGGATGCAAGTACTGGCCATCCCCAACAATGTACCAAAGAATTGTACAAAGAATTGGTACAAAGAAGAAAAGCTGCACACAGCTAGTTTTCTCTGAAAATGAAGGGTTTAGCTTGGTACTATTCTGGATGGACAGCTATCAGACGAAAGGTGGTGCTGTAAAGAGTTAATGTTCTACTGACCTAATATTCCATATTCCCAGACATATACCAAAGTTCTGTTTTTTGAAATATATGAAGAACATTTGTAATTTGTAATCCCTTTGGTATAAAGCTTGTTTGGTTGTAAACTGGTGGTGACTGTGAGCGTTACAAACGCACAATACATGGACTATTACCAAGTAAGGGTACAGTGCAGCCAGAATTGTATAGCACGTCATAAAACATGACCAGTCCAAAATTTTTAAATGCCAAAAAAGAACTAATGTCAAAGGCATAAGCATGAATGCAGACATGCATCAACAGTATACGTACACTTACATAAAATAACAGTCCGTAATTTGAACTCTAAAAAAGAATCTTCGTCACACAACTGTGTACATGAAGACAGAATGTATAGTACAAATGTTAAAACTGTTTTATGCTTTTCATGTTATTCAAAGT
Organism: Gymnothorax javanicus; assembly: GCA_029692085.1. Classification (NCBI taxonomy): domain Eukaryota; kingdom Metazoa; phylum Chordata; class Actinopteri; order Anguilliformes; family Muraenidae; genus Gymnothorax; species Gymnothorax javanicus. The sequence goes on along the minus strand of CM056197.1, from coordinate 116,063,923 downwards.
GAAATGATGTCAGCACAGCATGTGACTCGCTCTATCCATCAGTCTGTTTTTGGAATTCAGTTGTGGGTTGGCGGCACCTGATGGTGCGCACCAGAGGTGCTCCTTGGCCTTGGCCCTGAGCAGCCATCCATGGCCATCTTCGTTCGATCCGGGTCGATGTTACCAGCAGAGCCAGTCGAGCCTGAGGCATGCCCTACTACACTGCATCCTGGGTCTCTACAGGGCTGCTTACAGGCCGTTGATAGTGAGCTTGTCTGTCTCTGAATTAAATTGCAGGCTGCAGCCTCAACGATTTTCTCCAAAATTCCCAGCAGTCTATCATTTTTCTCCTCAAGTTGCCTGAATCTGGCCTCCGCTCTCACTCCCTCTCACAAAATAGCCCCCACCAAAAGATCCCAATGACTTCGCTTTGAAGTGCAGAGGGCATGTCGTCTGTAGAGTGGTGACTCTGTTGCTCACATCTCTCCTGTTGAGGCTGCAGGGTGGACATATCAGGTGGAGGTGGAATTTCTTCCACACGAGGGATTTCAGGGGACCCTACAAGCAAATGTAAAGTAAAATCAAGTAAACAAGTAAAATCAATTCTTAAAGAGTCTATTTGGTCCCACTTTGGCAAGACTGGACTCAAATAGACTCTGTAAGAGTAAATTCCTCTCCATAAGAGTCAAATTTACTCAGATCATTTTGCTGTGTGGCAGAGACTGAGCTAATGGTTGGCTGATCTTCCTCTGAGCACGAGGCTATCAGGACTGGAGGAAAAATCGATGGCTGCGACTCAATTGCCTCGTGCATCAGGGGAAACCACCTCCAGCTACCTGCTGTTCTCTATCCTTCATCTGTCCCTGGTCCTGTCGGGGGGGTGGGGAGGTAGGCCTTGTAGGGGTAAAATACAGCTGTAACACAACAGCACAATGACTTCCTAATGTTTTCTTTTACTTTTTAAAATGTGAATACATTTGTTTTGTCAATACTGTAGCGTACTGTTACCAAAACATGAGGCATCCGGGCAAATGTAAGGCAACGACCTTGTATATCTTCTTCAAATTCTCTCATTTTTTGGTTGCCTGTGCCCCTGTCAGGCTCCCTTGTAGACCCATCATCTGCACGGTTTTCCTGTTTGCATAATAAGACAGGTTATGCCTGCCGATTGACTACATTAAAAACATTACTACACATGAAATTAGCTGCATAATAATGAAGACTCGTGTTCGAAATCAGCTTGAAGTCCATAACCCAACCAGCATTTCAGCGTTTATTTACCGGGTGAATTAACGTTGTGATAAATTTTAAATCACTGTTGAATATTGCTTTATTTTTTAATAAATCAAATCAATCTTGGTGCAAAAAAAAAAAATGCTAAAAATAGCCATAAACCTAATTTAAAAGGCAAATTGTATTTTGGATGTTATTGAAGATGTTGATTCAATGCATAAATCTTCAAAAATTTTCAACGTTGAGTTATACGTGGTTTGTTAAGCTTTTTACAACCATTGAGTATTTAACGTGTACATTACTGCAACCACATTTCACATGCAACACAGTGATGTAAATGAGAACTTACCTCCAGGCCAGTTTGGATGCATTGCGCTTCCCAGTAAAAAGAGCCTCGTTGCAAATACTCATTTTAATGATTAGCTCTGTTTCCGCTTCAGACCCTATAACAATATTAAAAATCAAACTCATCAAAATGTTTCAGGCCACACAACTTTGTATATTGTCAGACCAAATGAGATCATATTAATGTGAAGTTTGCAGGAAATGTAGGATGAATAGGCTACATAGAGCTACACTACCGGTCAAAAGTTTTAGGACACCCCAATTTTTCCAGTTTTTTTTGAAAATTATGCAGTTCCAGTCCAATGAATAGCTTGAAAAGGTACAAGGGTAAGAGGTGAACTGTCAGAAGGTTTAAACAAAAGGTAAGGTTACCCAGGTTTTTTGTACGCCATCGAGTAGGTGAAAGGATGGTTCCTCAGCGTGTGACATCAACTGTCAAACATGGAGGAGGAAGCGTGATGGTCTGGGACTGTTTTGCTGGATCCAGGGTCAGTGACTTATAGAGTGAGAGGCACCCTGAACCAAAACAGCTACAAAAGCATTCTGCAGCGCCATGCTTTAACCTCTGATGTGCGCCTAGTTGGTCTGGGGTTCATCCTACAGCAAGATAATGACCCAAAACATAAGTCCAAGCTCTGCCAGAACTAACTTAGGAAAAATGAGTAAGATGGTAAGCTTTGAAACATGGAGTAGCCAGCACAGTCTCCAGACTTAAACCCCATCGAGATGGTTTGGGATGAACTGGACAGAAAAGTGAAAGAAAAGCAACCTACAAGTGCCACACATTTATGGGAACTTCTGCAACAGAGTTAGGAAGAACTTTATCGAGAATATTTGATTTCCATTGTAGAAAGAATGCCAGGAGTGTGTTCAGCTGTAATATCTGCCAAAGGTAGGTACTTTGAGTCAAAAGTTTAAAATACATTTTGGTTCATAAATTGATTCCATGATTTCTTTTTTAACTTCAATTGTTAATTTGTTCTATCATGTCTATGCTTTCATTCCAGAGTACAATGAAAAATTAAACTGCATAATTTTCGAGTAAAAACAGGAAAAATTGGGGGTGTCCTAAAACTTTTGACCGGTAGTATAAAAAAAGTTACTTTATATGAATACACAAAAATATGTTTGTGTATTAACACTTGTACATGGTTTACTTTTTGGCGTTTTAATGAAAAAGCCTACTGTCTGCAATTTATTCATTTTCTCCTTCTTCAGTGGATAGTGGTGGAGGTTTATTCACTATAGTGTAGTTTTACGCACATTACTGCCACCCAGGCATGGATGTATCTTCTTGCACCAACTGCACAAATACAACGCATTATGGACAATATACACCTCTGGAGTGACCGTCGTCGTTGACTTGCTCCCTCAGCCCTCATTTCTGTTTTTCATGAAACTAGAACGACACCAAAGATGGCGGTGGGTAATTCCCCCAAAGGCAAGTGCCGAGGGGAAGTCAGTGAGGGCATGCAAAATGACTATTGAAATGCAGCCTTGGTTTTTGCCTTAATAATGCAATATGAACTTAGAGAATGCTATTTCTGGGGGGGAAAAAAATGCACCGTGAATGCTCGCTGTTGAAAGGCTGACGCTTCATTGGATTGCAGGCCTTCATATGAGTCTAAAAAAGGGGGGATGGTATGAAGAATGCGAAATACAGTGTAAATAGGGAGCAAAACTGCTGATGTGAATTTGAGTAAAACAATAAATTTGAATAGTTTTAAAAGGATGCAACAGTGGTATGATTGCCAGAATGTGTGTAGGAAGAGTTGAATACGTAGGAAAGGGATGAAGGATGCAAAAATAGTGCAAACTGAAAGCTGAAAGACGTGGCTATATTGCTCGCTGTGGAAAGGCTAACACTAAATTGGATTATTAGGGTGTTTCTAGGTGGTTGCAAGAGTGTTATTAGGTAGTCGCTCAGTTGTGCTGGGTGGTTGCTAGGCTGTTTGTAAGCGGTAGCCACTTGCCAGGGTGAACAGGGTGCTTGCTAGCATGTGCATGGTGGCTGGTAGGATGTGCAGCGTGTTTACTAAGGTGTTTTCAGGTGGTTGAAAGGATGTATAGGGTTGCTGCATGGGTGTTTCTAAATGGTTGCTTCAGTTTATAGGGGGATTGGTTGGGGGTTTCAAGATGTTTGCTTGGCTGTTTCAAAATGGTATATACAGGGTGGTTGCTAGGGTGTTTCTAAATACCGTCTAAGGTTTATCGATTGGTTCGTAGGATGTTTCCTGGTGGTTGCATTTATATGATAACGGGTAGAAAGGTGTAATGGAAAAAAAGTTTGGGAAGATATCTGATGATATTTAACATATGAGCCTGGAAATAGAGCCTAAGATTGTGGGTCTGCGCATGCTTGTTGTTAAAATTTTTTTAGTTCAGTTATACTGGTGTACAATAATCTATCAAGCTATTCAGGTGGATGGTTGCTGTGTGAATTGTTTCCCTCGAGTCTCATATATCTAAATTGTACCTTTTGTCATACTTTGTGAACATATTATTACATGTGAACATATGATTTCTGAGAGAACACTAGATCATATAGATGAGCATTAAACCCTAGTCACACTAGAGGCGGAATGAGCCGGAATGCCGTCGGAATGAAAATTCTTTGTATATTCCTGGATATTCGAAGTGCGTTCTAAAAATTCTGACTGCATTTTGAGTGCATTCCAAATATTCGGGGCCTCTCTTGTGGTTGGCCTGAATGTTTTGCTCATGCTCAAAACTTTCCAGGTGCATTCGAAGTGGAGAAATATCGAACGGAATTCGAAGTGTATTCATAACTGCGCTCTGACTGCATTATAAATATTCTTACGGCATTCCAACAGCATTCAAAACATTCTGATTGCATTCGAGGGAGAGGCGAAACGGCAAGCCACATCAAATCCTGCCAGAATGCGCCTCGAATGAGCCAGAATGCACCTCGAATGCATCTCGATTGCTGCAGGAATCTATTTTGATATTAAAACAATTCACCTTAAAAATAATCCCTTAAAAAAAATGATTGGTCATGACCTGTTTTCAATCGTTCATTTAAATTACCATTACAGAAACTCTGAAAACTCTCAATATTATCAGGTGTGGCCAGTTTTCATTAATAACGCATACCTGTTAACTCTCACGCATTCGGCGTCAGTTTTAGTGGCATATTTACGTTCCCCTGCTGTAGTCAGCAATTACTCAATCAACGCATATGGGACACTCGTGTTACATTCTAAGTACATTCTGAGTATTCGAGCAGCATTCTGTTTGAATGTTTCTTGGACGTTCCAACCATATTCGGCGGCCAATCCGGGAGCGTTCTGACTGCATTCGAGGCACCTTCCAACCAGACTTCGGGTGGTGTTCAGGCAGCAATTGAACCGCACTCATACGGCATTTGAAGTGTATTCTAAATATTCTGACTGCATTCGAACAGCATTCTAAATATTCCGACTGCGTTCCAACTACATTCAAGCTGCATTCGAGTGGCCTGGAATCCATCCATATCAAGCTTCGGTCGCTCCCAACGGTCACTTGCTTATATGTCTGGCCTCAGTCGGTAGGCCAGTGTTTGACTTTCAAATATTTCCACAAAATCCATGCGAGATCTGTGATTGACTCACAGTCGCAAGGGTGCCCCGCCCCTTTAGACAGACTTAAAAATAAATAAAATACCACAGTTCTGCATTCAACGGAAGTCCTGCCTCCCGGCTCGTGTTTATACGAGTATTCATCTGAGTGGCATCAGAGTCTCTGGGCAATGAACGAGCCGGGACTTCCGTTGAATGCGCGAGCTTACTTGAAGCATAACTGTGGTATTTTATTATTTTTAGCGAAAAATAACCGCATTTCTGGAGTTCTGAGGATACGAGTGGACAAAGCAGACTTGGATTGTACTGAACGATGCGTTGGACGATGGTTTGAAAGTTTGTCAACGGACGTTTTGTGGAGTTTTCCCATTGCTACTGGGTGACCCCATTTGCTTCCAGCAAAAAAGGAATTTGGATAATTTTTCAAAATTCTCCAGTGGCCATAAAGTTGCGCCAGGTGAAGAACAACTTTGTCCATTCAAGACATCTAATGGTGAGTGACTGATATACAAATTATAGTTTTTGGGTGGAGTATCACTTTAATCTAGCTGATGCAATCATGCCCTTCGAGCTATATCTAATGCCAATTACAGTGAAATACGTTATGTAATTTGAGTATTATTTAATTTAGCCTTTATTAAACCGGGGAATCCCACTGAAAGAAACAAAATGTAGATATGGCCAAACATTATCCTGTTCAAAACCTAACAACCACTCCAAGAGTAAACGCAGCAAGCCACAATCTAATTTTTAAGCTCATGTCAAATAACGTTCACGAATGCCGTTGCTGGCCAGCTAACTCATATTCGATCGGTGGTTCTCGCCAAAAGGTCACCCAATCAGCCAAGAGCAGAAAACATGAATATTCATATATTCACTTCATTAGTGACAAATGGGCTAAACGCTGGCTATATGACTGAGGCCAGACTGATATCAGTCAGTGACCGTTGGGAGCGACCAGCACTTGATATGTATGGATTCCAGGCTAGCATTCGAGAGCTAATACACCCAGAATGTGCAATAATCATTTGAGGCGGGTTTGAATCGCATTCTAAGCATTCGAACGGCATTCTTTCAAAGCTGTTAGAATTTTGGTCAATTTGAAATTCCCGCCCGAATGCTGCGCGAATTCTTCATTCCGGCTGGTTCTGCTTGATTCCTGCTGATTTTGAATAAGTGTGACGGGGGCATTAGTTTTCAGATAATAATATATAGTGAAAACAAAAATAGTGTCATTTTGAGAGAAAAAGTCAAGATATAATGTGTCCACCATTTGCTTCGATTACAGCATTTCATCTTTAAGGCATAGTGTTTTATTTCACATATTTTTTCATTTCCTTACTCGCTAAACCATTCCATATGGTTTGAAGTTAATTCCAAAGGGAGTATTTCAATGTTACAACAGATTTGTTATACCTCCGACCCATAAGGGGCAGAGCTATATAGTATATGCCAAATAATTCCGTCCGTCTGTCCTTCCGTCCGCACCAGTTTGTCCAACTGATCTCTTAAAAATTGCAGATCAGATTGTTTTCAAATTGCAGTCATGCATTCTACACTTCATGGAGAGGCAAAGTGCCAAGTTTCATGAAAATGTGATTTTTTCAAAAATGACTTTTGTTTTCCATATTTTGAACTTAACATTTGCAGTGGTAAATTTTCTGTCAGACCGATTTATCGAAAACTGCTGATCAGATAATTTTCAATTTCAGTCAGGCATTCCTTACTTCATGCAGAGGTGCAGAGCCAATTTATGTGAAAATATGTCATTTCCGTCCTTACATCCGTCCGCACCAGTTTGTCGTTTTATTCATGTTTCATTGTTAGCGAAGTAAGCCAGCTAAATGTTCTCATTGTACCCTGTGTTATGGATCTGATAAATTCTTCTTTGATGTCTGGCCATGTTCCAGCTGCCTTTAAACATGCTGTGGTCCAGCCCCTCATCAAAAAACATAACCTTGACCCAACTGTTTTGTCTAATTTCCATCTCCAAGCTTCCTTTTCTCTCAACGACAGTCTTGGAGAAGGTAGTATATGAACAGCTGCAGTCTTATATCGATCTGAATGGCATTTCTGAGAAATTCCAGTCTAGTTTCAAATCACGCCATGGCACAGAAGTGGCACTTTAAAAATTTTTTAAATTTCTTTTAACTGCTGACTCTGGTAACTCTGCTGTCCTGGTCCTCCTGGACCTGACAGCCGCCTTTGATACAGTGGATCATAATATTCTCCTGTGTTGCTTAAATAGGTGTGTGGGCATTAGGGGCACTGTCCTCAAGTGGTTTCAGTGTTACCTCTCAGACAGGAGCTTCTCCATCCAGCTGGGCCAGTATTCTTCAGCCACATCCCCCTTGAGCTATGGGGTACCTCAGGGTTCCATTTTGGGCCCCCTCGTCTTTTCACTACATATGTTGCCTCTGGGGTCCATTTTTAGAAGGCACAATGCCTCGTTTCATTGTTTTTCAGATGATGTACAAATCAAAGTGGCCTTAAAAACAAATGACCAAGCCTCAGTTCAGGTTGTACTAGACTGCCTTACAGATATTAGATCTTGGATGGAAATGAACTTTCTCTCTATGAACAAAAATAAAACTGAGATCATCTTATTTGGCCAACATAACCTTTTAGATGGCTGTGACAGTGCCATTGGCACCCTTGAGTCCTACTGTCATCCTTTTACAAGGAACCTTTATGTAGTTTTTGATAGGGACTTTAGGCTTGATAAGCAGATCAGCTCTGCAGTCAAAACAAGTTTTTTTCAGTGAAGATTCCAAGCAAAGGTTAAGGCTTATCTCCCAAGAAATGATTTCGAGAGAGTTATTCATGCCTTCGTTACATCACGCTCAGACTACTGAATTTCTTTGTTTGTAGGTCTTGATCAGTCATGTCTGCGCTGTTTACAAGTATTTCAAAATGCAGCCGCCCGCCTGATGATGGGAGAGAAACGGGATGTTCACTTTACTCCTGTCCTTGCACCTCTGCACTGGCTTCCTGTTAATTTTAGGATCCAGTTTAAAGTTTTATTATTTGTTTCTAAATGTTTAAATGGCTTGGAGCCATCTTATTTATCAGAGCTTTTACAGCCTCACACTACTGGCAGAGCACTTAGGTCGTCAAACCAGCTGCTCCTGACAGTACATAACATACCATAACATAACATGAGTGGCGAGAACAGGCCATTCAGCTCAACTAAGCTCGCCAGTTTCTTTTTACTATTGTGAATACAGTGCCTGACAAAAGTCTTGTCACTTATCCAAGTTGTAGGAACAACAAATAATAACCTGACTTGTAGTTGATCAACTGGAATCAAAAATGGCTTATATGAAAGGCAAAGCCCTCTAGATTATGCGAAATATACCAAAATTGAGTTTTGTGTCATTCATTGAGTTTTATAATTTAATTTGTACAGAACGGTCAGATTTTGCTTGGACAAAAGTCTTGTCGCATTGAAAAAAAAATGTGGAAATTATACATACACTTTATTTTGAATACACAAATATGCCACTATAATATCAGAACATAAAGTCATAGTGCCTAGGAAAACAGAATTAATATTGCATATGACTCCCATGAGCTTGGAGGACTGCATCCATACGTCTTGGCAATGACTGAGATAACTTGATGATGAAATCATCTGGAATGGCATAGAAAGCAGTCTTGCAGAACTCCCAGAGTTCATCAAGATTCTATGGTTTCATCTTCCAAGCCTCCTCCTTCATCTTACCCCGAAATGCTCAATAATGTTCATGTCAGGTGACTGGGTTGGCCAATCCTGGAGTACCTTCACCTTCTTCGCTTTCAGGAACTGTGACATGGAGGCAGAAGTATGAGAAGGAGCAGCAGTATAAGTAGGGCAGCAAGAACTTCTTGATATTTCAGGCTGTTGATGTTGCTATCCACTCTGCAGATCTTTCTCACACCCCCATACTGGATGTAACAACAAACCATGATTTTTCCTCCACCAAACATGATTGTTTTCTGGGAGAATCTTGAGTCCATGAGGGTTCCAACAGGTCTTGTATGGCGACTGGGATGCAGTTCAATGGATGATTCATCAGAAAAATAAACTTTCAGCCACTTTTCCAGTATCAATCCTTTCTGCGAGCTGTGGGCCTTGGCAAATGCAATGCAGGTTTTATGTTTTCTGTTTAATGCAGGCTTCTGTGTACTAATTCGGCTATGAAAACCACTTTGAGAGAGAATTAGACAAACTCTTCTTGTAGATACCGGGGTCTCTGGTGACATTTCCTCATGTAGCTTCGCTGTAGTTGAAGAAGGGCTGGCCTTGTACAGTTGAAACAACAAACGGTCCTTTCAAACAGTTGTCATACCGGGGTCTGTCTGACCTGCGCTTGCCATGAATGTCACCAGTTTCTTCAAATCTTTTTCTCATCCCTTCCACTTGACATTTGGATACATTAAAGATGTCTGCCACCTCAGCAGCAGACTCAGTCTTCAGGCTCTTGATGATCAGCACTTTGGTCTGTGGTTGAATCTTTGGTATGTTGTCAGAGGTCTAGTCGCACCTCATATGAAAGTCTGGTGTGCTGGGGTTATTTCTATACACATCTGGGAATGTGTTAATTACAGTATTTGTCATAGGTTAAACTCTAATCTGCGATTTGTTGCATCATTTGAAGAGACGACAAGACTTTTGTCCCAGCAAAAACAGATGTTATGGGCTTAGCCAAGCTGTGAACATCAGAACACTTATTGACGGTTTCATTTTGCACCAAATTATTAATGTGAAAGCCCTTGACATTAAAATGGACCATTGATTGTAACAATTGATTGGTTAGAAATAAAGTTATATGCTATTTTTAGTTACTATGTCCTTATGCGACAAGACTTTTGTCAGGCACTGTATATCGCTTCAGATACTCAATGACTCAATGGTATCTAGCTTTAAGTCAAGCCTGCTCTTGAAAATTGATTTTTTGATTGATTCAAAGGAAATGCAAAATGCTTGTCATCTCACATGGATTTGTACCTCATAGCATACTTACTTTGGATCAAGTCTCTTTTATGATGTCTTGCCAGATGTTCCGCGGTTTGCATTCCTGCTGATATCCCTGCAACCAGAGGAGAATGTTACACTATAAGCTTTCACAAATTTTAAGGAAATGTGACATTCTTGTCACCACACATAGTTTGCACATCAGGTAGCTATTTCCTTTGTATCAAGTCTCTTATAGTGTCTGGACAGGTTCTCCTCTGTCAGCAATCAGCATCCCTGCAGATTGCACTGCTTTCAGGGGGGAAGGCTATACACGCTCAAAAGAACTCAAAGGAAATGGAACATGCTGGCTGCTACACATTAATCCATTTCATTTCCTTCATTCATACTCTGATTTTTTTAGGGGGTGACTGCATACCTGCTGCCTTTGGGAGTGTAAATTTGGGGGTTTGTGATCTCAGGGACTGTCTGTGTCATGCTTGCTCAGTGGTGGGTCTCCTGAAAGCCTCTTAACACTGAGAACCTCTTTAAATGACTCGTACGATCATTCTTAAAATAGTGTGGGTTTCCCAAACATGTTCGTACCTAAAGTGTCTCTTTAGTTCGCTTTTTTAACACTGATAACCTCTTTAAATGACTCTTACGATTGTTCTTAAAAACGCATGGGTCAGCCGGCAGTGGTCGGCAGCTTTTTCAGAGTAGCGCACAATTGGCTATTGCGCTACAGGGTTGCAAATTGGGAAGGGACTGCCGGGAAGGGATTATAATAGTTGCCTTGTTCGTTGCTCAAGCGCCTCCTGTTGGCCAGACGGGCGCTCGTCAGGAAGATTCTAAGCCTGGTCATGTCCGGGCATCCTCCGCTCTCGTTCTGAACTTGCGAAGATTCAACCAATGAGTGTATAAGAAGCGGTGGTTGACAGGCGCGTGCTTCGGAGGAGAGCCGAGTACTGTCTACACTCTCCTGAATTGGCAGCAAGGGGTCGCATACGAGCAAGCCTTGTACATAGCTCACCAGTTGGGTATTCCAGATTCGGGTGGGATTGGAGATGCCAAATTTAAAAAAAAAAAAAAAAGCATGGGTTTTCCAAACATGTTCATGACTGAAGCGTCTCTTAAGTTCGTCCTTAACTAATGAGAGATCCAGATGAGTCCTTCACAGCAAAGAACCGCTTTAAGATCCCTCTCGCAGCCGAATTAAGTTCTTGCCGAGCACACAATACGCATGCGCTTTCAAATACTGTGCTTATTTCATGGGAAAATATTTGTATTTTATGCACTGGTTTGGTATGGCAGTGTATTACATTAGTTTACACATGATAATATCACATTTATAATTTGATAATATTTAATCTAGTTAATTTACAATAATTAGAAATGATCATATAATTAATTTTCATAAATGACTAGAATGGCAGCATCTGAATAATCTTAAAAATAAGGCCAAAACACCACCCCGCCTTTTCCCCTTCATGACCGATTGTCAGACGCCACATTGCCACAAGCTAATTTATTGGAGTAATCAGGCTTTGATTGAATAACAATGAAATAAGCAGACAAGGTGAACGGAGTTTTACTTCATTATTTATCCTTATCTTAATGATTTTTTATTCCTGTTATCTTTTCTTGTTATACTTCTATAGGCTTATTTAATAAAAAAAATACACCCTGAATCAATTTAGTTATTGTACAATGATAACACTGTTACTTTAAAACATTGCACATCGGTTTTGATTGGGTTAAACCAGTGATGTATACCTTACAGCAATGATTTATGAACTACTAATACTTTAGCGAGGCCGCGCTTAGCAAAGAAGCTCTTAGCAAAGTTCCTCTTAAGGCTCTGTCTAATGATTGTGTTTGGGAAACCCACGTAACGAGAGAACATCCATTGCTTAAGAATCTCTTTAAAACACTTGTTAATCCTGAGATCCAACATTCTAGGGAGACCCACCACAGATAAATCCAGCACACCCCTTGAGCAGAGTCACTGCCAAACTCAAATGCATGTTGTCCTGTAAAAAATGGTTAAATCTGACAAGTATCTTGACTGAAATCAAGCTTTGCATTAGTTCAGTCAGGCATGAGAGTCAGCCTGGTCTTAAGCTCATTTCTGTCCAATCATCCTTAACTTTAGCTTCTCCCACCCAGTTAGCAAGTTTTTGTAACCAAGGCAGCATTCATTCATTTCTCTCGCTCCATGCCCTCAACGCCGCTTCTATTCTGGTCGACTAAAAAAATCTGCCAATCTCCCCCACCTTCCCAGCCTCCTCTTCTATACATAACAGTGTTCATTGCAAGCAGCATCTGTTCATATTGGGTTCAATAATTGTAAAAGAATCTCAGGCTCTGCCAGAGGGGTTCGTGATCTCAGAGATTCTCTGTGGAATGCTTGCTCAGATTTTTCTGGAGCATCACTTGAGTCACCACCAAACGCAAATGCGTGTTGTCTTGGAATAAATGGTTCAATCTGACATACGCTACCGGTCAAAAGTTTTAGAACACCCCAATTTTTCCAGTTTTTTATAGAGAATTATGTAGTTTAATGTCTCATTGTGCTCTGAAATGAAAGCATAGAACAAATAAACAATGAAGTTAAAAAATCATGGAATCAATTTATAAACCAAAATGTATTCTAAACTTTTGATTCATCAAAGTAGCCACCTTTGGATGATATAACAGCTGAACACACTCGTGACATTCTTTCATTAATGGAAATCAAATATTCTCCATAAAGTTCTTCCTAACTCTGTTGCAGAAGTTCCCATAAATGTGTGGCACTTGTAGGTTGCTTTGCTTTCACCCTTCTGTCCAGTTCATCCCAAACCAGCTCGATGGGGTTTAAGTCTGGAGACTGTGCTGGCTACTCCATGTTTTCAAGCTTACCATCTTGTTCTTTTTTCCTAAGGAAGTTCTGGCAAAGCTTGGACTGATGTTTTGGGTCATTATGTTGCTGTAGGATGAACCCCTGACCATCTAGGCGCATACCAGAGAGTACTGCACGGTGCTGCAGATTGCTGCGGTAGCCATTTTGGTTCAAACAGAGGGGGTTGAAGTAATCAATAAACGTTGGGACACCTGTAGGAATTGGTAGCACCAACTTTCAGGGCTTGATCAACCTCCATTGCTGCAGAAATGCTTGTTCCCTGAAAAAGGCCTCTTTGTATAATTCTGAAATGTGCATTATTTTTCACTTTTGGGTAACTACCTTTTTTTAACCTCTGGCAGTTCACCACTTACCATTGTACCATTTCAAGCTATTCATTGGACTTGAACTGTTTGAATTTAAATTTAAAAAAAAACTGGAAAAATTGGGTTGTTCTAAAACTTTTGACCGGTAGTGTAAGGGAACTTGTCAATATACTGAACAGTGAACGCGTTCATTTTTGAACGGACGCCTGTTCATTTTTGGATGCGTTCGAGGCTGCAAACCTGGTCACTGCGTTCGATAATGTACACCCTTCCGTTCATTTTCTGATGCGTTCATTTTCCGATGCGTTCATTTTCTAGCGGGGGACTTTTCAATCAGTGAAGGAACCAGAGGTGAAAAGGCTGTGAGCGTGAGTTACATTTGAGCTGTTTTCATCTGCACTGCAGGAAGCGCGACTGATGGTTGCATGATCCCTATGAGAAAACAACGTCAAATTTTAGCTGATTGACAGATTAGATTCGCATTATCAAAGGGATTAGAGAGGATTAGTATTACTTTACAGATGCACGGAGTATTACTCAACGACGATTTCTGTTAGTGGCTCACTACTGGATTAATTTTAAGAGTGGTGACAAATATTTCACTATATTATTTTCTTCTGTTTAATGAAATGTCAAAATATTATCTACGCCGATCAACAAACATGGAAATTTTATATATGATTGTAAACTTGCTCATCTAACATTTGCTGCTTTTTTTCAGTGACTGTGCACTGACGGGAAGAATTAATCTGGCACGGGCACAGAGAAGAACTCCATACCCCAGGTCTTCCCAGCACTGCTGACTCCTTTTGTTTTATAAGAAACTATCTCATCTTTTGTATATGCTGATTTCTGCGATTTGGTGCTAACATGTGTGAAGTGAGCTTTTAGATTATGGGTGTGGATATTCTTTTGTGAACGACGACTAAATATGGATGACGGATTATATAAATACTTGTACAGGCCTATTTAAAATTCTCAGTTCCTTAAAGTGAAATAGTTCTCATAGTCATTGTTAGTTTCTTTTTTTCATATAAAGTGAAATTGTTCTCACTAGCCATGTTTCCATCCACACATTCTTATGCGAATTAAGTCATATCGAATTAAAAATGCCTTATGGAAACGGTGAAATTCGACTTGATTTCAGGAATATCGACACAAAGTTTATACGGTTGATCTGATCGGATTTTCTCTTGATCGGTAAAAGGCTTATGCGATAAATGCTGATGGAAACATTATTTGCCGAATAAATCTGCAACTGCATCGTGTTTTGATGCCGTCGTTGCCTTCTGATAAAGGTTTGCTATGTTGCTAATAGCTGGCACATAAGCACATACAACTTGTGCAATTATCACCATTTGTTGGTAGACGCTATCCATTTTGGATGACTTGCTAAAGTAGTCGGCTAACACGCTACTTTTCACTTGAAGGTTCTGCGATTCAGTGCGAAAATGAATGGAAACAGCTTAAAATGTCAGAAATCCATTCGATAGACACAATCGATCACATAACAGCATGTGACGTCATTACGCACAACTTTTTATTCACTTTAATGCCGTTAGATGGAAACGCAATTTCACCTGCTTTTTTCGCACGAATATTTTCGGCGAACTTCAGATAGTTCGATTGAAAAGTGGATGGAAACATAGCTATTGTCTTGCTAGTTTTTTTTTTTCATATACTGGATATAATCCGCCTGCTAAAGATCATTTGCCAATTTAGGTGACGCTTCAGGAATGGGATTATATGCGACCTACTCCTGTTCTCTGAACAAAAACATATTCCGGTTATCTAAACAAAAACATATTAAACTTAGTCGACTGAACAAATTAAGTATTAATCGTGCAGATCATCCAAAAGTCTTGTCACCGGTATTCCAGCGTGTCGGATGAATTCAGGTCTCACTCCGTGATCTCGTATCCCTGAACCAGCTAATCCCCATAGCATCACAAGACTACTTAGTCGTTTATCTTGCAATCAAGCTTATTCATTAATTGAACTGATAACACCCTTATAATAAGGGTTGTACTCATAAAGGGGTGGGATAAATTGTTATGATCCTGCTCTGTCTGACCATGTTTTTGCCTATCATTCTGATTCCATGCCATGTTTTTGATTTGCCCTTGTCTTGTTTTGTCTTGTATTCCTGCCATTTTCCATAGTTACAGTTATTATTCTGGTTTTTGTTTTTCCCATGCCATGCATTGCACTTTGTCTCCCCTGTCTGGTCTTATGTCATGTGACAGCTTATTGCCCCAGTATTGCGTGCCATGCTTTCGGGTGATTTCATGGTTTCTGGGTTTTCAATTATTCCTTCTAATCTCGTTTGCTTCCTTCGCCTTGCTGTTCTGTCATTACTAACAGTACTAACAGTTTGTTATTATAGTTAAATTACTAACAAAGACTAACATTGTTTATAGTACTAACTTACTAACGAGCACTAGGGATTGTATAGCCGCACTTTACTCATTGACTAACGAGCTCTCAGTACTCGTTCTATTCTAGTCTCCGCCCCTTGTCTTTACTCAATTTACTTTGCTGCGCTTCAGCGGATTCTCCGCACCTGTTTAACTCTGTTCTGCCTCTCATTATCTGTGCACATTAGAACTCCCTAACTGGAGCCGTGTGTTTGTTATAGGCTGTCTTTGTGATCCCTGTCCGCATTTTGGCTTTAGCCAATTTCATGTGGTTAGGTACTTCCTCATGTCTGTTCCCTAGTTAATTAGTCTGATCCATTTCACCTGTTCCCTATCATAGCATGTGACTTCCCCTATGTGTATTTAAGCAGTCATTTCACAACCAGCTCTTGTCAGAACGTTTTCCTTGTGCTGCGATCGTATATGCCTCGTACTCTTTGTGTTACACTTCTGACTGGCCCATCCCCGTTTCTGATTTTGGCTTTGTCTTGGATTTTTCTGCACCCGTGTAACGGACCTATTTTGCCCAACCCTGAGTTTTGTGTTTGCTGCCCTGTGTACGATTTGGATTACGCCCCTGGGATTCTGATTTTGGATTGTGGACTCTGTACCGTTGCTTTCTGCCCTGCGGAGGTTCACCTCCCAGCTTTAATAAAATACAAGTTTGCTGGATCTCTTGGTTCTCGGGCTTGGTTCCTGAATGCAACCTCACATAAATATTAACATTCAGACATGCTGATTTTATAATACTGCGCACATGCAGAGGTTTTACTTTGCTCATCTGCTTGTCTAGATCTGGACTTGTCGTCGGCAGTTCCCACAGAGCGGCAGTTTCAAGTGTTGTGACTTCAATCTGGAAAAAAATACTGTACAATAAATTAGAACAATATATAATATTACAAATGGAACAAAATCTACGATAATCGATAGAACAAAATCTGAATATCATTGCAGAACTCATAGTGTACGTAGTGGGCTGTGAAGTGTGGCTTTTTTTGGCTTGTGCGTTCACAGGTTTAAAAAGAGGATTAATATTGCGGATAATTTTGCAATTTGATATGAGCGGGACTCAGTTATCCTAGTTCTTATACTCGCAGAATAGTAGAATTTAACTTGGGCTGTCACACAGATGATGTGATACAATGCGAAAATCTTGCAAATGAAAAAAAACTACAATCTTTCGCATACAAATTGCTTAGCGGTTCACATCATGATTTGGAATTCTAAAATGTTTTTTTTTGTATAAGAAGGAAAAAGTAGCATACTGACACCACATGGAAGCGATGTTCATTCCAGTAAAGTATTCACACAGCAACATTTGAATGTTTTGGCTGACTGAACATACCCCGGTACCAGTGAATCACAATTTATCTCCGGTCTTGAGTGTGGAATGTGTTACAGCATCTTATCGAACTCAATGAAAAGTGTAAGCCTATAGTGGAAGATTGACGATCGGTAAAGATATAGGGCTCTAATTTCTTGGCACAGCGCAGGGTGGCGCAGCCCACGCAGTGGTAATTTCGTCCGGTGCAGCCCGCGCATTGGTAATTTTGTGCGGTGCAACACCGTGCGCAGCCACTTTGGCAATTTGGTAGACGGACGTGCGCCGAGATGGATGCGGCGGCGTAGTAGGGGGAGGTGTCACATATTCATCATGACGCAGTGACAATTTTCGTGGATAAAGGCTCCGCCCGAAAGTCGCGAGAGAGCTTGCCAGCTCCAACCTGGTTTACTTTCTGTGCAGTGGTAATTTGGCTGACCGGCGCACAGTGCGCACATGTCACCGAAACCTCGCAGGCAGGTTTCCAGAATATCAGGCACATTTCAATGCAATAAATAATTACAGCAACCACTATTTAATGTAACTATCTGAATCAGGACATAAATTATAATATCTGTATCGATTGTCCTGATGTCAGATCAAAGGCGGTTGGCACGCGTAATGGAAACTCGACCTGGCTTAATCAACGCAGCTGAATCTGTGATGCAAACTAATGACTTCACATCTTTCTCAGCCAACCACAAACTGCCTCGGCATCAGGCATCATATATATATATATATATATATATATATATATATATATATATATATATATATATATATATATAAATAAAATTTCGTTCTATGCTCAGTAAAGCTGCTTGCACACTGGACGCGAAACGAATTTTGATTACATTCAAAGTCAAAGCAAAGACGTGAATACATGCGTGTATTCGCATCTTTGCATTGACTTTGAATGTAATCTGTCGTGCGAAAAATTTGTTCTGCGTCCAGTGTGCAAGCGGCTTAATATTACTATTATTGTCACTTAGGTTTTATCGTTTTTAGTGGGGGAAAGGAATACAGCCTGATTGCTATGATCTCGTACTGGTTAAGATCACATATTGAAAATAAATGTGTAACGTATCTTGCATTGTTGTCCATGCATGTTAATCCCAAAATTTTAAGCAGCAACAGGGTGTAATAATAGGAACACGCAATCCATCATTTCTCTTCCCAATGATGCAGGCAGAAGAAATAAATAAGCAACCGTCGTATTTCATTCCAACTTCATAAGTTTGAATGATCTGACGTAGTTTTGTTTTGAAATTCCATTCAAGTTCGCTAATGGTAATAATTCGCGAATGCCCTAGCTAGCGAGCTAACTAATATTCGTAATGCTTACTATAGACGTAAGCGGTGCAGAAAACAGGTCTGAAGCAGCAAAGTAAAATGCAACATTAACGCATCATGCAGATATAGGACAGAGGCTTCTTTATTCCAACATTTTAAAGGCGAGTACAGGAGCTCATTTGACTGGTGAAGATTTGACTCAGCTGTGTTAAACCCACTCACGCCTTCTCTCCTCCTCTTTGCCACTTGCGCTGGCAGGAGGGACAGAGGCGGGACAGAGGAGTACTTGCACCGGGCTGCGCCAGGCACGAAATTGCAAAATACACCTGGATACACCCCGTTGGTGCGGCGCTCCCCCCATTCACCACGCCTGCGCCGTGCCTGCGCCTGGTCAACGAATTTAGAGCCCATAATCTCGAAACTGGAGATTTGGTAGGATTTTTTTAGCCAACGTGAAAACTGTCATTAAACTCTTTCACCGCTTACTGGGAATAAGACAACCCTTGCTTACCGTAAATTTTTGTGCTATCGCTGCATGATATTGCATGTGGATTTTCACCCCCTTTTTCGAACTAAAAACGCCAGAAATGGACAATTTCATATACAGAAAACATGTTCAAAATACATTTACCTTTCCATTGGCACATATCTTTGCTTAGTTTATCCAAAAGTAAAAACAGAGAATGAGGATAAAAACCGTATTTCGGTTTGTCAAGACAAGACGATTTCTCCTCAATGGGATTTGTGTACAAACGGAGATACACGCGCATTTGTGTACAAACGGAGATACACGTGCATTTGTGTACAAACGGAGATACATGTGCTGCAGCACACACTGCCTGCAATAACCTGTATAAAATAAAATAAAACTGTGCATAACCGGAGGATTGGGAACTACGGGAAGCCTGATGACATCACTGACGTGTTGTGTGATACCAGACTCGTCCAAAGGGGTGTTTTGTTGCGGAGCTTTGACAGTTTTTGTGAGGGACTTTCTCTAGGCACAAAATAGCGACAATGGTAAGTGATGCGGGATCGGTGCTGTCGCGGAAATGCGACAATGGTAATGAAAGGGTTAATAGGCATATACCTTACAATATACTTCTAAATTCTGCAGGATGAGAGACAGGGAATTTTTTTCTCATAAGAAGGAAATATTTATGCATGTTGGTGTAAATTTTGTAAAGTGGAGAACAGATTCATTTTGTAATGCGAGAGAGGGTAGCTGCGTTCATTTTTGGACGCAAAATGAATGCATGCTCCATTTCTAAACGCAAAACGAACGCATACTCGTTCATTTCTGAACGCAAAATGAATGCATGCTTGTTCATTTTTGAACGCACTGCCGTTCGCTTTTTAGCTGAACATGAACGGAGACTCATTCATTTTTGAACGCCTGCTCAAATTTGAATGCGTTCGGTAAATTGACAAGCTCCCCAAGTGTCCTGACTGAAATATAATTGTATTGTTTATTGCATGGTGCTACATATTGCACAGTGGGTGTGCTGACTGAATGTGTCCTTTGTTTTTCCTCCAGACAAATGAGATGGTAGAGGCTAAGTTCTGACTTAACATCACGTCTGCTTGTCTCAAGGCATGAGCTACACTTGTAACCACTGTGGCTGTGGGATTGAAAAGCGCAAACATAATTCACCCAGGAAATCACCCACGACCCTTCTCACCGCTTTTTTGGCTTTGGCCAATGCAAGCTTGAGATCTGCAGCGGACGGCTCCATCAGCTTCGATGTCGTTCAGCTTTGTAAAAGTGAAACTGTTAGAGTGGTGAACAGAGAGCGGTGTAAAAGGAAATTGGATTGTGAGGCTCAAAGTCATGCATGAAAAGTAGGTGAAAGAGCATCTTGCAGAGGTCACAGTCCTCAATCATTTGAGAGCCCTGTCATCTCATAACATTCCCTTAAATCGCTTGTACGCCCAATAATACCCACGGGGGACCCACCAATTACAATCCTCCCATGAAACTGTACTTCTAGCATTGGTGTTATTTAAATTACACCTATTATGTGACTTTTCACTGATCATTCTTGTATTCTTGAACTCTACGAAAAAAGGTTTAAATGTGTCATTGTGAAAGAAACACTTGAGTTTTCTCATGCTTGCCAATTCTGCAGTACCTGTCTGTGAAACACTCCATTAAAAGTCCTGCCCCCGCCCTCCTGAAAACACAGTGCGCTGTGATTGGTCTACTTGATGACTCACTTCTGATTGGTCCACCGTTTGCATCCCTTGTCATGCCCCTTACCATAAATGGATTTCCGCTATAGAGACAAATACCGATTAAGCCTTGAGGGCGAAACCCACTCGATTCAAGAGCGTGCCAAACTATCTGCTTCGAGCGAAAATTCAAATGGTGACATCACCAATTGATAAAAAAAAATGGCCAGAAGCGATTGGGGCGTTTCAGTCAGCTCTGGAGCAGTGAGTTTTGCGGAAGAAAGTGCTTCTTCTGGAGGTGACTTCAAGTAGTTTTCTGACACATACCTTTTAAATGCACATAAAAAACGATATGATTCATGCTACAACATTAAAATAATGAAAAATCATAATAGGTTCACTTTAAGGCTCCTTTCAGCTAATGAAGTGGACTTCAGATGGATTAAATTTTTTTCTGGGGTAGTGGGAAATAACTGTGCATGACGGCAGTGTTAGCTGAATGTTTTGACTGCCTCAGCCACCTGACCACATGATGTTCATGTGGTGGTCAATAGATATAAATTATTTTATGGTCTGTGAGTCCATAGGGTTCAGCATTAGCATCCAAAATATGTTTGCCTAATTAAACAGAAATAAGCCGATGATCAATCCTTGACTGCTCAGAGAAATCTTTGTTACACAGAGTAAATTTTACTTTCCTTGGGTTTCTTTGCCTCCATACACACTTACTGTCCAAAATAAAAAAGTCACCATTTGGATATAACTGCACTGTGACGTAGCGTTCAGGAACCACATGCAAGAGAGGGAAATCCAAAAAAACGTATGCCTTTGTTGAAGTCCGAGTCAAAGCCAAAAAACACAAGAATTGCCAAGCCACAGTACGAAATCCAAAAACAGTGTCGACTAGACAGGCAGGGGTCAGAACCAGTAAAACAGATGAGCAAAGGTACATAGACGGTAGGCAAAAAGTCATAGTCGATGAACAAAGCCAAGGGTCATACACAGGGCATCCAAACACAGAAATCGTGGTCATACAAAAATAGGTTGAAATCCAAAAAGACAAAACAATACAAGAAGGACTATGGCAAGAATCGTAGTCGGACAAACCAGTTGAAGAAAAACAATACTCAATGGCATACAAGGCACTCTTCTTCTTCTTCTTCTTTGAGTAAGGCAGACTAGGTGCAACAAAGGCACATTGCTGCCATCTGTTGTTCAGTTCTGGATCATGTTTACGTACTCATAATTAAATTCTTTTATGGAGACCAGTTCGATGTAGATACACCAACAACCTTTTTATTTTATCAGAACTGTCCAGATTCAGTAAGCTACGCACACTGAAGACAGAAACTCCCGCTGCACCCAAGTCTCTGAACAATTCCCTCCTATGGAGGGAATAAATATCGCATTGCAGAAGAACATGCTGCACACTCTCTGTAGAACCACACTCACATTTCCCATCAGGATGTTTGCCGATTAGAGCCAGCCCACTCCTTAACCCACAGTGCCCAAGTCTCATCCTCGTTATAATAACTGCATCTTTTCTTTTATCACATACTGGACCTGCTTCTCTTACTACAGTTCCCTGATGTGCAAAATAAAATCTTCCTTTCCCCTCATTGTGCCATGATTTTTGCCACTTTTCTTTTATCTTTCTATTAATAACCTCCATATAATCTGGAACTCCATACATCATCTCAATGTCAACATTATCCTTCTGCAGAGCATCTCTTGCTAGTGTATCTGCCATCTCATTGCCCTCTATGCCTACAAGAGCAGGAACCCAAATAAAACCCACCTCACAGCCTGCCCTATGAATATTATAGAGCAATAGACATATTTCTGCAAGCAAATCAGGTCTTGACTTGGACTTCATCTCTCTGATTGTTAATAGAGCTGACAATGAATCGGTACAAATAACTGATTGACTTGGTTTTTTTTCCTCCACCCACCTAAGTGCCCAAAGGATTGCCAAAACTTCTGCCGTAAAACTTGACATAAAGTCAGGAATCCGGAAGCCCTCCCTAATTTCCTCCTTTGGGATAAAAACACCAGCTGCTACTCTTCCACTCTCTGGATCCTTTGATCCATCTGTATATATTTTCATATAGCTACACCATTGCGAAGAAAGCTGAGTTTGGACTTCCTCAACCACATCACAAGTCTTGCTCTTATCCAAAATTTTCAAATCAATTTCAGGATGCGGAACAGACCATAGAGGAATGACTGGCCAGCAAACTGGAGGGCACACATTTAATTTATGAACTTGAAATTCCTCTGCCACGGACTTCAGTTGCTCAGCAAAATTAGTTTTAATCCTTTTACCCTGACCTGAAAATTCCCAATGCGAACTCGACAGACACTTGGCCGGAAATATTTCATTTTGACCTTTTACCCTCATTATATATTTTAGTCCTAATCTAATCCTTATTTGTAGAGGCATCTCACCCATTTCTATTAAAAGCGCTGCCACTGGAGTTGTTCGAAAAGCTCCACTACACACTCTTAGAGCCTTAGATTGAATGATGTCCAGCTTCTTAAGAACTGTAGGAGCAGCTGAGCCATATGCCAGGCAACCATAGTCAATGACCGATCTTATCATAGCTCTATAAATCATCAGCAGAGTCTCTTTGTCAGCTCCCCAATCCAATCCCACCACACATCTAAGAACATTAATTACCTTTTCACATTTTGAACTGATTTTCTCTATATGCTTTTTCCAGGTCATTCTCTCATCCATCCACATTCCGAGAAACTTAAATTGATTAATTTTTTCAAGGTCGTTTCCATACATTTTTAACCGTTGGCTTGGCAATTTCCTTTTATATCCAAACACCATAAATTTTGTTTTATCAATTGAAACTCTAAAACCCCATTCATTAGCCCACTCTGTCACCTTTTCCAAAGCTTTTTGCACTTGAGAAAACACATAAGGAAGGTTCCTTCCCCGTTTCCAGATAAGCGCCGTCATCCGCAAATAAAAGAAACACCAAATTCCTTTTCCCACCCTACTAAACATTCCATTTATTAGCACATTAAATAGGACAGGACTGATAACACTCCCTTGGGGGGTTCCATTCTCAACATGTAACACCTCAGATAGTTCATTTCCAACCCTTACTTGTATTGTTCTATCACACAAAAATTTTTTAATCCAATTAAGCATTCTTCCATGAATTCCAGCATTATAGAGTGCTATTAATAGCCCCTCCTTCCACAACATATCATAAGCCTTTTCAATATCCAAGAAAACAGCTACTACAGCTTCTTTAATCGCAAGAGCTTTTTTAATGTCAGTATCTAAATTTAAAATAGCATCCATTGTTGACCTTCCCTGCCTAAATCCACTTTGATATGGAACAAAGAACTCATTTGACTCAATTTCTGGACCAATCTGTCTGTTATCATCCGCTCCATTATTTTTACATAATACAGAGGTCAAAGCAATAGGTCTATACGAACCAGGGTTACTAGGCTCTTTCCCAGGTTTTGCTATTGGAATTATAATAGCATGTTTCCATTCTCGGGGAAGACATCCATTATCCCAAACACTATTAAACAAGGCAAACACCTCATCCAAAAGCATATCCCCTACCTGTTGAAATAACTGATAAGTCAGTCCATCTCTGCCTGGGGAGGATTCTTTATCTTTCTTTACTGCCCTTTTTAATTCCTCCAGAGTAAAAAATAAATTGATAGGATCTGAGTTATCATTATTATTTTGCAGTTTACCTTGTTGCTTTTCCAAAATCTCCAGTCTCATTTTCCCATTTCCTTCACTTACATTATTTGAACTATGCACTTTCCGAAACTGATTCGCTAGTAAATTAGCTTTTTCTTTATTGTTTACAGCCTCAACATCATTACAGTTGAGAACAGGAATAGAAGTTTGCTGGTATGCTCCTGTCGTTTTATGTACCAAATTCCATACTTTTTTGATAGGCATCTCTGGTCCTAACTGTTCACAGAAATTTCTCCAACTTTGTTTTTTTAGCTTCTTTTATTACTCGTCTAGCTTTAGCTCTCTTTCTTTTATAATCAATAACAGAACTCTCCATAGGGTGCTTTCTTAATTTCCTGTAAGCTCTGTTCCTAGCCCGAACTGCAAGGTTACAATCTTCATTCCACCATGGCACCATTGTTACTCTTTGAGGGATCCTTTTCTTGGGTATGTTCTTGACAGCAGCTACCCGTACCACTTCAACAAGAGAACTATTCCACTCATCTACCCCTTTCTCACTTTCAATATCACATAAATTACGATCTATACTTTTTCTAAACTTCGACCATTTTGCCCTTTTGTAATTCAGCCTCATTGGAAGGATTGTTGGTTCTTCAATTAGGTTTCTACCAAACTTACTAAGTATTGGAACATGATCACTGCCCATTGAATTCCGACTCATTATCTCCCACCAACTAATTGCTGCTAGATCACTTGACGCAATAGTAAGGTCTATGGAGGATTCCGCTGCTCTTCCTAAATTATACCAGGTAGGACGCCCATCATTTAAAACAACTAAATTATTCTTATCTAAGAACTCCTCTAAAACTTTTCCATTTCTATTACTTTTCCTGCTTCCCCACAATTCATTGTGTGCATTCAAGTCCCCCACCCAAATAACTGGTATACTGATTACATCCATAATTTCTTGAAAATGTATTTCCTCTAACCTGATACAGGGATTATATATGTTCACAATTGCAATTTTCCCTCGTTTAGTCCAGATTTCTACTATTACAGATTCCAACTTAGAGTTGTATACAATTCTTTTAAACTGGATCCCACTTCGAATAAAAATTGCACAACCCCCTCCTGATAAATTTTCTCTATCCCTCCTTTCAGATCTATATCCTGGTAATACAAAATCTAGCCTTGGTTTTAGCCATGTTTCTTCAATACAAATAATATCAGGTTTATTATCAAGCCTGCTTAAAAAATGTTTCATCTCATGGCCATTCGCAACAAGGCTCCTCGCATTCCATTGCATAATTGAAAACATTACACAAATAAGACTAATTATCCTCGTCATGCTCATCTTCGCTTAACATTTCAGCTACTTCAGACCCAAATTCAGAATTATCTACCTCTTGACCTCGTTCTTCTTGTTGCCTTTCAGCATCACTATCCTGGGAATAAGTACACTTCCACACCTCTTCAGGATTAATATCCCTAAAGCCCAATATTCTCTCAGCCGCAGCAGTTATTTCTCTTACAACATCTGACTTTTTGTTTGCACCCAGTTTTACTTTCCACATTGCTTCCACCATAAATGCTAGCAGAGCTTTTTTATTGACTACAACAGAATCATCAGAAGAGCAAGCCCAAACAGGACTACTGCATGTCATCCCAGCTCGATCTTGCCCTGCCTCTCTCATGCCATCCACCCATTTCACTGCCTCTGCATATGATATTTTATTATCTATTTTAACCTTCTCCACATTCATCGCTCCTATTGAATTTGGGCATCCTCTAAAGGAAGCAGGGTGTTTTCCTCCACAGTTGCAGCATTTAACTGGTTCATTACACTCCTTCCCATCATGGTCTTTGTTACACCTTCTGCATCTTCTGATTCCTTGGCATACAGCAGCCACATGGCCAAACTTCTGGCATTTAGAACATCTCAAAGGAGGTCTTTCATATTCTCTCACAGAGTAACTCATGTACCCTAATGTCACTTTCCTTGGTAGTTTACCATCTTTGAAGGTAATAAGGACTGGAGTATATCCTTTATTTCCTCCATTGCCCATTCGCCGAACTTCAACTATGTCCCCCCCTTTCAGATTAGCTAGCAGCTCGCGGTCAGACACCTCAATAGACACATTATAAATTACTCCTTTGACCCCTGTATTACTGCGTGGCTTAAACACTTCGACATCTTTACCAAGTATACTCTTGATTCTAAGAGCACTGGCTTGTTGAGCAGCAGTCTTACAGAAGATAGACATCATTCCACTTTTCAAAACTGAAACATTTAATACCTCACCCAACAGTCTTAGTTCTTTCGCCAACTTAAGGGGATTAACAGTGGAGAACCCTGACCCACTTTTTACTCTTACAAGAACCTTAAAAGATTCATCTGTTTTGTTCTTGTCTCATTACTTTAGTTTGTACATCGCTCTCCATCTCACCCTCCTGAGATATTTCCTCCCGTTCTTTCCGCTTCTCTCGCTTACTCTTAGCGATCTTCCACCCAACCCCCTCCACCTCACTACCCGAAGGCATGGGCTTGCTCTAAAAGACTCCCAAATATAGAACTATTACGAGCCAATTTATTTATTTTTAAGAAAAAAGAAAAATACACGCTAGTATTCGTTTGCTCTAACACACACACGACCCAAACAAGGCACTCTGCACAAAGAAATATTGATCAACGAGCTGACTGTGAAAAGACTGCCTAAATAGATGGGAGGAAAGTCACATGCTATGCAGGGAGCAAGTGTACTGGATCAGACTAATTACAACGGGAGAATCACATGAGGGAAACCCTAATCACGAAAATTGGCGAACGCCAAGACACGGACGGGAATCACACAGACAGCCTATGACATTTAAACAGCTTGATCCAGTGAGTAAACAGGTTGATCCAGTGAGTAACATGACAAGATTTTTTTGATTTCCAATTTTGAAAAATTATTTTCTTGCCGATGGTTTGAGAAATAAGTAACGGATTTTTAAATTTTGGTGGAAGGGTTATTTCTGTAGTATTTCCTAGTAGGCAGAGTGATGGGTCCATTGGAATTCTGCAGCCAAATATCACGGAAAGCTTTCCAGTTATTGTTGTCCAGAAGGAGTGAACCGGTTGGCAAACCCAAGTGGCGTGAAAGTAATTGTAATGTCCAGAGTGCATTGCATGCAGTTGTCTGTGTCTGCCAATCCCATTTTGAACATTTTACTTTGGGTGATGTGGGTTCTATGGATAGTTTTGTATTGTATCAGTTGCAGGTTGGAGTTACTGGACATAGTGAAGATGTTATTATTGATTTGTATCCAGAAGTCGGGGCCGGGAGAGATATCCAAGTCATTTTCCCATTTTGTGGTTGGAAGTGAAATTGAGGTATCTTGTATGGATATAAGTTTATATAGTTTGAAGGTGATTTTCTTTGAGTTTGTAATTTTCATGATCTCTGTACTTAGTTTCGATGGTTCTAATGTGTTATTGGTTATATTAATTTTGGATTTTATTACATATTTAAGTTGCTGGTAGTGGAGGAACTGGTCTCTTCCTACCCCGTACTTCTGGATTAAGGTGTTAAATGAAATGAGTTGGTTGTTTTCAAATAGGTGTTGGAGATGTGTGATTCCTTTTTGTTGCCACGATGGAAAATGAACGGGGGTGTTATGTAGTTGAAAGTCTGGATTGTGCCAAATTGGAGTGTACTTGCATGGTGGTAGTGATGATTTTGTAATTTTGTGAGTTTTCCACCAGGCTGTCAGAGTTGTGGAGATTGTGTTATATTTACTATAGTTAAGTTTTTGAATTGATTGTGGTAGGAAGGGAAGATCTGTGATTAAGGTGGGTTTACATCGATTTTGTTCTAATTCTAGCCATGGGGTATTGATTATAAAACTACTTCAAGTAGTTTTCTGACACATACCTTTTAAATGCACATAAAAAACTATATGATTCATGCTACAACATTAAAATAATGAAAAACCATAATAGGTTCACTTTAAGGCTCCTCTCGGCTAATGAAGTGGACTTCAGATGGATTAAATTTTTTTTCTGGGGTAGTGGGAAATAACTGCATGATGGCAGTGTTAGCTGAATGTTTTGACTGCCTCAGCCACCTGACCACATGATGTTCATGTGGTGGTCAATAGATTTATAAATTATTTTATGGTCTGTGAGTCCATAGGGTTCAGCATTAGTATCCAAAATATGTTTACCTAATTAAACAGAAATAAGCCGATGATCAATCCTTGACTGCTCGGAGAAGTCTTTGTTACACCGAGTAAATTTTACTTTCCTTGGGTTTCTTTGCCTCCATACACACTTTCTGTCCAAAATAAAAAAGAAGTCACCATTTGGATATAACTGCACAAATACTATGACTAAGGTAGTAGCGGAATGGCCAATCCCACGGATGATCAAAGAACTCCGGCGATTCATGGGATTTGCAGACTATTATTGCTGCTTCATAAAGAACTTCAGTGCCGTTGCCCATCCCTTGACGTGGCTGTTTAAAGGGAAATCCAAGAACTTGGGATGGAACCAATAAGCTCAACATGCCTTCAGTACCCTTAAGAATTTGTTCTTTACTGCTCCCATTCTCAAATTACCGGACTTGGACAAGCCTCTTATGCAGGTGTTGGAGCAATCTTTTCACAGTGACAGGGGAAACCTGAGAAGCTGTACCCCTGTGCATAGGTTTCACACCAGCTCACCTCTGCAGAGGCCAACTATGATGTCGGCAACCGGGAGCTGCTGGCAATTAAGCTGGCGCTCAAGGAGTGGCGACATTGGTTAGAGGGGGCAAATCATCTATTCCTCATCCTGACAGACCTATATAGTTGTATTCCTATAATAGTCTATAGCGCATTGTGGATCACCTACATTGTTATTGTCATTTACAAATTTACCGCGTGCACAACTCAGCTGACAGTGATGAGGTCGAATGCCTTGCCATTCTCATTTATTCATGAGTACAGCCGAGCTGTGATTGGCTGATTGCACGTACAATGGTATCACAGCCAAGCTGTGATTGGCTGATGTACGTAATGGAACCAACCAACCTGCAGAAAAAAAAAATTTACGTACCGACAATTTTTTTCCCACGCCTGCTGCCCCTCTGTTGGACTATGGTACTGCTGACTACACTTGCAGACGAGACGCTGATGCAGATGAGATGAACCCTGTTTTTTTACGAATGTAAAATATTTGGAGCTTTTGCGAAAATATCCGGGGCTTGAAGCCAGGGAGCCATCCCCTAATGCCGCCCATGCCGTGGGCCTCAGTTCACCTCCCGAGTGTGGCAGGCATTCTTCAGGAAATTGGGAGCCACCGTAAGCCTCACCTCAGGATACCACCCTGAAGCTAATGGGCAGGCGGACAGAGCCATCCAAGACCTGGGGAGGTTCCTCAGAGCCTACTGCCATCAGCGCCAGAGGGAGTGGTCCAAATACCTGCCCTGGGCGGAGTACGCCCAGAATTTGCTAAAGATCACCTCCACTGGACTTACTCCCTTCCAGTGCGTGCTCGGATAGCAACCTCCCCTGCGCCCATAGGACCAGAGCCAGATGGAAGTCCTGGTGGTGGAAACCTAGGTTCAAGGAGGCGGAGAAGGTCTGGGAGCTCTCTGTTGATGCGGTGGCTCTGTTCGCTGGCCAAGCAAAACAAAGCACATTCCATAGAGGGGATGCCGACTCAGAACAGCCAGTTTCTTAGAGGGTTGGGAATGCCAGGAATCAAACTGCCAAGAAATCATAGAATTTTTATGTTTTTCTGCAGAGAGTTTATAAACTTCCCTTTTGGACATCAAAGAATAGTATAACTAAAAATTATAGCATTATAGGTCCCTTTAGATATTCAGCTAAAAAAAAGTGCTCTGGCTGAGAACTTGCAACCACTTCCTCTGTGATTACAATCACACAGGGTATTGCCATTGCTAATACCCAGTGATACCAAGTGTTTTCTTTCTTGTACTCTGTTCAACTCAAGAGATAGGAAGACTTTTCTCAGTGCAATTTCTCTGTGGCTACTCTGTGAGATGGACAACATCTATAGCGACCCAGACATAAACTCCTTTCCTCTGGAGCACAGACAGGATGTAGGGCTCTTCATGGGTGAGATTTTTTTCTCTTGCGCTGCTTATTAAGTCAGTCATGAGGTACTGCTGATGTCTTCGCTTGTTTTGCTTAATGGCTTGGCTCTATGAGTCTCTACTCGAAGAAATCAGAGCTTATACAGAGATTATGCCCCAGAAGTTCACCAAATAATTGTACTTTAATGAAGATTTAACCTGGTTTGAAATCATTTTTTGTTGTGCATGACCCCAATAATGAAAAACTAAACCGCTCAAAAAAATTAAGCAAACAGAAATCATGTATCAGATCTTCATGAACAAATTATTCATGTTGAAAATCTTTACTGATGTGCATTGTATAATGTGTTAAAGGAGCAATATGTAAGTTTGTGGCCAAAACTGGTAGTGCAATCACATTCAAAATAGTGCAGAGCGCAGTCTCCCCTCCTCCTCTCCCCCTGACGAGAGGTTGCCAGCTAGCTTGCCGGATCCACCAAGAACGTCTACTACACGGAGCTACCATGGCTACGTTTCAATACCACAAATGATTTGCTCTCACAGGGTTGTGTTCAGTTCAGTTCAGAAAAGATCGAGACTAATGACTAACTTTAGCAATGGTCATATTGGTCAACTCGCTCGTCACTCTTCTGTGTGGATAGCCCACTAAAGTCCATACTGTAATATGCTTAAAGAATGAAGGAGGACTCATTTGACCAATGTACTGTCTCAATTACATTTCATATTGCCATAATGGCCGTGCTAATGTTGGAACGGTTTCCACAGCGTCTCAGCATAAAGCCAGAGAAACGGACTAATAATGCATTGCTAATGTTAGCAATGAAGTGCCACGGTTTTTACTTCTCAGTTTGTTACCTTGTCAATTTGATGACTGTAGTGGGAAAAATATCCCAAAAGGTTCTAAATTCAGAGTATTACTATAATCACAGTTCAACAGAGAAAACTCAGCCAGGTTCTTATGGCCCCTGAGAACTGCTGCAAGCCTGTGGAGCTGTGAAGAAACAAAAACTCATAAATCTGTCAAAACAGCAAGATAAGAAGGCCTCTAGCAGGCAAACCAAGGCTGGCTGGATGAGCTAATCTTCCGGAATGACCATATCAGTCAGCCCAGTCCCAGTACCTGAGCATGCGCACCCAAGTATTCTGGAACCATCCATGACCCAGATAAGTTACTAAACTTTCGGTGAACCCAGGTTTGGGAGGCTCATATGTGGTCTTCGAGCGTCCCTGGAGGCTTAAAATTAATTTACACTATGATGTAATGCCAAACTTGTTACTAAGGGTGGAGTGTTGCTATATGACAATGAACCAATCAGAAAGTAATAATGTTGGATAAGGTGGGATGAGTCATGTTTAATCCCACCTAGAGGGACGTGCCAAAACGATAATAAATACGAGGGTTCGGACAGTCAGTGGTCAGTCTGTGTCGGGTGATTGATGAAGAATGAATGCTATGTGGTTTTGAGACCAGCCTGGGTTTTGTACTTCACTTTGAGCGACTTGCAATAAACCCAATCGCATCAGACTCTGGAGAATGTGTCCGTTCCTTGAAGGTAGATTTACAAGGGTTAGGAGAACACTTGGTCCACAAGTGTTTTCACCCACATTATTTTTGGCGAGCCTGACAGCCAGGAGGAAGAGAGGAAAGGAACCAGAGGTCGATACGGAGGCTACCATTTCTGAATTCAACAAGTGGCCATGATAATATAAATAAGGTAAGCAGGGCCTTTTTCCAAAAAGCTGCATGAAGTAATTGTTGAACTTCAGAATGGTATGCAGCCGAATGGACCAAGGCAACTTAAAGTCTCTCCTCCAAAAGAACCTAGAAGTAAGATTTTAAATTTGATTGAGTAATTTGGCAAGAAAAAGAGTCTGATGTGATGTACGCTTGATATGAATGCTATATGTTGTGATGTCTGTGTGCATGTTATATAATATTTTTGGGAGGTTGGTTTGTCGCATGTGCTACTTCCATCACAGATCTAGTTGGGTGATGGTATTGGTGTAGCACAGGCTACAAATCACCAACCGCTTCTCCTGTGTCAGTGCTGTACCAGGGAGCGGATAACATCTGGGAGCACTCAAGTTGGCTGGAATCGTTTGGGGAAGACATTGTGGATTGTTTGCCTCGAGCGTATTTTACCTGATTTGTGAGCTCTTTAGATTGGGGGGGTAAGAGAGTAAAGAGTTAAAGTGTTGCTAGTTTACGCAACCCAGCGCGCAAAAGTTGTTTGGAGGCCAGTCTGTGCCAAGCAACTTAGTAAATCGCTCAGGTTGATAGCGATCTTGGCCAAAAGCGTAAGGTTACGCTAGAAGTATGTGTAGGTGCCGGCTGAAAGGTGTGAGGTAAAGAAAAAGGGGGAAAAAAGGGTGAGAGATATTTCCAAAATGCATGAAAAGTCGACAAAGTGAATAGTCCTAGGTAAAATGCGCAAACCTAATCACTGATTCGGAAAATATACCTGTTTGGCAAATTACATGAAAATGTATGAACTTTTTGGGCAGTCTAATTATATATGTGAGGTATAAAATTAGTGGAGAATATCAGTGCTATATAAACCAGCAGTGTGAACAATCAGCTGAAGAAAATAACCCAAGTGCTTATTTCCTCTTAAATGATTAATTAGGTTTAAGATTGTGGAAGTAGAATAAGCAAAATATTGTTTGGAGCTGACTGAAATTTATCATAATTTGTACTTGTGCAATAAAATTTGAATGTGACCCTAAAGTATATGATAAAACTTATTCGATCAGAACCGGTTTGAAACTGTAAATATTATAGTGCTAGGTAAATACTTCTTTTTTATATTATCAATTCATATGCTATATAATTTGTGTAGTTAGTGTTAATATGGAATACTGACTGTAAATGAGGAATCTTTCTTTTGTGTGAACAATAGTGTTCAAGTCTGGAGCTGTTTGCGACTGAGAAGGACTTATATCTGCTGCCTGGTGCCGCACAGATCTGCCCGGAGTGTAAGACCAGGAGAGAGAGGTGCAGTGTTAAGAGCAGAAAAAGCACCTGAAATCTCAGTGAAGTACAGAAGTGGTTGCGTGTACATTGAGAAGGATTTATAAATAGAAATTTGGCTGCATAATATGCAAGGCTTTTTGGTGAACGGGTGGAAAAAATAGGGAAACATTTTACATAAATGAGTTTATGAGTGACTATAGCGGAGGTTATCTGGTTGGCATTCCTCAGGAAGAGGGAGCTGCGGGTCTGATTCCTGCCTGTGGAATGTACTGTATGAGGAAAGAAAGAAGCAGGTTTGTCTAAAAAACAGAAAGGAAAGCAGAATATTGGTTGTTTTACTAAAGGCTGGAAAAAGAGTTTGTGGTAAATTGTAGAAATGTAATTAAAAGTACAAGCTCCGGTAATAAGGAAAAAAAATCAAGGGACAGCAGTGGAGATTTGGCACAGAAAAATATCTAGATTTGGGGGGGGGAAAAAAAAAGAACGCTTCGTAGAAGGAGGGGCGAATAGGTCATTTTGTCCAGAGAAAGAGTATGAGCCGGCCAGGGTGAGTAGCGAGTTAAATTTTGTGTCTTCCATGGCTACAGCCTGAAGTTTGTTAATGTAGGAATTAATTGAATAATACAGTGATTTAAGCTTTACTATTTTGTAGTGTTCTTCATGGAAGAAATACCTGGATTCTGTTAGTCAGGGAATCAGTGGATTTTGTCAGCAGAGTAGATTTGGCAGTGTAAGAGCAAGATGACGGATGCTTTTAACTTGTATGGTAAAATTGAGACAAATTAAATAAAAAATATATGATAGAATTACTTAAAGCAAGCCAAGTTAATTTGGGTGGCAAGCCAAGCGGGTGTTTAGCCATTTAAAAGGCTGTGGAGTTGTAAGTAGATGTAAGTTGGTTAGTCAGATTGTGAACTATAATTATTAAGGTTAAAAGTGTGTTCACCATTGAAATGGGGCTAGACTAAAGGTGAGTATGAGTGTAATCCTTGGGTATTTGCCAATGCCAATGAGTGAGGAGAAGGTGCCCTGAAGTGAACATAATTGCCAACCTAAAATATGAATGTCTGGATGTAAAAGAATAGAAGTAATACTCGGGCAATTAAATATTTGTTCGAAAATAATAAAAATGCCCAGGTGTTTGGTGCTTTGAATACTTTGTACCAAAAAACTGCAGCATTAGTAGGGGAAACATTTAATACATAAAAATTAGTTCATGAGTGCGTTGGGTGATTCTATCTGCACGCATGTCTGGCATTCCTCTGAGGAAAGGAGGAGATGGAAATTATCCAAATTTGAAAAAAACACTTCATAGGTGGAGGGTCGAACGAGTCGCCCAGTCCAGAGAGAGTGAAGGAGCCAGCAAGTAAAATAGCGAGTGAGATTTTGTTCTCAATGTCTAGAGGCTGAAGTTTGATAATTAGGAATAAGATGAACAAGGTGATTTAAGCTGTAATGTTGTACATTGTCTCTCAAAGAAGCAAGACTGATGATTTTTGCCAGGAAGAGCATTAGCTGGTTAGTGTCTTTAGAATGGATTTGGAAGTTGATAGGCTTGTCATATAAATCCAAGACGATTGATGGATGCATTAAATCTGGATTGTGAGACATTGGTACAGGATTGGATGAAGTAAGTGAAGTTAGAGGGGGTGAAGTTGGTTGGCAAAAGTGGTGTCAGTTAAAGCAGGAGTTTAGGCATTTTAATGGCTGTGGTTGGTTGAAGTAAGTGGGATTAATTTGGATGGTAAATAAAGAAAGAATTTAGCCTTTTTAATGGGTTTGAAGTTGTAAAGGGACAAAGTTGATTCGCAAAATTGTGTGTTCATTATTATTGTTAATTATATGTGTTTGGCATTTGAGTAGTGGCTAGACTGGAAAAATAGACTAAAAGTGACATGAAGGCAATCTTGACATTAAATATTTGGTCTAAAGTACTAAAATTTGCTTGGATGTAATAACATTGTCCCGATTTATCAATTAAACAAACATATGCCTCTCTTGAATGGTCAGCAGGAACAGAATTGAAAAATCTAAAAGACATGTGTTCCTAATTTTATGGACAGTAGCATTACTTCTGATGCCAGGGAATGAGTGGATTTTAAAGGTGGTTGGTAGGGAATATAAACTGTGTCTATTATTAGAGTGCTACATGATTAATAAAGACAATTTGAAGAAATATTTTTATAAAAAGACTAATGATAAAAGTAGAAAGAAAGAGTGACAAGAACAATACAAAATCATAAATAAAACCAGAGAAACAGAAATATGCAATGACTAAATATTACTGTTGATTAAAAATTTGGATTGCTGATGGGAAAAAATTAATGAAAGGATATTTGTGAGTCATTCTATTGAATAAGTACCACTGTGGTGTACTGAGTTAAAAAATCATAAAGTCCCTAGGAAATGTAGTTGTTAGCTCATTCAGGAACATGGTAACCTCATAAAAGGTTCTAAGGTCTTAATGATATATTTTTCAAGAAATGCTTGCATTTTACCATTATGCTATTGAAAACTGTGGGAAAAGAAATCTTTGCAAGGTATTTTTACTTTTAGTTATAGGTCTTTTGTTGAAATATAATCTTGGGAATCAATCTTGAAAGTCAAACAAACAATTAAAGATTTCAAAGTGAATGGAACTGAATATTTCCAGGTTAGACTTACCTGTTGCCGAGACATTGTTCATGGTATTAGCAGTTCATTTCTTAAGTTCAGTTAGAAGCCTTTTGGATAGATAGATAGATAGATAGATAGATAGATATTCAGAAAGCGGTTTGCAGGATACATTCACGTTGTGCATTTTTAGGATGGCACAGTTGCAGTGATTCTGTGACCGTGAGTGGTTGAAGCAGTGATACCCTATAGAATATTTTTCCCAGTTTTGAAGTAAACTAACTTACACTAAGAAGAGAAAGTGGCATTAAATTTAGTATTTATCATTGATATCAGCCTGGAATAATATGAATGCATATGTTTTGCATAAAACTTAAAGGTGAGCGATGCTTTTAAAAGATCACTACATTTTCTTAAATTTCAGCCTTCATAGGAGGATTTCTAAATGATAGGCCACACAAATTATGGAAAACTATACATTTTTAAACTATTGCCGAAGATTTGTAAGTGAGAAATGGTAGAAATCGAAAGTACTGATTTGCCGGATAGTCCGAGTCTGTGCGGGGTGGACTCGTGAAATGATTCCAATTTGTAGGATTTAGCTGTTTAAAGTCTGTACTTTTCTGGAAAAGGAGGAGTTGGGGCCCTGTTGGGCCAGTGTTCGAACGGGCTATATTGCTAGTGATTTATGTGGATTTGATGGCTACAGGGAAGAAGCTATAGCATCAGTCATATTTAAATTATAGTGTTCATTCTGAGGGAAAGAATTGTAGATTTTTGAGAGATTTGTGTATGAAACTCAGGATTGCGGTTGGATTGAGGGCCAGTGCAGGATTGCATTTGTGGAGCGGTCCTTGGTGGACCTGGCAGAGAGGGAATTAATTGGAAAAATTTTTTGAATGGGCATTTTAAGGCAATTGAGTCATGTCAGTTATGATAATGCAAATCTTATTCAGATGAGGTATAGAAAAATGAGGAGCGGTTTTAGGGATGTCATGGAGGTTGATGGGAACACCAAGAAAATATAAAATAAGCGGAGAGTGAACGTGTCGAGGGATAAATAGATCAGTAACACAAGTGCAGGAAATGCGCCTTAAAGCCAGTTAAAATAAAAATATTACACATTTTCACATGAGTAAAGACATAGAATGAACATAGAGACCATAATATGAGATAGCTCAGCTAAGTGAAAAATACCACAGTATAATACGATTGGCAGAGAATAAAACCCTTTAATTTGGGAATCTAACTAAAATAGTAATGAATTTATTTGGGATGCAGTGCTTAGCATCAGAGATAATCAGTCTTTAAAATCAAAGCTCATTGATCAGAGCAGGAAACAAGAAGCCAAGCTCTTAGAAGTTCCAAGTGAAGACTGTAGTGTAGGTTTGGTTTTCCCATTAGTATGCAACGATTATAGCTGCCCTGAATGCATGAACAATGTGAATGATTAAGTTTATTCTATTAAAATTGAATGATTAAATGTTTTCTAACTAAAGAAATGAATGGTTGATTAATTAAATATTTTTTCTCTACTTTTAAGCAGGAACTACCCGTCAACGGCTGGTTTATGGAAGCTGTGCTGAAACTAACTAATATTCCCTTATTTTTGAACGTGTGTTTTACAGGGTGTCACAAAGAAGAGTTGAGGAGTAACGAAGCTGTGAATCCGTTATTATGTGAATCTAAATGTCAAGTTTCTTTACAGACCCGGAATCACATGGAGACAAGAAACCAAGAAAAAGGAGCAAGCTATATATATATGTGTATATATATATATGTATATATGTGTATGTGTGTGTATGTGTATATGTATGTATATATGTATGTATATGTGTGTGTATGTATATATATGTATATCTCTGCAATAGATGAGAATTATAGTTAAATTGTACTGCCTAAGTGGCCTGGCCAGCCAATAAGCATCTCAAAATAAATAATTTGGAAATAGTATTTTAGGTGGATTCAACTCTGAAATTCTGAATGATGATTCCGTTAAAATTCAAAACACTTAAAGGTGGTACCACCAGTTACTTGAAAAGTCGACTTATAATTTGTGATCACATTTCATTTTTTTTTCAATTTGACTAACAAAATCTTTGATAATTATGAAATTGACAACGACTATGACTGGGACAATGACGCGGACCAGAGTTTTAAGAAAAATGGACAAATGAGACAGAACGGGTTTTTTGAGCAAATTGAAATAGTCCTGCAGTCCGCACTGACCTTGGGACTGCCCAATATGGTGAATGCATTCACAAAATGGGGGTGGAAGAAAAAGTGTTTGGTGTGGGACTGATGGAAAGCCCTGATTTTCAAAAGTACCTGTTTCTTGTATATGCTAAGTTGACACATGGCGAGGCCATGCGCAAAAAAAAGGGGGGGAGAGGAGTAAATGGAGTAAGCAAGCGTGAGGTCACCATATTGAACAGCTATATGAAATGAAGTATTGCGTAAATGTGAGGTTTGGGCTTGACACAATGGAAGGAAGGCATTTTTAAAAGATAGCATGGGGAACATCATATCACCAGAAGGTGGGTCACTTTTTGAACAAGGTAATAATATTGTGGGTATAAATTTAGGAATTAAAAAAAAGGTTAATTTGCATATGTCATCCCCAATCACAAGGAATGGGTGGAAATAGCAGCAGGATGGTGAAACTTGCTGTTGTATCATGAACAGAGGTTAATTAATCGTACTTTAACAGCAACATATGGAAAAAAGGGGATCAACTTCACGCCACGTCAATCATACTTTAACAGGAACACATGGAAAAGGGGGGATCACAGGAACAATACATGGACAGGACAGACTGGTTCTTGGCACAATGCTTGAGACACAATGCTTGCAGAATCACATGCAGTATGTGCAAGAATTGAAATGTAACACCAACAGTGGGTAAAAGAGGGGGATGTTTTGTTGTGACTGTTGTTCAAAAAGGACCCAATGAGTGTCGGAAACAGCATGGAAACCCGACGAATCTTAAAGGTGGCCCAATTGACTGTCCATTTTGGAAATCCTCTCTGCAAATGGGGAAGGACAGCAGGGGCAGGTTGGAAGTGCTGGAAAGATCCATGTCACTGTGCATCGTATGCGCTAGTAGCCTCTCCACAGTGACGGCCCTTTACGGTGCGCAAAGCACCTGGGTTGAAGATATACACTATTAAACTATCTTACATCTTTTAGCTGAATGATATCATAAGTGGCTGCTGCTAAGTGAAAAGGCCAACTTTCTTCTACCAGCTGATTCAATGCTTCAGATGTCAGGCTTGGGACAAGAGAAGACATTATCTTGCTCAGAAAACATAATGTAAAATCATGAAATATATAACCTCATTATTTTGTTTAAAGCATATAATGTATAATCATGTACTGTATAACTGCATGCTATCAGTTTGGTATTCACTTTGATATACCCCGGGCTGGTCTTACTATATTCATGTTTTTGCATAAGTAGTCTCTATTGTGGAGTTGAGTTAAATTCCAGGAAAATTGGACCACACTGATGTTGTTGTGGACTATAGCAGCCGCTACCTGCTTAGTTGCAGGTTCAAGGTGTGACATGCCTGCACATCCAGTGATTCTATGTTCCAGAGTGGGTAAGGAAACTTAAATCCCTCAAGGGAAGGGGATTGCGCCCCCCAACAATCAAATGGCGAGTTGTGATTCACTCCAGAGACGGGTGAGATCTCCAAAGGGGGAGAAACCAAAGGCAGGGGTGAATCGACCGCTCTAAGTCAAGTATACAAACAAGAAGGCAAAGGAGTGTGGTAACTACTCCAAAACACGGTGAATAATAAACTAAATAAGAGGGGATATGCATTAACTGACACTACCACTCACCATCAGGCGAGGACAGGCCTGGGACCAGATCAATTTACTGGGAGAGATCTAAATTCAATTGAAAGACCATTTAGAGAGTAGGTTGGGTTGTTGTTCTCTCAGCAAGATCAGTGTGGACTGAGTGTGTTAGTTTAGCATATAAAATTCCAATATCAGTGATTAAGTATTTTCCCATAAGGTTAAGATCATGTGGTTGATCTCACTTAATGAGTAATTTGCATCATGGAAAATGCTGTGTTATTTGTCTAAAATTTGGAGGGAATGTTTCCACGCCATGCTCAGGTCTGCGGATGGGTCATCATCTTGATAATCACTGTGGTCTAATCGGATGGAACCTAACAGCAGAGCGTAGGGATAACTTGCGAAAGCTGTGAAAATTAAAAAAGTCACAGAAGGGGGAAATATGCTGTGGGAAAAATATCCCAAAAGGTTCTAAATTCAGAGTATTACTATAATCACAGTTCAACAGAGAAAACTCAGCCAGGTTCTTATGGCCCCTGAGAACTGCTGCAAGCCTGTGGAGCTGTGAAGAAACAAAAACTCATAAATCTGTCAAAACAGCAAGATAAGAAGGCCTCTAGCAGGCAAACCAAGGCTGGCTGGATGAGCTAATCTTCCGGAATGACCATATCAGTCAGCCCAGCCCCAGTACCTGAGCATGCGCACCCAAGTATTCTGGAACCATCCATGACCCAGATAAGTTACTGAACTTTCGGTGAACCCAGGTTTGGGAGGCTCATATGTGGTCTCTGGCGTCCCTGGAGGCTTAAAATTAATTTACACTATGATGTAATGCCAAACTTGTTACTAAGGGTGGAGTGTTGCTATATGACAATGAACCAATCAGAAAGTAATAATGTTGGATAAGGTGGGATGAGTCATGTTTAATCCCACCTAGAGGGACGTGCCAAAACGATAATAAATACGAGGGTTCGGACAGTCAGTGGTCAGTCTGTGTCGGGTGATTGATGAAGAATGAATGCTATGTGGTTTGCGCAGACCAGCCTGGGTTTTGTGCTTCACTTTGAGCGACTTGCAATAAACCCAGTCGCATCAGACTCTGGAGAATGTGTCCGTTCCTTGAAGGTAGATTTACAAGGGTTAGGAGAACACTTGGTCCACAAGTGTTTTCACCCACATGACCCACCTGCATACACACTAACGTACCATGAACGAACATACATAACGTTATTCAACTGTAGAGAATATTTGAAATGTCTGTGCCTACATTAAATAGAATTAAGTTAGCCAAACTTAGCTGAATCTTACCTGCCCCGGAGAAAATGAGCAACTTCGGCATCAAATTCAAATTCTTCTCTGCTTTTAGCCGTCTCCATCTTTCAAAGGCATTTCCTATACAGATCCTTGTTTTGTTTCTGACTTTGTCACGACGTATTTCGGAATCATAACGAGGCCTTTTAGGTTTAGTAACGTCAGACATTTGTGCTCCCAAACGCTGGTAGCTGCAGCTCAGTGGTAACTGGCAACCTGGATGCCGAAATGCTACTGACTTCATGATGGGGAGATAGGTGGAGGGCGGCGCAACAGGCCAAAACACAAAATGAAAACATCAACATTAGTTGTGGGCTGCAACTTTGCTTTTGTAATGAGAATATTCTGGCTGGACTACTGTTGTCAGTGATACAAGTATTTGAAATTAACATCGTTCTTTAATGTCTTGTGATATATCAGGGCCATTTCATGATTAATCAACATACATTTCTTGCATATTGCTCCTCTAAGAACAAAATGACATAACTACGGCCAGTGGAAACCAAAATCATCAACCCATTGAGAACTGGATTCAAAATCACCCCCAAAATGAAAGCAAAAAATTGCAATCACAGGCTTATCCAACTTGCGGAAATTTGATCACGTCAACTCATAATGTAACTCAGTAGTGTGTATGGCCCCCATGTGTCTGTATGCACTCTCTACAAAGATTGGGCATGCTCCTGATGAGTCAGTGGATGGTGTCTTCTGGGATACCCCCACACCTGGATCAGGGCATTAGTGAGGTCCTGCACAGTTTGTGCCGGTGTTTGGTGGTGTTGGATGCACTGATACATACAGTATCTGCCCATAGGTGCTCAGTTGGATTTCGCTCAGGGGAACGAGAAGGCCAGTCAACGGCATCAGTGCCTTTGTCATCTAGGAACTGCCAACACACTCTGGCCACATGAGGCCGGCCATAATCCTGCACCAGGAGGAACCCAGGACCCACTGCACCAGCATCAGGTCTGACAGTCACTCTAAGGATTTCATCCCAGTACCTAACAGCAGTCAGGGCACCGTTGGCTATGACAAGTAGGTCTGTGCGACTCTCCAAGGATATGCCTCGCCAGACCTTCACTGACCCACTGCCAAATCGGTCATGTTGGATGATGTTACCGGCAGCATAATGCTCAGCATGGCGTCTCCAGACTCTTTCACGCCTGTTACACAAGAGAACGGGACACCAGTGGCGGACAATCGATTCCAGTGGCGGTGCTAGAAATGGGAATTGGGGTGGCACAGACACGTCCCTTTATGACAACAGTTAGTCCTTGCTAGTTCTCAATCATTTTCCTTTCTTGACGCTTTTTCCAATTATCGTAATTGGCAACTGAAGACACAGTTTCTCTCCATATGCGATCTAACAGCGATGAAATCATGGGCTAAATTCAGTACAGTGGCAGACCAGAACTGTGAATTGGGTGCACAAAACATCCGTTTAAAACAATCATTAGTCCTGACCTGTTCTCAGTCATTTTCATGATCAACAAAAGGTTCACTCCGAGGGCACTCCACACTTAACAGGTGCTGATTGTTCTCCCTGATTAGGTAAGACGACAATCATTCATCTGGACGCGTATTTTCTGTATTTAAATCAACGTTATTCAAAATTGCATACCTGTGCAAATAGCCTGAGCCGCATGCTTTTCATAGCCTATTTAACTGCAGAGTTAAATAGTAACTAATAAGTACATTATTTTTCTGAACTGAATTTAGCCCGTGATTTCATCCATGTTAGATTGCATATGGAGAGAAACTGTGTCTTCAGTTGCCAATTACGATAATTGGAAAACGCGTCAATAAAGGAAAATGATTGAGAACTAGCCAGGACTAACTGTTGTCATAAAGGGACGTGTCTGTGCCACCCCAATTCCCATTTCTAGCTCCGCCACTGATCAATTCTAATGTTCTCTGGCAAATGCCAATCGAGCTGCGCAGTGATGGAGTGGCTGTGAACACAGGTCCCAATAGAGGATGTCGGGCCCTCATACCACCCTCATGGAGTCTGTTTCTGACAGTTTGGTCAGAAACATGCACAGCAGTAGCTTGATGGAGGTCATTTCGTAGGGTTCCAGCAGGGCTCCTCTTATTACCTCTTATGACTTTTAATTGCTTTTTATTCATTTTTGAGCATGAGAATATTATATTTCAGTAGAGTGCAAAAGAAGTTTTTCTTTCTCAACTGTTATACCCCCAAAGCCATTTTATGTACCTTCCTTGAATCAACTTGTCTCAAAGTACTGGCTGTTACTAGGCCAGCTAAGGGATGTGTAGATGGTTTCTTTCAAAGCCAGTGTGAAATGAACACTACTAAGTAGTTATTAACCCTTTCACAAATAGGATTTGTATTTTTGAGTTCTTGTAGTTTGGGCTCAGGAACTCCATGCTTTCAACCATGAGTCAGGATTGTTGCTGTATATCAGCAACAGAATATTAACCAAAAACAGTACTGGTCAAAAATATTTCAGCACTTTACTCACATTTTTTTCCATGTCTTAGTGTAATATAAACGCAAATAGCACAGTGCAAGATCGGAATAGTGATGAGTCAGAAAACAATCTGAATAAGTTTAAAAAAAAAAAAAAAAAGTGTTTTTTTGGCATAATGGTTGGGTAAACGAGTTGTTACAAATTTGTTCCACTTGTTAGAAAATTGAATATGCCCTAAGGGAGTTATGCCATGCCAATGAGGAACCATTTACAGTATGGGGTTTCTGAGTGTGAGGTAGCGTTCAGGAACCACAAGCGAGACCAAAAATATCCAGTAAACTTGTTCTTTATTGGATCTGGGGTGGAAACCCCTGCAGGGCAGTAAACAACGGTACAGAGTCCACAATCCAAAATCAGAATCCAGTAGTCGTAATCCAATTCGTAAACAGGGCAGCAAACACAAAAGTCAAGGTCGGG
Source organism: Gymnothorax javanicus (assembly GCA_029692085.1). NCBI lineage: Eukaryota > Metazoa > Chordata > Actinopteri > Anguilliformes > Muraenidae > Gymnothorax > Gymnothorax javanicus. Next base: position 116,020,063 of record CM056197.1, on the reverse strand, counting down.
CAAAGCAGATTCGGTACACGGGCACAGGAATATCAGAGACGAAGCCAAAGCCAAAATCCAGTAGACGTAATCCAGTTCGTAAACAGGGCAGCAAATACAAAACTCAGGGTCGGGCAAAGCAGGTACGGTACAGGGGCACAGGAATATCAAAGACAAAGCCAAGATCAGGGACATTCTAGTCAGAAGTATAACACGAAGAGTACAAGGCATAAACGATCACAGCACAAGGAAAACATTCTGACAAGAGCTGGAAGTGAAATGACTGCTTAAATACACATACGGGAAGTCACATGCTATAATAGGGAACAGGTGAGCTGGATCAGACTAATTAACAAAGGAATGAACAAGAGGAAGTTCCTAACCACATGAAATTGGCGAAAGCCAAAACGCGGACAGGGATTACACAGACAGCCTATGACAAACAGACAACTCCGGTTAGGGAGTTCTAAAGTGCACAGAGTGAGAGGCAGAACAGTGTTTAGCCAGGTGCGGAGAATCCGCTGAAGTAAATTGAGTGAAGGCAAGGGGCGGAGACTAGAACAGAGCGAGTGCTGAGAGCTCATTAGTCAGTTAGTAATGTGCAGCTATACAATCCCTAGTGCTTATTAGTAAGTTAGTACTATAAACTATATTAGTTAATGTTAGTAATTTATCTAAAATAATAAACTGTTAGTATTTGTTAGTAATGATAGAACAGCACGACGAAGGAAGCAAACAAGATTGGAAGGAATGTTTGGAAACCCAGAAACCATGAAATCACCTGAAAGCGTGGCACACAAGACTGGGGAATAAAACTGTCACATCACATATGACCAGACAGGGGAGACAATGTGCAATGCATGGCAATGGCATGAACATGAACCGGAATGATAAAATAAACAGAGACTATGAAATATGGCAAGGAATGCAGGACAAAGCAAGACAGGCAAAATACAAAACATGGCATGGACTAAATCAAAAAACATGGTATAGAATCAGAGACATAACAAAAACATGGTCAGGCACCACAGAATCATAACACTGAGTACCCTTCAATTCACAGAATTTTGACCATTTACATTCAGTCTTTTCTGATATAAAGCTCTGATGGGGAGATATATATTGACCCACTGACTCAGAACACACTCTGTAAAAATGAGGCCATTCTGAGAACTTTCTCAGTTATGAAACGTACCAAAATGAAAGAAAAATTAAAAAATTAGGAAAATGAAGTCATAGATATGAAAATGACGATGCAACCTATGCAAGAAAGCGATGTCCGTGAAAATCAAATTTTGCATAAATTATGCAAATTAACATATTCTATGAAATTCTTTCAGAGTGCACAACTAGTCCATGTAGTACATAAGCTCTATAAATTTGAAACTGATCGGACAAGAACTTTGAGTCATGAGGGTTGCAAGATAACAAAGTCCATGAAAAACAAATTTTGCATAAATTATACATGTGAAGTCACGGAAATTAAATTTATTTAAAAGGCACAACTACTGTCAACCATGTAGTGCCTTAACCCCGTAAATTTGATATTGACCTGACAAGCTTTAGGAGTTCTGATGTACGTGAGATGGGTGTGATGGATGAACCCCATTTTAATACCTCAGCAACAAATTTGTTGCGAGGATGATATCAATGGATGTAAAACCAACTTCGTGGACTGAAAAAAATCAAGAAAAATAAGTGAACCAGAAGTGCAACCAATCGTTGAGAACTGTCAAAGTATTGTTCAGTATAAACCATCAAATTTGTGGGGACCTTTAAGAAAAAATGCCTTGAATCTGCTTAGCAGTTATCACAGTAAAAGGTGGCCTCATTGATTAATTTAAGATTATTTTGTAAAAAAAATAAAATAAAATTTAAATTTCATTGTTCCATTTCTGACTGCTTGGAAATTGTTTGTGTGCTTTTTAGTGTCAATGTCTAAATTACTCATTATTCATTATTTTCCGTGGGTTATATTTTCTGAGTATTTATTATTTTCCTTGTTTATTATTTTCATATTGTCATTCCCTTAGTTGTTATCTGTAGTAGTTGTATTTGCTTTGTCACTTCCCATCACCGACATGTGCTTTTTTCTTCCCTTCACTCACACACTCGCTGTGCCCATTCTGTTTTCCTCTTAACGCACCTCATTCTCTTGTTTGTAGCCACATCTCCTGCCACCTCTCCCTGCACCCGCACCTGATCCCACTTTCCATTAGCTCTCTTTCCACTTAATAAAACCCAGTATTTCTCGCAGTTCTTCATGAAGCTTCTCTGGTCACGGTTTGTTTTCTTCCGAGGGTTACAATTTTTCCTATTCCCTAGTGTCTTGTTGATTTACTGATAATGACTTTTTCTGATGATTGGGATTTCCCTCTCTCTGCAGCATTCCTCCTGATTAGTTTTGAACCTCATTATGTGACTGAGAGTTTGAATAAAATCATTGTTCTGAGTTCCTGCCTGCATATCAGCTCTGACTCTGCTCCATGTCAGGAAGCGCAAATGTGATCTCACTACTTAAAGAAACCTCCCTGTTGTTCACAGACACCAATGACATTTATGCCAATACTGAAGGACAGGAGCCAGGAGCAAAGGAGAGCACTGCTGTTGTTCAATACGGTATACTGTATTCACATATGACCCTACCAAAACACATGCATAACACCAGCATAGCCAAGTGGACAACAGGCAGCCTCATACACTCGCATGAACCATGGGATTGGAAGTGAGACAGATACTATCCTTTGTTATGTATGAGTATTTTATATACAGCACTGCATATCATTTATAAATGGAGATTTGTTAGATCTGTTCTGGGGCGTATTGCACGAAGGCAGGATAAGGAATTAGCCCAGGATCGGCACAGGATTAGCCTGATCTCAAGGCCCATTTCGGTTGCACAGAGCGCGTGAGCTAAGCCATGGCACTAGTTACTATGGAAACAAAGTCTGCGGAGCTAGGCAGCTCCGGAGCAAGCTTACGAACTAGCTAAGCTCCTGCCTCCAGCCAATTTCACCTCACCTCATTCAGCAGTCAACAAAATTGAAAATCAATGTCCTTAACAGTCATTCTGAATTGTCCACTACACATTGCTATCTCAACTATAGTAGGCCCAGAGTAATTATCTTAGAAACTTGTGACCATTGATGACAGTAAAATAGCCAATATTCGATCATTATATTCAAGTATCCATGTGACAGTGACCATCACAGTTCAATCAGTCCCCCTTCCATGTCACATTTTAATCATATTTAGAATCCGTCATTATCAGATTTGTCCTTATTCCCCAAGTTGAGACTTCCATCAGAGTAGAAAATGAGCAGAGCTGTATGAAGTAGGTTACCGTGTTTCAGCGCGGTCTTAAATCGCTGCGGTAACCCCCTACCTACAGCACTGCTGCTACTTTTCTCCGTCTTTATTCAGACTGTGATGGGTAAGGTAGAGTCGTTGCCTCAGTGCTGGACACGTGTGCGATGTCGCTCGCTTCGCGATACTGGAATCAAACATTTTCAGGAGGCTCCTTGACGTAATTTTCTGACGTTAACATTTTACATTTTAATTTGAGTATGCCTCCATCAGAGGTGATTTAAAGCTGAAAGTAAACTCAACTAATCTGAAAACGTCTTCTAAATCGGACAATCAATTCAGTTTGTATAGGACAAAAAAAGGGTTTGTAGCTGAATGGCGCAGCATATATGGCACACAAACATGCTTCGAAAGCTATGTCAATACGTGTTTGCTTTTCACAGTCATCGTGCGCATTGCACACACAGGCTCATTCATTACGACGTCGAGCTCGATATTAAATCTGTCTGACAGCGACGGCCTATCTCGTTCACGGTAACGCCTAAGTGAATCAGCTACTCCTTTTTGATGGCGTTGAAACACCTTCCGAGTTTACTTTCACTTGAGTTTAGCTCACTTTAATACTCCTCTCAAACGTCTCGCACCATTCAGACAGAAACTGAAAGAGTAGCAAACAGAGGCATTTCAGAGATCCCATCGTCCCTCTGTCTGAACGTGGTTTTTGAGTGTAGCTGGCGCATGCGTCTGCTGCAGCTACTTAGTGTCCATGGTGATGATCAGCGATGCTGTGATCGATCTCGGGGTCTATTTGAGGTAGCCGTGTGCGCGCACTCAGCAGGATCAGCGGCACCGGCTTCACTTAGCCTATCCTCCTCCACGTGCTGTTGGCTTTGTGCAATCAATTAAGCCAGCGGCGCGCTGTTTGGGATATGGCAATCCTCGCTTTGGCGTTGATCCAGGATCTCAGGATCCAACTTTTGTGCAATAGGCCCCTGCTTTACTGGTCAGCTATTTGTTTATTTTGTTCATCATTTAGCACCCTCTGGTGGTATGTCTGTAGCAAAACATGATCTGATGCAATAACACTTGTTTGTGATGAAACAGACTAGTGCTTTCTAAAGGTTTCTGGCATCTTCTTGCCTGGAGGTGGCCAGATCACCCAGGACTCCTGTAGATCTTTCCAGAATGTTCCTAGTCTATATAAATGCTGTGATTTTGGTCAGTGGAAAGAGGTTTTTTGTTTTGGCATCAGAGTTACATAGTGGCATTAGAGTGTTATTACAAGATTGCACAGTGGATTATTTGTAGAAATTTTTGGACCTAATCAGTGAAGAATAAATTTATTTAAGTTGTCATTGCTGGTTTTCTTTGTTGTGATTTTCAAGTCATAACAAATGGAGGTTCCACCGAGATATTCCATTCATCGGATCAACCATTGGATTCACCAAAGATTAAAGCTGATCTATCATTTTAATTCTTGTGACTATTTGAAAAACCAGCAATCATGACTTTTGATGTTGAAAATTTTCTGAAAACTCCAACCCAGGAATCAATTATGCTGGCAAAGAAGAAGGACTTGCTGCAAATAGCTTCAAACCTTGGATTATCTGATGTGAAATCATCAGGGAAGAAACAAAAATATTGAACATTTTGGTGCAACATTTCATCGATGAAGAGATCTTTGGAGAAGAAGCAGCAGAATTGATTAAGTATGTGGAAGAGTCTGCAACAGAGATGCAAAGACTTGAGATGCAGCTACGCCTGAAATAACTGGAACTGGAAGAAAGAAGGTTGGAGAAGGAAGAAAGAAAGTTGGAGAAAGAGCAGGAAGAAAGAAGGTTGGAGAAAGAGAAACTAGAATTAGAAGAAAAGAGGTTGGAGAAAGAGAAAGAACTAGAAGAAAAAAGGATGCAGTATGAACTGGAAAGGAGGAAAATAGAAGCAGGTACTGTAACAAAATCTTTTGGACTTTCTGATCATTTTAATGTGGTTAAACACATCAGACTTGTTCCTCCCTTCCTAGAAAATGATGTAGACCAATACTTTACCCATTTTGAAAAAATTGCTGAAAATTTGAAATGGCCAAAAGAGCATTGGACAATGATGTTACAAAGTGTTCTTACTGGTAAAGCTAGGAAACTCTATAACCAGTTATCTGTCCAACAGTGTTCTAATTATGATTTTGTCAAATCTGCCATTTTGAAGGTTTATGAATTTGTCATGGTTTGTGAGGTGTGCGTGTGGTTTGGACTTTTCTTTGCGGCTCTCGTCCTGGGACGATATCGAATTCCTTGGTTATCGGATTCTTGACCCAGCTGGCTGATTGAGCTGGGGCGGCGCCTTCCCGGAGTCTATATAAGCAGGAAGTCCGGCACGCCTCCTTCGCTAGAGTGTCTGTTTTTAGCTTCGCACTATAGCCGAAGATATCTGTTGTCAGGTTTTGTATGACTTTCTATCTTCTGATTATTGGAGTTTCTTCACCCTTTTTTCTATCTCGCTTTGCTTCCGTGTTTCGGACTATTATACGTCCTTTGGAAGTGCGAGTACTGTCGTTTTGTCTGTATTATTCTCTGGGTTTGTACAGTGTCCGTGCTTCTCACTTTCTCTCTGGTCGTTGTACTTGGCCTCCTCCCTGCCCATGTCGATCCGTTGTTCTGACTCGGTTGAGTCTTTTAAAAAAGTTAAAAACATATATGTTCAGACAGGCTTTTGAATAATTATTATGCACCTTGTCATTGTTCTGTAAATGATTTTTATCTATTCTCCAATAATTTGTATCTGGTCATTGTTTTTAATATTGCTTGTTTTTTTTCTTTCTTTTGCTCCTGTGTTTTGCTTCTTTTGATGTAAAGCACTTTGTGACCTCTGTCTGTGAAAAGTGCTCTATAAATAAAGTTTACTTACTTACTTACTCCTAATTCTACCAGCCATTACAGAACACTCTAGCCCGCACGGAGTTGTCAGCAACGGCTGCGTTAGAGAGAGTTATGGCTCATCAACAAGCTGTTCTCTCTGGATATGGCAAGGGTCTTTCTAGCCTAAACAATCAGCAGGCAGAGTTGGTGGAGAGAGTCCGCCTTCAGGCGAATGCCATGGAGAGACAAGAAAATGTTCTGTTAACTCTCACTGAGAGTATTAGAGCCTTGTCCACTCAGATCACACAAGATGTTGCACAAGCCCAATCCGTACACCTTCCCCGAGAGCTAAAACTCCAGTTACCCCCAAGATATGGAGGTGAGGCAGGAAGATGTAAAGACTTCATTGCCCAATGTGAAATATTTTTTAAAGTGTAGCCTTCACGGTTCGTAAATGAAGAGTCTCGGGTTTCATTTATTTTATCCCTGTCGACTGACACAGCGCTCACTTGGGTCGGCCCACTTATTTGATCTAATTCACCGGTCGTGAATACTGTGGAGACTCTCGTTAGAGAAATGGTATCGGTGTTTGATCAGGATGTTTGTGGTCAGGACGCGGCTACGCGTTTAATGCATCTGAGGCAGGATTCTGAGAGTGTCGCTGTGCTTTCAATCTCATTTTGCTCCTTGGCGACAGAGACAGGCTGGCCAGAAGCGCCTCTTATGACAGTTTTTGTTCACGCTTTGGCTGAGGAGGTTAAGGATGCTCTGGCTACATTGGAGCCTTGTGTTTCCCTGGATTCGTTGGTTCGCACTGCGATGCGAATTGACAGTCGCATCCGCGAACGTAAAGGGAGAAACGTACTGCATTGACTCTTGCTGGCAACGGGGCTAATGCTCCTCGCAGCGTGCATACAGCTCCCATTCCGCCCACTGAGATTTCCACTCCTGGCGAACCTATGCAGGTTGATGGTTCAAATGAGAGCCGGGCTCGTAAGCCCGTTCGCAGATGTATAATCTGCTATAATTGTAACAAATCGGGACATATCTGTCCACGCTGCCCTGAGCTTCAGGGAAATGGGAAGTCCCTCTAGCGGTATGGGGGGCGCTAGAGGGACAGACCCAATTTCCCTTCCAAACTTTAATTCCTGTAGAATTGACTGTGGGGAGACAGAGAGTATTTATTGAAGCTTTTGTGGACTTTGGCGCCGTGGACTGCTTTATGGATGCGGAGTGGGCTAGGAGACATTCCATTCCCATCTGCCCTCTTTTACATTCACACAGTGTAAGATCTTTGGACGGTCGCCCGCTGGGAACTGGATTTATAACCGAAGTCTCTGAATCATTGACTATGTTCATCTCTTTTGGTGGCCATTCTGAGGAGGTCCGGTTTTTTATTATCAGTTCTCCTGTTTTCCCTGTTGTTTTAGGACACTCTTGGCTACGGGAACATAGGCCTCATATCATTTGGGGGACTCAGGATAACCCGATCGTCCAGTGGGGCACTGATTGTAGGTCCCATTGTAGGGAGAGTTTGGCGTGTCATCCCGGGCGTCAACCTATGGGGCGGCTGACACCTGGAGTGATTTTGAGGAGTGTGTCTCACACAACCCTCCTAATCTAGAGAAAGGGGCGGAGGAGGGGTTGGAGTGGGATCCTCAATTTGACTGGCGGCAGCCAGAGGAGGATTGCTATTCGGAGGATTTCTCTGACTCGGAATCAGACATAGAAATGGCAGGTTCCGAACAGGGTGAGAATTTGGGGGCTGCTCTGAACTTTTGTCTGCCTTCTAATGTTCCTAACGATTATGCTGACCTTGTGGAGGTTTTTAGCAAGCAATGGGCCTCGACTTTACCTCCTCATCGCACGTACGATTGCAAGATCAATCTCTACCCGGGTACCACTCCCCCCAGGGGTTCATTATACTCGCTGTCAGGGCCTGAGCGAAGGGCCTTGCGAGAATATATTCAGGAGGCTCTCCCGGAGCGGGGTTCTTGTTTGTGGGCAAAAAAGGTGGCAGCCTAAGACCCTGTATTGATTATAGGGTCTTGTATAATATCACCACACTGATAAAAATATGGTGCTTGATCTACTTAAAAAAAGTAAGGCAACTTTTTGCGTCATTTTATCCCATAGATCAAACAAGAGTAGTCTTTGTATGTATAACATTAATTTTGCAAGTACAGTCAACTTACTTTTGATGGTGATGTCAACTTACTTTTGCAAATAAAGTCAACTCAATGATGTTAAGCTAACTTTACTACCAAAAGTAAGTTGACTTCACAAGCAAAAGTAAGTTGACTGTACTTGCAAAATTAATGTTGTACAAACAAAGACTACTCTTGTTTGATCTACGCGATAAAATTATGCAAAAAAAATGCCTTACTTTTTCTCTGTAGATAAAACATGATATACTTTTGTTATGGTGATCCACTTAAATCAAGCATAATGTGTTGGTCAATCTGCCCAATATAATAATTGACATTTTGGCCTCATGGTGCTTGAAAAAATGACATAACAACAATATTGAAAGGGTGAATTCCCTGAAAATCATAAGTACACTCAGCAAATTGTGTGAGAGTTGCATAGAGGAAAGGTCATAGGGTCACCACAATAAGTCAAAAAAATTGACATGTTTTATTGCTGACAAATTCTCACAAAGAAGCAAATTCATGTCAACATATACTGCCATTGAACTGGGCAATAAATGAGTTTACTGTATAGACCTGCAACTATGAGTTGTTTAATTTCTAAGTTGCCTATTACTCAATCCAATCACAGATTTTTTTGAGGATTTTTAATTATCAATTAACCTTTGAGTCATTTAAATAAAAAAATCCAAATTCTGATTCCAGCTTCTCACGTGAGAATATTTCTGGTTTGTTTAGTCCTTAATGAAAAAAAGATTAATCTTGAAGTTGTGGACTGTTGATTGGGATAAAACAAGAAATTTAAGTTGCATCATGAGCTTCGGGAAACAGTGACAAAACATTTTTCACCATTTTCTCACATTTCATAGATCAAACTATTCATTGGAAAAAAAAAAGAAAAAGATTGTACAATAATGACAATTACTGTTGGTTGCAGCCCTAATACTGTATACTCTGGAACATGCCCACATTATTCAAACATCTGGTATTAATTATTAAACTTAAAACAAAAGGGCTTGTTTACCTTGTTTAACAATAGTTACAGTGTTGTAACATTTTAGTGTATTTACAACATGGAACATACAATATACCAAAGACACTTTGATAAGAAAATAAGACCATAAACCATAAGACCATAATAAGACCACCTCCATTATATTGACAACATTGGAAACACCTAAGATGCCAGCGCCAGACGCGCCATAAGACAATGGCAATGACCCAACACATAACTCATGGGATTCGCATCCTATTACATAATGGTTCTTCAAGTGAACTTACGCAAACGTCCTCCAAAACAAAAATTCATTCTGTCTACCCTGAGGAAGCACTTGCAGGGATGAAACCCCACTGACAGTCTGACCTTAAAGGTTTGAACATCCTAAGCAAATGACAGCAACATTCAAAATCTGACCAATAAATTGATAATGAAAAAAACAAAAAATCCAGCACCTCTCAAAATATAAAACTGTACAGAGTTTTCCTGTTCTGTATAGATCTGCCTTCTATAGCAGTACCTGAAAAGCTGCTTGAAAAATACCTCAGGTCACTTACAATGATTCCCTTGAGCTGAGCCGAATTATATTAGCCATTTAAAGTGCAGACATCTGATGGAGTTTACACTACATAACAAATTTAAGCATATATAAGCTTCAAAACATAAAAATGTAACCTGAGGAAGTGCGTTCAGAAAACCTGAGAAAGTGCAATGTATAACCAACTGTAAACCTTGACAAGAGGGAGCTTCAGCAATGTCTGTATGGCTTTTAGGCATGTAAACTGACCTTCAGATCGTGGACCTTGGAGGACACCTTTTGGTTGACATCCTCCAGCTCTAGGAAGATCTTCTGAAAAACCTCAAAAGGTGTATTTAAGTTTGTTAGGGTACCTTAGTTCCAAGGCGTAGATGAGGCCCATCAGGTAGGTACAAGCATGTGCGACATCAGGGATACCAAAAAGGACCTCTGCTCCCTCGATGGCTATTCCAGCTTGCTTCTGGAGATCTTCATCTCTGGCTTTGCTGACCACAAAGATGTTGAGGACGTGTAGTAAGGCCCTCTTGGACAGTCACAGCATCGTCATCATCAAGCACCTGTAAAATACACCAAAAGAATAAAACCCTCTTGTATACCAATGTGAAGGATGCATACAGTATAGCTCTGTTGGCGCTCTTTCTCCCCGCATGGAAGATCAGATTGATATGATTTAGTTGCTTCGGTAGTTTTGAGCAGTGCAATTGAAGGCCATTTTAAGTCAATTTAAGACCCATTGATTAAATCTTCTCATTCAATTTGATAGTTTTATTTCTAATGAATGCCAATCTTCAAAATTCCATAAAATAATCCAATCAAAATGTTAGCAGCAGTACTTAGCAAACTGCAGCATGTACATGTACAAGTCTTTAGGTATCTTTCTGATGATTTTCCAACTTTCACTATAGCATTGTTAATAATTAGATGCTAAAATCATAACATTCCATCCATTTCTACATAGGCACTCTTTAAAAAAAATCAATTTAATTAAAATACCACTAAGCTATCAGCTATCCTGGATTGTACAACCTCATCTTAAACAGGCAGGGCTTTGAAACAGTTTTCTTTACCTTGTAGTCCTTGATTAGCTCCTCCGTGTTTTCACCAAGGTAGAGGATGAGGCCTCTGATCGCAGCTTCTCTTCTGGACTCAATGCTGTAGTCATATAAAAATATAAATGAGATCATGTTAAGTACACACATCAGACTGCTAATACATATAACTAACTGTTTAATTGTTGTTCAGTAAGTACAGGCCTCATTTAACATGTCAAGAGTCTCATCAAGTTTCTTCCCAACAGCGCCTCCCTTCCTCCTGTAGAGGCTCAACAGCCTGGGTGTGTATTGGTCCAACTTCCCCAGGAATGTGGACTGTAGTGGCTTCAGTGTGATCCTCCAAAATTCCTCCTCAATCTGCAAATGAGGTCAGAAGAGAGATGGAGAAACATCATAATCCAGAAAAAAAAGAATTACAGAGTCACAGGGCAACAGAAACAGAACAGAGGTAGAAAATTGACCCTAAAGCTACACTGAAAGAAACATTTAATTGGTCATGCATTTTGCAAGGAATGTTTCGCCAGAACTACCACTGAGTTATTTTTTTTTCCAACCTAAATGAATGAATAAAATAAAAATAAAAACAAGAGCAATCCGAGATTTCTGATCTCCGCCAAGGGATGATGTTGATACAAATGCAAGATCATTACACAATTTTAATGGAGTCGTCCCTTGACCAAGATCTATCTCTGGTGAAAATGTCATGAAGATCCGTCAAGTAGTTTCCAAGATATGCCACTAAGATTGTAAATACAGATCCGGATCCAGAATCCAGATCCGGATCCGGATCATCACAAAATTTTAATGGAGTCGTCCCTGGCCCAAGATCTGCCTCTGGTGAAAATTTCATGAAGATCCGTCAAGTAGTTTCCAAGATATGCCACTAAGATTGTAAATACAGATCCGGATCCAGAATCCAGATCGGATCCGGATCATCACAAAATTTTAATGGAGTCGTCCCTGGCCCAAGATCTGCCTCTGGTGAAAATTTCATGAAGATCCGTCAAGTAGTTTCCAAGATATGCCACTAAGATTGTAAATACAGATCCGGATCCAGAATCCAGATCCGGATCCGGATCATCACAAAATTTTAATGGAGTCGTCCCTGGCCCAAGATCTGCCTCTGGTGAAAATTTCATGAAGATCCGTCCAGTAGTTTCCGAGAAATCCTGTCCACAGACAGACAGAAGGACGGACAAATAAATAAAGAAATAAACCGACTCGATCGCATTATCTCCTTGGCGGAGATAATAATAATAACTAGAACTGCAGGCAGTTATGAAAGGGGCCAAGCCTCCCCCGCGACTCGGCTCCCAGGTATCTCGGTGCCCACAGAATTCAAATAGCTGTATTTCATTACCAGGAGATACATCACCAAGATCTGATATCAAACCGTTCATCGCTGCTTTATTGTAATGGGAAGAGCACTGGAAGTGTGAAAGGCTGAATTTGTTTGATGTAAGAAGTCATGCCCACTTTGACCAAACCTCACTAAACTTTATGGCTGGCCTTGGGAGTGAATCCACATCATGCTGACCAAATTTCGTGCAAATCTGATCAACTTTCGTGTCATTTGATGTTTCCCTGTTTATAGCGCCCCCTATCAGCCAATTTGTGGCAAATTTGGCAAAGAGCCTCTGCTTGACCTCTTAAACAAGTGGATGGAGTTTGATCTTTATAGCTTTTAGTTTCACAAAAAAATGCAACAGTATGTGTTATTTTAGTTTTCATAAAAAATTATTCCTGTATACGTACCGCATTTTTCTGATGAGCAAAATTCTTTTGATAACTTTTGATCAGGCAAGCCTGGAGATTGCATGTGCAAAGTTTCGTGCAGATGGAGCTTAAACATTAGGAGGAGTTCGAAAAAGTAGGTTTTTGATGTGTAGTGATTTAGAAAAAAGAAATATGCTGTGGGAGTGGACGTGACCCATGTCAGAAGATGCGAATCTCTTGGGGGAACACGTGGATATAAAGTTTATGAAGATGTGATTTAAAATGTGGAAGTTACAGGCCAAAATGTGTTTGCATCCGTTACAGCGCCACCTAGTGGAGTACACACAAAATTTTGGGTATGGGTGGTCTGTGTGCTACTGTATATATACCCTGTAAATTTTACAACCCTCAGCATAATACTTGAGCTGAAATGAAAGTTTGTTGTTTATGTTGTAATAAGCCACGCCCACTTTGACCAGTCGCATTGAATTTCAAGCTATGGCCTCAGGAGTGACCCAGTATCATACGCACCAAATTTGGTAAAAATTGGTGATGCCATTTAAGAGATATAAATTTGCCATATTTGGAGTGCCCCCTAGTGGCCAAAATTTGCCAAATTTGGTTCATACCCCCAGAGTCACATGCCAACGAAGGACGTCAGATTTCGTAGAGCTACCGTTTATTTTGACCGAGATATGCAACCGTTAAGCGTTGCTATAGCTTGAAAAATTTATTAGATTAATAATTTGCGTCCATTTTGACCGAACAAAATTTCTTTTTGATAAATTTAGATCAGGACCAGTTGAAGAGTGTACCTGCCAAATTTCACACTGATCGGACCAAACCACAAGGAGGAGTTCGAAAAAGTAGGTTTTGCAGTTTTCGCGATTTTGCAAAAAAAAAAAAAAATTATAGGCGGAAATGGGCGTGGCCTAGCCCTGGTGATTCAGGGCTATTCAGGGAATCTGGGGATATGAAGTTTTTAAATGTGCGACATATGGTGTGGGAGTTATACCCCAAAACGCGCGTCTTTTGTTTATAGCGCCCCCTGCAGGCGGACATATGTAGATCATCACAAAATTTTAATGGAGTCGTCCCTGGCCCAAGATCTGCCTCTGGTGAAAATTTCATGAAGATCCGTATAGTAGTTTCCGAGAAATCCTGTCCACAGACAGACAGAAGGACGGACAAATAAATAAATAAACCGATTCGATCGCATTATCTCCTTGGCGGAGATAATAAGAAGAAGCCAATTAAAATGTACAACATACCTGGGAAAGCTCAAACAGGGCAGGCCATCGAGCTTTGAAGTCAATCACAGCTGGTTTATTGAGGATTACATTATTTTGACGTAGTGAAAAGGTTTTGCCATCTTCTCATTGATGATTTTGGTGTTGTCCTTCTTTTTGTACTCATAGAGAAGCTCTACTCTCTCCTTTTCAAGGCTTTCATCAGTTTCACCTTGAGGATGAGGTGGGAGATAGTTTACCTCAGATTTCTTAGCTTTTTTCAAGCTTTTAGTTGGAGGTCCATCTGCAGCTGATTTTCTCTTCCGACTGTTTACATTTAATTCTGGCAATCCAGGGTGTTTCACCTTTGCTCTGAAATTGCCAACCTTGTATTTCAGGCTGTTCTGCCAACCATATATACCATTGGATGACACTGGGTCCCTCAAACAGGGGTGTTTCATGACCAGGGCCTCAGCAACCTGCTCCCTCTGTGCTCGTGAAGGATAGGCAGTGTAGACAAAGATGCTGTCTGCCAGTTGGTCTAGAATGTTGGGTTTTACTGAAGGATTGCTGAGTAGGGTTCCATCCTTTCTGTAAGCTTCATTGGCAGCTTGTAGAATGAGCTCTGTGTCAAAGGAGAAGGTAGGAATCTCAAACTGAGCTGGCCAAGATGAAGAACGAAGAGAGGAGGTGCGCTCTGGAGAAGACTGAATTATGGTCTCTGGAGAAGACAGAAGTACGGTATCATTGGATGAATGGGAGGAACGGACATCTTCTGATGACTCAATGCAACTGCTATCAAAGCTCACCTGGAGTCCTTTGGCATTCAAGGAATCTTCAAATGTTAGTGTGATCACTGGTGCAGTAAGAACCACCTTGATGATGTCTTTGTCCTTTACTTCATTTGTTTCCAGGAGAGTGAAAAATTGACCATCAAAATTCTGGTCCTGGAACTGCAAACTAAAATCTTGTTCAATTGCAAATGTGTCCTGTACAATATGCTTCAATTCCTCCACGGTCTCCAGGATTCCTGAGGGCAAGGAAAGCTTGCGAATTTCCTCTTGTAGTATGACTCGAAGTCTGGTAGACATGTTGATTATTCTATAGGACGGGGGATGAGAGGAGACAGAAAAAAGAAAAAAGGTTCTGTTGAATTTAGGCATACAAACAAAATAATTACATCCTATTACAAAGAGATGACTAAGAGCTTCTATCTTAACCCTCCTATTACGTTAGTTTCTCAGGAACAGCAATGATGTTCGTGGGTTAGGGAAAAAATAATCAAATAGGGAGAGGGTGTGTGTGTGTGCGTGTGTGTCTCTGTGTGTGTGTGATAGAGAGATAGAGATAGAGAGGTAGATGGATAGAGAGACAGATAAATTGAGAGAGAGATAGCAAGAGAGAGAGACGGACGGACGGACATAAAGACAGGCATAGATAGACAGACAAACACCGATAGATAGACAGACACACAGATAGACAGACAGATAGATGGACAGACAGATATTGGAATTGGAAATGATTTGAAATACTAATGACAGTGAATTGAAGAATCACAAACAATTGAAAACACGTCAATATATACTGTATTTACCTATTCTTGAATGGGAATGTGACGCTTCAAGGTGACGAATCGCCTTTGCTCAAAAGCGTATGTTGCAAGAGGGTAGGAGTCTGTTAATTCCTGTTGCTCGAGGATTGTCACTTGTCTTGTGGATTCCAATTCAAAAGCCCTAAGGTGCTCCCTGTACCAAGAATGAAGACACCTGGCAGCAAATGCAAGCTGACCACGCATAATGAGGATTAGATTTAGTTCAACAAAGTCCGGAAGCCCTCCAGTTGATCCGTAGGGCAAGATCATTCCCACTGAGTAACAGGTGCCATAGCAGGTCACTGTATTGGCCACCTTAATACACGTCACTCCAGGAAATTTTCTTTGCACTGCTTCCTGTATGTTTTCCTTGAGGACATCCACAGGCACTGTAGACAGATTTGAGACACTGAGGGCAGGTTTGAGTATGTCTGTGCCATGCGAATGGTAAGCCAGCATGAACTGATGTTTAACAGCCAGAGACAGTAAAATGTTGCGAAAACACCTGGTATGTCGAATGACTCGCTTAAAAAAGCTATGTTTGGCTTTGAAGCGCATCGTCTACAGAGCTACAAGTGGCCCAAAAGCCTTGATTAGTTGTGGATAATGTTCCAGAAAATGGTGCTTTGGCAGAAGTTTTGCCTCTGGGAAAACCTGAAGGTATCTATGCCTGTGTTCTGTTATTTTAATGTCAAGGTATCTAATTGTGTCATCTGTGTGGAATGGAGAAACAACTAGTTCAACGATGTCTTTCAGATACATTAGGAGATGCCATGCTGGTTCACTCTCTGGCACTTTGAAACCAATGATAAGAGGAAGCAGACGCAACAGGCTCCAATTTTCATGAGTGTTTCCACCCACACTCTTTTGGGTGGCAATGTTCAGTGGGACAGGCTGCGGGCTGTCAGCTTTGTCAGTCCACTTGTAGGGGAACTGTCTGATTAGGTCACTGAGTTGAAATAAAGTGAAGTATTTTTTCTTAATCAGAACTTTAAGGCACAAAGCCAACTCCAGAGGCACTATTCCCTCGAACAGGTTGTGGAGCAAGTCTGGTGGATATCCTGACAAAACATGAAAATATTGTAATTTATTAGTTAAGGCACACTGCCTTTTCACACCGAAGCAGTGAGTGAGAGTGGGATTTTCTGAAGCTGTTTGAACATGAAGAGAATGTTCTTGCTTTGTTCTTGCTCGGAAGGATCCAGTTCTTACTTCTTTCTCCTGAAACTCAGAAAGCTTTCCCAAACAAAACTGGCAGACATAAGATCCAGAAAAACTTTCAACAAAGCCACCAATGGAAGGGGCACCTAAATTGTCGGCTACTACACTAACTATTGTGCCTTTAATTTTCTTTCCAAGCACAGGAATAAAGAGCCCTTCTTCTTACAACTGGACAAGATCTTTTAACAATGGCTCAAGCACTGCCTCATAACCGTACTTCTTCACATCCACAGCCTTGCAAAGCACAGCTAAATAAATTGACTTCAGTGTAGCACGAAACTGTGGTGGTATAATTGCCAATACCCAATACACTGCAGTAATCATGTTTTTTGCGGGATGTTCCCAGGGGATTGCACACCTCAAAATCATCAATGTAGAGGAGGAGAGGAAGAGTTATGTTTTCAGAGGCTAAAAATGCATTTTCTTTAAAATGTGTTCCATCATGAAATGACTCGTATCTGCCCTCGTGAGCAGTGTATAAAGAGTTGAAAGCTTTCTCTTGTATGTCATTCAGGCTTAATATCTGTGACAAAGACTGAAGAATGGGAACAATGGGAGGGTTCGACCTTCCTTCTTGTCCAGAATGTATTCAACACGCTCAAATACATGAAATGTCTTCTTAAAGAACTCCCGTCTTTTGAAAGTTGTAGCTAGAGGACCATCAGCTCTTAAAGCTGTGATAATGGGGTTTGACTCACTCAACTGTTTGACTAAATCAGAGACTACTAAGTCATCAAGCACACAGTTATGTTTCCTTAAACATGAGTTCACAGTTTTTCTTATACCAGGACACCACAGAGGATAAAACCTGGAGCTCAGCTACTACGTCAGTAATGCACTTGCTTAGCACATTGTAAATGCTCCCTAATTTCAATAAAAGGTGGCCCAACTTCAGTTCAATTTCTTCTTCTTTCAATTCTTCAGGTTCATACTCTCCTGAACAGTCATATGCTCTTGAACACTCGTATGCCTCAGAGCAATGTGCTTCAGCAATATCATCTGTAATATTTGATTGATCTATATACTTGTTTACAATTTGGGCCGGGAAGTCATTTGAAGAATGTGCTATGTGTGTGATGCAAAGGTTCCAAACACATTTGTAGAAAAATCACATTCTCTGAAGACACAGTGCACAGTTTGATTTTTCCTAAGATGAACTGCAAGATTTAGGAAAAAATCCTTCTCATTTGAGAAACTAGAACTGCAAAGTTCACGACTGAAAAAAATTACTTCTGGTGTTGGCTTGTTAGTTGGATGTTTCCTTGACAAATGTGATTTGAGGGTATTCCATGTTTTGAAGGAGCAGGGGCAATCAGCATGTAAACAGGGAAGAAATTCGCTGTGGTTGTGCCTTAACCTGTAGTCCCTCAAAAGTTCATTTGTTTCAGGGGCTACATAGGTACAGATCTTGCAAATCCATCCCATAAAGAATGAAAGCCAGAGTTTAGATCCAAGTACATTCAGACTATGACAGAGGAGCAGAAGGGGTGGTCTCTTTGGAGGAGGTTAGAATAGGGGTCACCTGGGAGATTCAGTGAGACACCAAGTTACGGTCAGGGGCTCGGCTTCTGTTTAGTAGCATAAATCTCTCCGTCTGCTTGCCCATCTGTCCTCAAAAGTAAAAAACAAAAAGAAAGAAAGAATTTTTCCCAACATCTTTGCGCTCATCTTAAAACAAAACTGCACTGTGTCTTTAGAGTGTGTGTGAAAAGGTGATTTTTACACAAATGTGCATGGAACCTTTGTATCATACAGATCCGGCAACACATAGCACGTTCTTAAGAGCGACTTTCCAGCATAAATTATACATGACCGTATGTAGATCAGTCAAATATTACAGATGATATTGTAGAAGATCATTGTTCTGATGCATACGAGAGTTCAGGACCATATGATTGTAAAGGAGGCTATGAAATTGAAGAATTTAAGAAACTGAACTCAGGCCACCTTTAATCTGGTAATCAGGCAAATTTATCTTTTAATCTGACAGCCTCATCAGATTTACTTTTGCTAGATTTTGGACTGGGCTGTCACAACAATTTTTTCAGTGAAAGGCCAATTGAATCTCTGCCCCCAATATGATAACTGCTCCACAAACTACTTGAAATAATCTAACATTTGCCCACTTTCCCCACAACAATAGCAATTGTTTGTACATACCTTCATCCAGTGTGCTTGACACTATAAATCACCTGATAAGGATACAATGTCATAGTTAGTAACTGACCACTAAAGAAAACAAAATCAAAGTAAATAATTAATCTTCTAAATTACAGAACATTTGCAAAAACATATCTACTACAATTAACCTAGTGTTTCTATAAGTAGCATCTCTGTCCAATGAGAATCATGTATCTCTCTAAAGTCAGCTTGCATTTGTTATACATTGCACCACGAAATTATAAGGGGTTTTCTTTCACACATAAATTAAGACATAAATTACCATAGGCCTACGTCCGCTCTCAATTAGCTCGTGAAACGGCATAGATTCGCAAATTGATTAGTGAGGCTCATTAAGCAATAAGCAGTGCAACATCGCATTCTTCTATATTAAGATTGTAGAAACTGGATTCTCGTGCCTTCTTGTGAAAGAAGCCTCGCAAACTAATTCATAAAGACGGATTGATAATTTGCGTCGTCATTTGCTATCGAAAGTAAATTTGACTGCCCAATTCTACCAATTCGTATGAGCAACTGCTGATCAAGAAAAGTAAACTGCGAAAGGTTTAAGTCATTAAGCTTTGAAGGGTGAGGTTTTGGCTTCCCTTATGCGGCCAATGAATTGCCACTGCTCACAAGCGCGGCCACCCACACCCAGACACACACGGGTGCTTATTTACGGAGGACTTACAGCTTAAACCCCTCGCTAAAGGCTAACACCGCACAGGTGTGTTCTGCATGCTTCCGAAAACGCGGCACCCAGCGCTGTCTCATTAACGTTATGTGGAGGAAAAAAACACATCCCTGCTTACTTTCAATTACAGCCGCTTGCAAACGTCAGTATTTTAAAACAACTTGCTAACATTAGTTTCAAGTTAACACAAGAAGTCTCTTGGAGCCACTTGCTAGGGCTAACGTTATTGTTAATTCCAAAATACACCAAGAGCCTCTGGTTATTTTACTTATAAATTTCTACAACAATATTAAACCTGGAAGACTCTGGTATTTAAGCAACTATATCACTTAAATTAACTTTATTCTTACCTTAAAGTTCAGTTTCCCACGTTCTCAAACTTTTCCCCTCAGCTGTCCTCAGACGAACGGTTTGAACTGGTTTGTTCTGGCACTAAGTACCCAGAATGCACCACACGGGGCGCAGTTGGAGCAGAGTAAATACGACGAGCAAATTGTTTGTTGTGTGGGTCTGCATAAGAAGATTTATTGAGCCACTTATATACAGCTTGTTAAGAAAAAAAATCAAAATGACTTGTGTTTTGAACAAATGTAGACTAATTCACAACTTGATATATTCATGTTGAGAGACAAACTTTGTTTTTTATTGTTCATATCACAGACTTAATTATATTACAATTACATACTCTCAGATTTACTTTTTTCGGTGCATTAAAAACCGACACCCCCTTCCGTTGATGAACTCCGCTTTTGAACGTCTGCAGGAGGTGTCGTTTTTTACTAGGCTAGACCTCCGGAATGCTTATAACTTGGTTCGGATCCGGGAGGGGGACGAGTGGAAAACGGCATTCAACATGCATGAGGGTACTACGAATATTTCGTCATGCTGTTCGGATTGGTTAACGCCCCTTCTGTGTTCCAGGCACTCGTCAATGACGTCCTCCGAGAGATGTTAGAGAGATTCGTCTTTGTCTACCTTGACGATATTCTGATTTTCATATTCGGAAGGGTCGGTCCGCATGGATCCTGACAAGGTGGCAGCGGTCAGGGATTGGCCTGCCCCTCAAAACGTCAAGGAGGTGCAACGGTTTTTGGGGTTTGCTAATTTTTATAGGAGGTTTATCCGTAATTTAAGCGCTGTAGCTGCCCCCATTTCTCGTGCTCACTAAGAAAAATACCTCCTCGTCGTTTGCTTGGTCTCCAGCAGCTGAGGCTGCTTTTCAGGAGTTAAAGAAACGATTTAGCTCAGAGCCCATTCTCGTTTTGCCCGACCCCTCCCTCCCATTTGTTGTGGAGGTGGATGCGTCGGAAGTCGGGACAGGTGCCATTTTGTCCCAGCGCCACCTTCGGGACAATAAGTTACATCCATGCGCCTACTTCTCCCGGTCGTTGTCGACGGCCGAACGGAATTACAGCATTGGTGACCGGGAGTTGTTGGCTGTCAAGCTGGCGTTAGAAGAGTGGCGCTATTGGTTGGAGGGGGCTGAACATCCGTTTGTGGTTTGGACGGATCATGTAAATCTCCAATACATCCAACAGACTAAATGACATAATTCTCGGCAGGCGCGGTGGTCGTTGTTTTTCAACTGCTTTAACTTTACCTTAACCTATCGCCGGGTTCTAAAAACATCAAGCCCCTTTGTTGTGGATTCACGAGACCCCATTCCTGAGCCGGTTATCCCGGCACCTCAGATTGTGGCTCACATTCAGTGGGACGTTGAGTCTGTTGTGCGGGAGGCATTGAGAACTGATCCCGGTCCTGGTGGGGAGCCGCCTCGCTGTTTGTTTGTTCTGTTGGCAGTATGATCCCAAGTTCTCCAGTGGGGGCGCTCTTCCCGCCTGGCGGGTCACCCGGGGGTTCATCAGACCAAGCAGTTCTTAGCCCGACGTTTTTGATGGCCCAGCATGATTGAGAACATCCGGGAGTTTGTAGCGGCATGCTGTATCTGCGCTAGGAACAAGACTTCCCATCTCCCCCCCTCTGGTCTGCTGCGGCCGTTGCCCATCCCTAAGCGCCCGTGGAGCCATATTGCTCTTGATTTTGTTACGGGGCTGCCTGTTTCTGAAGGCAACACGGTCATCCATTTTTCTAAGGCCGCCCACTTTATTGCGCTGCCCAAGCTGCCTTCGGCATGGGAGACGGCCCTTCTTGTTGTGGACCATGTTTTCCGGCTGCATGGTCTCCCTCAAGTTGTGGTTTCTGACCGGGGCCCTCAATTTACGGCCAAATTCTGGCATGCGTTTTGCAACCAGTTGGGGGCCACCGTGAGCTTTTCCTCTGGTTTCCACCCAGAGACTAACGGGCAGACAGCGCGAACTAACCAGTCGTTGGAGAATACAATTCGATGTTTAGCGCCTGACAACTCATCTTCGTGGAGTCGATTTTTAGCATGGGCCGAATATTCCCACAATTCACTGGGTAACTCCACCACAGGCCTTTCCCCGTTTGAGGCTCAGTTGGGTTATCAGCCTCTGCTGTTTCCTGAGACTGACAGGGATTCAGAGGTTCCTTTGGTGAATCACTTTGTTCGGCATTGTCGGTCAGTTTTGATTATTGGAGTTTCTTCTCCCTTTTTTCTATCTCGCTTAGCTTCCGTGTTTCGGACTATAATACATCCTTTGGAAGCGCGAGTACTTTCGTTTGGTCTGTATTATTCTCTGTGTTTGTGCAGTGTCCGTGCTGCTTACTTTCTCTCTGGTCGTTGCACTTGGCCTCCGAATTCTACCGACCATTACAGAATTGGTCCCCGAGGCTTACAGGCAAAAATTTAGGAATTCTTGCAAGGAAGCCAGTCAAACACATGTTAAATTTGGCAGGTTGAAGGAACAGTTGTTTGATCAGTGGTGTAATTCCATGAAAGTTGAGAGAGATTTTGACAGAATGAGGCAACTTTTTCTGGTTGAGGTATTCAAAAGGTGTATCCAGCCTGATATCAAGACTTTCCTTGAGGAGAAACAAGCCAGTACTTTACAAGATGTTTCCACCCAGGCTGATAGTTATGCATTGACTCATAGGTCTTCTTTTGTCCAAAAATCCACTTTTTCTAAATTTCAAGGCAAGTCACAGTCCAAGACTTCTTATAATAACACTTCTAATGATTCCAAGGCCACTTCTGAGAGGAAACCTTCCACTGAGAAGCAATCCTCTGATTCTTTACCTTCTGTGTCTTGCCAATACTGCAAAAAGCAAGGTCACCTTATTTCTGAGTGTTATGCTCTCAAGAAAAAACAACAATGAGAAAAAACCAAGCCAACTGCTTTCACTAGGAGAGAATCTTTGGTATCAAAGGTCAGTTCGCCGGATCTTCTACCTTCTGTGTCTGATTCTGTTCTGGAGGGTTTTGAGCCATTCATCACCGATGGTTTTGTCTCACTTTCACATGATTTTTCCTCATCTGCTCCTGTTCGAATTCTAAGGGATACTGGGTCTTCCCAATCTCTTATTCTTGCAGATATTCTGCCTTTTTCGGACAAAACGTCTACTCCGGCTAATGTCCTTATTCAAGGAGTATAATGTGGTTTTATAAGTGTAACTCTCCAAAATGTTCATCTCAAATCAGACTTGGTCTCTGGGCCTGTTACTGTTGGCGTTACGTCTTCTCTTCCTTTCAAAGGTGTTCATTTGCTTCTTGGTAATGGTCTTGCTGCGGATAATGTTGTGCCCTACCCTGTTGTAACTGACACTCCTTTGACTGATCAAGAATCTGACTCTATAGAGGAGGAAATTCCAGACCTCTATCCTTCATGTGCAGTTACTCGTTCTATGGCCAAAAAGGCTATTCAAGATGATGCTGACCTGGACTTCAACTTGGCTGACACCTTCATTGGGCAGTCTTTTCATCAGGAACTTTCCAGTCCTGGGATGTCTGGGAAATCTTCAGACTTGTCCTTGTCAGGTCATTCTAATGACATTCTGTCTCGGAAACAACTTATTCAGGAGCAACAACAAGCTCGTGATCTAGCGCATCTTCTGCCACAGGCTGCAAGTGAACAAGAGGCTACTCAAGTTCCTGTCTGTTTTTACTACAAAAATGGTGTGCTTATGAGAAAGTGGCATCCACCTGATGTTTCTACAGATGAAGAGTGGATGATCACCCATCAAATTGTTCTTCCAAAGTCTTATCGTCAAGAAACTCTTAGTCTGGCCCATGACAATCCTATGTCAGGTCATTTGGGTATCAAGAAGACCCTTCAACATGTCAGGAATCATTTCTTCTGGCCTTCCATGAGGTCCGATGCACAGGAGTACTGCAAATCCTGTCATACTTGTCAAATGGTTGGGTGGGTCATCAGCTTACCATCCTGAGAGTCAAGGTGCTTTGGAGAGGTTCCAGCAAACTTTATATGGAAAGAACATGACAAGGACCTACTGCCTTGACACAGAGAAAGACTGGGATGAAGGTGTCCATCTTCTTCTATTTGCTGCCCGTGAAGCTGTCCAGGAGTCTCTTGGGTTCAGTCCTTTTGAGCTTGTTTTTGGGCATACAGTCCGTGGACCTCTGAAGCTTCTGAAGGAAAAGTTGCTGGCGGAAGATGATGTCCCAATGAACTTGCTTCAGTATGTCTCTGACTTCTGTTATCTGTCTCTCTAGGGCTTGTGATTTTGCTAAGTCTAATCTCAAAGAGGCTCAGGGCAAAATGAAAGCCAGATATGACCTTCATTCCCAAGATAGAAGTTTTAAAGCTGGTGACAAAGTCCTTGCACTTTTGCCAGTTCCTGGAAACCCTCTAAGAGCCCGATATTTCGGCCCTTACACTGTCCTCAAAAAGGTCAGTGATCTAAATTACGTCATTTTAACCCCTGGAAGGAGGAAACAAAAACAAATGTGTCACATCAACATGCTGAAAGAATACATTGACAGAGACCCTCAGCAAAAGCCAGTCAACGTGGTAAATACAATTGAACTGGAAAATTCTGAAGAAGATTGTGACTGCCCCTTGGAAAATGAACCTGGTCCAGCCAAACTTGAAAATTCAGACATTCTTCAAAATATTGACAGCAAGTTGTCTCACCTATACCTTTTTCAACTACAACAGCTAAAGCAGCTCAAATTTGAATACAGTCACATATTCCCTTACATTCCATCAAGGACTGATATGGTTTACCATGATGTCATCCTACAAGATAATGCCAAGCCTGTAAAACAGCATCCTTACAGAATGAATCCAGAGAAGCAGAAATACCTTAAATAAGACGTCAAATGCCTGCTTGAAAATGACTTTGTTGAACTAAGTAACAGTGACTTTTGTAAAGCTACAGTTGTTTACTTAGGTCATATTGTAGGACAGGGTCAAGTCAAACCAATTGATGCAAAAGTAAAAGTTATCACTGAATTTCCTGAGCCTACAATTAAAGGACAACTAATGAGATTTCTAGGGATGGCTGGCTACTACAGAAAATTCTGTAAAAATTTCTCCATCATTTCTGAACCTTTGACAAATTTACTGAAGAAAAATGCAAAATTTGTTTGGGATGAAAAATGTCAAAATTCATTTGACCAACTGAAAGCCATCCTCAAAAACACACCCGTTCTCTTATCTTCTAATTTCAAAAAGGAGTTCAAGTTGGCTGTTGATGCCAGTGATATTGGTGCCGGCACAGTTTTACTGCAAGAGGACACTGATATGGGGTAGATCATCCCGTTTGTTACTTTTCCAAAAAGTTTGATAAACATCAGAAAAACTATTCAACAATTGAAAAAGAATGTTTGGCACTTGTTTTGGCTTTACAACATTTTGAAGTCTATTTAACTTGTTCAGCTACTTCCATCAAGGTCTTCAGTGATCACAATCCCCTCACATTCTTGCATAAAATCAAAAACCAAAGATTACTGAGATGGAGTTTACTTTTGCAAGAGTATGATTTAGATATTTCTCACATCAGGGGAAAAGATAATGTTATTCCAGATGCACTTTCACGCATGTAAATTTTACCTCTCTATTTGTATATGATTGTTATAATGATCAATTATACTTTATGTGTAAAGTTTCAAGATTATACTGATTATAAAACTGTTAATTTTAACAAAAGAAAGCTTTTAGCAAACGTTTCTTTTCTAAAAGAGGGGAGGTGTTATGTATGAGTGTTTTATGTAAAGCACTGTATATCATTTATAAATTGAGATTTGTTAGATCTGTGCTGCTTTACTGGTCAGCTTTTTGTTTATTTTGTTCATCATTTAGCACTCTCTGGTGGTATGTCCGTAGCAAAACACGATCTGATGCAATACCACTTGTTTGTGATGAAATAGACTAGTGCTTTCTAGAGGTTTCTGGCATCTTCTTGCCTGGAGGGGGCCGGACCACCCAGGACTCTTGTAGATCTCTCCAGAATGTTCCTAGTCTATATAAATGCAGTGATTTTGGTCAGTGGAAAGAGGTTTTTTGTTTTGGCATCAGAGTTACAAAGTGGCATTAGAGTGTTATTATATATAATTTGATAGGGATCATAGGAATTTTTTTGTGAAATGACATGCAAATTTGGTAACTGCCACTGATGAACAATATATTGGATAAATGACATGCATTCAGACACAAAACACATTTGCAAGTGCATTTAATGACATTAAATGAGCGTGCAGCCTCACACTTTTGGCTTTCACGAACACTTCATGGTTTCACCTCTGACATGTAAAGTGAAAACAGACAGTGTTCGTTTGATGTTTCATTACCACAGTTAATGTCAATAACGGGTACGGCCTCCCCTAGCTTGAATGACGGCTTGACAACGTCGGGTCATACTGTCAATCAGAACCCGGATGCTTGCAATTGGAATGTTGTTCCATTCTTCAACAAGGGCATTTCCGAGCTCTTCTAGAGTTGTGGGTTGTGCCCCACGACCGGAAATGGCGACCTGCAGCATGTTCCACACATGCTCGATACGGTTTAGGTCCGGCGAACGCGCGGGCCAGTCCATGCGGACAATTGTCTCCTGCTCTAGGAATTGATTCACCACCCTAGCACGATGGGGACGGGCATTATCATCCATCAAGATGAAATCAGGGCCAACAGCACCAGCGTATGGTCTTACGTACACATTGAGGATCTCATCCCCGTACCGTACCCCTGTCATCGTCCCCCTCCCCATGACATGCAGGTCCGTTCTGCCGTTCCTGCTTATTCCTCCCCAGACCATAATTGATCCGCCACCATAACGGTCGTGTTCGTTGATGTAGGCATCATTAAATTGCTCACGTTGTCTTCGCCACACCGTTGCCTCCTGTCAGTAAAGTCAAAAGCAATATCGGGACTCATCAGTAAAGAGAACTGGAGCCCAATCGTTGTGTGTCCATGTGACATGATCGTCAGCCCAATCCAAACGGTCACGCCTATGACGACACGGTCAGTGGGATCGAACACATGGCCTTCTTGAGTTGAGGCCGGCAGTATGAAGACGATTCCGTATCGTCTGAGTGGATACCCTGACCCCCGAGGCGTTATGAAGGTCATTTCGTAGGGTGGTGGCTGTCCAGAAAGGATGACGTCGTGCCTGAAGTGTGAGAAAGTGGTCATGTCGTTGTGTATTCGATCTCTGACGACCTCCCCCATGACGGTGTGCTGCTGTACCAAACGTTTGATGCCGGTTCCATGCTCTGTTCACAACGCTTTGGCTGACGTTAAGTGCATTAGCAACGTGACGTTGTGAGAAGCCAGAGTCAAGCATTCCGATGCATCTTCCCAATTGCTCTGAAGTCAATCGACGTCTAAGACGTTAAGGAGACATTGTTATTGCTAAATGTAATGC
Organism: Gymnothorax javanicus; assembly: GCA_029692085.1. NCBI lineage: Eukaryota > Metazoa > Chordata > Actinopteri > Anguilliformes > Muraenidae > Gymnothorax > Gymnothorax javanicus. The sequence continues at coordinate 115,992,832 of CM056197.1, read as the reverse complement.
AAAAAATTTGGGAACTTCCAAATTTTCCCCAACAAGCAACACACACGTCTGAGTTGAAATGGTGAAGTGTTAGTCAAAGCCAAAATGTGAGGTTGCATGCTCATTTAATGTCATGAAATGCACGTGCAAATGTGTCTTGTGTCTGACTGCATGTCATTTATCCAATATATTGTTCATCAGTGGCAGTTACCAAATTTGCATGTCATTTCACAAAAAATTCCTATGATCCCTATCAAATTTTGAGTAGTATATATAAGATTGCACAGTGGATTATTTGTAGAAATTTTTGGACCTAATCAGTGAAGAATAAATTTGTTTAAGTTGTCATTGCTGGTTTTCTTTGTTGTGATTTTCAAGTCATAACACCTTTACATAACAGACGTTTCATTTGTGTTCCTTTGGTTGCATTTTGGGAGTAGAAATGTTCAATAGTCATTTCATGCACTATGTTCTTAGGAGAAAACTTCATCCTACATCATATGCAGTGTATACTTGGAAAAAAAAGCATCTGATTCAAATCCCACTGAAACCAAGCATGCTGTATTTTGACGTTTTGGTTGGCATTGTAGAGTGCATTACAAGCAGCACAGATTTTAGAGATAAATCGTAAAAAGCGAGAATGATAAGACAATATTATAAACATTGTTATTATTGTAATACCTCCCAAAAGGGTACACATTTCACATCTATTGCATAGAGACTAAACCAATGCAGATCTAATAAGCTTTGCAGAATAGGCTTGATGGTATTGTATTTTGATTTTTCAACTTACAGCAAATTTATAAACGCCTTATTGCATTGTTTAAAAACTTCTTACAAAATTGGATAAAACTTCAGCAGCAACAGCAACTAAATTTCACACCCTGAAATCATTTCATTAGCTAAAGCCTCCAAACATACCACCACGCCCCCACCCTATGTGCCACGGGACCAGAGTAGTTTTATGGGAGTGTGATGGGCAAGGTGTGAAAATCCACTTCCGTGCCACGCTCTACGACAAAACATTAGGCTGGTAGTGTTGTGGCTGACCAGTATATCAGTGCGTGAAACACTGCCCGTACAAAAAAAAAAAAAAAAGGTCACACTAGAATATTTACTTGGGCCAACTTTAGCTTTGATCAGGGCGCACATTTGTTTTGGTATTGTTTCGACAATCTTATACAATGTTGCAACATTTATTTCAAACCAGATTTGCATTTATTTTTGGCCAAGATTTTGTATTGATGGTGGATTAGTCAAATGACTCCATTAAGCCCTTTCCAGCTCATCCCAAAAACATTCAATTGCTTAAGGTCCAGACACTGAGGTGGTCAAGTCATGTGTAAAAATCATTCCTCATGCTCGATGAACCACTCTTTCACACTTTGAGCCCAATTAATTTTTGCATTGTCATCCTGGAATATGCCTTTGCATCAGGGATCAAAGAGTCCATTGATGGGTTTCTGGCCATTCAGTATATTCAGGTAATCTGCTGATTTAATTTTATTGCTGCAGAACAGTGCTGAGTCTAGATCTAACCAATTGAATCAACCCCAGATCATTTTAGAAATTAAAAATACATTCTCTCTGAAAACACTCCACACTATCAAGCGTTGCTAATTCTCCTTGTCAAAGCAAGACAGGAATCATTCATTTGGACTTCCACTTTGGTGTGTAAACACCTCACAGCTATACCAATGACGGAAATAGCCAGAGGGGAAGGCATAGCGCGTTCTTCCTCAGTTGGTGCGAATTGGGATAAAACAGATGTCTATTTATTTACTTTCTCTGTTCGTAGGAACAGGGAACATAGCTTATCTGATTCCATATAAAATTTAGAATACAAAATTTAGTTTTAATCAATCGTGGTTACAAGTAAACCATGCATTTTATTAATTTGATCTGACTCCAATTTATGAATTTAGATCTCTGTTGTGCGTCAGACTCATAACTGGTCTATACCTTACGTCCACCGGACCAAAAACATCTGTACAGCCCAGAACTCAGTGGAGAACTCAGAGGCTGGCAGTCCTATTCTGCCCGATGGTTTGACATAGAGAATAGCTATGACTAGTGACCACGGGGGCCAGAATTAATGTACAATTAAAACTTTCGAAGTGTACCGCAAAGAGGCGTTCAGTGATTATATAAAGTATAACGCAAAAACAAAATAAAAAAGGAGCCGTGCAGGGACTCTCAAGTTCAACGACACATTCTCGAAGCCAATAAGAATAACACTAATAGCAGCATGGAACACCACCGTGTACCTAGCAGGAAGGCCTGGTGATCAGGCAGGCCTCATAGCTCTACATTGTACCCCATTGGGTGACAGGACTCCGGGCTGGAAGAATATAAGTTAGTTAGAATCAGAAAACCACAACAGAATGCAATTAACAATTTATTTCGCCAGGCAGGCACAAGCTTAAATTAGAAAAGCCAAATTATACCGTAACAAGAAATGTAAAGAAATAATTAAGTCATACCTGGCACGGCTACAGACATACACACAACGTGTACAATGTGGGAAGGATGAATCCAAACTTCCGTAGCTATATCACATCTGCACACGGCTGCAGGAGCACGCGTGGGAAATCGCCTAAGATCTTCCATGACTAGATTAAAGCTACCCACGGCATAGAGATGCGCATGGGGGAAGTTGAATGCAATCTTCCATTATTATAAGGGCTACACACATACAGATGCATGTGTGGGAAGTCATCTGCGATCTTCCATAACTATTGACTATTGGCTACGCATGGCATGGAGATGCACGTGTGGGAAGTCGACTGCGATCTTCCCCGAATGTTTGGTTTCTCTACCTTTTATGCCCAAACTCTGGAAGCGCTTCCTATAGCAGGGTCATAGGTCATTTGGGTAATTCCAGACAGGAAGGCGCCCCCTCCGCGGAGGAACTTTGGGAGGAGACATTACCACGAGCAGAAGTAGAAGTGTACGACTGTTCATACTTAATGAATGAGGGTTTAGTACAATTTTAATCCCTTTGAAATATGCCCCATGCGATTTTGAAATTTTAGTGGAGTAAAATACTACCAAACACGATATGCTTGCACTACAGTTTGCCATGAAAAGACCAGAACAATACAGAATTACAAGGACAATCCGTATTAATGTTATTCATCAGCTCTTATCCTACAATATAACAGAAATACACATTATGGGCTTTAGTTTCTTGGCGCAGCGCAGGGTGGCGCAGTCCGCGCAGTGGTAATTTCATCCGGCGCAGCCCGCGCAGTGGTAATTTCATCCGGCGCAACACCGTACGCAGCCACTTTGGCAATTTGGTAGACCGACATGCGCCGAGATGGGTATGGCAAAGCAGTAGGGGGAGGTGTCACATATTCATCATGGCGCAGTGACAATTTCGTGCCAGAAGGCTCCGCCAAAAGTGCACAGAGCGCTCGTCAGCTCCAACCTGGTTTACTTTTTGTGCAGTGGTAATTTGGCTGACCGGTGCACAGTGCGCACACGTCACCGAAACCTCACAGGCAGGTTTCCAGAATGTCAGGCACATTTCAATGCAATAAATAATTACAGCAACCACTATTTAATATAACTATCTGAATCAGCACATAAATTATAGTATCTTTATCAATTGTCTTGATGTCAGATCAAAGGCGGTTGGCACGCGTAATGGAAACTCGACCTGGCTTAATCAATGCAGCTGAATCTGTTATGCAAACTAACAACTTCACATCTCTCTCAGCCAACCACAAACTGCCTCAGCATCAGGTAGTGCGTATATATCCGGCTTCTCTCATTTCAAAAAATTCAAAAGAAAAGAAAAAAAGAGAGAGACGCAGGCCGAAGAAATGTTAGTCATATTCGGTGTCTTAAGGATGAAACTGTTTCATGTGTTTGCATATATATATATATATATATATATATATATATATATATAATTTATTTATTTTATTTTTTATTTTAATGTTCAACGTGATCTACAGATGGAGTATATTATTGCGAGGAGGAGGAGATACGGGGACAGAGTCTACCATCAAAGGTTCTCCTATTTGGGGCTGACAGAGCAGGAATGCAGGTGGACCACACGAATAATGCCTGGAATAGCCTACCGCCGTGTCTAATGTATTTGTCACTTAATTGTGTACTCCTATCCATGACAGAGGAACAGATTTATATCTGTCCCGTGAGGTGGTCCACGTGGTGACGCGCATCGTGGCCTCTGATGCGCTCCACGGTGGCTCCTGCGCTCTCCCAGTTGCTGTAAAAGTGACAGCGGCTCTGACCTTCTTCGCCACCAGGTCTTTCCAGCACACCGTGGCCTCGGTGTTGGGGATCAGTCAGACCGCTGTCAGTTTGGCTATACATGCAGTGTCTTCCAGTCTAGTCCGACATGCAAATGAGCACATCATTTTTCCATCAACACCTGAGAGCCAGCTGGAAACGAAGCGAGGTTTCTTGTTGAAATGTGGATTCCCTGGGGTCCTGGGAGCCATCGACTGACACATGTGCAGCTGCGCGCACCAGATACCCAAGCCATCACTTATGTGAACCGTAAGGGAGAACAATCCAATAATATCCAGGTGATTTGTGACTCGAATTGCCTGGTGACACACGTGTATGCCAATTTCCCTGGGTCTGCACATGATCCTGGTGAATTCTGCCATCCCTACAATCTTTCAGGGGGACCCCCCTCTGGATTGGTGGCTGCTAGGTGAGAATGGCTATCCACTTAAAACATGGTTGATGACGCCGTACATCACACCCACAACAAGAAGACAATGTGATTTTAACCGTGTTTTCAGTAGTGCTAGGTCAGTCAACGAACGTACTTTTGGACTACTCAAAATGCGTTTCAGACGTCTGGACCGTTCGGGTGGTTCATTAACATACAGCCCTCAGAGTGTCAGTGCATTCTCTGTGGCATGTTGCATGCTACACAACATAGCTGTACGCCATGGATGTCACTTTGACCTCACGCAGGAGACATTGCAGGACTTGAGACAGAGAGAGGTCGAACTGCATGTGCCGTATCAGCAGGGAGAGCAGCAGCGCGCACAGGAGAGAGACTGTATAATGAAGACACTGGACTTCATGGACTGCCGTGAAAGAACACATTTACTCAAAAACCTGGAACTGATACAATACATGCGATGCATTGTATACAGAGGAGAGCAGCATGGGAATAGTAGTCCTACTACTACTACACCTCCTCCTTTTAGATAGTCATATTCTTTTCAAATAAACTTATGGTAACTCAAGTGTGTTGTTTTCTTTTAAACAGTAGCTGCTCTGTTACTTTTTTTCCTTTACACAAACAACAGCATTGTACTTTTATCTAAACTTATCAACACTCCAAACTCGGTGTACTTAAACAATACTGCAGAACAGCATATGAATTTCTGTTCACTTAATGTTTAAACTCAATGTTCACAAGTCCAACCTGTCAGGGGGCTGTGAAACTCGACCTGACCTAGTACGGTCCCTGTGGGTCGAAGGTGACTTTTGTTTCTCCTAAGGAGACCCCTCTCAGTTTCTACAACATAGGACCTTGGAGTGTGGGCAGGGCTAAGGACTGCCCCGTAAGTTCCCTCCGTGGTAATCCAAACTCCCTGCCCAGATGTGAGTTCTGGCAGAGGTCTGGAGCGGTGTCTCCGATTGTAGTGAGTGGCCTGCTTACGCCTCCCCTCCTCATCCTTCCTGCGAAAATCTTGAAGGTCCGGCCACTTAGGATCTAGCTTGGCTGTAGGTTGGGGTTGGGCAGTTGGGCAGGCGAGAACCCATGCTCCAGTGGAGTCACTCTGTATGCCAGTAGTGCTCTGCTGTGGTTATTATCTTTTTTCCACAGGTTTTTGATGGTCCGAACCGCACACTCTGCTTCTCCATTTGCTTGAGGGTAACGTGGGCTGCTTGTGATGCACATGAACTGATAGTCTTTTGCAAACTGCCGGAATAGCTCAGATGAAAACTGCGGTCTGTTATCGGATATAACAGTCTCTGCAGTTCCATGCCTGGCAAAGGCCTCTTTAATAGCTCTGATGGTAACTTCAGCAGTAGTGTGCTTGAGCTCTGCAACCTCAATGTATCTGGAGAAAAAGTCCACTATCATAAGGTAATGTTTCTTAGACCACTCAAACAGATCCATACCAACCTTCTGCCACGGGCGGTTGGGGACTGGAGTTGGCAACAGCGGCTCTCGGTTCTGTATTCTATGTTTTTGACAGAGTTCGCACCTCTCCACCATTTGACCTATCTGGGCAGAGATGCCAGGTCACCTCACCGACTCTTTAGCTCTAGCTAGAGGGCTGCGTGGGCCTGAAATGTCGGCCCCAGCCCAGTCCAAGCCCATGGCATTCAAGCCCGGCCCTACCCTAGCCCGCCGAGTGAAAATTTACTTGGCCCGAGCCAGATGTTAGAATGGCCGTGTAGCGGTTGAAGAATTCAGTGCAAGAAGACACAGAGAGGGAGATAAGGTGTGCTAGTGATGTTACCGCTGATACCGAGGCTCCGAAGCCCGCTTCAAGCTCGACAGGGTATTTTTCTGAAGCACTGTGGCGGAGCTTGCTTCACATCGGGAAAAACCACGTGACTGATGACGTTCGACCCACTTTACTGCTTCATTCAGACTGAATCAGCTTACCGGTTTGGTTCGACAGGCGGAGATTTGAAACATTGCCGCTATTCAAATGTATTTAAGATGGATGAAACAGCGCTCTGTTATACATTTTTATTCAAAAATGATTATGCCAAAGTCGCTCAAGCACACCCAGTATACACCTAGCACAATCAAAAAACATTATACAATATGTTTTTTGGACTGAGTAAATATTTACCGGATTCAGTGAGGTTGTGGATGTAATTAATGTTATTATAATATAATATGAATTATTAAGGTAAGGAAGAAAAACAACAGACACGTGTAAGACAAAGTTAGATTTCAGCTTTATTTAAGTATTTTGCACAATACAACATCCTCGAAGTGCACACACAAGGTGCGTCAGCGTCACGTTTGCAAGACTGTACAACAGTCTCTGTGCCAGCAGATCTCACCCACGTGCTCAATGAATGAAGCTTCAAGTAGTGAACCCATTTTCAATACAAAGGTCCAAAAGGGTCCGAAGCTTCATAAAGCCTCGTTTGACCATCACTAAGGTGTGCCGGACCAGTAGTTTTTATTCACAATCAGGGGTACATTTTTGGCTGCAACACAAGAGCATGATATCACCAGCAGCACAGACAGATGTAAAATGGCGCCTTTTATACTGTGCCACAGGAAATGAGCCTTGGCAACTACCATTGACAGGGTGCTTTAAATGTTATAAACTGGCTCCCTCATCACACACACACACACATACAAAGTAGAAAAAGTAATAACATTTAAATCAGCACCCATCTACTGCTGTTTAACCCAGCATGATCCTCCAACATATTTACAATAAGTTATTAATGCACACCCTATGTGCCCAAATCCCCCCTCCTATCATATAACTTGGTCTCTCCCGGAACCTTTATATTGGTTTTTGTTGGCCTGGGGACTCTTTTGGCCTGAACACCCTGGAGCAGACAAGACAGGAAAGGTAAGTGCATGAACAAACAACTTAACTACTTTTCCTAATGATTGTACTCTAGCACTCGCTTCATTGCACAATATTTAAGCATGCCAGATATCTTGCACAAAAACCCGCATATAATTGCTGTTTGACAATTAAAATCTGTCTTGTCACCAGCTAATAGTTTCCCTTTTCTTTCAGGGCAAGCCATGTGCTCACTACCGAACCTGCTGAGACAACACAATCAAGGCTCATGTTTTTAAAGAAGGTTTTCAAAAATACCGCAATAAATATTCAATAAATATCATCAATAAATACAAGATACAAAAATGTGTAAATATGCAATGTGCAAAATGTTCTGTGCAAATCTTATCAGTAAAGTGCCAATGCTGTCAATAAAGTGCGAAGTGCCATTAAGATGCAAAGTTATTTGTTTAAAAAGTGTAATATGTAAAACCCCATGGTGCATTATTTACATGACTACAGCCACCCACTATAAGTAACGAAGTGCTCTTTGTTACACCAGACATAAGCCCGATGTCAATATCACAATGTGATGGCACATGTAACGCAAACACACCCTCGCACTCTTGATCACACACACACACTCACATTGTAGCTTTACAGGAATACCGCTGTCCTGGAGAATCAATCAGGCGAAACGGGAACGAACTCGAGTTGACAATTTAATGAACGAATAGCCTAGGCTATACTGCCCCAGTATCAAAATATAAGTACTAATAACAAAAATAAGAAATGTCTCTCTCGCTTAACGGCCAACAATATCAAACAATATCATAGTCTGCAGTGCCCACAAACTGAAACAACATCAGTGTAACTTAAACATACTGGGGGAGGGGGAACACAGGAAACTGAGACTCACCATCTGGCCGTTTGATGAGCAACACTAACAAAAATCTTCGCCAACCAGCAAAATCCGATGATGAGCAGCACAAGCACAAATCTTCGCTAACCGGCTAAATCCAATGAGTAACACAAAAACAAATTTTCGTCAAAACAACCAGGCAAAACTAGGCCACTTGCAGTTCATTCCACACTTGTTTATTTGTGTGCACTGTTCAGGAATAGAATGGCATCCACCGTTGACGGCTTTAGCGTTGTTCTCCTTTCTTCCAGTGCTCTCCCTGCGGTGCTGAATGCTCGCTCGCTGGAGCTGCTGGTTGCGGGTATGCTCAGCACATAGCGCGCAAGTATTGCTAGCATAGGCAGGGTTTTGTCGTGTTGTCGCCACCACCCAAGTAAATCTCGGTCATTACCTTCCATTGAGTGGTTAAGGTTGAGGTATATTTGAACTTCATCCACCATGTTATCATCCTCCCGGGCGACGTTCTCCCATTCCGATTCCAAGTCTGCCAAGGCTCTCTTTTTTTGCCGCCGGTGCTTCAGCGGCTGCCTCGCTTGCTGGCTCCGTGGTGTTAGGGCGATCATCAACACGAGCATAGTCGTCTGCTCTGAATCTTGTGCCCCAGCATTTGGCATCTTGGTGGACGGCATCTCTTTCAGTGTCACTGAACATCCGCAACTGGCTGAACTTGGGCCAGAGGAATATTGCAAGTTTGTGAAGTAGACAAATCTCAACTTTCTTCCTTATCCACTCCAGATGGCGCTCGCAGACGCTGGTCTGGTATGGGATGTCAGTGTTAATCGGCTGGCAATAACGTGTTAGCCTCCCGTGCCACAACACAACCAGATTCAAAGTTGGATAGCGATCGCCTTCCATCTCCCGTTGGGCTTCGTAAAAGGGACGTAGAAAGTCGACCATAAAGTCCAACACATCAGGGGATACGTCGTTGACGCACTGGATCTCTCCACGACTCTGCAGCTTCTCTCGTAGCTCAGGATATATTGCCTTGATGGACTCAAGAGTGAGAAACTGCGTACTGTAACATGTCTCTCTCATCTGTCTGACAGTCCTGGATAACTGGCTAGCCAGACCAGTTTGTTTCACCTACCGGACAAGTTTCTTTACAGTCAGTAGCGTTTCTGCCACCTCGGGAACTGTTTCAGCTAACTCTGTCACGTCGAGGGCATGTTGCACGACTGTATTGTAGACGTGATCTTGACAGTCAAGGCGCCGATACAGTGACAGTGCAGCAACAATATTGGAGCCCTGGTCTGTAACCCAGACGACCTTATTCATAATGGAGGCATCAAAGTCAAGGACTGACACCAGTTGCTGCTGCAGTTCCGTGCGAATATTGGTAGCTGTTTTGGCCTCATTGGAAGGGAACATAGTAGTGGTGAGTCCTGGATAACTGGCTAGCCAGACCAGTTTGTTTCACGTGCCGGACAAGTTTCTTTACAGTCAGGAGCGTTTCTGCCACCTCGGGAACTGTTTCAGCTAACTCTGTCACGTCGAGGGCATGTCGCACGACTGTATTGTAGACGTGATCTTGACAGTCAAGGCGCCGATACGGTGACAGCGCAGCAACAATATTGGAGCCCTGGTCTGTAACCCAGACGACCTTATTCATAATGGAGGCATCAAAGTCAAGGACTGACACCAGTTGCTGCTGCAGTTCCGTGCGAATATTGGTAGCTGTTTTAGCCTCATTGGAAGGGAACATAGTAGTGGTGAGTACTCTACACTTCAATTTGTAATCTGGATTGACAAAGTGGCATGTAATCGCCATGTAACTAACTTTCCGATAGTCATCCGACCACAAGTCAGTTGTCATACCAACATTAACAGAGCCCAGTACCTCTTTTATCTCTGCAACAAGCTTTTCCCTTTCTGTTGCTGCCTTAATGTGACATCGGCGAGATATAGTCGAAGGGTCAGGCAGTACTTTTTCAGCGGACAGACGTCCATGTGATGCTCCAATGTTAATTAGCTCCTGAGCTAATTTAGTGAATCCTGGTCCAGCCACTGTCCGAAATGGTCTGATGTCCTCACAGAAGAAATCCACACACTTATCGGTGACTTGCGATTTCACTTCAGATGGCACTGGCTTTGAGAAAAAGCTAGACACTGATAGCTGTTTTTGGCTTGTTTTAGCACTAGGCATGGCGCATCCACGGTCAATGTGCCTTTGCAGATGGGATGAGCCGGTTTTCTTGCTGTCGTACGCAAAGATAGTACTGCAGCTTCTGCACTGTACGTGTCCTATGGGTTGCTTCACTTCATTTATTGTGATGTCAAAATTATTCCACAATACAGCTTTTCCGGACTCATTTGGAACTTTAAAAAGCTTTGCTAGCTGTGATTTTATAGTGTCCATCCTGTTCAGAAACTCACCCGCTCTTCTCACTTCTGTCAGTTTTTATGGCGCTTTTTTAGTCACTTAGCTAGCGGCGTCAAGGTGTGCGCGCCTGTGCGTGTTGACTCTCAAGGGTCTTTCGAGTAGGCCTAGAAAAGCGCCATATGAATTTGATGTAGGCTAGCCTTTTCTGCGTGCGTGTGTAAAATGAAGCAAGACAGATACAACTTCATTTTCTTTTATTAAAAAGTGCCCGAGCCCGACCCGAACCCCACCTATGCGTAAAAAAACGGCCCGAGCCCGGCCCATAACCTGTTCATGCTGTCGGGCCCAGTCGGGCCCCGTCGGGCTTGCAGACCTCTAGCTCTAGCCCCACACTTTGAAATCCCTTGATGTCCTTCATGCAGGCGCTGTAGAATATCTGCTCTTAGGGATGGCGGAATCACCAGTCTTTCTCCTTTCAGGAGAAGGCCATGGGCGAGGTGAAAGTCAGTTCTGTCCTGCCAGTACAGCTTAATCCCTGGATCAAGGTCACATTTCTGTGGCCGTCCTTCGAGACAGTATTTTGTCACTTTTTTCATACGTCATCCTCTTTATCTGCGCCAGCCTTTTGTCTGTAGCAGGGAGACAAGCCACGGCACAGTCTACGAAAACTTCCACCTCCTTCTCCAGCTGAAGATTTCCTGCAGAGGGTGGACCCCCCAGTGGGGCTCTGGACAGGGTATCTGCTGTGACAAGGCTTTTTCTTGGAACATGGATGATGTTGTATGAGAATTGCAGCAGCCGCAGGCAAAATCTCAGGATCCGCAGTGGAAGATCATCCAAACCTCTAGTGCTCAGGAGTGGAACCAGGGGCTTATGGTCTGTCATTAATGTGAAATGTAGACCCAATAGGTACGATGTGAGTCTTTCACAAGCCCATGTGGCGGCCAGCGCCTCCTTTTCAATTTGCGCATAGTGCTTCTCCGTGTCCGTCAGTCCTCTTGAAATATAAGTCACTGGTCGCCATAAGCCGTCAGCCTGCTTCTGTGTGAGAATGGCTCCAATGCCATACAGCGATAGGTCCGCGGCAACTCTTGTTTCTGCAGTTTTGGAATGCAGCGCAAGCAACTCCGGAGAACTTAGTATTTCTTTCAGTTTCAGGCTGTCTCCTGGGGCTCTGCCTATATCCACTCATTTCTTCCTTTCTCCAATTCATTCAGTGGCGTGGTTATTGTGGCCAGCTGGGGCATAAACTTTGCAAGGTAGTTAGCCATGCCTATGAGACGGCGCACATCTTCCATGCATGTAGGCTGCGGCAGCTGTTGGACTGCCTTTACCTTATTCGGGTCCGGCTCAATGCCATTCGCGGAAACTTTGTGACCCACAAACATGATTTCTTTCTTTGCAAATTCACATTTTTCATTCAAAGTGAGACCCTCGTGTTGCAACTTCTGGAGCACACGATGCAGTCTCTGGTCGTGCTCATGTCTCTCTCTGCCATACACAAGAATATCATCAGTGTGACAGATCACTCCCTCGAAATCCTCCAGCATTTGAGACATTCTCCTCTGAAAATGTTCAGGGGCAGATGCTATGCCGAAAGAGAGTCGGTTGAATTGGTATCTCCCAAAGGGAGTGATGAAAGTTGTGAGAGGTCTTGACTCGGTTGTGAGAGGGATTTGCCAAAAGCCGGATCGGGCATCTAATTTTGTAAACACTTTAGCATCCTTCATGATTGCTAGTGTTTGATCCACTGCTGGGAGGATATGGCGTTCCCTTTTCACAACAGCATTCAGGGGTGTGAGATTGACACATATCCTGGGTGGCTTTTTCCCCGGTTTTGGAATGACAACCATACCTGAACACCATGCTGTCGTTTCCATAACTTTTGAAATTACACCCATCTCCTCCATTCTGTTCAGCTCGGCATGCACTGCATCTCTGAGCGGCAGAGGAACACGTCGGGGAGCAGAGAGGGCAACGGGCGTGGCTCCATCTTCCAGCTTTATGTGGTAAGGCTCCTTTAGCTTGCCTAAACCCTGGAAAACCTTCTGATAAACTGCCCTGAAGTCAGTTTCACCTCTTACGACTGTCTACTCTGTACACAAGCCCTAATGCCTCACACGCTGGTCTGCTTAACAGCAGCTGTACTAGCCTTGACACAAGGTAAATATTCTACAGGGTACTGCGCCATTTTGCAGCCATTTCTGCTTTAAAGCAGCCTTTCACTTTAAGTGGGTATCTACTTGGACCCAAGAGTGTCTTTTTCAGTGTGAGCAGCTCCCCATCTCGTTCCGGTTTGTACAGCCTTTCTGGAATAGATGTAACGTCCGCCCCGGTGTCAAGTTTGAAATCAACATTTTCACCATTTATCTGGATTTTTTCTATCCACGGGTCTGATGTCCCTGTTCCTATTTCTCCAAGGAACACATATTCCTCGCTGTCTGTGTCATCTTGATTTTCAGTGACCTCACGTAACCCTTCTGCTACACCTGTACGACACACCGCAGCGGAATGCCCCTTCTTCTGGTACTTTCGGCAGTCAACATTTCTGGCTGGACAGTCTTTCCAGGAATGCTTGTTCTTTCGTCCACACCAGCCGCACTCTTTTTCACTTTGACTGTCTGGCTTTTGCTCTTTCTTTGAATTTTTCCATGTCTTTTTATTTTCTTGTTTTATCTTTGTCCGCACGGCATCCATGTTTAATATTTTTTCCTCCATGGCATAGTTATGTAATATCGTTTGCTGTTTCTTCACAGTTTCGCTTCGTCTCACTTTTTGTATTGCTTTTGCGAGTGTTAACTCAGAGTCCAATTGCAGTTGTTCTGACAGCCTTTTGTCCCTAATCCCAACTACAATTCTGTCCCTTATGAGTTCGTCTTTCAGCATGCCAAAGCTGCAATTTTCTCTTGTATGAGGTCTTAACGGCCATCTGGGAGGGGCGGGGGGCACGGTTGTCCCCGGCGTTGTGAGGAGGCGTTTGGCGGCATCCGCCAGCCTTTCTAGGCTGGCTTTGATACCACGGAGCCAGGAATTTATTGTCCCCAGTTCCCTCTCCAGCATCTCGAAGCCCCCCTGCTGGATGTCCAGGAAGGGCTGGTCCTGGCTCTGTACAGTGGCCCGTCTCCGGCCGCGTCTGCCCGTGTGGCGCCGTCTCCCTCCGGGACCTCACCTCCTCTGTCCCCGGATTGGCCACCTCCTCTGTCCCCGGATCGCCTACCTCCTCTGTCCCCGGATCGCCCACCTCCTCTGTCCCCGGATCGCCCACCTCCTCTGTCCCCGGATCGCCATCCTGTCCTCCTCCTCCTTTTCCTGCCGCTGCTGGGTTGCCAGTGGATCTGATAGAATTAAATGCAGAAGCTGGTTATTGTTGTGAATAAACGGTTATAATCAAAGGTATTCAGATCTTTTATTTTGAGTAATCCGGAGTTACATGCCAAAATGATGATAATTGGGGAAGACACGTTCATTTCACATGCAAACACTAATGACAAGGGTCAGACCACGTGAGTAGTGAGTATATATTTGGCATCTCTCATCTCGGAAAATTCAGAAAAAAAGAGAGACGCTTGGCAATGCGTCCTTTACGCACAGGTGCTTCTGATTTCATCCCCGTCACGCTTGGTATTTGTTTATGTTGTGATCTGTGCACACTACTTATCTTTATTATGCGGGGTTTAAATATAGGTTACTAAATATGAGTGTCTTTATTAGTGGGAAAATATTTTTGCCTTACCCGTAATGCCAACCTCAATCCCACCAAAGTCCTTGAGACTGACGGCTCAGAGGGTGGAGGACGCAATGTTCTCCGCCGAGCTCATGGCCACGCTGGTGGATGGGCCGCCTCCGGTGGCCATTGTCTGCCTCCGGTGCTGTAAGAGCTTTTGTTTGGCCCTTCTTCTTACATCATTGAACTGTTTTTTACACTGGGCAGCGGTTCTCAGTATGTCAGGACAAACCTGATTATCAATATTAGCAATCTCCTCCCAGGCCCCTTTTGCACCATCAGCCCGTGGAGGTCTGTTCGCGTGACCATATATTCGGCCACTGCGAGCTTGAACCTCCCGGACCAGAACATCAGTTTCCTCCTGACAGAAGTTTGGCCGTCTGGTGTTGCTGGTGTTGCTTTATCCATGTCGAACGAAATTTACACTGCAGCTCGCCCATGGCGCAGTTAAAGGTGAGGAGAGGAGCTCATTTGATTGGTGAAGATTTGACTCGGCTGTGTTAAACCCACTCACGCCTATCTCCTCCCTCTTTGCCACTTGCGCCGGCAGGAGGGACGGAGGCGGGACAGAGGAGTACTTGGGCCGGGCATGAAATTGCAAAATGCACCTGGATACACCCCGTTGGCGCGGCACTCCCCCCATTTGCTCTGCTGCGCCTAGTCAACGAATTTAAAACCCCTTATTTGTAACATTGAGGGTGAAATTAGTATTTTGACACTTTGATCCTTCGAACCTCCCATTCCCAGGGTGCAGTTATGTAAATGTCTGGTTGATGACCCTGTGGCATTGTCCCGCGTAAGGTAAGTTCGGGAAGGTTGTTTTAGGGTGAATTGGAGGACACCCTAATTGATATGCTCCCACGGCCCTGAAATATCTCGGCCAGATGCAGGTGCCCTTAAGACAATGGGGACGTAAATTTACCAGAGTCCCACGTCTGTGAGAAAGAGGATGAGTTTAGTGCTCTCTGCGTTTCACGGCCCATAAGTGTCTCTGCCAGGATGCAGGTGCCATTAAGATAAGTTTACAGGAGTCATGCGTCTGTGACAAAGTGCACATAGTTCTCCCTGCCTTTCCAGCGCGGCTTACAGTGCATTTAAATCAGTGTAATTCAAAATTGTATGAAGGTGTTTCAAATGGTCTTTTATTTAGTTTTGATCAGGAAGCGCAGGAAAGATTGCCTGATGTGCCGAAAAGGTAGCGCAGAAGTTCCAGAGCAGTTTATCTTTTGTAAAGCGTGGGCCTAATAAATTGTTTTTCTGTTCTGAATTTAGCCCTTTATTTTGTCACTGTAATTTCGCATGGGGAGGGAAGCTGTGTCTTCAATTGCCAATGGATTATTACTATAATTAGAAAACCTGTCAATAAAGGAAAATAATTGAGAACTAATTGAGAACCCCCCCTTCTGGGACATTCAGATACTTTTTTGTTCAAACCTCTCTTTGTAGCAGTTGATGATCGTATGGCATTAAGATAAAGATTTGTATTGTTTTTGTCACATATATGAAACACACTGGCTCCTCTCTGTCAGCAGCAAAGAAGAGAGATGCCCCCTGCAGGTACCTCCTGGCCCTGCTTGCTGTGCTGTGCATTGCGCTCCTTGGAGGCCTAATTGCACTGGGGGTCCTGAGTGAGTTTCACTTCACCTTTCCTTTGGATACATTCTTTCCAGAGTATTGCAGGGTCATTCTCAAGCTTCATTTCTCATGGTATCGTTCTATTTAAGTCTCATTTGGAGGGCAATTGGTTTTGTTGCAAAAGTAGAGTAAAAAAACAGGAACATGAAATAAGTTCAAGAATTAGTTACTAGTTAAATACTGTCTAGGTTGACTAGCTACAGGTCAGATTCCCTGGAAGAAGAGAACAGCAAACTGTCCGTGTCTCTGTCTGCTATGAAGCAGAAGCTTGGGGGTAATTCTAAAGCAAAGGCCCGGCGGCTGGTGCAGTGGATGTGTAGCTCACATTGAAAATGCCAAATTTTAAAAGTCTATTAATAATTCTTCTATTTTGATGGACTTAGCGACATCCTGCGGCTACAGTCAGTCTCAAAAATTTGCATTTGGACTCCAAGTCCACGAGTTCTGTTCAAATTTAAGTAATTTAATTTTTGATTTTGTTATTGAAGATGTGGTGTATTTAAAGAGAGAGTATTGCTGCAGCCTACAAAAAATGTCATCTGACATTGTAATATTGAGCCACATAATTTTGATGGTACTTTTTAAATTACGCTGTGATCTTCATGCTACATTCTGTTCATACATCAGACATCTGCAAACTGCTGACTATCTAGCTTGAAACATGTCATAGAATTTTAAAAAGTGTTAACATTGCACCAACAGTGCATGCATGACTCATTGAGAACAGCAGACAAAGGAGAAATTGATGAACACATTGCTACAATATTGCTACTAACCATGCTGCCTCAGCATGTGTTAAGCCCCCGTCACACTTATTAAAAATCAGCAAGAATCAAGCAGAACCAGCCGGAATGAAGAATTTGCGCAACATTCTAGCAGGAATTTCAAATTGACCAAAATTCTTACAGCTTTGAAAGAATGCCATTCAAATACTGAGAATGCACTTCGAACCCGCTTCAAATGATTCTTGCACATTCTGGGTGTATTAACTCTCGAATTCAGCTTGAATGTACTTGGAACACTGGAGGAATATTTAGAATGCTGTCAGAATGCAGTCAGAATATTTAGAATACACTTTGAATGCTGTACGAGTGCGGTTCAATTGCTGCCTGAACTCCACCCGAAGTCTGGTTGGAAGGTGCCTCGAATGCTGTACAAATTCACCTAGAATGCAGTCAGAACGCTCCCGGAATGGCCGCCGAATATGGTTGGAACGTCCAAGAATTCAAACAGAATGCAGCTCGAATACTCAGAATGTACTTAGAATGTAACACGAGTGTCTCATATGCGTTGATTGAGTAATTGCTAACTACAGCAGGGGAACGTAAATATGCCACTAAAACTGACGCCGAATGCGTGAGAGTTTACAGGTATGCGTTATTAATGAAAACTGGCCACACCTGATAATGTTGAGAGTTTTCGGAGTTTCTTTAATGGTAATTTAAATGAATGATTCTGAAACAGATCATAAACAATCATTATTTTTAAGCCAGTTCACCAGCCGCCACTGATTCCAGCGGCAATCGAAAGATTCCAACGGCATTCGAAGCACATTCCAGCTGAATTGTTTTAATATCGAAACAGATTCCTGCAGCAATCGAAATGCATTCGAGGTGCATTCTGGCTCATTAGAGGCACATTCTGGCAGGATTTGACGTGGGTTGCCGTTTCGATTCTCCCTCGAATGCAATCAGAATGTATTGAATGCTGTTGGAATGCCGTAAGAATATTTATAATGCAGTCAGAGCACAGTAAGAATACACTTCGGATGCTGTTCGATATTTCTCCACTTTGAATGCACCTGGAAAGTGTTGAGCATGAGCAAAACATTCGGGCCAGCCACAAGAACGGGCCCGAACATTTGGAATGCACTCAAAATGCAGTTAGAATGTTTAGAACACACTTCGAATATCCAGGAATATACAAAGAATTTTCATTCCGACGGCATTCCGGCTCATTCTGCCTCTAGTGTGACTAGGGTTTTACGCATGGTACCCAAAGATGGCATTAGGGTGCCAGGGCAAGGATTGGAGTTGAGGACCCAAGTGCAGAGATGTGAATTTTATTAAAAAATAAAAGCGAGGAGAAACAAAAACAAATATAGCTGCAAGCAGCAATGGGGTGGCCTAGCAGCGTAGCAGGTCAGCCCGGGTGATCACGGTAACATGGTTGAACTGTCAGATACATCACTGTTTGCACAGTTGAGAAATTTAAGATTAAATCACCACTAATCGACAGTTATGTGCCTGTTTCCTGTTTCACAGATTCACCATCAATTTTTATTGGTTTTGAGGATTAATGACCAACAGCTTCATGAGCCAATATAGAGATGAGGTCCTGAGTTCAACTGATGAGTTTGGTTTGGTTATTTGAAAGTGTTGCTAAGATATGACTTCACTTCCTGTGACTTGAATATTTGCCAGGGGTCAAAGGTCACCAAATTAAATAGGTCTTCTCCAGACCGTGTTGTAATGTCCTTATACCAAGTTTTGTGTTGATATTACAAAGCATTGCTGAGATATGGGCCTACTTCCTGTTTGGTGGCTTCTCTGATAATTTCAATTGGCTGTTATGGCCAAATGGTTTGGAATTGAGATCCCAAACTCAACGGACTTCTCAGGCTTGGTCTGGAGATCATGTGAACCAAGTTTTGTAATGATCAGATAAAGCTTGTAATTTCTGTAAATTTAAGCGCATTTTGGACAAAATTCAAAATGGCCGCCAAATTCTGATGCATACATACACAGTCTTCTAGAATCTGTCTAGGGGTGTCCGACAGCATCAGCCAACACTGGAGTTAAGGCTTAACTCCTAACACATCAAGAGATATCAGCTAAAAAATGTTTTTGCTAAATATAGCACCCCCCAGAGGTCAAAGCTCACGTAATTTTTTGTGCCTCTCCAGGGGCAGGTCTTGAGACTAGGAACTAAGTTTGGGTTTGATTCGTCAAAGAATTGCTGAGATAAGGCCTCACGTCCTGTTTGGCGGATTTGCAGTCGATTTCGATTGGCTGTTACAGCCAAACGGTTTGAATATGAGATACCAAGCTCCAGAGACTTCTCAGGCTTGGTCTGCCAATCATGCTTGCCAAGTTTCGTAATGATCGGACAAACTTTGTAATTTCTGTAAATTTAAGCAAATTTTGGACAAAATCAAAATGGCCACCAAATTCTGGTGCATTTTTACACAGACTTCTAGGACTTGCTTGAGGATGTCCAACAGCATCAGTACACAGTGGAATTAAGGCTTTATTCCATAAAGATCAAGAGATATCCACCAAAACATGTTTTTGCCATTTATAGCGCCCCCCAGAGGACAAAGGTCACGGTCTTTTTTGGGCCTTGCCAGGGGCAGGTCTTTAGTCTATTTACCAAGTTTGGTGCTGATAGTCTAAGGGTTGCTGAGATACGGCCTCACATCCTGTTTGGCGGATTCGCCACCAAATTTCATTGGCTAATACAGGCAGATGGTTTTGAATATCTAAACGGCTTTTAGTATCGTTTGTGCGGCTCAGTCTGCAGATTCTATGAAACATGTTAAGCTCAAATTGGACAAAATTTGTGATCTGTGAAACTTTTGAAAGCTTTTCTCTAAAATTCAAAATGGCGGAAAATCCAATTGGGTGCAAAAGACGACATAGGATTCGTTGAACTCGGTGTGACCCAAGGATTACAACGATACCTCATTTCTGGAAATCGGAAGAACGGGTCAGAAGTTATGAAGGTGAATACAGGTCAAAATTTGACCTGTTGGTGGCGATAGAACTTTTGAGCTAGGGGCATGAAATTTGGTGTGCTTGATCATGGTACTTTTCTGAATGAGGATGCCAAATGTCAACATTTAGTTATGTACAGTTGTGTAATTTTTGTAAATTTAAGCAAATTTTGGACAAAATTCAAAATGTCGATTCGCTTCGCTGTCGATTTTGATTTGCTGTTACGGCCAATCGGTTTGGAGTTGAGATACCAAGCTCCAGGGACTTCTCAGGCTTGGTCTGATGATCATGTTTGCCTAGTTTCGTAAGGATCGAACAAACTTTGTAATTTCTGTAAATTTAAGCACATTTTGGACAAAATTTAAAATGGCCACCAAACTCGGGTGCATTTTTACACAGACTTCTAGGTTTTGCTCAGGGATATCCAACAGCATCAGATGACACTAAAATTAAGGCTTTATTCTAAAAAGATCAAGAGATATCTGCGAAAACATGTTTTTGCCATTTATAGCGCCCCCCAGGGGACAAAGGTGACGGTCTTTTTAAAGCCTCGCCAGGGGTAGGACTTTAGACTAATTACCAAGTTTGGTGTTGATATGTCAAAGGGTGGCTTAGATATGGCCTCACTTCCTGTTTGGCAGCTTTGCCGCCAAATTTTATTGGAAATTTCAGGCAAACGATTTTGAAAATTGAAACGGATTTTAGTATCGTTTGTGCGGCTCGGTCTGCAGATTCCATATACCATGTTTCGCACAAAATTTTTGACTCGGGAAACTTTTGAAAGGTTTTTGCCAAAATTCAAAATGGCGGAAAATGCAATTGGGCACCAAAGACTTCATAGGATTCGTTGAATTTGGAGTGACCCAAGGATTCCAACGATTCCTCATTTCTGGAAATCAGATGAACTGGTCAGAAGTTATGAAGGTAAATGTAGGTCAAACTTTGACCTGTTGGTGGCGCTAGAGCTTTTGAGCTAGGGGCATGAAATTTGGTGGGCTTGATCATGGTAAATCTCTGAATGAGTATGACAAATTTCAACATTTAGCCATGTATGGTTGTGTAATTTCTGTAAATTTATGCAAATTTTGGATAAAATTCAAAATGGCCGCCAAATTCTGAGGCTTACATAGACAATCTTCTAGGATATGCCTAGGGATGTCCAACAGCATCAGGAGACACTGGAATTAAGGCGTTATTCCAAACAGATCAAGAGATATCAGCTAAAACATGTTTTTGCTGTTTATAGCGCCCCCTAGAGGTCAAACGTCACAGAATTTTTTGTGCATCGCCAAGGGCAGGTATTGAAAACATGTACCAAGTTTGGGATTGATAATTCCAAGCGTTGCTGAGATATGGCCTCACATCCTGTTTGGCAGCTTTGCCGCCAAATTTTATTGGCTGTTACAGGCAAACAGTTTTCAATATCGAAACGACTTTTGGTATCGTTTGTGCGAACCGGTCTGCAGATTCAATCTACCACGTTTCGCTCAAATCGGACAAAATTTGTGACCCGTGAAACTTTTCAAAGGTTTTTGCTAAAGTTCAAAATGGCGCAAAATCCAATTGGGCGACAAAGACGAGATAGGATTAGTTGAACTCGGAGTTACCCAATGATTTCAATGAAACCTGAAATCTGGAAATAGGATGAAAGGGTCAGAAGTTATGAAGGTGAATATAGGTCAAAACCTGTTGGTGGCGCTAGAGTTTTTGAGCTAGGGGCATTAAATTTGGTATGCTTGATCAGGGTACTTTTCTGAATGAGTCTGCCAAATTTCAATATTTACCCATGTACGGTTGTGTAATTTCTGTAAATTTATGCAAATTTTGGACAAAATTCAAAATGGCCGCCACATTCTGATGCGTACATACACAATCTTCTGGAATATGCCTAGGGATGTCCAACAGCATCAGGAGCCACTGGAATTAAGGTGTTACTCCAAACAGATCAAGAAATATCAGCTAAAACATGTTTTTGCTATTTATAGCGCCCCCTAGAGGTCAAACGTCTCAGAATTTTTCATGCCACCCCAGGAGCAGGTACTAAGACTATATACTAAGTTTGGGGTTGATACATTGAAGCCTTGCTGAGATATGGCCTCACTTCCTGTTTGGCGGCTTTGCCGCCAAATTTCATTGGCTGTTACAGGCAAACGGTTTTGAATATTGAAATGGCTTTTAGTATCGTTTGTGCGGATTGGTCTGCAGATTCTATGAGCCACGTTTCGCTTAAATTGGACAAAATTTGTGACCCGTGAAACTTTTGAAAGGTTTTCGCTAAAATTCAAAATAATGGAAAATCCAATATGGCAGAAAATGACGTAATAGGGTGCGTTGAACTCGGCTTGGCCCAACGATTCCAACGCTACCTCATATTTGAAAATCGGATGAACGGGTCAGAAGTTATGAAGGTAAATGTATGTCAAACTTTGACCTGTTGGTGGCGCTAGAGCTTCTGAGCAAGGAGCATGAAAATTGGTGTGAGCGATAAGGGGACTGTCTTGAACAAGATTGCCAAATCATTTGCATTTTCCCATGTACGGTTCTTGGGGCTGCCATAGACTTCAATGGCGGAAGAAAGCGGAAACATAATAATAATAATAATAATAAGAAGAAGAAGAAGAAGAAGAAGAAGAAGAAGAAGAAAAGGTAGAAACACAATGGTTGCCTTTGCAGCTTCGCTGCTAGGCCACCAAATATAGCTGCAAGCAGCAATGGGGTGGCCTAGCAGCGTAGCAGGTCAGCCCGCGGGACCACAGTAACATGGTTGAACTGTCAGATATACCACTGTTTACACAGTTGAGACATTTAAGATTAAATCACCACTAATCTACAGAGTTATGTGCCTGTTTCCTGTTTTACAGATTCACCATCAATTTTGATTGGTCTTGAGGATTTATGACCAACAACTTTATGAGGCAATATAGAAATGAGGTCCGGAGTTCAACTGATGAGTTTGGTTTTGTTATTTGAAAGTGATGCTAAGATATGACTTCACTTCCTGTGACTTGAATATTTGCCAGGGGTCAAAGGTCATCAATTTAAATAGTTCTTCTCCAGACTGTGTTGTATGTCCTTAAACCAAGTTTTGTGTTGATATACCAAAATCATTGCTGATATATGGGCCTACTTCCTGTTTGGCAGCTTCTCAGTTGATTTTGATTGGCTGTTATGGCCAAACGGTTTGGATTTGAGATACCAAACTCAACGGACATCTCAGGCTTGGTCTGTAGATCATGTGAGCCAAGCTTCGTATAATAGGACAGAGCTTGTAATTTCTGTAAATTTAACTGCATTTTGGACAAAATGCAAGAGGGCCGCCTAATTCTGATGCTTACTTTCACAGTCTTCTAGGATCAGTCTAGGGATGTCCAACAGCATCAGCAGACACTGGAATTATAGCTTTAGTCCAAACAGAACAGAAGATATCAGCTAAAAAATGTTTTTGCAATTGATAGCGCCCCCCAGAGGTCAAAGCTAACAGAATTTTTTATGCCTCCTCAGGGGCAGGTCTTGAGACTATGTACCAAGTTTGGGGTTGATTCGTCTAAGCGTTGTTCAGATAACGCCTCACATCCTGATTGGCGGCTTCGCTGTCACTTTCGCTTGGCTGTTACGGCCAATTGGTTTGGATTAGAGATACCAAGCTAAAGGGACTTCTCAGGCTTGGTCGCTAGATCATGTTTGCCAAGTTTCATAATGATCGGACAAACTTTGTAATTTCAGTAAATTTATGCAAATTTTGGATAAAATTAAAAATGGCCGCCAAACTCTGATGCACTTTAAGAAAGACTTCTAGACATTGCTTAGGGATGTCCAATAGCATCAGTAGACACTAGAAATAAGGCTTTATTCTAAAAAGATCAAGAGATATCCGCAAAAACATGTTTTTGCCATTTATAGCGCCCCCCTGAGGACAAAGGTCACCGTCTTTTTTGGGCCTTGCCATGGGCAGCAATTTAGACAAATTATCAAGTTTGGTGTTGATATAACTTAGGGTTGCTTAGATATGGCCTCACATCCTGTTTGGCGGTTTTGCCGCCAAATTTCATTAGCTATTTCGGGCAAACAATTTTGAAATTTGACACGTCTTTTAGTATCGTTTGTGCGGCTCGGTCTGCAGATTCTATGAACCATGTTTCAATCAAATTGGACATAATTTATGACCTGTGAAACTTTTGAAAGGTTTTCGTTAAAATTCAAAATGGCAGAAAATTCCTTTGGGCGCCAAAGACGAGATAGCATGCGTTCAACTCGAATTGGCCCAAGGATTCCAACGGTACCTCATTTGTGAAAATCAGATGAAAGGTTCAGAAGTTATGAAGGTGAATGTAAGTCAAAATTTGACCTGTTGTTGGCGCAAGAGCTTTTGAGCTAGGGGCATGAAATTTGGTGTGCTTGATCATGGTAAATCTCTGAATGAGAAGGCCAAATTTCAACATTTACACATGTACGGTTGTGTAATTTCTGTAAATTTATGCAAATTTTGGAAAAAATTCAAAATGGCCGAGAAATTCTGATGCCTACATGCACAATCTTCTGGAATATGCCTAGGGATGTCTAACAGCATCAGCAGACACTGGAATTAAGGCGTTACTCAAAACAGATCAAGAGATATCAGCTAAAACATGTTTTTGCTATTTATAGCGCCCCCTAGAGGTCAAACGTCACAGAATTTTTTGTGCCTCGCCAGGGGCAGGTATTGAAAACATGTACCGAGTTTGGGGTTGATAGGACCAAGCGTTGCTGAGATACGGCCTCACATCCTGTTTGGTGGCTTCGCCGCCAAATTTTATTGGCTGTTACGGGCAAACAGTTTTGAATATCGAAACGGCTTTTAGTATTGTTTGTGCAGATCGGTCTGCAAAATTGATGTACCATGTTTAGCTTAAATCAGACAAAATTTGTGACCCGTGAAACTTTTGAAAGGTTTTTGCTAAAATTCAAAATGGCGGAAAATCCAATAAGGTGGAAAAGACTTCATAGGGTGCGTTGAACTCAGCTTGGCCCAAGGATTTAAACGGTCTCTCACTTGTGAAAATCGGATGAAAGGGTCAGAAGTTATGAGGGTAAATGTATGTCAAATTTTGACCTGTTGGTGGCACTAGAGCTTCTTAGCAAGGGGCATGAAAATTGGTGTAAGTGATTAGAGGACTGTCCTGAACAAGTTTGCCAAATCAATTACATTTTCCCGGGTACGGTTTTTGGGGCTGCCATAGACTTCAATAGCAGAAGAAAGCGGAAGCATAATAATAATAATAATAATAATAATAATAATAATAACTAGAACTGCAAGCAGTTATGAAAGGGGTCCAAGCCTCCCTACACGACTCGGCACCCAGGTCTCGCGGAGGCCACGGAATGCAAATAGATCTATTTCGTTACCAGGAGGTACATTGACTCCATATCATGTTCACCAAATTTCATGCGAATCCGATCAACTTTCATGTCACTTGATGTTTCTCTGTTTATAGCGCCCCCTATTGGCCAATTTGGGCCAAATTTGGCACAGAGCCTCTGGTTGATCCCTGAAGCAAATGAATAGAGTTTGATGTTGATAGCTTTGACTTTGACACAAATATGCAATAGTATGTGTTTTTTAGTTAGCAGAAAAAAATTGTTTATTTATAAGTACCGCATTTTTTGGAGTAGCAAAATTCTTTTGATAACTTTTGATCAGGTAGGTCTGGAGATTGTATGTGCAAAGTTTTGTGCAGATGTAACTTAAACAGTAGGAGGAGTTCGAAAAAGTAGGTTTTTGATGTGTAGTGACTTAGAAAGAGAAATATGCTGTGGCAGTGGACGTGGCCTATGTCAGAAGATGCGACTCTATTTGGGGAACACATGGATATAAAGTTTATGAAGATGTGATTTAAAATGTGGAAGTTACAGGCCAAAATGCGTTTGCATCCATTACAGCGCCACCTAGTGGAGTAGACAAACAATTTTTGGAAAAGGTGGTCAGTGTGCTATTCTATATATACTGTGTAAATTTCACAGCCCTCAGCATAATACTTGAGCTGAAATAAAAGTTTTTTGTTTATCTTGTAATAAGCCACGCCCACTTTGACCAGTTGTGATGAACTTCTAGATTTGGCCTCGGGAGTGACCCAGCATCATACCCAGCAAATTTGGTAAAAATCGGTGATGCCATTTAAGAGATATAAATTTCCCATATTTGGAGTGCCCCCTAGTGGCCAAAATTAGCCAAATTTGCCTCATACCCCCAAAGTCACATGCCAACTAAGGATCTCAGATTTGGTGTAGTTAACATTTATATTGACCAAGATATGCAACTATTAGCGTTGCTATAGCTAGCTTGAAAACTTTATTCGTAAATAATTTGCGCATATTTTGACCAAACAAAGTTCTTGTGATAAATTTAGATCAGGTCCAGCTAAAGAGTGTACGAGCCAAATTTCACCCTGAACGGACAAAACCCCAAGGAGGAGTTTGAAAAAGTACGTATTCCAGGTTTCGCGATTTTGCGAAAAAAAATTACAGGTGGAAATGGGTGTGGCCCAGCCCATGTGATTCAGAGCTACTTATGGAATCTGTGGATATGAGGTTTTTGAATGTGCGACATATGATGTGGGAGTTATAGCCCAAAACGCGTTGCCCTTGGTTATAGCGCCCCCTGCTGGCGGACATACGTAAATTTTTGCGTCTGAGGTGAGTGCAGGGGTATGGACCAACCCTCCAAATTGCAGCATCCTCCCTAGCACGGTTTAGCCTGCAGCACCACTTTTATCTACGGAAAAATAAAAATAACTATACTCAGTCAAAAAAGAAACTTCACACTCATAAATTTCTAAATATTTTCTTGAAACTTAATACAAGAGATATTATTATTATTATTAGGGGTAAATGCGTTGTCAAAGATATCATGACACACAGCAACTCCGACGTGCACAAGCATGCAGCACGTCGCGAGCATACATCAAGGTAAAAGCATGTTTCCTCGTGTTCCTAGTCACGTGACCTTATGAGACACGTGCAATTGAGCCCACATTAGCACGGTAGAGTGACATCTCGGAAAAACAAGTTCTTACAGTCAATTATCCGTTGATTTGCAATGCCACGACTGTCAAACATTCAACGTGAACGTGCCATTGGCATGCTGAATACGGGAATGTCGGTCACTGACGTTGCCAGGGTTATGGGATGCAGTCGACGGACTATCCATGATCTTCGGACACGTCTCCAACATACTGGCACCACAGCAGACCGACCTCGTTCGGGTAGACCACGTGTGACGACACAAGCAGAAGACCGACAAATCGTCTTACGTGATTTGCATAATCGATTTCTCACTGCAACGTCCACTAGGAATGAATTGTTTAGAGGTCGTGTGACTGCCCAAACCATACGTAATCGCCTGCGCACTGCTCGTCTCCATGCACGTTGGCCATATCGTGGACCAATTTTAACCCAGTTACACCGACGTCAACGGCTTCTCTGGGCACAACGACATCTGAGATGGACTCAGCGTGATTGGAATAGGGTCGTTTTTAGTGACGAATCCAGATTCACTTTGCACTTCGCTGATGGGAGAGTTAGAGTTTCGAGGAGACGCGGTGAACGCAACGCCCAGTGTTGTGTGCAGGAAGTGGACCGTTTTGGGG
The DNA here is from genome assembly GCA_029692085.1 of Gymnothorax javanicus. Lineage (NCBI taxonomy): Eukaryota > Metazoa > Chordata > Actinopteri > Anguilliformes > Muraenidae > Gymnothorax > Gymnothorax javanicus. Next base: position 115,965,421 of record CM056197.1, on the reverse strand, counting down.
GCGGTAGTGCTATGGTTTGGGGTGCCTTTAATGGTCCTGAAAATTTCCCGACTGATGGTCGTTCAAGGAAACCTAACTGCTGCAGGATACAGAGATCAAGTGCTCATTCCAGAGCTTTTGCCATTCATGACAGCTCATGGCCCAGGTCTGACATTCCAACACGATAATGCCAGACCTCATACGGCCAATTTAATGCGGAATTTTCTTAGGAATGCTGGCATCAATGTCATGGAGTGGCCCTCAAGGTCTCCCAACCTTAATCCCATACAACATGTATGGGATGTGTTGGGCAGAAGACTCCGTCAAGTAAGGAACCCTCCACAGAATTTGCAGGAACTTGGTGCCATGTTGGTTTAATTATGGCGATGCATCCCCCAAGCTGTGTTCAGACGCATCATTCAATCCATGAGGAGACGTTGTGTCGCAGTTGTGAACGCTCATGGAGGGCATACGCGCTATTGACATGCTTTCATCAAGTTATAACTTACCATTTTTATTCTCTTACATTTCCGTAGCATTTCCGGTGGAACTGGTTACATTATGAACATGATTTTTATGGTACACCGTCCTTAATGGGTACAGAATGGAATTAAATCATTATTTAAAACCACTTTTCTTGTATGTTCAACTTATCGCCCTCCAAACGAGTGTGAAGTTTCTTTTTTGACTGAGTATATAATAATAATAACTAGAACTGCAAGCAGTTATGAAAGGGGGCCAAGCCTCCCTGCGCTACTTGGCATCCAGGTCTCGCGGAGCCCCAGAATGCAAAAAGTTCTATTTCGTTACCAGGAGGTACATTGACTCCATATCATGCTCACCAAATTTCATGCGAATCCGATCAACTTTCATGTCACTTGATGTTTCTCTGTTTATAGCGCCCCCTATTGGCCAATTTGGGCCAAATTTGGCACAGAACCTCTGCTTGACCTCTGAAGCAAGTGAATAGAGTTTGATGTTGATAGCTTTGACTTTGACACAAATATGCAATAGTATCTGTTTTTTAGCTAGCAGAAAAAAATTGTTTAGTTATAAGTACCGCATTTTTTGGAGTAGCAAAATTCTTTTGATAACTTTTGATCAGGCAGGTCTGCAGATTGTATGTGCAAAGTTTTGTGCAGATGGAGCTTAAACAGTAGGAGGAGTTCGAAATAGTAGGATTTTGATGTGTAGTGACTTAGAAAGAGAAATATGCTGTGGGAGTGGGCGTGGCCTATGTCAGAAGATGCGACTCTATTTGGGGAAAACGTGGAAATAAAGTTTATGAAGATGTGATTTAAAATGTGGAAGTTACAGGCCAAAATGCGTTTGCATCCATTACAGTGCCACCTAGTGGAGTAGACAAACAATTTTTGGAAAAGGTGGTCAATGTGCTATTCTATATATACCCTGTAAATTAAACAGCCCTCAGCATAATACTTGAGCTGAAATAAAAGTTTTTTGTTTATCTTGTAATAAGTCACGCCCACTTTGACCAGTTGTGATGAACTTCTAGATTTGGCCTCGGGAGTGATCCAGCATCATACCCAGCAAATTTGGTAAAAATCGGTGATGCCATTTAAGAGATATAAATTTCCCATATTTGGAGTGCCCCCTAGTGGCCAAAATTAGCCAAATTTGGCTCATATCCCCACAGTCACATGCCAACTAAGGATCTCAGATTTGGTGGAGTTACCGTTTATTTTGACCGAGATATGCAACTGTTAGCATTGCTATAGCTAGCTGGAAAATTATATTCGTTAATAATTTGCGCAAATTTTGACTGAAGAAAATTCTTTTGATAACTTTAGATCAGGTCCAGCTGAAGAGTGTACGTGCCAAATTTCACACTGATCAGACAAAACCCCAAGGAGGAGTTTGAAAAAGTACATTTTCCAGTTTTCGCGATTTTGCGAAAAATAATTAAAGGCGGAAATGGGCGTGGCCTAGCGCATGTGATTCAGGGCTATTCAAGGAATCTGTGGATATGAGGGTTTTGAATGTGCAACATATGGTGTGGGAGTTATAGTCCAAAACGCGTTGCCCTTGGTTATAACGCCCCCTGCCGGTGGACATATGTAATTTTTTGCGTCTGAGGTGAGTGCAGGGCTTTGGACCAACCCTCCAAATTGCACCACCCTGCCTTGCACGTTTAGCCTGCAGCACCACTTTTACTAACGGAAAAATAAAAATAATAATAACTAGAACTGCAAGCAGTTATGAAAGGGGGCCAAGCCTCCCCGCGCGACCTGGCACCCAGGTCTCGCGGAGCCCACGGAATGCAAATAGTTCTATTTCGTTACCAGGAGGTACATTGACTCCATATTATGCTCTTTATTTAATGGGAAGAGCACTGGAATTGAAAGGCTGAATGTGTTTGTTGTAACAAGTCACTTTGACCAAACATTACTAAACTTTATGGCTGGCCAAATTTCATGCGAAATCTGATCAACTTTCGTGTCACTTGATGTTTCTCTGTTTATAGCGCCCCCTATTGGCCAATTTGGGCCAAATTTGGCACAGAGCCTCTGGTTGAAATCTGAAGCAAGTGAATAGAGTTTGATGTTGATAGCTTTGACTTTGACACAAATATGCAATAGTATCTGTTTTTTAGCTAGCAGAAAAAAATTGTTTATTTATAAGTACCGCATCTTTTGGAGTAGCAAAATTCTTTTGATAACTTTTGATCAGGCAGGTCTGGAGATTGTATCTGCACAGTTTCGTGCAGATGGAGCTTAAACAGTAGGAGGAATTCAAAAAAGTAGATTTTTGATGTGTAGTGACTTAGAAAGAGAAATATGCTGTGGAAGTGGGCGTGGCCTATGTCAGAAGATGCGACTCTATTTGGGGAAAATGTTAATATATAAAGTTTATGAAGATGTGATTTAAAATGTGGAAGTTACAGGCCAAAATGCGTTTGCATCCATTATAGTGCAACCTAGTGGAGCAGACGCACAATTTTTGGAAAAGATGGTCCGTGTGCTATTCTACATATACCCTGTAAATTTCACAGCCCTCAGCATAATACTTGAACTGAAATAAAAGGTTTTTTTTATCTTGTAATAAGCCACGCCCACTTTGACCAGTCGTGATGAACTTCAAGATATGGCCTCAGGAGTGACCCAGCATCATACGCACCAAATTTGGTAAAAATCAGTGCTGCCATTTAGGAGATATAAATTTCTCATATTTGCAGTGCCCCCTAGTGGCCAACATTAGCCAAATTTGGCTCATACTCCCACAGTCACATGCCAACTAAGGATCTCAGATTTGGTGGAGTTATCATTTATGGTGACTGAGATGTGCAACTGTTAGCATTGCTATAGCTAGCTTGAAAATTTTATTTGTTAATAATTTGTGCATATTTTGACCGAACAAAATTCTTTTGATTACTTTAGATCAGGTCCAGCTGGAGAGTGTACATGCCAAATTTCACACTGATCGGACAAAACCCCAAGGAGGAGTTCGAAAAAGTACGTTTTCCAGTTTTTTGCGATTTTGCGAAAAAAAAATTAGAGGCGTAAATGGGCGTGGCCTAGCGCACGTGATTCAGGGCTATTCAGGGAATCTGTGGATATGAGGTTTTTGAATGTGCGACATATAATGTGGGAGTTATGGCCCAAAACGCGTTGCCCTTGGTTATCGCGCCCCCTGCTGGCAGACATATGTAATTTTTTGCGTCTGAGGTAAATGCACGGGTATGCACCAACCCTCTAAATTGCACCACCCTGCCTTGCACGGTTTAGCCTGCAGCACCACTTTTACCAACGGAAAAATAAAAATAATAATAATAATAATAAAAATCCGAACAAAAACAATAGGGTTCCCAGCACCGCTGGTCCTGGGAAACGCGTATGCTTGCATACGCGTTTCCCAAGCCCCGTGGGCTTGGCCCCCTAATAATAATAATAAAAATCCGAACAAAAACAATAGGGTTCCCAGCCCTTACGGCCTTGGCCCCCTAATAACTAGAACTCCAAGCAGTTATGAAAGGGGGCCAAGCCTCCCCGCGCGACTTGGCACCCACGTCTTGCGGAGCCCACGGAATGCAAATAGTTCTATTTCGTTACCAGGAGGTACATTGACTCCATATCATGCTCACCAAATTTCATGCGAATCCGATCAACTTTCATGTCACTTGATGTTTCTCTGTTTATAGCGCCCCCTATTGGCCAATTTGGGCAAAATTTGGCACAGAGCCTGAGGTTGACCTCTGAAGCAAGTGAATAGAGTTTGATGTTGATAGCTTTGACTTTGACACAAATATGCAATAGTATGTGTTTTTTAGCTAGCAGAAAAAAATTGTTTATTTATAAGTACTGCATTTTTTGGAGTAGCAAAATTCTTTTGATAATTTTTGATCAGGTAGGTCTGCAGATTGTATGTGCAAAGTTCTGTGCAGATGTAGCCTAAACAGTAGGATGAGTTCGAAAAAGTAGGTTTTTGATGTGTAGTGACTTAGAAAGAGAAATATGCTGTGGCATTGGGCGTGGCCTATGTCAGAAGATGCGACTCTATTTGGGGAACACGTTGCTATAAAGTTTATGAAGATGTGATTTAAAATGTGGAAGTTACAGGCCAAAATGCGTTTGCATCCATTACAGCGCCACCTAGTGGAGTAGACAAACAATTTTTGCAAAAGATGGTCAATGTGCTATTCTATATATACACTGAAAATTTCACAGCCCTCAGCATAATACTTGAGCTGAAATAAAAGTTTTTTGTTTATCTTGTAATAAGCAACGCCCACTTTGACCAGTTGTGATGAACTTATAGATTTGGCCTCGGGAGTGACCCAGCATCAAACCCAGAAAATTTGGTAAAAATCGGTGATGCCATTTAAGAGATATAAATTTCCCATATTTGGAGTGCCCCCTAATGGCCAAAATTAGCCAAATTTGGCTCATACCCCCAAATTCATATGCCAACTAAGCATCTCAGATTTGGTGAAGTTATCATTTATTTTGACCGAGATATGCAACTGTTAGCGTTGCTATAGCTAGCTTGAAAATTATATTCATTAATAATTTGCGCATATTTTGACCGAACAAAATTCTTTTGATAACTTTAGATCAGGTCCAGCTGACGAGTGTATGTGCCAAATTTCACCCTGATCAGACAAAACCCCAAGGAGGAGTTCGAAAAAGTACGTTTTCTAGTTTTCGCGATTTTGCGAAAAAAGATTATAGGCGGAAATGGGCGTGGCCTAGCCCATGTGATTCAGGGCTATTTAGGGAATCTGTGGATATGAGGTTTTTGAACGTGCGACATATAATGTGGGAGTTACAGCCCAAAACGCGTTGCCCTTGGGTATAGCGCCCCCTGCAGATGGACATATGTAATTTATTGCGTCTGAGGTGAGTGCAGGGGCTTAGACCAACCCTCCAAATTGCACCACCCTTTCTTGCACGGTTTAGGCTGCAGCACCACTTTTTCCAACGGAAAAATAAAAATAATAATATAATAATAATAATAATAATAATAAAAATCCGAACAAAAACAATAGGGTTCCCAGCCCTTGTGGGCTTGGCCCCCTAATAATAACTAGAAATCCAAGCAGTTATGAAAGGGGGCCAAGCCTCCCCGCGCGACTTGCCACCCACGTCTCGCGGAGAAAATGCAATGCAAATAGTTCTATTTCGTTACCAGGAGGTACATTGACTCCATATCATGCTCACCAAATTTCATGCGAATCCGATCAACTTTCATATCACTTGATGTTTCCCTGTTTATAGCGCCCCCTATTGGCCAATTTGGGCCAAAGTTGGCACAGAGCCTCTGGTTTACCTCTGAAGCAAGTGAATAGAGTTTGATGTTGATAGCTTCGACTTTGACACAAATATGCAATAGTATGTGTTTTTTAGCTAGCAGAAAAAAAATTGTTTATTTATAAGTACCGCACTTTTTGGCGTAGCAAAATTCTTTTTATAACTTGATCAGGCAGGTCTGGAGATTGTATGTGCAAAGTTTCGTGCAGATGTAACTTAAACAGTAGGAGGAGTTCGAAAAAGTAGGTTTTTGATGTGTAGTGACTTAGAAAGAGAAGTATGCTGTGGGAGTGGGCATGGCCAATGTCAGAAGATGCGACTCTATTTGGGGAACACGTGGATATAAAGTTCATGAAGATGCGATTTAAAATGTGGAAGTTACAGGCCAAAATACATTTGCATCCATTACAGCGCCACCTAGTGGAGTAGACAAACAATTTTTGGAAAAGATGGTCAATGTGCTATTCTATATATACCCTGTAAATTTCACAGCCCTCAGCATAATACTTGAGCTGAAATAAAAGTTTTTTGTTTATCTTGTAATAAGCCACGCCCACTTTGACCAGATGTGATGAACTTCTAGATTTGGCCTCGGGAGTGATCCAGCATCATACCCAGCAAATTTGGTAAAAATTGGTGATGCCATTTAAGAGATATAAATTTCCCATATTTGGAGTGCCCCCTAGTGGCCAAAATTAGCCAAATTTGGCTCATATCCCCACAGTCACATGCCAACTAAGGATCTCAGATTTGGTGGAGTTACCATTTATTTTGACCGTGATATGTAACTGTTAGCGTTGCTATAGCTAGCTTGAAAATTTTATTCGTTAATAATTTGCTCATATTTTGACCGAACAAAATTCTTTTGAGAAATTTAGATCAGGTCCAGCTGACGAGTGCACATGCCAAATTTCACACTGATCAGACAAAACCCCAAGGAGGAGTTCGAAAAAGTATGTTTTCCAGTTTTCGCGATTTTGCGAAAAAAAATTATAGGCGGAAATGGGCGTGGCCTAGCCCATGTGAATCAGGGCTATTCAGGGAATCTGTGGATTTGAGGTTTTTGAATGTGTGACATATAATGTGGGAGTTATAGCCCAAAACGTGTTGCCCTTGGTTATCGCGCCCCCTGCCGGCAGACATATGTAATTTTCTGCGTCTGAGGTGAGTGCAGGGGTTTGCACCAACCCTCCAAATTGCACCACCCTGCCTTGCACGGTTTAGCCTGCAGCACCACTTTTACCAACAGAAAAATAAAAATAACTAAAATAATAATAATAACTAGAACTGCAAGCAGTTATGAAAGGGGGCCAAGCCTCCCCGCGCGACTCTGCTCCCAGGTTTCTCGGTGCCCACGGAATTGAAATAGCTCTATTTCATTACCAGGAGGTACATCACCAAGATTTGCGATCAAACCGTTCATTGCTGCTTTATTGTAATGGGAAGAGCACTGGAAGTGTGAAAGGCTGAATGTGTTTGTTGTAACAAGTCATGCCCACTTTGACCAAACATTACTAAACTTTATGGCTGGCCTTGGGAGTGAATCCACATCATGCTCACCAAATTTCGTGCAAATTCGATCAACTTTCATGTCACTTGATGTTTCCCTGTTTATAGCACCCCCTATCAGCCAATTTGGGCCAAATTTGGCACAGAGCCTCTCGTTGACCTCTTAAACTAGCGAATTGAGTTTGATGTTTATAGCTTGTAGTTTGACAAAAATATGCAACAGTATGTGTTTTTTTAGTTAGCAGAAAAAATTGTTTTCGTATAAGTACCGCATTTTTTGGAGTAGCAAAATTCTTTTGACAATTTTGATCAAGCAGGTCTGAAGATTGTATGTGCAAAGTTTGGTGCAGATGAAGCTTAAAGACTAGGAGGAGTTCGAAAAAGTAGGTTTTTGCTGTGTAGTGACTTAGAAATAGAAATATGCTGTGTGAGTGGGCGTGGCCTATGTCAGAAGATGCGACTCTATTTGGGGAACACGTGGATATAAAGTTTATGAAGATGTGATTTAAAATGTGGAAGTTACAAGCCAAAATGCTTTTGCATCCATTACAGCGCCACCTAGTGGAGTAGACAAACAATTTTTGGAATACTTGGTCAGTGTTCTATTCTATATAAACCCAGTAAATTTCACAGCCCTCAGCATAATACTTGAGCTGAAATAAAAGTTTTTTGTTTATCTTGTAATAAGCCACGCCCACTTTGCCCAGTTGTGATGAATTTCAAGGTTTGGCCTCGGGAGTGACCAAGCATCTTACCCAGCATATTTGGTAAAAATCGGTGATGCCATTTAAGAGATATAAATTTCCCATATTTGGAGTGCCCCCTAGTGGCCAAAATTAGCCAAATTTTCCTCATACCCCCACAGTCACATGCCAACTAAGGATCTCCGATTTGGTGGAGTTAACATTTATTTTGACCGAGATATGCAACTGTTAGCGTCGCTATAGCTAGCTTGAAAATTTTATTCGTTAATAATTTAGGCATATTTTGACCGAACAAAATTCTTTTGATAACTTTAGATCAGGTCCAGCTGAAGAGTGTACATGCCAAATTTCACACTGATCAGACAAAACCCCAAGGAGATGTTTGAAAAAGTAGGTTTTCCAGTTTTCGCGATTTTGCGAAAAAATATTATAGGCAGAAATGGGCGCGGCCTAGCCCATGTGATTCAGGGCTATTCAGGAAATCTTTGGATATGAGGTTTTCGAATGTGCGACATATGATGTGGGAGTTATAACCCAAAATTCGTTGCCCTTGGTTATAGCGCCCCCTGCTGGCGGACATATGTAATTTTTTGCATCTGAGGTAAGTGCAGGGGTTTGAACCAACCCTCCAAATTGCACCACCCTGCCTTGTACGGTTTAGCTTGCAGCACCAATTTTACCAACGGAAAAATAAAAATAATAATAATAATAATAAAAATCCGAACAAAAACAATAGGGTTCCCAGCACCGCTGGTCCTGGGAAACGCGTATGCATACGCGTTTCCCAAGCCCCGCGGGCTTGGCCCCCTAATAATAATAATAACTAGAACTGCAAGCAGTTATGAAAGGGGGCCAAGCCTCCCTGCGCGACTTGGCACCCAGGTCTCGCGGAGCCCACGGAATGCAAATAGATCTATTTTGTTACCAGGAGGTACATTGACTCCATATCATGCTCACCAAATTTCATGCGAATCCGATCAACTTTCATGTCACTTGATGTTTCTCTGTTTATAGCGCCCCCTATTGGCCAATTTGGGCCAAATTTGGCACAGAGCCTCTGCTTGACCTCTGAAGCAAGTGAATAGAGTTTGATGTTGATAGCTTTGACTTTGACACAAATATGCAATAGTATCTGTTTTTTAGTTAGCAGAAAAAATTGTTTTTGTATAAGTACCGCATTTTTTGGAGTAGCAAAATTCTTTTGATAATTTTGATCAAGCAGGTCTGAAGATTGTATGTGCAAAGTTTGGTGCAGATGAAGCTTAAAGACTAGGAGGAGTTCGAAAAAGTAGGTTTTTGATGTGTAGTGACTTAGAAATAGAAATATGCTGTGTGAGTGGGCGTGGCCTATGTCAGAAGATGCGACTCTATTTGGGGAACACATGGATATAAAGTTTATGAAGATGTGATTTAAAATGTGGAAGTTACAAGCCAAAATGCTTTTGCATCCATTACAGCGCCACCTAGTGGAGTAGACAAACAATTTTTGGAATACTTGGTCAGTGTTCTATTCTATATAAACCCAGTAAATTTCACAGCCCTCAGCATAATACTTGAGCTGAAATAAAAGTTTTTTGTTTATCTTGTAATAAGCCACGCCCACTTTGCCCAGTTGTGATGAATTTCAAGATTTGGCCTCGGGAGTGACCAAGCATCTTACCCAGCAAATTTGGTAAAAATCGGTGATGCCATTTAAGAGATATAAATTTCCCATATTTGGAGTGCCCCCTAGTGGCCAAAATTAGCCAAATTTTCCTCATACCCCCACAGTCACATGCCAACTAAGGATCTCCGATTTGGTGGAGTTAACATTTATTTTGACCGAGATACGCAACTGTTAGCGTTGCTATAGCTAGCTTGAAAATTTTATTCGTTAATAATTTAGGCATATTTTGACCGAACAAAATTCTTTTGATAACTTTAGATCAGGTCCAGCTGAAGAGTGTACATGCCAAATTTCACACTGATCAGACAAAACCCCAAGGAGATGTTTGAAAAAGTAGGTTTTCCAGTTTTCGCGATTTTGCGAAAAAATATTATAGGCAGAAATGGGCGCGGCCTAGCCCATGTGATTCAGGGCTATTCAGGAAATCTTTGGATATGAGATTTTTGAATGTGCGACATATGGTGTGGGAGTTATAACCCAAAATTCGTTGCCCTTGGTTATAGCGCCCCCTGCTGGCGGACATATGTAATTTTTTGCATCTGAGGTAAGTGCAGGGGTTTGAACCAACCCTCCAAATTGCACCACCCTGCCTTGTACGGTTTAGCTTGCAGCACCAATTTTACCAACGGAAAAATAAAAATAATAATAATAATAATAATAATAAAAATCCGAACAAAAACAATAGGGTTCCCAGCACCGCTGGTCCTGGGAAACGCGTATGCATACGCGTTTCCCAAGCCCCGTGGGCTTGGCCCCCTAATAATAATAATAACTAGAACTGCAAGCAGTTATGAAAGGGGGCCAAGCCTCCCTGCGCGACTTGGCACCCAGGTCTCGCGGAGGCCACGGAATGCAAATAGATCTATTTTGTGACCAGGAGGTACATTGACTCCATATCATGCTCACCAAATTTCATGCGAATCCGATCAACTTTCATGTCACTTGATGTTTCTCTGTTTATAGCGCCCCCTATTGGCCAATTTGGGCCAAATTTGGCACAGAGCCTCTGCTTGACCTCTGAAGCAAGTGAATAGAGTTTGATGTTGATAGCTTTGACTTTGACACAAATATGCAATAGTATCTGTTTTTTAGCTAGCAGAAAAAAATTGTTTATTTATAAGTACCGCATTTTTTGGAGTAGCAAAATTCTTTTGATAACTTTTGATCAAGCAGGTCTGGAGATTGTATGTGCAAAGCTTCGTGCAGATGGAGATTAAACACTTGGAGGAGTTCGAAAAAATAGGTTTTTGATGTGTAGTGACTTAGAAAGAGAAATATGCTGTGGCAGTGGACGTGGCCTATGTCAGAAGATGCGACTCTATTTGGGTAACACGTGAATATAAAGCTTATGAAGATGTGATTTAAAATGTAGAAGTTACAGGCCAAAATGCGTTTGCATCCATTACAGCGCCACCTAGTGGAGTAGACAAACAATTTTTGGAATAGGATGGGCAGTGTGCTATTCTATATATACCCTGTAAATTTCACAGCTCTCAGCATAATACTTGAGCTGAAATAAAAGTTTTTTGTTTATCTCGTAATAAGCCACGCCCACTTTGACCAGTTGTGATGAACTTCTAGATTTGGCCTCAGGAGTGACCCAGCATCATACCCAGCAAATTTGGTAAAAATCGGTGATGCCATTTAAGAGATATAAATTTCCCATATTTGGAGTGCCCCCTAGTGGCCAAAATTAGCCAAATTTTCCTCATACCCCCACAGTCACATGCCAACTGAGGATCTCAGATTTGGTGGAGTTAACGTTTATTTTGACCGAGATATGCAACTGTTAGCGTAGCTATAGCTAGCTTGAAAATTTTATTTGTTAATAATTTGCGCATATTTTGACCGAACAAAATTCTTTTGATAAGTTTAGATCAGATCCAGTTGTAGAGTGTACATGCCATATTTCACACTGATCGGACAAAACCCCAAGGAGGAGTTTGAAAAAGTAGGTTTTCCAGTTTTCGCGATTTTGCGAAAAAAAAAGATTATCGGCGGAAATGGGCATGGCCTAGCCCATGTGATTCAGGGCTATTCAGGGAATCTGTGGATATGAGGTTTTTCGATGTGCGACATATGTTATGGGACTTATAGCCCAAAACGCGTTGCCCTTGGTTATAGTGCCCCCTGCTGGCGGACATATGTAATTTTTTGCGTCTGAGGTGAGTGCAGGGGTATGGACCAACCCTCCAAATTGCACCACCCTGCCTTGCACGGTTTAGCCTGCAGCACCACTTTTACCAACGGGAAAATTTTAAAAAAAAATTAAAAAAATAATAATAAAAAAAATCCCAACAAAAACAATAAGCCCCGCGGGCTTGGCCCCCTAATAATAATTATAAAAATCCGAACAAAAACAATAGGGTTCCCAGACCTTACGGGCTTGGCCCCCTAATAATAAAAATCCAAACAAAAACAATAGGGTTCCCAGCCCTTACGGGCTTGGCCCCCTAATAATAATTATAATAATAAGTAAAGGTAGAAATACAATGGTTGCCTTCGCAGCTTCACTGCTAGGCCACCAATAATAATAATAGTAATAATAATTATAATAAGAAAAACTGCAAACACAATGGTTGCCATCGCAGCTTCGCTGCTAGGCCACCAAATATAGCTGCAAGCAGCAATGGGGTGGCCTAGCAGCGTAGCAGGTCAGCCCTGGTGACCACGGTAACACGGTTGAACTGTCAGATACATCACTGCTTGCACAGTTGAGAAATTTAAGAATAAATCACCACTAATCGACAGAGTTATGTGCCTGTTTCCTGTTTCACAGATTCACCATCAATTTTGATTGGTTTTGAGGATTAAGGACCAACAACTTCATGAGGCAATATAGAGATGAGGTCCTGAGTTCAACTGATGAGCTTGGTTTGGTTATCTGAAAGTGTTGCTAAGATATGAGTTCACTTCTTGTGACTTGAATATTTACCAGGGGTCAAAGGTCACCAAATTAAATAGGTCTTTTCCAGACTGTGTTTTATGTCCTTATACCAAGGTTTGTGTTGATACACCAAAGCATTGCTGTGATATGGGCCTACTTCCTGTTTGGCGGCTTCTCGGTTGAATTCGCTTGGCTGTAATGGCCAAACGGTTTGGATTTGAGACACCAAACTCAGTCTGTAGATCATGTAAGCCAAGCTTTGTAATGATCGGACAAAGCTTGTCAATTCTGTAAATTTAAGCGCATTTTGGACAAAATTCAAAGTGGCTGCCAAATTCTAAGCTAACATACACAGTCTTCTAGGTTCTGTCGAGGGATGTCCAGCAGCATCAGCAGACACTGGAATTAACGCTTTATTACAAACAGATAAAGAGATATCAGCTCAAAAATGTTTTTGCAATTGATAGCGCCCCCCAGAGGTCAAAGCTCACAGAATTTTTTATGCCTCCTCAGGGGCAGGTCTTGAGACTAAATACTAAGTTTGGGGTTGATTCGTCAAAGCATTGCTGAGATAAGGCCTCACATCCTGTTTGGCGGCTTCGCTGTCAATTTCGATTTGCAGTTACGGCCAAACGGTTTGAAGTAGAGATACCAAGCTCGAGAGAATTCTCAGGCTTGGACTGCAGATCATGTTTGCCAAGTTTCGTAATGATCGAACAAACTTCGTAATTTCTGTAAATTTAAGCAAATTTTGGACAAAATTCAAAATGGCCGCCAAATTTTGGTGCATTTTTACACAGGCTTCCAGGAATAGCTCAGGTATGTCCAACAGCATCAGGTGACACTGGAATTAAGGCTTTTTCCTAAAAAGATCAAGAGATATCCACTAAAACATGTTTTTGCCATTTATGGCGCCCCCCAGAGGACAAAGGTCACAGTCTTTTTTTGGGCCTCGGCAGGGGCAGGACTTTAGAATAATGATCAAGTTTGGTGTTGATATGTGTGAGGGTTGCTAAGATATAGCCTCACATCCTGTTTGGCGGCGTTGCAGCCGAATTTCATTGGCTATTTCACGCAAACAATTTTGACAATCGAAACGGCTTTTAGTATCTTTTGTGCAGCTCAGTCTGCAGATTCTATGAACCATGTTTCGCTCAAATTGGACATAATTTGTGACCCGTGAAACTTTTGAAAGGTTTTTGCTAAAATTCAGAATGGCGGAAAATCCAATTGGGCGCCAAAGACGTCATAGGATGCGTTGAACTCGGTGTGACCCAAGGATTGAATCGGATGAAAGGGTCAGAAGTTATGAAGGTGAATGTAGGTCAAAATTTGACCTGTTGGTGGCGCTAGAGCTTTTGAGCTAGGGGCATGAAATTTGTTGTGCTTGATCAGAGTAGGTCTCTGAATGCGTATGCCAAATTTCAATATTTTCCCATGTACGGTTGTGCAATTTCTGTAAATTTATGCAAATTTTGGACAAAATTCAAAATGGCCGCCAAATTCTGATGCGTACAACCACAATCTTCTAGGATATGCCAAGGGATGTCCAACAGCATCAGGAGACACTGGAATTAAGGTGTTATTCCAAACAGTTCAAGAGAAATCAGCTAAAACATGTTTTTACTATTTAAAGCGCCCCCTAGAGGTCAAACAATTTTTCACAATTGAAACGGCTTTTAGTATCGTTTGTGCGGATTGGTCGGCAGATTCTATGAGCCACGTTACACTCAAATCGGACAAAATTTGTGACCCCTGAAACTTTTGAAAGGTTTTTGCTAAAATTCAAAATGGCGGAAAATCCAATATGGCGGAAAATGATGTCATCGCATGCGTTGAACTCGGCTTGGCCCAAGGATTCCAACGGTACCTCATGTGTGAAAATCGGATGAACGGGTCAGAAGTTATGAAGGTAAATGTATGTCAAATTTTGACCTGTTGATGGCGCTAGAGCTTCTGAGCAAGGGGCATGAAAATTGGTGTGAGTGATCAGGGGACTGTCGCAAACAAGTCTGCCAAGTTTATAAAATTTTCCCACGTACGGTTTTTGGGGCTGCCATAGATTTCAATAGCAGAAGAAAGCGGAAGCATAAATATAGCTGCAAGCACCAATGAGGTGGCCTAGCAGCGTAGCAGGTCAGCCCAGGTAACCTAGGTAACATGGTTGAACTGTCAGATACATCACTGTTTGCACAGTTGAGAAATTTAAGATTAAATCACCACTAATCGACAGAGTTATGTGCCTGTTTCCTGTTTTACAGATTCACCATCAATTTTGATTGGTCTTGAGGATTTATGACCAACAACTTTATGAGGCAATATAGAGATGAGGTCCGGAGTTCAACTGATGAGTTTGGTTTGGTGATTTAAAAGTGTTGCTAAGATATGACTTCACTTCCTGTGACTTGAATATTTGCGAGGGGTCAAAGGTCACCAAATGAAATAGGTGTTTTCCAGACTGTGTTTTATGTCCTAATACAAAGTTTCGTGTTGATACACCAAAGCATTGCTGAGATATGGGCCTACTTCCTGTTTGGCGGCTTCTCAGTTGATTTCGATTGGCTGTTATGGCCAAAGGGTTTGGATTTGAGATACCAAACTCAACGGACTTCTCAGGCTTGGTCTGTAAATCATGTCAGCCAAGCTTCGTAATGATCGGACAAAGCTTGTCATTTCCATAAATTTAAGCGAATTTTGGACAAAATTCAAAATGGCTGCCAACATCCTGTTTAAGCCACCAAATTTCATTGGCTATTACAGGCAAACGGTTTTGAATATTGAAACGGCTTTTAGTATGCTTTGTGTGGCTCGATCTCCAGATTCTATGAACCATGTTTCGCTCAAATTAGAAAAAATTTGTGACCCGTGAAACTTTTGAAAGGTTTTTGCTAAAATTCAAAATGGCGGAAAATCCAATTGGGCGCAAAAGACGTCATAGGATGCGTTGAACTTGGCGTGACCCAAGGATTCCAACGATATCACATATTTGGAAATCGGATGCACGAGTCAGAAGTTATGAAGGTGAATATAGGTCAAACTTTGACCTGTTGGTGGCACTACAGCTTTTGAGCTAGGGACTTGGAATTTGGTGAGGTTGATCAAGGTACTTTTCTGAATGAGTATGCCAAATTTCAACATTTTGCTTTGAACGGTTGTATAATTTCTGTAAATCTAAGTGAATTTTGGACAGAATTCAAAATGGCCGCCAAATTCTAACGCTTGCATACAAAATCGTTGATGATCTGCCTAGGGACATCCAACAGCATCAGGAGACACTGAAATTAAGGCTTTAGTCCAAAAAGATCAAGAGATATCAGCTAAAACATGTTTTTGCCATTTATTGCACCCCCTAGAGGTCAAACGTCATGGAATTTTTTATGCCTCCCCAAGGGCAGGGACTGAGACCATCTACCAAGATTGGAGTTGATATGTGCAAGCATTGCTGAGATATGGCCTCACATCCTGTTTGACGGTTTTGCCGCCAAATTTCATTGGCTGTTATGGGCAAACGGTTTTAAAAATCGCAACGGCTTTTAGTATCGTTTGTGCGGCTCGGTCTGCAGATTCTATAAACCACGTTTCGCTCAAATCGGACAAAATTTGTGACCCGTGAAACTTTTTGAAGGTTTTTGCTAAAATTCAAAATGGTGGAAAATCCAATATGGCGGAAAATGACGTCATAGGGTGCGTTGAACTCGGCTTGGCCCAAGGATTCCAACGGTACCTGACTTGTGAAAATCGGATGAATGGGTCAGATGTTATGAAGGTAAACGTTTGTCAAACTTTGACCTGTTGGTGGCGGTACAGCTTCTTAGCAAGGGGCATGAAAATTGGTGGGAGTGATCAGGGGACTGTCCCGAACAAGACTGCCAAATCATTTGCATTTTCCCGTGTACGGTTCTTGGGGCTGCCATAGACTTCAATGGCGGAAGAAAGCGGAAACATAAATATAGCTGCAAGCAGCAATGGGGTTGCCTAGCAGCGTAGCAGGCCAGCCGGGGTAGCCACGGTAACATGGCTGATTGCATGTTGCCCTTCCAGTGAACCCCTGCTGCTGATGAGGCCTTCCAGACCCTGAAGACCAGATTCAGCTCTGCGCCCATCCTCCAGATGCCAGACCCAGATCGCCAGTTTGTGGTGGAGGTGGACGCCTCGGATGTGGGCGTAGGAGCTGTCCTGTCCCAAAGATCGGCCTCTGACCAGAAGCTTCACCCCTGCACCACCTTCTCTCGGCACCTGTCTTCTGCCGAGACGAACTACGACATTGGGAACAGGGAGCTGTTGGCGGTAAAGCTGGCTCTAGAGGAATGGTGGCATTAGCTGGAGGGTGCCAAGGAACCCTTCTTAGTGTGGACGACTACAAGAACCTTGAGTACATCCGCACTGCCAAGAGGCTGAACGCCCACCGGGGCCACTGGTCCCTCTTCTTCACCTGTTTCAATTTCAGTCTCTCCTACCGCCCCTGTCCTGCAGCACCAAGCCTGATGCCCTGTCCCAGCAGTTCCTGAAGGGGGAAGATTTCTCTGAGGCGCCTGCTTCCATCCTTCCCTCCCCCTGTGTCATAGCCATCCTATCTTGGGACATTGAAGAGACAGTGAGGGCCACCACTAAGGGTCAACCTGGTCCCAGCGCCTGTGCCCCCAACCGTCTGTACATCCCTGAAGCCCTGAGGTCAGAGGTTCTGCAGTGGGTCCACGCCTCCAAGTTCACCTGCCATCCTGGTGCCCAACGTACCCAAGACGTCCTCTTCCAATGCTTCTGGTGGCCTACTCTGGAGGAAGAGAGCCGCAGTTTCGTTAAGGCGTGCCCCATCTGCAACCAGCACAAGGTGTCCCATCAGGCTCCTGCTGGACTCCTCCAACCCCTTCCTCTCCCCCATCGACCTTGGTCCCACATCTCCTTGGATTTTGTCATGGGCCTCCCACCCTCATACGGTAACACAGTCATCTTCAAATTTGTCGACCGCTTTAGCAAGATGGCTCAATTCGTCCCTCTGCCCAAGCTGCCGTCAGCTAAGAAGACTGCGCAACTGGTCCTGCTACATGTCTTCCGTCTACATGGCCTCCCCGTGGATGTGGTGTCCGACCGGGGTCCTCAGTTCTCTTCTGGCTTCTGGAAGGAATTCTGTAGCCTGATGGGGGCCACTTCCAGTCTCTCTTCTGGATTCCGCCCTCAGTCCAATGGGCAAACGGAGCAGATGAACCAAGAGATGGAGACTGTCCTCCGCTGCATGGTGTCCCAGAACCCATCCTCCTGGTCTAAGCAGCTCCAATGGGTGGAGTACACCCACAATTCCCTCACCAGCTCCGCCACGTGCCTCTCTCCATTCCAGTGCGTCTATGGCTATCAGCTTCCACTTTTTCCAGCCTTGGAGAGAGAGAGATCTCCTGCCCGTCAGCCTTAGCCTTGTCCACTGCTGTCACCGAACCTGGACCCAGGCTCGCTCTGCCCTCCAGCACGCCGTTAGGCGCTACGCCATCTCAGCCAACCGGCGGCGTTCTCCTGCCCCAGTCTACCAGGTTGGCCAGAAGGTGTGGCTCCCCACCCGAGATCTCCAGGTGGAGTCTAAAAAGCTGGCACGCTGGTTCGTTGGCCTTTTCCCATCCAGAGGGTCATCAGTCCGATGGCAGTGAGACTCAAGCTTCCTCGCTCCATGCGGGTTCAACCCACCTTCCATGTGTCCAAGGTGAAGCAGGCCCATAAGAGTCCTCTGTCGCCGACTGTTCCACCTCCTCCTCCTCCTCAACTAATTGATGGGGGTCCAGCCTACTCTGTGCGGTGCCTGGTCTGGTCTCGTCATCGTCGGAGGGCATTTCAGTACTTGGTGGACTGGGAGGGCTATGGTCCTGAGGAGAGGTCTTGGGTTCCTGCTCGCCACATCCTTGACCTGGACCTCATCACTGATTTCCAGCATCACCATCTTGACCAGCCCTCCAGCACCACCGTGCCTTCGAGGAATCTCTGTCCGCCAGCCCGCACCTCTTCCCGACCTGATCGTCCTGTGGGGGATTCTCCTGCTGAGGAGCTTTCGGTGGACATGGACTCCAACCACTTGGGCTCCCCTGACAATCTGGCTGAGGGAATGGATTGGTCCGGTTCGGAAGAATATTAGATATATTGCCCCTGCCTTGAGGTCAAAAAAAAAAAAGATCTGTAAATGTTCACTCACTCTGATTGTGTTGCTTTTTAGGGTCCTGCCACTCCCCGTGTCATTCCCATGGACGCTCCGATATGAAATGTGACTTCACAGCCTCGATGTGGAATTCATCAAAATGAGAATGTGAAAATGTATTGCTTCTATTTAACTTTTTTTTTTGTATTTATATATAAATAGCGAGGCACTTCAAAAATTTGATAAAAATGCACCGATTAAGTATGTAATGTATGTTCCCCTAAAATTTAGAATAATTAACCACTATCTTTCTAATCACTTCACTTTATAGTGGATATAAAAGAACAGCGTTTTGACACCTGCTTTCATAAATCAGTATGAATTCCTTTGTTTTATTGCAAGAGGTGGATGTGTTTGACGAGAGCCTAAAAAGCACTGCCGGGCGCCCCAGTGGCTCATCGGTCTAGGCGCGTGCCATGGGGGCTGTGTCCTTAAAGGACCTGTGCACCTGCTCGGGTCATTTGCTGCATGTCTTCCCCATTCTTCTCCCCAGCCTTCCTGTCTCTCTGCACTGTGTGGCTATCAGATGGAGGAAAAATTCCCAAAAAAAAAAAAAAAAAAAAAAAAAGCACTGCCAAGATACATTCAAAAATGCAGAGGTGAATTGCCTGTCAGAGGTTTGTGTTGCTGAACACACTGTTTTTTTTTGCTGAACAAATTAAAATGGATTGTCACTATAAAGAACATTGAAACAGTTAGCATACCAAGTTTTGTGTAGTTCTAGTAATTTTAAGGGGTCTTTACAAATTATTTTCGAAAAACTTGAATTGGGTACCCTGTGTAATTTTGGCTCCGACAAAAACAGCCCCTCATCTCAAAACCTATACCACAATTGGACTGTACTAACTACCAGGCGTTATTCGGGAGGTCCACTTCTACAACTTCCCACCGCCAAACCCGTTCTAATGGGTGGTTTGTGCAAACCCCCCATTTTCCATCCTCGGCTACTGGCCTAAAAACGCCCTCAGCACAGTTTTTTTCCCTCTGCGCTCACACCACTCTCGGCTGCAAATAGATCTACTTATGGAACACCACCAGGCTAATCCCAGGCTCATAAAAGTTACTTCTTTCTCGCCAACAAATCAAAATTGAGAATTTGGAGGGACTTACAATATTAACAGCAATGCTAAGAAGACTGTGTTTATAACAGAAACAATCAGCGCCTGAGAGTAGTGCCCTGAACATGAGGTCATGGGCGCTTCCAGCTCAAAAAGTGCTGCTTGTGGATACAGGCCCCAGGTGTCTCTTCATCACAGTTACATTAGCATGAGCAACAGGGCAGAGTAATGTTATTGGTTATTCGCTGTGCTTAATGTGTACATTAACTAGCTTGTGTCACCAAGTTATCACAGTTTGAATGAATGTCAAAAGGCATCACCTCATACATAAACTTATTCACTTTTCATGAATACAGTCGGCAAGGTTAGCCGCTTGCCATATGCCTGCCAGTGTTTTTAACCAGGCACTTTCCTGCCAAGTGGCAGTTTTTGATTGCTTGACATCAGTTACCAAAGCTCTTTGTGAGTCCCAAGTTACGTGAACATGATCTGAGCAGAGCAAAAGTCGCACAGCTAATGTACAATGTGCTTCCCTTGGGAAGCGACACCAAACTAGCCTAGTCCCGCATAAGATCAGTCTCCATAAGATATAGAATGCGAAAATGAAACCCATTTCCATGGCGGACCCAGGGGGTGCAGGGTTGGGCTACGCCCCCCCCAGATTTTTTCTGCGGCCCCCCCCAGCTCCTCCTGACTTACTGACGTATACTTCAGCTCATCGACTGTTTGCTTCAACCAAAATCTAAAGATCGTTCAATCATTTAATGCCTTTTTTCAAGTGGATTTTCTTGATGTTTTTGATTGGCTGGTTGAATATTGACAACAAAGTCTGTAGCGCCACCTCCACAGTTGCTGATAAAACTGATATCAACCAGAAGTTTCTTACCACACTTGTCTCGCCTCCATTGTTGTCAGGCGTGAAGGATTGCGATTTCATTAACTTTTGATTGTTCAATTAGTTTCTACTATTAAAGGGATAGTTCACTTTTTTTTGAAGTGGGGGTGTATGAGCTACAAATTGCCACTTCTTACATTAGATACAGTAGAAAGCTCTCTGATCTCCTCCAGGTAGCCGCACCAGGGAATAGTGCTGGGTGGGAATTTAGGCGACACACTGTTGTGAATGGAAACACAGAAACAGCGTATTTTCGCGGCCTAAAAGAGGTCCTACCTGAAAATAATACAGCATTTCAATTGTACGCTATATTTAAAAAAATTGCATCACTTTAGCTGCTCGAAGAAAAAAACACAGTTACTCTTGAACTAACCAACTGACGTATTCCTCCACGAGGCGCATTGTAGTTCACCGCGCGCTGTAGCGATCAGCTGTTTGGGTCACAGTAAAGCTGCTTGCACAAACGCGTGTATTCACGTCTTCGCAAATGACTTTGAATGTAATCTGTGTTCCAAAAATTTGTTTCGCGTCCAGTGTGCAAGCGGCTTAACTGCAGTTGCGAGGTCGGATGGCCGTTTAACTTGTGCAAATATTTCGAAAATGGTCCGTGTGTGTCGCTTTCTTGGATGTGAAAGCAAAGCTGTATCTGGTTACAGCTTCCACCGCATTCCTCTGCGGAACATTGGACTTGTGGCTGTGGCTAGTTGCCTCAACACGGATATTGATACGCCACCCGTATCCCTAAAAGAACTCCATGTTTGCAGTATTCATTTTTC
The DNA here is from genome assembly GCA_029692085.1 of Gymnothorax javanicus. Lineage (NCBI taxonomy): Eukaryota > Metazoa > Chordata > Actinopteri > Anguilliformes > Muraenidae > Gymnothorax > Gymnothorax javanicus. Next base: position 115,944,007 of record CM056197.1, on the reverse strand, counting down.
CAAAAAGGATTTTGTTAGGCTACATTCAGGGAAATCTCAACGGTGCACGCTGAAGAGCACTGCTGTACCCAAGCATCAGGTAAAAGAGTGAAACACCTGTGAAAAAGTCTAATGTAACATTGCAGCACAAACTGATGTCGCATAAGGTCTACGCAGCCACATACAGTGTATCTGCTGTGCTGGTTATTATAGGGAATTTTTTTTTTTTAAATTTGAGACGTGATTCTATGCCATTGAAATGCTGTCTCTGCCGCAAACCACTCAGAGTCTGACCCAAATAGCTGATCGCTACTGCGCGCAGTGAACTACGATGCGCCTCGCGGAGGAATACGTCAGTTGGTTAGTTCAAGAGCAACTGTGTTTTTTTCCGAGTAGCTAAAGTGCTGTAATTTTTTTTAAATATAGCGTACAATTGAAATGGTGTATTATTTTCAGGTAGGACTTCTTTTAGGCCGCGAAAATACGCTGTTTCTGTGTTTCCATTCACAACAGTCTATCGCCTAAATTTCCACCCAGCACTATGCCCTGGTGCAGCTACCTGGAGGAGATTAGAGAGCTTTCTACTGCATCTAATGTAAGTAGTGGCAATTTGTAGCTCATACAACCCCACTTCAAAAAAAAGTGAACTATCCCTTTAAACACTAATATTCCATCTTTAATTTAAGCTCATACCTATTTGTACTCTTCATATTTCATTGTCGACATAGTCTTTCAGTTAACATAAATAGGTAAGCTAGTCCTGTTTAGCTTGGTTATCCACAACCATTTTTTTCCTATTTGCGTACGAGTTTGTTTAAAGGAAAAAAAAAATTATGCATCGATTTATAATCACTAAAGCATCAGACAAGCTCAGACACGGCTAGTGCAAGACCAACTCAACAGCAGGCAGAGCGTGTCAGCGTTAGCTTTTCTCCCTCTTATGGTACGGAGAATAATGCTACTGCGGGTGATACAGTAAGTGAGCATGGTCTTAACCCTTTAAGGCCTAATGCAAAAATCCCAGCAGAGCATCATGCTGCCATGTTTACCATAGTAACCTGTATGTGGGCTAAAGCACAGCTTCTCAGCTTTCAGGAGCAGTTGGAATTTTTTCGATTGTGCAAAACTTACAGTAATTACGGTACTTTCAAAATTACGCGCATATCAGAGTCTGCAATGACACGTTCGGCTTAAAAGGGTTAAAGGTCCCCTATTATGCTATTTTTAGTCATTTAAAATATGTCCAATGGGTCTTTAAAATAATGTTAGGAATTAAGTTACAAAAAAAACCCAAACCCATCCAGGCTTAATGAGACATCCTCCCTCTTTGCCAGCCTCTGTGTCTGTCCTGCCCTGAAACACGAGCCGTTCTGAAATGGGTGGGAGGCTATGCAAATGAGACGCTGCTCTGATTGGCTGCCTGGCCTCTTTGATTCCGGGAGAGGGTGCAGACCCGAAAAACCAGGAAGCCAAGATGCCAGGTATTTCAAGACAGCTTTTCGCGGCATCTATTGCTGTAAGACCGTACATGTTTGATCCTGAATCCGACCCGAACGGAAGGGAGGATTTTATTGAGGTGTTGCAACGTTTAGCAGGATGTCAATGAGTGGTAAGTCGAAATTTTAGTGTTTTTCTCATACTGTCTCGCCGAGCATGCATGGGTATGTAGCTGTACTGTTATGTAGTCATGTACCCACTTATCCGGAAGAGGCTTAGCTAAAAGCTCCTGATGACCATTTCTACCAAAACAAACTCACATGCAGTAGCTAGTAACCGAGTGGTTATACTATGACAGAGACAAACGTTACCGTCTGTAAAACCTGTATTGCAGGGTAAGTTCCATTACTGTGAACAGTTGTACCAAGCATCCAAATGACAAACAAGAATAAAAAGTTTGCTTCAAATGAGGTTTATGTTCACTTACCTTTTGTGAATGTCCCCTGATATTACTGTTGCATATTTAGGACACAGATATTAGCAACAGTAACTTAGCTACGTTAGCTGCAGTGCTGCAGCCACATTCAACAGGCTATCACGTTAGGTAGGCTTATGCAGTAACGCAACTTAGCTACTGCTTGCACGTCTGAGAGTCGCGGACAGTTGCGACCGATCCAGGCTTTTTCTTCAGATATTTTACAAAGCCTGCGTTTGAGGCCAGTTGTTAGTGCTAACTATTGCTAGCGGTCCTGCTAGCCACCCGAAACACGTTAGCTTCACTTACATGTCATTATTTGCTGTTATATTGTTACTTACAATTTGTGGCTCCGAGCGCTTGATCGATGCAACTGTTTCAGGTTTGAGAAGCAGCTGAAACGCCTATCCAGTGTCAAATTATCCTTTATTGACAAAGCTGTTTTCAGTGAAATGCTGAGCACAAACAGCTAACGTTTTCTTTGACCATGGCTGTTTGCCACCAGCAAACAAAAAAAGCTACCCACTGATTTCTGGTGGCATCATCTTTTGGAGGAGAAAATAGTTGTGCTTTCCTTCACGTCCAAAAATAAACGGACAAGCAGCTTTGGGAGAGATACTGACAAAACTGTGCCTCAAATGATCTGCGGTTGTTCTTTTGTATTTCCAGAAGTGTAGACACTATTAAGGCATAATATGATCCGCGTTTGTTTGTGCCTGGTAGAATAGTTTCCGGGGTGGGCAGGTCCAGCGCCGTGATTGGCTCTGGCTAGGTCTGTATTAATTGGACGGCACAACCTGATGTCAGGTTTTACCCGGATCTCGTGAAGATCTCGGGATGAGCTGTTCAGAGAGGAAATCACGTTCAGGAAATCATGTTCTTGGATTACGGCGAAACCCCTGTATCTTATGTTTAAAAACTTAACAGAGGTTGAGTATGGACATCCAACATTGTAACATTACTCATATGTATTAAAAGAAGGATCAGCATAATAGGTCCCCTTTAATCACAGGGCTCCAACTCAGCCAATGTTAAAAACGTGCCTTATGCGGATATTTCACCTAGATCCTCCGCATTCAACTCAAGTTGGTACCACTCTCAATCATGGTTAGGGTACTCAGCAAAGCTATATGCATATTTCTGTTTCCCCAGTTGAAAGTTTGCGGCTAAAAATGACAGACATCATGTTCACTAGACGAGGTTTCACTAATTGGAAAACGGCATTAGAGTCTGACTGGGGATTCAGTTAACATGCCCTTAGCCCAGTGGTTCTCAAACTCGGTCCTGGGGGATTACTGTCACTGTGTATGCTGGTTTTCATTGCAACCACAAATACAACCCTAGAATGGACCACATCGGAGTTAGCTTTAATACCCATTATCCATTGCGCGTGACGTCACGCATTTTCGGCTGGGGATATAAACTCCATCGTATCTCACATAGATTTCTATTGACAGCCAGCCACACAATGTTCATTCCTACCTACCAGTGATACACGATATTAACTCACTTTTGTCAGAAGTTGCAGAGCAACAACGACATGAAAAGTACGCGATTTGGTGGTGTTTATTTTATAAAGTTTTAGGTAGTTTAAAAGGTTGAATTATGTGATGAATGAAGAGGCTACAAACCTTCACTTTCATTTTGTAATTTTTTTAATAAATTTTATTTTTATTTTTATTTTACATTTTATTTTGTAATAAACCATACAGCGGGATGGGAATGAAAATTATAGTGTATACAACCAGTGGGATTTATGTTAAAAAGTAAATTGTCACGAATGTAGGCAGAAAAAATGGAAAATAACCACATAGCCCAACAGAAACCACTATCTCTATGAATCAAGCTCAGATCAAGCTAAAAATCCGAACACATACCAGTTCTGACATGAACCCCGTTGACTACCTTTACCCAGTCTCGTCATAGCTCGTTGTCAGCTAGGAAGCGGGGAAATTGCATGCGCCTTGCCCTAACAGGCCAGCATATTTTAGGCAGATCTTCCTTTTCCTTTTATGAAGATTGTATGTGACATTTGCAGCCCTTGACAGCACACCATGTAGTTGGCATCTAAATAAGAGAGAAAAGATAAGCTTTACTGCGATGGATTTGTGTATGTACTGCCAGCATGGACAATTCAAAATAAAAGGAAAGAAAAACAAACTTTTTTGCTTTTAGAAGTGATTATTTTCCATTTTTTCTGCCAACAGTCGTGACAATTTCTTTTTAACGTAAGCCCCACTGTTTACATGCGCTAAAATTTTAATTGACATCTCGCTGTGTGGTTCACAGCCCAGACTCGTATTACAAAATGAAAGTGAATGCATGCAGCCTCTTCATTCATCCACGTAATTCAACCTTTTAAACTCCCTAAAACTTTATGAAACAAACACCACCAAATCGCATACTTTCCAAATCGTTGTTGCTCTGCAACTTCTGACAAAAGTGTGCAAGTATTGCGTATAAATGGTAGGAATGAACGTTGTGTAGGTGGTTGTCAATGGAAATCTATATGAGATACGGCGGAGTTTATACCCCCAGCCGAAAATGCTTGACGTTACGTGCAATGGATAATGGGTATTGCTAAGCTAACTCCGATGTGGTCCATTCTATTAAGCTGTGGATTTTTCTTTAAATTAGTTTGATTTTTTTACCCTCTAACTTCACTTTATGAGAGAAATGCTATACCTGCCATGGGAAATGAAAGCCCCATGTTCATAATGTGTTTATAATGCTGCAATACAAGTAATTGCACAAGGTCTAATAGATTTACTAATCCAAGTCATACAAAAGTTAATTATTGAGCCCCTATAGGTTGCTGTGCACAGGCTTACAGTTCTGATTTTTTTTTTTTAACAATATAAACACTAAACAGGAGCTAGTCATTGTCAATTGCTGTGCCCTCTAACTCCTCATTATCAAATAAATGGTTCAATTTAGTGACCAGTCATCAATAATTATACTGCTTAAGAGCCTACTGATATTTTGAAAGTTATTGGTGCATCTGTTTAAATTTCTCTCTTATTATTCTGCAGTTTCCCATATAGCATGATGTGAATATGAAACTTTAATTGTTCATAACATGCATAACTATTTTTGACAATATTGCCTAAAAGGGTACTGAAGAAAAAGTAAGAACTTATTAAAATTCTATGGTTGCATTTGTGGTTGGAATGAAAACCTGCATAAGCGGTGGTCCCCCAGGACTGAGTTTGAGAAGCCACTGCTTTAGCCATAGCCATGTACAAGTCTCATACTCATGGGCAGAAATGAGAAAGAGACTGGCAGCTGGCGGAACTATTGCTCACCTGTTAGGCCCAAACCATGCTGAGAGGAATAGATACAGTATTACATTAAAAGCATAGGAGAGACTGTAAGGTTTCTTGCTGTTACTGAGTTGCCCCTCTGTGGAACCTCTGAGAGCCCTCTGTCTATGAATGATGATTTCTCTGCTGGGCTTTTCCTGAAGCTGTTTGAGTACACACTCACAAAGGATGCTGAGCTGAGAGAGATCGCCAGTAGTATTCCTCAAATGCAAAGTATACTTCTCATAATTTGCTAAATAAGATTATTGAAACCCTGGCAAGTTTGGTGTTGCTTTAGATTAAAACCAAATATGACCATGCTGACACAACAGGGTTTTGCATTAAAAGTGATGAGTGCAACATACAAAATTTATCAATAATTAGTGGTTTTTTTTTTCAGTAATTCTCTCCTTCCACTTTGACTTAACTAGCACTTACACGTAGTACTCTCCTCTTCTGGTGGTGTGTACCTACTCTTTTGTTTACTCGAGGTTCTTCACTGTAGCTTGCAATGCTTTCATCATTCTGTAAGTCGCTTTGGATAATAGCGTCTGCTAAATGGAAATGGAAACGTCTTAACAAATACTAAACATTTCGAATAAGAAAAGGCATAGTATTTTTTGTTTTGTTTTGCTTTAGTGTATGAGTGTGTCGAGGATGGGTTTGGGGGGGGGGTTAGGCCTCTGTATACCGACAATTAGAAACTAGACCATCTCTGTGTACCATTACACCCCCAGAAATTTTCACTGCACCCCCAGTCAAGGCAGGCTGCCTCCGGCCCTGCCCATTTCCTATACAGCACGGGTTCCTGTACAATCTACATCTACCACACACAATCACACGCAGATTAAAGGCAATCGTGCTATTTTTGCACATCCTGGCCACGCAGCGTTACAACTTGTCCGCTTTGATTTTAGCCGCCGCACAAGGCCTGTTTTGCTGATGATTGCAGGTTGTTTACACTTATAATTGAGCTGGATGAACAATTTGCTTTCTTGCTTGAGTGAATCGTAATATCTGTATAAAATTAGAGGTATTTTCATGTAATTTGCATGTAAATGTAGTGATCTAATAAAAAAATGTATACAGTGCCTGACAAAAGTCTTGTCACTTATCCAAGTTGTAGGAACAACAAATAATAACCTGACTTGTAGTTGATCAATTGGAATCAAAAATGGCTTATATGAAAGGCAAAGCCCTCTAGATTATGCGAAATACACCAAAATAGAGTTTTGTGTCATTGATTGAGTTTTATAATTTAATTTGTACAGAAAGGTCAGATTTTGCTTGGACAAAAGTCTTGTTGCCTTGAAAAAAAAATGTGGAAATTATACATACACTTTATTTTGAATACACAAATATGCCACTATAATATCAGAACATAAAGCCATGGTGCCTTGGAAAAAAGATTTTATATTGCGTATGACTCCCATGAGCTTGGAGGACTGCATCCATACGTCTTGGCAATGACTGAGATAACTTGATGATGAAATCATCTGGAATGGCATAGAAAGCAGTCTTGCAGGACTCCCAGAGTTCATCAAGATTCTATGGTTTCATCTTCCAAGCCTCCTCCTTCATCTTACCCCTGAAATGCTCAATAACGTTCATGTCAGGTGACTGGGTTGGCCAATCCTGGAGTACCTTCACCTTCTTCGCTTTCAGGAACTGTGACATGAAGGCAGAAGAATGAGAAGGAGCAGCAGTATAAGTAGGGCAGCAAGAACTTCTTGATATTTCAGGCTGTTGATGTTGCCATCCACTCTGCAGATCTTTCTCACACCCCCCATACTGGATGTAACAACAAACCATGATTTTTCCTCCACCAAACATGATTGTTTTCTGGGAGAATCTTGGGTCCATGAGGGTTCCAACAGGTCTTGTACGGCGACTGGCATGCAGTTCAATGGATGATTCACCAGAAAAATAAACTTTCAGCCACTTTTCCAGTATCAGTCCTTTCTGCGACAGCTGTGGGCCTTGGCAATGCAATGCAGGTTTTTTTTGTTTTCTGTTTAATGGTAATTTCTGTGTACCAATTTGGCTATGAAACCACTTTGAGAGAGAATTTGACAAACCTTCTTGTAGATACCGATTTTTAAGATGAGTTTCCACATGTAGCTTGCCAGAAGTTGAAGAAGGGTTAGCCTTGTACAGTTGAAGCAACAAACGGTCCTTTCAAACAGTTGTCATACCGGGGTCTGTCTGACCTGCGCTTGCCATGAACGTCACCAGTTTCTTCAAATCTTTTTCACATCCCTCCACTCTGACATTTGATACATTAAAGATGTCTGCCACCTCAGCAGCAGACTCAGTCCTCAGGCTCTTGATGATCAGCACTTTGGTCTGTGGTTGAATCTTGGTATGTTGTCAGAGGTCTAGTCGCACCTCATATGAAAGTCTGGTGTGCTGGGGTTATTTCTATACACATCTGGGAATGTGTTAATTACAGTATTTGTCATAGGTTAAACTCTAATTCAAGCATTTGTTGCATCATCTGAAGAGACGACAAGACTTTTGTCCCAGCAAAACAGATGTTATGGGCTTCGCCAAGCTGTGAACATCAGAACACTTTTTGACGGTTTCATTTTGCACCAAATTATTAATGTGAAAGCCCTTGACATTAAAATGGACCATTTATTGTAACAATTGATTGGTTAGAAATAAAGTTATATGCCATTTTTAGTTATTGTGTCCTTATGCGACAGACTTTTGTCAGGCACTGCATGATAAGCTATCCTTTTTTGTGTTCAGATCATAGATAAAAAGATTGCTGAACACACTGAGACAGTTTTAAGTCCAGTCCTTTGTCTTTTTATTTTATGCAAGGAAATTCTCAAAAATGGCTTAAATAAGCAATTTCTAATCAACCGAAAAAAACATACTGTCAGGGTACTTATATCTTATATTTCTGCCCATTAAACTAATTTTCAAAAAATATGTTTGTTACATTACTTTGGTGATTGTAAATAGCTCCTCATGGTGACTAAATCCTAAAAATAAGACAAATTCTTTGGGGCTTATTTATTATATGCCGATTTCAGGATGGCCACAAGATAACAGCACTGTTCCTCCCAGGTTTCCATCGGTAACCATATGTTTTTCTTATTTTTTTCACTTGTAGACATAGATCTTCATTTATGCCAAATATCTTAGTCATACCAATGTTAGAAGTAAATGAAGCGCGATTGTCTTCTAATGAAGCTAAATCCCTGAGCCGTCAATTGAAATAAAGGCTCAAAAGTTGCTCCAAAACGGATGTTATACAAAAGAAACCGGTAAGCAAGCTAAAATGAATTCAGTTCGGTCACAATATTTCTGTGCTTTGTCATCTAAAACAAGAAAAACAAAAAACAAGACTGCTCTGAGAGCACAACATCCCCTGCCTGAGTCGCAACTGCAATATGCCTATCATCAGTCTATCTGCAGCGTTTATGTCGAAGTTTCAGGGATGTCCTATGAAAACTGAAGGATGAGTTTATTTCACCAGCCAGGTACCTTCTGATATGGATGGATGGACAGACGGACGGCCGCCACAACATAATCCCCCTTTTGGGCTTTCGCCTGGCGGGGTATACATATCCATGAAGGTAAACTTATGTTCAGAGATTGGAATAAATTGCTAGCTAATGTTAACGTTAGATCATCTGTCCTTTCCATCCTTTTCAATGGGTGTGTGACCCCACTTCAGTGGCCACATATTCGCTTACCCACTGACGCAAAAAGTGCATCTTTTATAAGTCCCATTTACTGTCCCAGACTGAGAGGCACCAAATCTAAGCCTTCATCAGCAGGTGCGCGGGGATCCATTTCTAATAAAGTATCATATATAAGTCTAAATAGTCCTCAAGATGAAGACTCATTGATCACTCAATGTGTACAATTATTTCATTTAAATATAACAAATAAGCAAGAACAGAAGAAATCAGGAAGGGGGCAAATACTTTTTCACAGCACTGTGGAGAAAAAAATAAGGAAATATTTTCACAAAGAGTTGAATTTGCTATTTGGGAGTTTATTACTGAATGAAAACAGGGAAGTTAGAAGCTTTGCACCCAGTAAGTAAACAAAGATGTAAAATGCTTGCTTTTTAGACATGATGGTACTCTCTACATTAACCACCACTCAGCCATGAGTCAGAATGGTTGGTTCATGCGCTTGTTAATTGCACGTCCAGACCACAAGGTAACATACTGAGCTAATGTACAACAACATCGTGCCTCTGCTTCCTTTTCAAACTCAGCCTGTCTTCAAGTCTGAAAGTCTTGGAGGTTATGTACATGTCATAAAAATAACAGGTCTACCAATGCAAAACATTTTTCTGCGTTATCCTGAAAAAGCTAAAACCATAGCTTTTGACCTGAACCACCCATTAAATTACTGTTCTGTCAATATGTTCCCTGCACCAAAGAGGAGGTGACTGTGTGGGGTTGAATAACTGTAGCAGCCTAAGTTCCAATTTGGTAAAATAATTTTTGAACAGTTGATGCAACAGGGTTTCTACCTCAGTGTCAGCCAATTTTCAGTGATTTATGAAATAAATTACGATATTATCGATAATGCCCATCTATTGAAGCTTAATTGATTGAGGTTGGTCAAGTCTCCAAGCAATGAAGTGAAATGTAAACCTTTTTGGTGGGTACAGTAATAATAAAAATTTTTAAAACGTTGTTTTTTTCATTCTTGCGTTTTCCAATTTATATCTTAAATCTCTGCTGCTTATAATGTACTCTACAATGGCGATCAAAACCTGTCAAAACACAAAATGCTTGGTTTCAGATGGACTGAATCGCATGCATTTTGTTTAAAGGTCTACTAAATTAGGGGAAATAAACCGCTATAGACATGTATTATTGCCTGTAATTCACAAATCCAGCATTTAACTTTCATAATTGTATGTCATACTAGCAAAAAAAATGAAGAAACGAAACACTTTGAGACCTCTCCTTAAAACTGGCGAGCGATTGGCTAATCAGCTGTGACGTATGAGAAGTAAGTTGAACCGGAGCTTGTACACAAAATGACTTGTTTGACTCCTCATTTCAACAGCCAATTTGTGAAAGAAAGAAAAGTTATAGTTATCTTATTTGGGACGAATATTCTTATCGATAAATTTTCTACATGCTCAATGAAATGATTTGACACAAAATGTCCAGATTTTGTAGGTTTTTAACTTTCCCGTGAACAAAGCTCTGATCTCATCTGGGATTGCAAAATGAAAAGTTTGCATTGGTCGTAAACGCGTGTACAGTCGTTTTACGCGTTCTTGCATTGTTTACTACACAAAATGAGTGCAAATATTGGACATTGAACATAGAAGCAACTGAGAAACACGGCAACTTCATACTCGCATGGACCGGTCGCTTGTGTTTATGTTTGGGTTTCGCTTTCGGACTTCTCGTGCGTCTCTTTACTCAGGGATTGGAAACAATGCATGTGTTTCATGATCGTTTAAATTGTTAAAATGAAACAAGACCATTTGAAACGTCTTTATGCAATTCCATTGCTTTCAATCCCTCAGTAAAGACAAGCATGAGAATTCCCGAGTCATAATTGATTTCCGTGTTACTAGTGGGGAAATCCACTGTAATGCACGTGAAACTGATAAACTTAATGCACAATGACTTCAATTCCGCAAGTGAATTATTCCAGTGCGCGTTGATTGAAAAATTGCTGACTGCGACACAGGAAGGTGAATGCCACTAAGAGGCGAGAGACTCCACCGAATGCGTGAGACTTGGCATCTCTTTTTTTGGGAAGTGATGGAAACTCACACCATTGGAGTCTTGTTACAGCCTGCCACTACACACCTATTTGGCATGTTGATGAATGTTATCTCAAAATCAACGAAATCAAGGATTGATCAAGGCGAAATCAATTATCAGTATAGAACAAACCACTGGTCGATCAGCTTGGAACGTTTGCAACTTACTTCTCACACGTCACAGGTCACATGACTATGAGGTCCGTGCAACAACTTCTTTGAGGGGCGGGGCTTAGGACCATGCAAACCAGCCAAATTTTAATTTTCAAATAATGATAAAAAGTTACAGAAAGCATTTACAAATGTGTGATGCATATTAATTTGCTACATATGACCCATTTCTTCAAAAAATAGCCAAAAAAATTTCAAATTGAGTAAACCTTTAAGCATATACTGCACTGATTATTGAATATTTCTATTTCCGAAGTGTTCCTCAAGGGACACAAACGACATATTTGTTATGTAAAGGACAGCATCTTTCTCACTTCAAATCTGTTGGACCATGGGAAAGTATGAGGCTGTCTATCATCCAATAGGCTACCCTGGAATATGTGTGTGTATTGGAAAGGTCAAATGTGAATACAGTGTACCGTATTGACCATCAGCAGTGCTCTGCTCTGCTCCTGGCTCCTCTCCGATGGTATTGGAGTAAACATTATGAGTATCTGTGAAAGACAGGGAAATTTTTCAATGAGTGAAATCACATAATGCACTACCAGTCAAGAGTCCACCAACAATTTCCTCGCAGTCAGAGATGGGACAATAAAATTTAAATGCTTTTTGTTTTCAGAAAATAAACTTCAATTAATGACAATGGCCACTTTTTGCAGTGATAACTGCTAAGCAGATCCAAGGCTTTTTTTCTGAAAGGTCATATGAGTCTGGTGGTTCACTCCATACACTACTCTGAAAGTTCCCAAGGATACGTTGCACTTGTAGTTAGCCTCTTCATCTTGATATGTTTGGTACACTAAGTTGATTTTGCAATCTTTCTTATAAAATTTAAATATTTTAAACCCCAATTCTGAAATCGTTGGGACAGAGTATAAATTGTGAATAAAATCAAAACGCAATGACTATCAAATTACACCAGCCGGTATTTTATTCACAATAGAACAGAGATAACATGGCAAATGTTGAAACTGAGAAATTTTACAATTTTATCCACGAAATGAGCTCATTTCAAATTTGATGGCTGCTACAGGTTGGAACAGGGGCCTGTTTACCATGGTGTAGCATCCCCTCTTCTTTTTAACACAGAGTGGAGGCATCTGGGCATTGAGGAGACAAGTTTCTTGAGTTTAGCTATTGGAATTTGATCCCACACTTGTTTAATACAGGCTTCCAGCTGCTGGAGAGTTTTGGGTCTCCTTTGATGGACTTTTCGTTTAATTATGCGCCAAATGTTCTCAATAGGTGAAGGATCAGGACTGCAGGCAGGCCAGTTCAGCACACGGACTCCTCTACTACGAAGCCATGCTTTTGTAATAGCTGCAGTATGTGGTTTTGCATTGTCCTGCTGAAATACACAAGGCCTTCCCTGAAATAGATGTCATCTGGAGGGGAGCATATGTTGCTCTAAAACCTTTATATACCTTTCAGCATTCATGGTACTTTTTAAAACATGCAAGTGTCCCACACCATATGCAATAATGCATCCCCATACCATCAGAGATGCCGGCTTTTGAACTGAACGCTGATAACAGGAGGGGTGGTCTTTCTCCTCTTTAGCCCGGAGGACACAACGCCCACGATTTCCGACAAGAATGTCAAATTTGGACTCGTCTGACCACAGGACACTTTGCTACAGTCCATTTTAAATGAGCCTTGGCCAACAGAACACGGCAGCGCTTCTGGATCATGCTCAACAATGGCTTCCTTTTTGCATGTTAGAGTTTTTGGTGGCATCTGTGGATGGCACGGTGGCCTGTCTTTACAGACAGTGGTTTCTTGAAGTTTTTCTGGGCCCATTTAGTAATGTCAATGACAGAATCATGCCAGTGAGTGATGCAGTGGCGTCTGAGGGCCTGAAGATCACGGGCATCCAGTAAAGGTCTTCAGCCTTGTCCCTTATGCCAGGAGTGTCCAATCTTATCCATAAAGGGCCGGTGTGGGTGCAGGTTTTTGCTTTATCCCAGTGCCAAAACACCTGATTCCACTAATTAACTGATCAGGGGGGTCAATCAAGACCTCGATGAGTAGAATCAGGTGTGTTAGTGTCAGGGAGTAACAAAAACCAGCACCCACACCGGCCCTTTGTGGATTAGATTGGACACCCCTGCCAGTTTCTCTGAATCTTTTGATGATGTTATGCATTGTTGATGATGAGACCTTCAAAGCCTTTGCAATTTGACATTGAGGAACATTGTTTTTAAAGTCTTCCACAATTTTTTTACGCAAGCCTTCACAGGTTGGAGAGCCTCTGGCCATCTTTACTTCTGAGAGACTCAGCCTCTCTAAGACATCCCTTTTATAGCCAATCATGTTACACACCTGATGCCAGTTAACTTAATTACTTGCTAAATGTTCTTTCAGCTGATTCTCTTATATATTAATTGCTTTTTCAGCCCTCTTTTGCCTGTGTCCCAACTTTTTTGAGACCTGTTGCTGCCAGAAAATTTGAAATAAGCTCATTTTGTGGATAAAAATGTAAAATGTCTCAGTTTCAACATTTGAAATGTTATCTATGTTCTATTTTAAATAACATATTGGCTCATGTGATCTGAAAGTCATTGCATTTTGATTTTATTCAGAATTCACACTTCGTCCCAACTATTTTGAAATTGGGGTTGTAGTTTACCAGACTACTTTGCCAAAAACAAATTTTTCAATAACTTAATGTACTAAATATACAGATTATTTCACCATTACCACCTTGCATTGTGCCATTTGGGCTTATGCTTCACTGAGACATGGAACAAAAATATGAGTGAAGTGTTGAAATATTTTTGACCTGTTCTGTTTTTGGTGAACATACTGTTGCTGGTATAATAATTCCTGCAGGTAACTGAAAGCATTGAGTTCCTGAACACTGACTGAGCACACTCAGAACAGACCCATTCATTAATTTTTAGAATTCATGTCACACTATCTCTGAAAGAAACCATAAACTCATGCCTGAGCCAGTGAGTAAAAGACCAACATTTTCTGTGTTGGAGAACTGTTATCTTAGACAAGTCAATACAAGGAAGGGAGATTAAATGGCTGTGGCAGTCTAATAGTTGGAAGAAATTAGCCTCATTTACCCTCCATTGAAATACAACATACTCGTGCTTAAAAAAAATGAATGAGAAACAATAAGAAGTCATAAAAGAGGAGATGTGGTCAACATAGTATTGATTTTTACGAGGGTCCCAAGGATTACAATTTCGACTCAAGTAAGGTCATTCCCGCAGAGGATGCGCAGTGTCCAAAATAGGGATGTGGAATAATCGTGGCAAAAAAGCTCTTATAGAAATACAATAAGACAAAGTAGTTCTTTTTTTTTTTTTTTTTGTCATTGTGGTCAGGCACAAGACAATTTCAAATGCCTTTTCAATAAGGCTAAATCGTCGATGAAAGTGAAATTATTTCTTGGGTGAAATTCTCGGGCATAACTTCTGTCTGTGTGTGCTCTCATGTCTTCAAGGAAAGGCTCATAAAGCCAAACGATTAACCAAAACAAGTAAAGACAGCTTATCTCATTAAAGACTTTGGATAGACAGAGCTAAGGAAAAATCTCACCTTTGAAATATGCTGCTTCCTGTGTCTCTTTCAGATTAGAGTATGTCTGAGTTGCTGTAGACCAGTGGTTCTCAAACTTGGTCCAGGCGCCCCACTGTGTATGCTGGTTTTTGTTCCAGCCACAATTGCAATTCTAGAATTTTAAAAAGCGGTTACTTTGTCTTAATTAGCAGCATTCCATGGTTAGAGTAGTTATTTACCATCTTAAGTCACATTTTGATGGACATATCCATTCTGCCATGAAGAATAAAAACCTTTGAACATGTTGTGGTTAATTTTCAATATTGTTAGGATTTTCAGGTGAAAACATTTCTAAACAGATCAAATTAGACTCTGAGAAAATCAGTAAGTTCCAAATTAGGTTTCTGAACACAGGTGTTTTGAGTTTTTCCCAAATAACCTGCCTGAACCAAATAAAATCAACACAAAACACAACAGGTGTGACTCCATTGTTTGCCAAGTAAATTGTTGGGTTTTCCCACCATGTGTCAAGAGTTTCACCAATGAGGAACCTATTGATTGTTTATGTTGATTAAATGTTTGGTTAAATTGTTTCCCTCTGCAGATAATTGCAATATATTTCAATGTGGATATTAGCATAAATGCACCAAATTAAAACAAATCAACAGCTTGTTAAAATCCTAAGATTGCAACTGTGGTTGGAACAAAAACCAGCAAACACAGTGGGGCGCCAGGACCGAGTTTGAGAACCACTGCTGTAGATGTTGTCCATCTCACAGACTATTGAGGGAGAAACTGCTGTTAGAGAAGTCTTCCTGTCTCAAATGAGCTGAGCTGAGAGAAACAGAAATGAGTGAAAAAAAAAACACTTGCCTTACTACTTGGTATGACTATCACACGGTTTAGTGTATTTCTACATAAGCGGTAATTAGTCTGACAGAGGGTGTGTAATATTGTCTCATGCTGCAGGATATGTGCGGTCGGGACTGCGTTTGGCAGTTCATTGGGAGGTGAAGGGAGCGAGTTGCTTCGTGGTGGGATTTTGAAATAGGACTGATTGTTTGGTATCAAATGAATTGTGGCTTTTTGGATAGGATTTTTCGATTACGGATGAGTGGATTGTGAGGAGATGGATGTAGGAAAAATGAAAACGAAAAAGGGAGTTGAAAATAAAACTAATGAAGAGATTTTTGTTATCAGGATGAGATAAATTGTAGATAGCTGGGAAGTGAAGCGTATGATTCATGATCAACATGATATCGGGAGCTTTGTGAAAAGAGAGATTGGTGATGTAAAAGATGTGAGGGTGAGCAGAAGCGGTATTGTCACCAAAGAATGTATGACTAAGAGACAAAGGGAAAAGGCCTTAAAACCAAAGACATATGATCTTAAACCTGTGATGTTTGCAAATGAGTCCACAAGCTACCATGAAGGGCGTGACAAGAGGGGTTCCGCTTCATAGAGAATCTGACTCATTTTTGGAATTAGGAGTGTGTGGACCAAAACGTTGGAAAAGCTATCAAAAATGCGCAAGATAGCCTTGCTCTCATGTTACAGTTTGAAAAAGATTTACCAGAAAGAGTGTTTTTAGATTACATTAGTTATAGGGTGCGGGCTTTTGAAAGGGCCCCACTCCGTTGTCATTGGTGTCAAGAATGTGGCCGCATAGCTACAGGATGCAGAAAAGAGAGTTTCAGATGTGGAAGGTGTGGACAGGAAAGGTGCAGTGAAGACGGCTGTGAAATACCAAGAGAACAAGCTCTCTGTTTCAACTGTGGAGAAAATCATGAAGCATAAGCAGTGTGGATGTAGGAAATTAGAAATTGAGGTGGAAAGGGCATGGACACAGAATAAAATGGCTTACATGGAGGCTGTAAAGAAAGCAAGGGTAGAAAAAGTAGCAGTGCAGAAAGAATAGGGTATAGTGGAGATGGTGAGGAAGTGGAGTTATTAAAGAATACATACAGTGCTGTGAAAAAGTATTTGCTCCCTTCCTGATTTCTTACTTTTTTGCATATTTGTCACTCTTTAATGCTTCAGATCATCAAACAAATTTCAATATCAGACAAAGATAACCCAAGTCAATACAAAATGCAGTTTTTAAATGATGATTTCATTTATGATGGGAAAAAAGCTATCCAAACCTACCTGGCCCCGTGTGAAAAAGTAATAACCCCCTAAACCTAATAACTGGTTGTGCCACCCTTGGCGACAACAACTGAAATTAAGTGTTTGCGATAGCAGGCAATGAGTCTTTCACATCGCTGTGGAGGAATTTTAGCCCACTCTTCTTTGCAGAATTGTTTTAATTCAGCCACATTGGAGGGTTTCCGAACATGAACGGCCTGTTTAAGGTCATGCCACTGCATCTCAATCGGACTTAAGTCCAGACTTTAACCAGCCACTCCAAAACCTTCATTTTGTTTTTTTAAGCCATTCAGAGGTGGACTTGCTGGTGTGTTTCGGATCATTGTCCTGCTGCATAATCCAAGTGCGATTGAGGTCACGAACTGTTGGTCAGACATCCTCCATCAGGATTTCTGGTAGAGAGCAGAATTCATGTTTCCAATTATTACAGCAAGTCGCCCAGGTCCTGAAGCAGCAAAGCAGCCCCAGACCATCACACTGCCACCACCATGTTTGACTGTTGGTATGATGTTCTTTTTAATGAAATGCTGTGTTGCAGATGTAATGGGATGCACACCTTCCAAAAAGTTCAACTTTTGTTTTGTCAGCCTACAGACTATTTTTCCAGAAGTCTTGGGGATCATCAAGATGTTTTCTGGCAAATGTGAGACGAGCCTTTGTGTTGTTTTTGGTCAGCAGTGGTTTTCGCCTTGGAACTCTCCCCGGATGCCATTTTTGCCCAGTCTCTTTCTTATTGTTGCATCATGAACACTGGTTTAACTGAGGCTGCAGTTCTTCAGATGTTTTACTGGGTTCTTTTGTGACCTCCTGGGTTCTTTTGTGACTCCTCATCTAAGATCATTTGAAACATCTTTATGCATTTTCATTGCTTCCAACCCCCCCATGCACAAGGACTTCAATTCCACATGAGAGTCTCTAACATACGCATTGATTGACTTATTGCAGACTACAGCAGAGGAACGTAAATATGCCACTAACATTCACGGTGAATGCATGAGAGTTAACAGGTATGCGTTATTCATGAAAATTGGCCAAACCTGACAATGTTAAGAGTTTTTGGAGTTTCTGTAGTGTAATTTAAATGAATGATTGAAAACAGGTCATAGCCAGTCATTCATTTTGAGGGAATTGTTTCAGCTTCCCCTATTGCCAGTTCACCAGCCGCCACTGCCTCGTAGCTTATGCCGACTCTCTTAAGCAAAACCAGTAAGTACAACCGCTTGTTTGCTTTCTTGATAGTATTGTTAACATGCTCGTTCCTCTTTGCTTGACTGTGCTCCACCACTGACTAAGCATTGTTTCCTTGAGATGGTTGACTTTTGAAGCATAGTATTTGCTACAGAGGGCCTTACGCTCACAGTTGACTGCATTCCAGAAATGCCAAAAATATTTGGTGTCCCCAGCAGTCAGAGCTTGTTGGCGGAGTTTGATGAAGTGCTTGAATTCTGGTGACATGAACGGCTGGTCATTGACATGGACTGTGGATTGCCCGACGGGTATGATATTATAAAGTCAAGCCTTGATGAAGTCTGTAAGTAGCTGCAGATTCTCTTAACAGCCCACAGCCAGCTGCAGAATCAGTCCACAGCACAAAGGTAATGGTGAAGTTTGAGCTTCCTGCACACGCTGGTGCCGTATGGTGATATGAATTTTCTGCTTAGTCCTCCACTGGATACCTTTGATTTTGGCTGTAAGATGACAACGCGGTAGTCAGAGAGACCAAAGGGCGGCAAAGTTTGTACCAAGGTCAAATCATACATCTGTGGCAGGTTGGTGATAACAAGGTCGAAAGTTCTCTTGCCTCTGGTGGGTTTGTCAACAAGTTGTTTCAGCTTAAATTGAGAATAAGCCTTTTGATGTTCAATTAGTTGAAATCGCCACACAATAGGATACGACAGCCCGGTTACAGGCCCTCGATAATTGTCAGGGTCACAGCAAGATGATTAAGCATAGTTTGGTCGTTGGCAGATGGAGGGTAACAAATACCGCCTGCAATCAAGCAAGGTGTTCCGCGCGGCAGCCTAGGTGGCCAAAGCTATGTCCACAACGTGTCAAAGTCAGGGTTATATAGATCTTCCAGAGTCCTAAACTTTAGACAGTTCTTAGTGTACAGTCCGATTCCTCCATGGATATCCGCAGTACGATTTCTTGCAGTAAAATAGTATCCAGGGATATGAAGATGGTGTTCACTGGTGGAATCTCTCAGCCAGGTCTCCGTGAAGAAAGCTAAGTCAGGTTTCTCATCCAAAATTTTCTCGTTGATTTTTGGGGCAAGAGATTTGGTGTTTGCAAGGAGAAGGCTAACTCCGTGTTGAATTCCTTCCACCCATTTTGTTGGTCACAGGCCATGAGGGTTGAGATATTTCAGTAATTAGGAATCACTTTGAATATTTAATAAGGAACACAGATCAGCATGCAAATTAGCCTCTTCCTGTTCATCCATTTCACTCCAAAAAACTACAGCCAAAGATCCGCAATCAGCTTCATAAGAACTCGTAGTAGGACATTTGATGGAGGGTGGAGTTCTTCGATGAAGGCTCAGGCCACCATGAGTACCACGGCAAGTAGGTTTCACCTGTGATATACCAAGGACAATCAAGTGAAGCAAGAGTTTCAGAGTGAGTAGAGTTAAGCTGGATATTGAGGATGAAAAAGACCTTAAATTGAACTTGTATACACCACAGCCATGATGGGATGTTGGAGTAATGCAGCCAAGCACAAATTAAGTTAATATCATATAAAACAGCGACAATACTTCAAGGTTGTAGTGGAGCAAATTTGTGCGTGTGCTGCCGGTAAGGTGCTCACCTACAATACTTCTATGCTTGTTACAAACCCTTTTCTGCTCGGGACAAAGGGAAGCAACAGAACACCGTTGGTAAAAATTTCCCGATACGCCGGTAGTTGTTTAATGATTTTGTAGATAGGCAACAGAATACAGGAATTAGTGTACATATTTAAAAAGGCCAGCAGATGTAATCAAAATCTCTAAACACACAACAAACGATAATATAAAAGAAAAACAAACCATTGGCAAAACAACAAAACAAGTTCCCAAACCCAGCTTCTACAAACGAGTACCACTACTAAACAAAAGACCAAAAATAATCTACAAAACACAATATGGGATTTAGAAAATTCACAAGTGGCGCAGAGCAACAAGGTGGACTGTTAACATCAAATCACAGCTGCCCTGAGCAGACAGTGATGAGGCCTTTAAATATTCTTCCGGTCTCCAATGATTGGTGTTGGAGCTGGGCAGAGCCGAAGAAGCAAGCGCAGCTGGCAGTCAGTGATTGGTCGGAGGACAGGCGTGTCAGGAGGGGATCCCCAAATGTGGGAAAGGAAACCCCAAATGACGTCTTCTCCCCTTCCAGCGCCGTCAGGTCTTCAGAGCAGCAACCAACGCTGAAGTAGATTTAAAAAAATCCACAAGCCCGTAACAATGCTAACCGACACTCCTGCGGTCTCTTTTTTTCCTTACTCTGCTGTTGTTTCAATGGCGGGAAACTGATGATGTGCAGATCTAGTGACACATCATTTAAAACCTCAACGTCCCGTGGCAGTGGTGCCGGCGCTACGGGACATACAGTAGCTTGCTGACAGCCTCTGACCCTTAAATGCATATTGCTTTCAATCTTTTCCTGTTTAACATCACCTGGTTAACAATCAAACAATTTATTTAGCCTCATGATTAATCAAGAGTAATGTATCACCCTGTAATGATTAAGAAATTATCAACAAATGTCAACAGACAAACAAATGTCCCCCCCATTGATGTTCACAGACAGTAAAAGGCACATCTACATACAATGTTGAAAGAGTGGGCAAGGTTTGATGTAAATATCTTAAACGGTTTCCGAGGAAACAGTGGGAACGCCGATGCAAACATGAACACAGATGGGAAACCGTACAAAAACAATATGTCTCCCCTCCCTCCTGGGGGGAGAAATAATTAATCCAACACTGCCCCTGAATTCAACCTCCAGTTTTAAAATTTTTTTTCATCAGTGCAACCTAATTTATTTTAAGATTGCACTGAATCAAAATGGTTTCAGCACTCAAAATAGGCTTTATTTGCGGGGAAGCAAAGTGGCACACTCAGTGCAGCGATGCAATATTCGGCTTTTTTATTTATTTAATTATGTTTCTTATGTCAAAGCCTTAGTGATGGACTAATTTAGTAAATTGGTTATTATCGCATCTTGGCCATGAGTGTGTGACTACCCTTTTTCAGATTTTTAATTTTACCTGATCAGCAACTCTTCGACTCTGGTGTGTGTTCCCTTTGGTAAAAAAAAAAAAAGAATAAATTTCTAAGGCGAAACATCCTTTTTGGCTAATTGAATCCAAGGCTTATAGAAAATGGGCACAAAAGGAATTCAGAATCTTCGAAAAGCATAATTTAATGTTATGTCATTATGGATGTGGATAGGACAATGCCTGATAACTAGTATGTGATGCAATGCACAATAATGCCCCTAAAAACAAACTGGTCAGTAATTCTGTCAATTAGTCTTCTCAAGTGAGCAAATTAATGTTTGGTTGGTAATTAGGAGAAGTAAATGAGAACTGCTTTTGAGTAATCAGGCGTTATGGGGAAACTTACTAAAGACTTTTTATACCTTTGACAGCAAATCATTGAAGGTCATTGGTACAAGAAGTTAATTCTGCTTTCACTTACACTCGGACAAGGCAGTTACATTCACTGACCCTTTGACGTCAGAGTTTCAATTAATGAACCACCTATCTATCACATCTGGGTAGGCCACTGGGGTGGCCAATGACATTCCACCCCTTAATGGCGCCATTGTATGCTTATACAACGTACTTACACAGCACCAGTGATGACTTGATGACTTTAAGCTTACAAAAAACAAACAAAAAAAAAAGCCCCCGTTATCCGCTGGTTGACCAGAAAAAATTGATCAATTACTATATGTTATGCATAAATGGTATAAAGCCAAAGAAAAAGAGCTTGTCTCACCGTTTATGCATTAGCTGTAACAATACACAACTTCTTGTCTCCCAAGAAAATGTGGTTACATGGAATAATTATATTAATAATAATCATAATAATCATAATGATACAATGACTTTTGTCCATTATCTTAAGAAAGAACATGCAAAAGAACAGTACAACAATCTGTCAAAGCCAGAACAACGCAAACGTTACATTTCGTGTGCTCTTACTTCACGAAGAAGACCTACAGTTCATACAGTAACTTAAGGGGTGACGGATCATAAGGAGCAGCTGATCACCTGGTCTGTAACAGACTATATTTTTGCAAATATGTCATTAACACTTCCATTTTAGGACTTCAATAAAACGTCTGTTTACTGTGAAATCTAATACCAAACACTGTGGCAAATGACAATGTCACTGTTTTTTGGACGTTTCATAGCATTGGTGGTATGAAATTGCGTGATCTAAATGATGCAAAGGTTACTATCCTGGCTCAAACATTAACAAATAATTTGGCTTTTATGCCAGTTTATTTATTTATTTATTTAACCCTTATTTAACCAGGGAAGTCCAATTGAGATTGAAAGGGAGCCCTGGGGGTTGAGCAGGGGAGGAAGAGGGCAATTTGCACAGCCAATTAGATTGGGGGATGATTAGGTGGCAGGTCGAAAGAGCCAGGTTGGGACTTTTGCCATGACACTGGGGAGCCCCCTACTCTTATCCATGCGTGTCATAGGATCTTTAATGGCCACAGTGAATCAGGACCTCGGTTATGGCCTATTCATCCAGCAATGGCAGCATAGGCTCGACCGAATGCTTCAGTCATCAAATATCTGGTCAAAATTAGACCAAGTGGCACTTTTCATTTCTTCCCGAGACATTACTGACACGGACACGAGAAAACTGAACTCGCACTGCCCACCACTTTTGTCCTGCCATGAGTTCGACCGCGACCTCGAATCAGCATCTGCATTGTTTTTATTGTTTAAAGCATCTTTTCTGTTATTTATCAATTTCTTGCGGCCATCACAGTAATTAGCTAGGCTACATTTTAATAAATGGAAAATTATAAAAATCAAATGAATAACAATTCTTCCTAAACATGTTGTTGAGCAAATGTTGAGCATTTACTGTTTTCCCCTTATGCAAGATTATACTGTTTGTATTATCTCTACAGTGCATGGCCGTGGGTATAAAATAACCCACCTTCTGCTATCTGCAGTGTTTAAGAATCTTTTTTCTTTTATATATCTCCTGGGAAACAAAAAAAAAAAAACTTGCCACTTCAATAATTTGGTGAATTACAGACCTCCCATCTTGTTCTTCCAAACTTATTAAAAAACAAAAAGAAATTGATGTTTTTATTTTAGCTGTCATAGATGTGTGGCACTGAAATTTGACAATAATAAGTTCCAGCATAGTATGGCTTTAACAATTACTTTTCCGCTGTTTTTGGAACCTTGAGGTCATATCTCAGAATTGTACACTCAAAACTCAAAAAAGACTCTTGCACATGCACGCTCAAAATGCACATTTCTGATAGGACCACTTTGTCAAAAAAGAAAACATTTATTGCAGGTTGTTGAGCGAGCGCACAGAGGAGCAGCTTCCGGATGGCAAGCTTAAGTAAGGTAGCATATTACCAGCCAAGCAATCATCAGGCAGCTAGGTCAGATGACTGTCATGTGCACTCAGGTGACTCCCCAGCAGGTAGAGCTGCTCCTCTGTTGGCAGGCTTGACTCCATGGCCTATCAGAACTTATGACAAGTCTTCATTTCTGATCGGACCACTTCGTCAAAAAAGAAAACATTTATTGCAGCATACAGGCATACAATCATACATTGAGTTTGGCGACATGGCTCTGTTATGAGAGATCCCCGCCCGTCCAAACGAGGAACCGAAGGCAGGGAGCTGCTACTAACCCCCCAAACAGAACCATGCCAGCAAGCCAACTGAAATGCAGAAAAGTTAGGAAGCAGTAGATGCATCGTGGCAACACGGCGGCTGACACAATTTCTCTTGAAGCCAATACAAGAGAAATACACAATATGAGTGTGCTATGTGTCGTGACAGCCCGGCGGATGCCACGATTTCTCTTGATGCCAATACAAGAGAAAAATACTACATGAGAGTACAATGTGTCATGACAGCCCGGCGGCTGGCACAAGTTCTCTTATTGCTGAGACAAGAGAAATATACTATATGAGAGTATGATGTGTTGTAACAGCCCAGCGGTTGGTGCAAGTTCTCTTGATGCTGATACAAGAGAAATATTCTATACGAATGTTCTAAGAGTGACAGCCCGGCGGCTGGTACTCATTTCTCTTGATGCCGATACAAGAGAAATATTCGATATGAATTGTATTATGTGTAGTGACAACCCGGCAGTTGGCACGATTTCTCTTGATGCCGATACAAGAGAAATATACTATTCTTTTTTTTTTCGCAGAAAGTGAAAAAATTATAGCCTGGAATCTATACTTATCAAGTGCTGGTCGCTCCCAACGGTCACTGACTGATCAGTCTGGCCTCAGTCGTATAGCCAGCGTTTAGACCTTACGTCACTAATGAAGTGAATATATGAATATTCATGTTTTCTGCTCTTGGCTGATTGGGCGACCTTTTGGCAAGAACCGCCAATTGAATATGAGTTAGCTAGCCAGCAACGGCATTCGTGAATGTTATTTGACATGAGCTTAAAACTTAGATTGTGGCTTGCATGCGTTTACTCTTGGAGTGGTTGTTAGGTTTTGAACAGGATAATGTTTGGCCATATCTGCATTTTGTTTATTTCAGTGGGATTCCCCGGTTTAATAAAGGCTAAATTAAATAATACTCAAATTACATAATGTATTTCACTGCAATTGGCATTAGCTATTGTTCGAAGGGCATGATTGTATCAGCTAGATTAAAGTGATACTCCACCCAAAAACTATAATTTGTATATCAATTACTCATCATTAGATGTCTTGAAGGGACGAAGTTGTTCTTCACCTGGCGCAACTTTATGGCCACTGGAGAGTTTTCAAAAATTATCCAAATTCCTTTTTTGCTGGAAGCGAATGGGGTCACCCAGTAGCAATGGGAAAACTCCACAAAACGTCCGTTGACAAACTTTCAAACCATTGTCCAACGCATCGACCAGTATAATCCAAGTCTGCTTTGTCCACTTGTATCCTCACAACTCTAGAAACGCGGTTATTTTTCACTAAAAAAAATAAAATACCACATTTATGCTTCAGGTAAGCTCGCGCATTCAACGAAGTCCTGCCTCCCGGCTTGTTCATTGCCCAGAGACTCTGCTGCCACTCAGATGAATACTCGTATAAACAGGAGCCGGGAGGCAGGACTTCCGTTGAATAAAGAACTGTGGTATTTTATTTATTTTTAAGTCTGTCTAAAGGGGCGGGGCACCCTTGCGACTGTGAGCCACAGATCTCGCATGGATTTTGTGCGAATATTTGAAAGTCAAACGCTGGTCTACCGACTGAGGCCAGACATACAAGCAAGTGACTGCTGGGAGCGACCAAAGCTTGATACGGATGGATTCCAGGCTAAAAAAATTACACGGTTACAGTTTTCTGATCAAGTCCATTTCCAGTCTGTGTACGCATACATGAAATTGGTTGCTAACATCTTTGAAAATCTCCCATTTTGTAACTACAGAATTGCACACAGTCCTCACGGTTTATATACCACTTTTAATAGTTCAACTTCACTATTCCGGTTGTTTTGCATCATGGCAAATTTATTTGAATCCAATTGTATATATTTGTTTTATGCGATAGGAATGTCCGAGAAACTCTTTTCTTCCAAATAAAAAACGATACATGGACTTAAGCTATGCACAATTTATTTAATTTTTTTGTTTTCGTCCTAAAGTTTAAGAAGGCAGGCTTGCTGGGAAATTTGTTCGACCCATGGCCTTCCTTGTCCCCTGTTGCAGTAACAGTCTTAAAACGCGTTTCAACGACTATAAATTGTCAGAAAGCAATGGAAAGGCAGCAAAGCTTAGAGAATATAGCAAACCGACATTTGAGGCTCAGCCTTTCAAATGCAAAAAATGACCAGCTGTTTGCCCATGATGATCGTCGTAGCAAGCAGTTTTCATTTGCAGGGGGACATGGAAGCGGTAAGACTGATGTTAAATTAATAGGCTATAGCAAGTATGCGTTCGGTTAAAATTTGCTTGAGCTTACAAAAGGACCCCACTGATGGACCAGTTGTTCGTAGCCTACTATTTGATGCATATGAGGTGCATCTCAAATCCTTCGAAGGCTGCATTTTTAGGGGTCGTCACTTTAGGGACTTGGGGGGGAGGGGGGATTTGGTGATCTGTTAAATCTCCTAAAATCACAGATGCATTTAGCCACTGGGTTTGCATGTTCGATATACAGTAACACTCCAATTATTTTGATGGAGGCTATTTGGTGTTATATAAACTCAAAAACTAATAATATCAATGTTTTGTGGGAAATATGGCCAAACCCTTTCACTGCTAGTGGTGATTCTGTCAACATTTCTGAAACATCAAAGCCTTTGAAAATCGCTCGAACCATAGCACATTGGTATTCACTGGAAAGCTCTCATCAAGCACCTTCCAATGAATACCAACACTGTAGGGTTTGGACGATTTCGAAAGATTTTCTCCTCTTTGAAATTTTGACCAAGTCACCAACAGCAGTGAGAGGGTTAAGGTCACGAACTTTGACAGTAAAGTGAAAGTCTAAGGTAAAGGTTAAAGTTGTCAGTTAATGTAAAACTACGTTATGATGGCGCTTTGAAAGTTTTTTTAGCTTAATTTTTGAAACCTTGGGAAGAAAATCATTGAACAGATACGCCAGATTTTTCTCCCAAGATACCAGGAAAAAGTGTTTTCAGCACATTAATTTTTCAAATTTTTCTTGGGGAAGGCCCCCCAAACCCCCTCCTTGCTGCGCCCCTTTCACCAATTCCTGGAGCCGCCCCTGCTATATGAGAGTATGATGTGTCGGGACAGCCCGGCGGCTGGCTCAATTTCTCTTGATGCCGATACAAGAGAAATATTCTATATGAATGTTTGAGGAGTGACAGCCTGGTGGCTGGTACTCATTTCTCTTGATGACGATACAAGAGAAATATTCGATATGAATTGTATTATGTGTAATGACAACCCGGCGGTTGGCACGATTTTGCTTGATGCTGATACAAGAGAAGGATATTTGTCACTCTTAAATGTTTCAGATCATCAAAGAAATTTTAATATTAGACAAAGACAAACCGAGTAAATACAAAATGCAGTTTTTAAATGATGAGTTCATTTATTAAGGGAAAAAAGCTACCCAAAGCTACCTGGCCCTATGTGAAAAAGTAATTTTGCCCCCTAAATCCTAATAACTGGTTGTGCCACCCTCGGCGACAACAACTGCAATCAAACGTTTGCAATAACTGGCAATGAGTCTTTCACATCACTGTGGAAGAATTTTAGCCCACTCTTCTTTGCATTATTATTTTAATTCAGCCACATTGGAGGGGTTTTGAGCATGAACGGCCTGTTTAAGGTCATGCCACTGTATCTCAATAGGATTTAAGGCCGGACTTTGACAAGGCTACTCCAAAATCTTCATTTTGTTTTTTTTTTTTTAAACATTTAGAGGTGGACTTGCTGGTGTATTTCAGATCATTGTCCTAAACCAAGTGCTCTTGAGCTTGAGGTCATGAACTGATGGTTGGACATTCTCCTTCAGGATTTTCCGGTAGAGAGCAGAATTCATAGTTCAATCAATTATGACAAGTTGTCCTGGTCCTGAAGCAGCAAAGCAGCCCCAAACCATCACACTACCACCACCATGTTTGACTTTTGGTATGATGTTCTTTTTATGAAATGCTGTGTTAGTTTTACGCCTGATGTTATGGGACGCACACCTTCCAAAAAGTTCAACTTATGTCTCGTCAGTCCACAGAATATTTTCCCAAAAGTCTTGGGGATCATCAAGATGTATTTTCACAAATGTGAGACGAGCCTTTGTGTTCTTTTTGGTGGCTTTTGCCTTGGAACTCATAGATGCCATTTTTTGCCCAGTCTCTGTCTTATTGTTGAATCATGAACACTGACTTTAACTGAGGCAAGTGAGGCCTGCAGTTCTTCAGATGTTGTTATGGGTTTTTTGGTGACCTTCTGGATGAGTAGTTGATGCGCTCTTGGAGTAATTTTTGTAGGCCGGCCACTACTGGGAAGCTTCACCACTGTTCCAAGTTTTCTCCATTTGTGGATAATGGCTTTCACCATGATTCGCTGGAGTCCCAAAGCCTTAGAAATGGCTTTGCAACCCTTTCCAGATAGATGTCAATTTCTTTGTTTCTCATCTGTTCTTGAATTTCTTTAGCTCGCGACATGACATGTTGCTTTTTGAGATCTTTTAGTTTACTTCACTTTGTCAGACAGGTTCCATTGAAGTGATTTCTTGATTCAACAGGTCTGGCAGTAATCCAGCCTAGGTGTGCCTAGTGAAACTGGACTCAAAAAATGTGGTTAATCACAGTTAATTCATGATTTAACAGGGGAGGCAATTACTTTTTCACATAGGGCCAGGTAGGTTTGAATAGATTTTTCCCCTTAATAAATGAAATCATAATTTAAAAACGAGCGGAGGCGCGCTCCTCTTCTTCTTTTTGGTTTTTTTCAAGGTTGGTAAACCAACATTAAGGTGCATTACCGCCACGCACTATGGTGAAGTATGGTCTAGAGTGACCATCTCAATAGACAAAAAAACAAAACTAATCCACTGTTCTCTTTTTTTTCTATTTTTTTCTAACTTTTTATTATTTCCCTAGCACCTAACTTCCTCAAAACATGACTGTAGCCTACACAACTAATTAATTTGCTTTTGGCTCTCGCCAAAACCTTTTTCCAAAATTTCTTGGATTTCTCCTTTCACTTCCATATTTCCAAGAAATTCCCTCCCTGTATGGACCACCATCCCAATTCTTTCCGTCTTAGATTAAATTTCTTTCGCGCAATTAATGCCCATTGCAATGAGAGCCAAAAATGTAAATGTCTTCTCCCTACAAACTGCGGCAACATTCTTGGCTCCAGAAGCAACGTAGTGGCACCCTCTCAAAAGCCCTCACCATATAAGTCACGTAGTTCAAAAATATTCTGTCCGGTAACTTTTTAGAATTGAAGCAATACCACTATGCTGTCTTGCTCCTTCCCGTCTCGATATGCGCCGAGCTGCACAAACTCCCTCTACTTCCAAAAAAGAACCAATTTTAATGGAATAAGGGACACCTCCAGTAACAACCGTCTTAGTTGGCCGCTGATACATTTTAAGACATGTAATTTGAAAAAGATTCAATTATTTTATTTTTAACTGCTTTTGCCTGTTTCGTCGTCCTACATTCAATTATCACAATTCCACTTCTACATACCCTGCCATCCTTTACGTCCCCAGTTCCATTTTTGACAAACTTCCTGACAGTGATCTCACTGAATACACGATTGTTTTCCCATCTATTTCCTACCACCTTTATCCCTACAACAAACGGCCCTTCATCAGTTTCATTGACACTTCCTTTATTCCTTGTCTTTTTACCCCTGCCACCTCATCACTCTCCACTTGTTCGAGATTCAGAATTTCAAGCAAAAGACGACTATCTAATAATCAAACAAAACGCTATACTTTTGAAATTCGCACCTTTCACTCTACCAGAGCACCCAGTCTCTGCGCTCTCCTCAGCGAAGCAAATCCTCTTTATGGGGGTTTATGAGGATTATTGGGAAATTATCACAAGGAAAGGGAACACTGCTGCCAACAACAGGGCGAGGGAGGTGGCCTGGCAGAATATCGCCTACAAGCCACATGCAAAAGTGACACAGAGATCAATCAAGAGGTTGTATTTTATAATGGAAATATCCCACATGAAAGGGACAAAATGAATGTAGATAGGCTTACTGATATTAATCAAATTTATTCGAAAGTGATACCACATTTATCAACTGATTGCTGCAAAAGTTTTAGATGATTTGCTAGCCAATTGGAATTTTATTAAAAAATTTTAAAAGTTTTTTTTTAAGTTTTATTTTGCCTTTATTGGAATGATCTTATTTATTTTTGAATAGTTAATGTTTCTTAATGAATTATATTTATGTTTCACATATTATGATCATTACATGACAGTTGTGAGCGTGTAAATGCACTGGCAGAACTGTCTTTTGGGTGTCTGCTCTAGTCTATTGGACATTCTTTGAACATAGATGAAGCTAATCCTCACCTTAAACCTGCTACAGGGCAGGATTGCCCTGCAGCTTAAATCACCATGGTTACTAGGCTGGGATTCACATTTACCATCTTGTTGGAACGGAGATGTGGCTCAGGTTGATGGAACAGAAATCGGAGTTTAGCTGGATGTATTAGGCTTAGCCAGAACCATAGTTTCCATGGTTACTGATGTGGGGCTAATCTCAGCCACTTTGATGGAACTGAACTCTCGCTATCATTAGCCAGACTTGGCCATTTAAGTCTGGATTGTCCTTTAGCCTGCTTGATGGAATACCCCCCAGAACCTTGGAACATGAACGCATTTTTCTTAAAGTGAAACTTATGAGTATTTGCGTCTTTGCATTGACTTTGAAAGTAATCTGTCGCGCGAAAAATTTGTTTCGCGTTCGGTGTGAAAGCATCTTAAGAATGGCTCACTCAGCTGGGTAAATGGCCTTGTACAGCTCGTTATGATAAACGCCCGGTAGCATGACGACCATTGCCAGACGATAAATTTACACCATTAGTGCTAGCTACAACAAGGTATCTGACAAGTATCTTTGCTCGGCATTACAAAATGAGTATTAACAACGTCATATAGATCACCACTTTTAGTTAAACTTATTACGCGGTTATACATTCATCGACGAATTTCAACTCTGAGTACTAACCAGAGAAAAAATGTTATTACGTGAACACAAACTCTGGTTTGATCAGACAGAATTACCAAACTCACTAGCTTGCCAACTGAGAGTTAGCAAAGGTTGCTAACTCGCTCCAACGAGGAAATGTCGATATCTCTACCGTTTGATTCATTCTGACCAGCATGATCTATGCAAGATAGCCTTACAAAAACAATACACGAGCTTCCCTCAATTTTGCTTAGGATGACAATTTACAATTCACATCCAACCGAGTTAGCACCAGGGTCATTCCATGTCAGATCATCAAATGGGTCTCACCACCACCTTCTCAATTTTGCTATTTTTTTAAATACAGCTGTATAAATATATGGCACTGACAAATCTGAAGTTTCAGCTCATTCGGACCAAAAATGAATTTTTGGTGAATTATTTTCTAAGGGTACTATCAGTTTTTTTTGTCAATTGACATTTTTCTTGTATTTAACATGGCATAACTATTTTATTATGACACCTATAGCTTTGAAACTTTGCATCTAAGCTAATGTTATTCTGCTTAATCAGAAAATTTAGTCCATTTTACTTTATCTTTCTTGGTTGTGGAGCTATGAGGACACCAAAAGTGCCTTTTGTTCAGGCAGTTCCATGTTTAGGTCCCGCACCCCCAATATAAACCCAAGCATAGGCTCTCTGGCATTTTTTCCATTCATTTGTGTCTGCTGAATATAAATCAGGCTTAATTCACCATGAATTCATCACCAGCTGCAGTCAGTACCTTGCCAAATGTGAAAAAAATGCTAAAATGCCACCTGTTCAAACCCCCGTATCTCCAGGGGCACACCTTGGATATTCTATTTTTTTTAACTGATTCCTCTATTATAGTAGAAAGACCACTCCAAAAATTGTTGATGTGTTTTGACCAATATAAATTTTGCAGGTGTCTGAACAGGGATGGGGTAATCTCGAGAGTCGCTTGGCATTTTCAACTTCTTACACAATGTTAATGATTATTGAATCACAATAATTGTAAGTTCTCAATTCATCAATGCATGACACATTCACAGAAAGGTTAGTATATGCAGGTTGGTAGATCATGTTGGCAAGGAGAAACCTGAACTAGTTATTGATCAATAATTTCTGATTATTGCTATTGTTTTTCATGAAGCAAAACAAGAGGACACAAGCATTAACCTGGACTTCTGAAAAATGCTGGGTGCCATTCAATAACATTCTCCGAACTGTTCCAACTCCGGATGTCACTGGACGCACAGCCCGGCAGTATAAGTTGGACAAAACTGGGACAGACAACATTGTTGTGCTCTTTGCTGCATTTAGGAAGCAATAACACTGTTAACATAGCATGGAAAGTTTTAATTTAACAGTCAGTTTACAAGAATTAGTGGCAGTAAATTTTATTGATGCAAAGATGTGTGATTTTCAAAAATTGCCTGACCCCTATTTAGACAGTTCTGAAATGTATGTCGTTCAAGTCACATCAACAATTTTTATTTTGTTATGTCTACTATAATACAGGAATTAGTACAATTTAGTATGTGATTGCCTAATGATTGAAAACACTTAAAATGTTGCATAGTTAAACGTGTAAGAAGCTTAAAGTGCCACGTGATTCTCGAGATTACCCCACCCCTGTTCAGACACCTGCAAAATTTATATTGGTCAAAACACATCAACAATTTTTGGAGTGGTCTTTCTACTATAAGGAATCAGTTAAGAAAAATAGAATATCCAAGGTGTGCCTCAGGAGATACAGCGGTTTGAACAGGTGGCATTTTAGTGTTTTTTTCACATTTGGCAAGGTCCTGACTGCAGTTGGTGATGAATTCATGGTGAATTCAGCCTGATTTATACTCAGCAGACACAAATGAATGGAAAAAATGCCAGAGAGCATATGCTAGGTTTATATTGGGGGTGCTTTAGGGACCTAAACATGGAACTGCCTGAACAAAAGGCACTTTTGGTGTCCTCATAGCTCCACAATCAAGAAAGATAAAGTAAAATGGATTATACTGCATTTTCTGATTAAGCAGTATAAAATTAGCTTAGATGCAAGGTTCCAAAGCTATAGGTGTAATAATAAAAAAGTTATGCCATGTTAAATACAAGACTAATGTCAATTGACAAAAAAACCGATGGACAGTACCCTGAGAAAATAATTCACCAAAGATTCATTTTTGGTCCAAATGAGCTGAAATTTCGGATTTGTTCATCACTAATGCATATTTATCTAATGTGAAAATATGAAAGAAATCTATGACTACATGATTACAGATGTTTTGTATATCTGATGATTTGACCTCAGCTCTGCTGACCTCAAGTAGAAACAAGGTGACCTGGGCATCAGAATTAAAACCATTCAACTCCCAGAATTCTCTCCAACGTTGGTATGCTTTCCCTATGTTTATTCGGGACTTCGCATTGCTGCGATCGCGTTCCTTTTTCCTCGACATGCACTTGTTCGAGCGTCTCTTTTTTGGTTTAGCTTCCACCATGCGTCGCTCTGCCAGTTCCTTTCTTTCCTCAGTCCCACCCACTTGTCGTGCATAAGCACGGAACTGGCGCAGAGGACCCACCCCTGCCCTTCGATTCGTTGGAACACTTTTGTTGATGTTTGGGGGTAGGGTTTCCCCGCTTTTATTTTTTTTTTTTTTTTAAGAAAAAGTAGTGAGTACTTGGGTTATGGATAGAAATGTAGTGGAGTAAAAAGTACAATATTTGCCTTTCAAATGTACTCAAGTAAAAGTCATAAGTCGTCCCCCAACATGATACTCAAGTAAAGTACAGATCCCCAAAAAGTGTGCTTAAGTACAATACTCAAGTAAATTTACTCCGTTACTGTCCGCCTCTGCTGTTATGCGATCAAATTGGTGTATCGAATAAATTTTTGACATTTTAAGATGTTTCCATTCATTTTCGCACTGAATTGCAGAACCTTCAAGTGAAAAAAAGTAGTTTGTTAGCCAACTAATTTCGCTGGTTAGCCAAAATGGATCGCTTTTACCAACAAATGACGATAATTGCACAAGTTGTAATAGTGCTCAGGTGCCAGCTATTAGCAGCATAGCAGACCATTATCAGAAGGAAATGACGGCATCAAAACACCGTCAAGATGCAGTAGCAGATTTATTCGGTGAATAACGTTTCCATCAGCATTTATCACATAAGCCTTTTACCGATCAAGAGAAAATCCAATGAGATGGACCGTACAAACTATTGCCATGTTTCCATCCACACGTTCTTATGCGAATTAAGTCATATCGAATTAAAAATGCCTTATGGAAACGGTGAAATTCGACTTGATTTCAAGAATATCGACACAAAGTTTATACGGTTGATCTGATCGGATTTTCTCTTGATCGGTAAAAGGCTTAATGGAAACGTTATTTGCCGAATAAATCTATTGCATCGTGACGGTGTTTTGATGCAGTCGTTGCCTTCTGATAATGCTTTGCTATGTTGCTAATAGCTGGCACATAAGCATGTACAACTTGTGCAATCACATCATTTGTTGGTAGACACGATCCATTTTAGCTAACTAGAAAACACTACCTCTGTTCATTTGAAGGTTCTGCAATTCAGTGGGAAAATGAATGGAAACGGCTTAAAATGTCAGACATCTATTCGATACACCAATTTGATCGCATAACAGCATGTGACGTCATTACGCACAACTATTTATTCTTGGTGTGCACGTGACGTCACACATAATTTCCAAACAGGAAGTCCGCCATAATGGATGATAACAATAACCAAGATAGCTGCGCTTCACCATTGAGCTCCTGCAACGCTTCGTGATTTTCTTCGGATTTGCGCTTCCTTTTAAAAGAAAACAATGCCTACTTTGTGTGCAGTTTTTAATTGCGGCAATAATGCTACTCGTGATAAAGACAAGAGTTTCTTCAGAATCCCATCTCATTGAAATCAATGTCGCTTACTGGCAAATACGGCACTTTGTTTAAGTGCGCTGGCAGCCACTTGCTTTTTACTTCAGTACATGTTCTCGAGTTCCCGATTCTATGTCCAGCTTCAGTCGCAAAGAGCAAAGCTCCAATGTGGGAACAAGCCTCGCTTAACTCCTTCAACCCCACAGCCCTCTACAGAGGGCTGACCAACATATTCCCTTCAACCCCAAATTCCTGAAGGGAAAATTCAAACAATCTGACTAATTGATTGGAACATATCAGGTTACATTTAATGGGATTCCAGAGATAACAGTAAGATACAATGTCCAGATAATGACCAGCCCTCTACAGAGGGCTGTGGGGTTGAAGGGTATAGTGATGCTAGAATATCTGGGGTTGAAAGAGTTAATCCAGCCGTGCAATCACAATGTGCAAGGATCACATCGCCATTATTATCGCTCACAAACCACGGCTTGAGCGGTGTTTCTCGAGTTCTTCGAGAATGGTTTACCCGAGCATACCTGTTCTCTTTCACTTCTTTAGTGAGCGGAATACCAACCTAGCCAGACACAAAAAGATATACACATCTAGACTCTTATACATGTGTAAGCCTTCATTTGTGCATTGGTTGCCCACGAGGTTTGAGTAACGAGATAGTTTACGATATCGGGGTATTCAATCACTGGAAATGTTGCCAAATCCTCCATGTAATCAGATGGCTTTAACATAATATGGGTCAAAACCACAAATTTCAACCTTTTTTCTGTATCTTGACTTGGCAGAGGACTCCAGAGAGTCATAATAGTTAGAAAAATTGGAGATGTATTACTTTTATTGTTCGCACGAGATGCCATTTTTGATTTGTATATCATCCAACATAGCGGCGCGTTCTATTTAATCACGTGGTTGCACACCAAGAATTTGCTTTAATGCCGTTAGATGGAAACGCATTTTCACCTGCTTTTTTCGCATGAATATTTTTGGCGAACTTAAGATAATTCGATTGACAAGTGGATGGAAACATAGCTTATGAGTCAACAGTCTTGAAATCAAGTCGAATTTCACCGTCTCCGTAAAGCATTTTTGATTCGAAATTACTTAAATCGTATAAGAACATGTGGATGGAAACATGGCTACAGATGCGGAAGCAATTGCTTCACTGCATAAGCCTACCCAACTGATGGCCTGTTTAATATGGCTGTAGCACTGCGGCTAACGTTGCCAAGTTACTGTTGCTAATATTTGTGTCCTAAATATGCGAGAGTAATATCAGGGGAAATTCAACAGAAGGTGTGTGAACATAAACCTCATTTGAATAGAACTTTTTATACTTGTTTGTAATTTGGATGCTTGGTACAACTGTCCCTCCCGGTAACGGAATTAACTGTCTGTAAGACCTGTATTGCAGGGTAACGTTTGTCCCTGTAGTTGTTATGACCGCTCGGTTATCAGCTTCTACTGCATGTTAGTTTGCGTGCTGTGCAAATTAAAATGCTCCTGGTAACTTATAGGCAGTAATTATGATCGGTATGCTTGTGTTACTTCGGTAAGCATTAATGTGGCAGTTTGATCATAACGTTGCCTGATTGTAGCCACTACAGTTGAAGCTAACCGGAGAGGTGCTGTATGTGTCTGCAGAGTTGGGCTGCAAAGGCTGCAGTTCGACCAGACGTAGGTTTTGCAGAGCTTGGGGCGCGTTTTTGGGTGCTTGTGAAACGATCGCTTTACTTATCCATGACCGGGGTCAGCCTTATACTTCACCAATATCTGGGCAAGCTCTCTGATGCTACCGGTGAAAGCAATAGGGAAACGCACCAGCTATAACGTGTCTGGTATAACAAACGATTTCTGTGCATTGCCGTCGATTGAATATTAAATCGGCAATCAAATATTAAATTCTTTCCTGTAAAAGTGACCGATTCGCTAGCACCACATAAGCAACAGTTCACACAAACGGAACGTACGGTCTTTAAAACCTATATTATGCTCATAACATAACCGGAGCTTTATCTAGCTCTCGCGCCCTATCCATAACGCGCCCATTTTCCGCGAGGGAAACGCTGGTCATTCCGACGCAATAAGTAAACCATTACCACGGGCAATTTCCGAAAAGGCCGTTTAGCCTGGAGCTTTCGCCCCTCCGTCATATACCAGCATAGAAGCTGTTCGTTACTCCACGCTAACGACACACCACAGTTATGCACACGAACCAGCAGGTCCTTATAATACACACCTAAGCAGTCCGTAAGCTGTTGGTCCACTTTTAGCTGCTCCTCACTGTCCATGTTTCCCTCTAAACTCAGACCCACCGGATTTCTACGGTCTCCGGTCTACACTTGGGTATGTCGACCCGTTCTACAAATGTGTCTGTATGTGGTGGATTCTAGCTTTCCTTGCATCCTAGCTATAGAGTAGAAAAACTGTTAGGTCACTGTTGCTGTAGCAAACTGTAGCCAATAGCAAATTTGAGCTTGAGCTGCCAGACTTTCGCACTGCGTCCTCCACTTTCGCCGCTGCGTTTAATAGAACAAGTTCATTTCATTAGGTCTATATTCAAGTATAGCGTTAGATTGTGGAATTTCCCCGCCGATTCCTTATCAGATGGCAAACGTGTCTCACGTTTCACTCTGGGGAGGCAGACCCGGAAAACTGCGTTCTGCAGCCTCGTCCCGCCTAGATCCGCCCTCCACAGAGCTGGCCAGTCAGAAGAAAGTGGGCACACGGGGAGTGGGGGCCATAGCGGAAGAGCCACCCCAATGAGGCATTTCAGGCAGAGACTACGATGGACTACAAATGGGGTTTTTTGAGGATGGCAGTATGAGCTATATAAGGACCCTGTTTTGGACTTTGAACGATCGGGAGTACTCTAGGGAAGTCCAAGATCAAAATATAACCTTGGAAATATAGCAAAATAGGTCCCCTTTAATAGCAGGTGGATCTGCTCAGATGCAAACAATTGTTGAGCGAGCGCATAGAGGAGCAGATTCCCGGTAGTGAGCTTAAGTAAGGTAGCATATTACCAGCCAAGCAATCATCAGGCAGCTAGGTCAGATGACAGTCATGTGCACTCAGGATCACCTAATCCCAAGTCTTTTGCGCCTCACAGGCCCAATTATTGCACATTCGATAACTAATATTTTTAACTTGTCAATATCAACTGGGACTGTTCCCAGAGTATGGAAAGCTGCTAATGTTTTTCCACTGTTGAAGGGCGGTGACCCCACTTCAGTAAACAGCTATCGCCCCATCTCAAAATTGCCTTGCCTGGCTAAGATTCTAGAATCTCTTGTTAAGCAACTTTGCAGCTTTTTAACTTTCACGTTCGTGAACGTGATTTCCTCTCTGAACAGCTCGTCCCGAGATCTTCACGAGATCAGGGCAAAACCTGACGTCAGGTTGTGCCGTCCAATTAATACAGACCTAGCCAGAGCCAATCACGGCACTGGACCTGCCGACACCGGAAACTATTCTAGCCAGCCCAAACAACCGCGGATCATACTATGCCTTAGTAGCGTCTACATTTCCAGAAATACAAAAGAAGAACCGCACATCATTTGAGGTGCAGGTTCGTCAGTATCTCTCCCAAAGCTGCTCGTCCGTTTATTTTTGGACGCGAAGAAAAGCACCAATTTCTCTTCCAAAAGACGATGCCAACAGAAATCACTGGGTAGCCTTTTTGTTTGCTGGCAGCAAATAGCCACAGCCAAAGGGAACGTTAGCTGTTTGTGCTCAGCATTTCACCAAAGACAGCTTTGTCAATAAAGGATAATTCGACGCTGGATAAGCGTTTTCAGCTACTCCTCAAAGTATCTCTCCCAAAGCTGCTCGTCCGTTTATTTTTGGACGCGAAGAAAAGCACCCATTTCTCTTCCAAAAGAAGATGCCACCAGAAATCAGTGGGTAGCTTTTTTTTTTTTTTGGCGGCAAACAGCCATGGCCAAAGGGAACGTTAGCTGTTTGTGCTCAGCATTTCACCAAAGACAGCTTTGTTAATAAAGGATAATTTGACACTGGATAAGCGTTTCAGCTGCTTCTCAAAGTATCTCTCCCAAAGCTGTTCGTGCATTTATTTTTAGACGCGAAGAAAAGTACCCATTTCTCTTCCAAAAGAAGATGACACCAGAAATCAGTGGGTAGCTTTTTTGTTTGCTGGCGGTAAACAGCCACGGCCAAAGGGAACGTTAGCTGTTTGTGCTCTGCATTTCGCCAAAGACAGCTTTGTCAATAAAGGATAATTTGACGCTGGATAAGCGTTTTAGCTGCTTCTCAAACCTGAAGCAGTTGCATTGATCAAGCGCTCTGAGCCACAAGCTGTAAGTAACGATATTACAGCAAATAATGTAAGTGAAATTAACGTGTCACACGTGGCTATCAGGACCGCTAACGATAGTTAGCGCTAACAACTTGCCTCAAATGCAGGCTTTGTAAAATATCTGAAGATAAAGCCTGTATCGGTCGCGACTGTCTGTGACTCACAGACACAGAAGCTGTGAGTTGCTTTTACTGCATAAGCCTACCTTATGTGATGTTGAATGTGGCTGTAGCACTGCGGCTAACGTAGCCAAGTTACTGTTGCTAATGTTTGTGTCCTAAATATGCAAGAGTGATATCAGGGGACATTCAACAGAAGGTGTGTGAACATAAGCCTCATTTGAAGCTAACTTTTTATACTTGTTTGCAATTTGGATGCTTGGTACAACTGTTCACGGTAACGGAACTTGCTGTCTGTAAAACCAGTATTGCAGGGTAATGTTTGTGTCTGTTGTTATGACCACTCGGTTACCAGCTACTGCATGTTAGTTCGCATGCTGTGCCACTTAAAAAATGCTCCTGGTTAACTTATATGCAGTAATTCTGATCGGTATGCTTGTGTTACTTCGGTAAGCATCAATGTGGCAGTTTCATCATAACGTTGTCTGATTGTAGCCACTACATTTGAACCTAACTAGAGAGGTGCTGTAAAAGGCTGCAGTTAGACCAGAGGTAGGTTTTGCAGAGCTTGGGGTGCGTGTTTGGGTGCTTGTGAAACGACTGCTTTACTTATCCATGACCGGGGTCAGTCGAATACTTCACCAATATCTGGGCTAGCTCTCTGATGCTACCGCAGTGAAAGCAATCGCGAAACGCACAAGCTATTAACTGTCTGGTATAACAAATGATTTCTCTGCCCCTTACGGTCTTTAAAACCTGTATTATGTTCATAACATAACCGGAGCTCTCTCTAGCTGTCGCTTACTATCCATAACGCGCCCATTTTCCGAGAGCATACACTGGTCATTCCGACGCAATAAGTAAACCATTACCACAGGCAATTTCCGAAAAGACCGTTTAGCCTGGAGCTTTCGCCCATCCGTCATATACCAGCGCAGAAGCTGTTCGTTACTCCGCGCTAACGACACACCAGTTATGCACACAGTGCAGCAGGTCCTTATAGTACACACCTAAGCAGTCCATAAGTTGTTGGTCCACTTTTTGCTGTTCCTCATTGTCCATGTTTCCCTCTAAAAGACCCACCGGATTTTTACGGTCTCCGGTCAACACTTGGGTATTTCGACCCATTCTACAAATGTGTCTGTATGGGGTGGATTCTATCTTTCCCTCAATCCTAGCTATAGAGTGGAAACACTCACCATGGAAGCTGTAGGCAGATAGCAAATTCGAGCTTGAGCTGCCAGACTTTCGCACTGTGTCCTCCACTTTTGCCGCTGCGTTTATTAGAACAAGTCCATTTCATTAGATCTATGAACATCTACAGCGTTTGATTGCGGAATTTCCCCGCAGATTCCTTAGCTCAGATGGCAGACGCGTCTCACGTTTCACACAGGGAGGTGGACCCGGAAAACTGCGTTCTACCGAGTCCCGCCCAGCTCCGCCCTCCACAGAGCTGGCCAATCAGAAGAAAGTGGGCACACGGGGAGGGGGGGCCATAGCGGAAAAGTCGCCCAAATGAGGCGTTTCTGGCAGAGACTGCAATGGAATTCAAATGGAGTTTTTTGAGGATGGCAGTATGAGCTAAATAAGGACCCTTTTTTGGTCTTTGAACGATTAGGAGTACTCTAGGGGAGTCCAAGATCAGAATATAAACTTGGAAATGCAGCATAATAGGTCCCCTTTAAATAATAAAAAGGGTGGAGTTTTTTGAAGCTTTCATTTCTCTAATAAACGCTACTGGGCAGTGAACACTAAAATCCAAGGGAAAGAAGCGCTCAGAGCGTACTTATGCAGTCAAAACGAGATCAATCAATGTCGACCGAGATAAATCTTTAAAATTTCGTTGCGTAGGCTCCAATGTAAGTTGCATCAGAATCAGGCCATCGCAGACTTCTTTAAAATTGTTTGAGGATGGTGATAACCTATGTTGAAATCGCCCGTGACAACTAATTCAGTGTGGGCATAAGCAGACAAGCTATTTGACAGATTGACTAAAAAGGAAGAATGAGCGCTCAGTGGACGATACACACCTGCTAATATAAAACTTGCAGAACCCAAGCCTATTTTAATAACTAGACATTCAAACTGCTCCGGAATAGAGGAGGATAATAAAACATTTACAGTGAGTGAGGATTTTACAAACATCACTACCCCTCCCCCTCTCTTACTCCTGTCACACCTAAAAACTATATCCAACCAATGCTATGTCATAGTCAGACACAGAAAGTACCAAGATTCAGTAGCAAAAAATACATCAGGATTACTTTTTAGAACCATAGCCCTCATACAATCTATTTTTGATAACAAACTCCTAACATTAAGATAAAGTAGTCCGCATTTACGAGTTTGAAAAGCTACTGGTGTTAAAACTACAGGTGGGACCGATAAAATAATATCAGGCGACTGAATATTGATTTGTGTCAGATTTGAAACAGAAACACCACTAGGTCTATATTTCTGCCGTGGCAGGCGTGAGCAAGCAATTTTTGGGAGTGGGTGTGCAGTTATACCAGCAAATATTACATTATTACCAATATTGACTGGGATATTTAAAAAGCCAACGGATGGTCCAAGCCCAGTGGAAAATGTGACAGTGAACGAAGAGGAACCATTACAATAGGGACTAGGACCAGGGGGACATCACTGTTGCACGGACCGATCCTTACATGTGGGCAACATATTTTTGCTAAAACAGAAGCTGCAGGATACAATTCCCTTAGCCAGTAAAGAATGCTGTATTTCATACCTTAAATTGGCAGAAAGCATCCTCGCATCCGCTTCATTTGGATGCAGACCATCAGAATGGAAAAGATGACCCCAATCCCAGAAAAGATTAAAATTATCAATGAGATTTACCCTGTGAGCAGTGCAGACAGAAGAAAGCCAGGTATTCAGGCTAATCAACCTGCTAAAACCACCCACGCCATGACCGAATGTGGGGATTGGACCCGACAGGAAAACCCTTATATTAAGGCCTTTCAGCCCACCTAGCAAGGATACGTCCAAAAGACGTATTTTTGAGGTCTTCCACATGTCTAAATGACGTCCCCTGAGGAGCCAGAATGAAAATTTTTATGATGTCTTTTTACGACATCTTCTGGGTGTCCCGGATTGACGTCCACCAGACCTCTGCAAAAGACAAAAAAATTAGTTCAAATGTGGTCATTCTGGACGTCTTTTCAACGTCAACAGCACACATTTTAAAGATACTTGACGGGGAATAAAAACATTTTGCTTTTCAATTTCCTCCCTTTAGTTACCTTGCGATTCTTCCCCATCAGCTATGCCTCCAACTGTTTTATTAGCCCTAGATGTCGCTCTTGAACAATTGAAATGAACGCGCATTATGTTATAACATACAATGCAGATATCTGCGGCAATGAGGGGAATCGAACCACCAATCACTAAGCCATACTTGCTACCGACTGCGCCACGATGTTTGGTTGACAGCAGCATGCTGTTTAGATGTGTTTCACAACGACTACTTACCATGCGTCATTAAACAAAGTCATAACAATTTGTATCCATAAATATGAAAAATAATGTACCGGACTTACAGTATTATAGTGTTGGAAAAATTTTAAAAATTAAGAATTAAAGCTGCAAGTGGACGGGCCCCTCATGCCCTTGTGCACGTTGGGGTTGGGACGAGATGTGGTTGGGTGCTGATTAGCATTCTCAACCATTGGACAGAGCAAGACTGAGTAAAATGTTATATCTTGACTGGAGTGCAAACACCTTTACTGAAATAGATTTTTCTTCTGTGAATTGGAGGTATGACCCGAGTGACCTGGTCAAAGTTTCTTTTGCAGATTTTACAATGGCTGTTTATTGTGGAATCTTCCTCCATTCATGAACATAGCGGAAGGCAGACGATGTGATTTGGGATTCCAGTGTTGATGACTTGCACGTCTTCCACATGCAGCTCTTCAACAATGCGTAAAAAGTCACATGTACATCCTAGAAAGCTGAAGTTTTGGGAGGACGTCCACTGAGTACAGACAAAACTTTCGTACTTCCACCTATGGCCAATTCAGAAGTCGGTTTCTGTATAATTTTCATAATATGAAAATTCATAACATGTCAATAGCTCAGCAAATATTCTTTCAAATGGCATCAAGCTGGGCGAAGACATTATCCACATGGAGGATATCAAGTTTTCCAAATGACGTTCTGATAGGTCAAACGGTGTGTCCACAGCAAAAAGGTATATTTTACCGTACAATGTGCCATTGTCATAAAATGTAGTTTTTCATCATATTTTGTATGGAACCTCACCAAAACAAGTGAAAACACACAAGATCATATACAAATGACGTGAATTTCTCCAAAATTTTATGATATTGCAACAAACTGTTGTGGCCGTTTTAGTGTTTCTAGGTGGTGCTAGAGAGCACACTTTGGCAGTTTGGGGGATTTTTTGACGTTATATACAATTTTTAGCCAGACCTGTGATGTGTGCAAAATTGGGTGAGTTTTGGCCCATTTTTAGGGGCGAAATTATGGTTAGAAGTGGACTACACATAGGAAAAGGCAGACAACATGATTAGGGATGCCAACTTTGACGCCTCATCAAATCCAAATCATTTGAGTAATGACAAAGTTATACATAACTTTTCATCAGCAGTGTGTCCTTTGTCATCAATTGACGTTTGGAACCGATA
Organism: Gymnothorax javanicus; assembly: GCA_029692085.1. Taxonomy (NCBI): domain Eukaryota; kingdom Metazoa; phylum Chordata; class Actinopteri; order Anguilliformes; family Muraenidae; genus Gymnothorax; species Gymnothorax javanicus. The sequence goes on along the minus strand of CM056197.1, from coordinate 115,900,355 downwards.
CGGGGTCAGTCCATATCTAAGCATCCAGACCCTCCCAGATGACCCCCTCAGAAATTTCTCAAAAAATTCATATGGGTACCTCTGGTGGACTTATGAAATAATACCAAGTATTAGACCAATATCCCTAATAGTTTTGAAGTGATGGCCTGTCACAATTTTAAGTATTTTTTTTTAAATTTTGACAAAATTGTGTTTCGTCCAACTTTGGGCTTCCACTGCTCCTCTATTATTTAACCTACAGATCAGATTTTTGGTTTCCTTAGCCAACTCTTCCCCTAGAATCAGAATTTCTGGTCAGATTAGGTGTATCTACCTTGGTTGCTCCACAATAGGGCTCCAAAGTTGGCTGAAAAGCCAAAAATCGCAAAAATTGCAGTACTTTTTAAATGCTACAGATCAGAGTTTAGGGAATTCAAGCTTGAAATTTTTTTTTGTGACCATTCCTGATACCTCTCATGGGTAATCCACTTTAATCTTGTTTGTATCTTGGCAGGAATGAGAAGAAAATTTTTTTTTTTATTTTGCTCGTTTTTCATTTTCCGGAAAAAATAGCAATTTTGAAGTCCCTGGTTCACCGTGTGCGCGATTGACCACATCCTTCAAATCTTTACCATATATTGCTATAGTTGTCAACTTCATCTGACAAAAAAATTGGGATGGTGTTCAGCCTAGTTTATTTTATGTTAATTTTTCAATAGACACACCATATTGGCCATTTAAACGCACCATCGTACATCATAAAATGCTGCAGACTTGTTGAAAGTATGAATATTAAGTAATGTTCAGTTCATCATGTTAAAACTTGAACAAATAATAAAAATTTGAGACAAGCACAAACTTGTTTCATCTTACATCATCATTAAATCTGCAATCTGAGGTAAGTGAAGTGTGATGACTTAATCCATAATTCGTCTGAACTCGTTTTGGTATTGCGTAATAATGACCAGTATAAAAAGAGCTCCAATGATCAGATTATCATAATCACTCAAACCATGGAGGGTAAGAAGGATTTACCACAGTGTGACTTAGGCACCAAACTGGGTGATGAATGTCACAATACACGTATGGCAAGAAAAACTGGCTTCTTCAGAGTGGATACCTTAAGCAATGAGGATCAAGAATTGCTCGCCTGGAGATCTGGAGTTACGCTTGAGGAAATTGAGCAAATTTGTTTTCATCATGAGAAGATGTTTTTATCTCGGTTCATGAGTGAACAGCATATATGTGCAGATCCAGGAAATATTCATACCAAACAGATTTCACGTAAGTGTAATTTCCATGTTTTGGTGCAGCAATTGTATAAGTTTATCCTGATTCCATTACAGATTTGCATAATGTGTGATTTTTAGTCCTCTAAGTTCCTGGCAGTGAATGTAAATTTGATAGTTAGCAATGTTAGCAAAAATTACATAATGAGATTAAAAGCAGCATTCTTATGGTCTCTAACAAAAACCACGTGAACCATTCCAATGTAGTAGTGAACCATTCCAATGTAGTAGTCGTACATGTAATCCATTGTTAAGCTTCAAATAAAACAATTATTTTGTTTGAAAAATTGTCTTGAAGTTATTTTTTGCATGTATTTAGCTGTTTCAAAGAGCCTAGATGTGGCAAATGTGCTGAATTTGGCAATTGATGCTACACGATGCTGAATTTTCATCAATATCTGCTCGAAATAGGTAACATCATTCAAAAAATTGCAGTAAAAAAACTAGGCTGAACACCATCCCAATTTTTTTGTCAGATGAAGTTGACAACTATAGCAATCTATGGTAAAGATTTGAAGGATGTGGTCAATTGCGCACATGGTGAACCATGGACTTCAAAATTGCTATTTTTTCCGTAAAATGAAAAACGAGCAAAATTTTTTAAAAAAATTTTCTTCTCATTCCTGCCAAGATACAAACAAGATTAAAGTGGATTACCCATGAGAGGTATCAGGAATGGTCACAAAAAAAATTTCAAGCTTGAATTCCCTAAACTTTCTGAACTGTAGCATTTAAAAAGTACAGCAATTTTTGCGATTTTTGGGTTTTCGGCCAACTTTGGAGCCCTATTGTGGAGCAACCAAGGTAGATACACCTAATCTGACCAAAAATTCTGATTCTAGGGGAAAAGTTGGTCAGAGAGATCAAAAATCTGATCTGTAGGTCAAATAATAGAGGAGCAGTGGAAGCCCAAAACTGGACGAAACACAATTTCGTCAAAATTAAAAAAAAAAATACTTATAATTGTGACAGGCCATTACTTCAAAACTATTACGGATATTGGTCTAATACTTGGTATTATTTCATAAGTCCACCAGAGGTACCAATATGAATTTTTTGAGAAATTTCTGAGGGGGTGACCCAGGAATTTTCTGATTTTCTGGATGCCTTCACTTGGACTGACTCTACGATGAACACCCTTAAAGGAGTTCGCTTTTGTTCATGGCCAAATTTAAGGGCGAAATGTTATTTTGAAACACAAATTGCGGACTTCCTGTTAGATTTAGGTCAGGGGTGTCACTGGATAATTTTTAGGTCTTGACGAGATCAACAATAGAGTTTTGGTTTGATTTCTCTATAACATTCCTACAAGCCGTAGTGACCATTTTAGTGTTTGTAGCTGGTGCTTAGAGAGCACATTTTGGCACTTTGGGGGATATTTTTTACATTTTGTAAAATTTTTCGCCAGACGTGAGGTGCAAGCCAAATTTGGTGAGTTTTTGACCATGTTTAGGGGGTGAAATTTGGGTCGAAAGAGGCGTAAGAAGAAGGAAGAAAGAATAAGAAACATTACAGCTGCAAGCAGCGTTGAACGGGCCCTCGCACCCTTGCGCAAGTTGGGGGTGGTGGTGAGATCCTGACAGGTGCAGGTGTGCACTCACAACCATTGGGACAGTGGTAGACTGTGTAAAAGATATTTTCTTGAGTGGAGAGCAAACACATTTACTCAGACATGACTTTGTGTTTGGAGGTGCTCTGAAGCACTCTGTCCGTGTGCAAGCTCAGACCGGCATGTTGACATCTTCCGAATTTGCAGGGCAAGTACAGGCCCCAACCTGTACCTCAGGTGCAAAAAATGATGCATGTCGACCTGCCAGTAGCTTATAATAAAGGTCAATGCGTTTTTGCCTGTAACTTCCAAATAGACATCACATATGAAAAAATGGTATATCCTGGTTCTCAGTGGATGGAGTTGAATCATGTGTTAGGCCAGCTTCACAATGATTGACAATGGTGGGTGTGGCTTATGAATAAATGCGCGCGTTCCAAATGCAGCTCTTCAAAAATGCGTAAAAAGTCACACGTACATTGCATGAAGCTGAAATTTTGGGAGAATGTCCACTAAATAGAGACAAAACTTTCGTACACTGCAACCAATGGTCAATTTAGAAGTCCATCACTCTATATTTTGCAAAATATGACAATTAATAACATGTCAATATCTCAGCAAGTATTCATGCAAATGGTACCATGCTCAGCAAAGACTTTCTCCAAATGGAGCTCATAAAGTATGCTAAACGACATTACGACATTTTGTTAGGTTAAACGGTGTGTCCACAGCAAGAAGGTATAGATTACTGTACAGTGTACTATGTACAATACATTTTTTATTTCAAGAAGTCTTGTATCAATTTTCACCAAAACAAGTGACAACTCAAAAGATGGCGCAGGAATGACGTCTGAATTTTTTCAGAATTTTATCACATTGTGACAAGCCACGGTGCCCATTTGAGTGTTTCTAGGTGGTGCTAGAGGGTACATTGTAGCACTTTTGTGGAGATTTTTTACGTTTTTAAATTTTTTTTATCCCACACTGAAATAATTGCCTAATTTGGTTAGTTTTTGAGCATGTTTAAGGGGTCACATTTTGGTTGGAAATCGCTTAAGCATAGAAAAAGGCAGTCAACGTGACTGGGGACTCCAACTTTGACGCCTCATAAAATCCAAACCGTTCCAGTAATGACAAAGTTACACAGAACTTTTTATCGGCGGTTTGTCCTTAGTTATCTGTTATCGTTTTAAGGTGATGTAATAAACGGCCTTAAAGGAGATAGCGTTTGTTCGGGGCCAAATTTAGGGGCAAAGTGTCATTTTGATATGCAAATTGCGAACTTCTCGTTAGATTTAGGTCAGGGGTGTCAATGGATAATTTTTAGATTTTGATGAGATGAACAATTGTAGTTTGGTTTCATCTCTCTATGACTTCTCCACCAGTCGTGGTGGCCGTCTTAGTGCCACTTTAATGTTTCTAGGTGGCGCTAGAGAGCCACTTTGACACTTCAGAGATAAATTTTTACATTTTATAAAACTTTACGTCAAACATGAGGTGCTTGTCTAATTTGTTGAGTTTTTGAGCATGTTTGAGGGGTCAAATTTAAGTTCAAAGAGGTGTATACAAAAGAAACAGTTCAAGAACAATAGGGCCCTGCACCCAGGCCTTGCAGGCCTAGGGGCTCGGTCCCTAATTACAGGAATAATAGGGCCCTGTGCCCAGTAGGGGCTCAGTCCCTAAATATATTAACATGCATCTTTTTTTTTTCTCTCCTTGTTGAAAGTAGCTATTCGCCCTGCAGCGAGGTGAATTGTGGGGAAGAGATTGGCTATCTGCACCTCAGCGGGGCGGACAAGAGAAGCATTTCTGCTATTGGCACTGCGGTGGGGCAGATAAGAGAAGCACTTCTGCTATTTGGCCCACAGCTAGGGCAAAAAGAGATTTCATTTTATAATCCACCCCACTCTTCGAGCTTTCGCGCCGAAGTGCTGCCGGGTGAATAGCCTCTTCCTTGCTTGTTTGTTGGTAATAAACCTCAAAAACCTTGCGAAACCTTGTGCCGCACGTAATTTGTTTATGCGCTTCTCACATGAGTATCCTGTGTGCCATCCTTTTCACGTGCAATACGGTCCTTGGTCCCACCCCCCGGGGTATATATGATTGTGAATCAATGCTGACTCAGTAAAGATGAGACATCTGCCCGACATGCGTATCGACATTGCAAAGCGCATCAGCAAACGCGTATATGTGTTCAGTGTGTTCATTTAATCAAAAGAATACCTGAAATATTCTCAAGTTTATCACAGCTTGATCTCGTGGATCTGAGGTTGTGCAAACTTAGGTCTGCTTGTTACTAAACTTTACTACTAAAGTTTGCTTTGATAAAAATAAAACACGTCTTCTCCTTTTGGATTTACAAGTTGTTTCAGTCATATTAAAATTTGTGTGATGATCTAAAACATTTAGAATGACAAATAAGTAAATATAGAAGAAACTACGTACCGTCGGAGGACCTACGGCAGGGGTGCATTCTACAGCACACCTGACACCACGAGCTGCTGCTGGCTAATCGCCGGGACCTGCTGAGCCAAATCGTGAGCTGCTGCTGGCTGATCGCTTGGAGCAACTGGGCCAGAAATTCGGGAGCTGCTGATCTTCCATCCCGGTCCACATCGGCTGAGCTAACGCCGGGAGCTGCTACTAGTTACCATCTAGATCTGCCCCTGCAGTCATGGTGATTTTTCCCTTGGCTCCTTGCCTCGCCATGGCTTGGCATCTTGGCGGCTCTGCGGTCAGGAATCCAGATTCTTTACGCCCGCGGCTGATCATCACAAGCGGTGCAACTTCCTCACTAGGACCTGAGCCAAACGACTGGTCACTGCACGTAAATATTGCTCAATCTGATTTTGTCTCTTGTCTGTGCGGTTTGGATATTTGCTGTTTCCCCAATGTATTCTCTCTGATGAACCATACAGGTGCCTTATGAGGAAATACTAATTCTTGTAGTGACTCGACTGTATTGAGCATTAAGCGGAAATGTTTCGTTTTTATGCTTCTACTGCTGACTGGTATTCACCCAAATTCTGGTCCCCCAGTTACATGTAGCACGCCATCTGATTTTAAGAATATGTCTGGTTTGCATATCATACATGTAAATGCTCGCAGTCTGCTTTCTAACATGAAAATGGATATGCTGAAAATTTGGGTTGAGTCAACCGGTGCAGATGTAATTGTTATCTCTGAGACCTGGCTTTCCAAATCCGTTTTGGACAAAGTTGTAGCAATAAGGGGTTTTAATATTTTTCATTCTGATCGGCCTAAAAAAGCCGGTGGCGTGGCGAGCTATGTCAGATCCAGTCTTGCCATGCGAGTCTTACTTTCCAAATCTGCCGCTAAACAGTTTGAAATCTTAGCTTTAAGTATTGATTTGCCTGGGGGTCAATACCTAACTACGGTTGGTTGCTATAGGCCCCCTTCTGCTAATGCTGAGACATTATCCTCTTTAATGCAGCTGTTATCTCAACTGAAATTTAAGGAAATCGTTCTGGTAGGCGATTTTAATTGGGACTGGCTTTTACTAATGTCTGATCCTTTTAAGGCCAAGTGTTTGTCTTTTAACCTTACTCAAATCATTGAAAGCCCAACACGTCTTAATCCCAAATGCCTAGATAAATCACCTCTTATCGATCTTTTAATTACTAACATGCCTCATAAATATTCTGCTACAGCAGTTTTTGCTAATGATTAGAGTGATCATTGTGTGATAGGTGCTGTTAGGGACACTAAAATCCCCCGCACTTCATCCCGTATTGTTCATAAAAGAAGTCTGAAGCACTTTGTTGAACAAGCTTTTCTTCATAATCTTTTTCATTTTAACTGGAACTGTATTTTACTAACTGGTGATGTAAATCTTGCATGGGAATATTTTTATGACAGTTTTAGCTATTTTATGGACAAACATGCTCCTCTTCGTCGGTTCAGGGTGAGGGGACGAGAGAGCCCCGGTTCACTGCTCGACTGACAGATCTCCTACATAAGAGAAATTAGCTCTGGGCCAATGCAAGGAAGTCGGGCCTTGAGGCTGACTGGCTACTTTTTCGGCAAGCACGTAACAGTTGCACAGCCGCTATTAGGGAAGCTAAGCGTGAGTATTTCTTATCACAGACCACTGACAACTTAAACGACCCTAGGAAATTTTGGCATACCATAAAATCTCTTTCAGCCAATGCCTGCTCCTCAGAGCTGGTGCCTAATATTGTTGTCGACTCCACCCCTATATCAGACAAATCTGAGATGCTAAACTGTTTTAACAAAGATTGTATAGCCTCCAGCTCCTTGTTTGACTCTTCATGTGATGGTAAATCACCCACTGTACTCCTTGTCGGTCTAGGAGGTAGCCGGGGTTTCTCTTTCACCCCTTTCTCCGTTGAAGAGGTTCATATGGCCTTAAAGGACCTAGGCCCTCGAAAATCAGCAGGCCCTGATAATCTTCCCCCTTACTTCTTACGTCTGGCTGCGCATATTATAGCTCAGCCTGTATACCACATTTTTAATCTTTCTATCCAGAGCAATGTGTAGAAAACCGCCCATGTCCTCCCTCTCTTGAAAGGAAGTGACCCCACATTATTGAATAATTACAGACCCATTTCTAAGCTCTCTATTTTAGCGAAAGTTCTTGAAAGGCTGCTGAATGACCAGGTCAAGGATTACCTGAGTCTGAACAATATTTTATCTCCATTTCAATCTGGCTTTAGGAAGCAGCATAGCACAGCAACTGCTGCCACTAAGGTGATAAATGATATTGTGGAAGCCATGGATGCTAAGAAATACTACGCTGCCCTGTTTATCGATCTCTCAAAGGCATTCGACACAGTTGACCACAGCATTTTATGTCAGCAACTGTCTACCATTGGAATGTCAGACCATGCTGTTGGCTGGTTTACTAACTGCCTCTCCAACCGTAAGCAGTGTGTGCAGTCCAGTGGTCTTTGCTCCGGATTCCTAAACACTACAAATGGTCTGCCGCAGGGTTCCATTTTAGGACCCACTCTTTTTACTATTTATATGAAGGAGGTGGGCCATAATATTAATGCATCCGTGCATCTTTATGCTGACGACACCGTCGTCTATTGTTGTGCATCTTCTGTTGCCCAGGTGTTTAAAGATCTGCAGTCTGCATTTGACACCATTCAGGCGCAACTGTCTGTTCTCAGGCTAGTTTTAAATGCAGGTAAAACTAAGTTTATGTTCTTTTCAAATAAAAAGAAGGTGCCTGCTGTTCTGCCCTGTATTATGTCTGCTCAGGGTACCCCTATTGAGTCTGTGGCCACTTATAAATACCTAGGCATCACAGTGGACGATAACCTTTCTTTTAAATGCCATGTTGACCAATTGCTGAGGAAATTGAAATTGAAGCTGGGGTTTTTCTTCAGAAATAGAGCTTGTTTTTCATTTAAAGCCAGAAAACGTATTGTTGCGGACACTTTCTTGCCGCTCCTGGATTACGGTGATGTTGTGTATATGAATGCCTCTGCTCACTCCTTACATCTGTTGGATGCTGCATATCACGGAGCTTTGAGATTCATTACCGGTTGTAAACCCCTCACACGTCACTGTACTTTGTACTCTCTCACAAACTGGTCATCACTTCCCATGCGCAGAATCAATCGCTGGTATCTTTTTATTTATAAATCCATCATCGGTCTGCTCCCCTCCTATCTGTCCATGTATATGATACAAAAACAGTCTGATCGTAGCCTTTGGTCCCTGGACTACATCACTTTTGCCATCCCCTCAGTCCGTACTGAACTTGGCAAAAAGGCGTTCTCCTACTCTGCCCCTGCAACCTGGAACATGCTTCAGCAGAAGCTGAAGCTGTCGAGCTTTATTCCACTAGGGGACTTCAAACTACTTGTAGGAAGGCTGGTGAGAGAGTCTGTGGGAGTCTGCACATGTACTAACTAGTTTATTCTTCTTGTTGGACTTTTGCAGTTTTGCATCAATGATTGTAATGTTTTGTGTTTTGTCTCTTGTATGTTCAGTTAGTCTGTAACTTTGTGTTTTGCTGCTGCCTACCCTGAACAGGTCTCTCTTGTAAATGAGACCCTGGGTCTCAATGAGATTTTCGCCTGAATAAATAAAGGTTAGTAAAAATAAAAATATCATATCTATATTGCGTCGGTTGGCCCAGGACCATATCGATACGTCTACGACGTGTAAATAAGGTTCAAGATTTAGACCCCTTTTAGATGTAGATATTGTCGTGTTGTGCGTCAAGGATTCATCCCAGCAAACATGAGAAGTCTGCCCGACATTCAGATCATGTCAGTAATTTGTACAAGTCAAATGCAATAGTCTTTATCACTGTTTAACTTCATGAACATCCCTATAGTCTCATCCCTACATACAAAACCCAAAACCAGTGAAGTTGGCACGTTGTGTAAATCGTAAATAAAAACAGAATACAATGATTTGCAAATCCTTTTCAACCTATATTCAATTGAATACACTGCAAAGACAAGTTACTTAATGTTCGAACAGGTAAACTTTGTAATTTTTTGCAAATATTAGCTCATTTGGAATTTGATGCCTGCAACATGTTTCAAAAAAGCGGCAAAAAAGACTGAGAGAGTTGAGGAATGCTCATCAAACACTTATTTGGAACATCCCACAGGTGAACGGGCTAATTGGGAACAGGTGGGTGCCATGATTGGGTATAAAAGCAGCTTCCCTGAAATGCTCAGTCATTCACAAACAAGGATGGGGCGAGGGTCTCCACTTAGTGAACAAATGCGTGAGCTGATTGTCGAACAGTTTAAAAACAACATTCCTCAACGAGCTATTGCAAGAAATTTAGGGATTTCATCATCTACGGTCCGTAATATCGTCAAAAGGTTCAGAGAATCTGGAGAAATCACTGCACATAAGCGACAAGGCCGAAAACCAACAATGAATGCCCGTGACCTTCGATCCCTCAGGCGGTAGTAAAAGAGTGCGGGTACTAGACTGGCCTGCCTGTAGTCCAGACCTGTCTCCCATTGAAAATGTGTGGCGCATTATGAAGCGTAAAATACGACAACGGAGACCCCGGACTGTTGAACAACTTAAGCTGTACATCAAGCAAGAATGGGAAAGAGTTCCACCTGAAAAGCTTCAAAAATTGGTCTCCTCAGTTCCCAAACGTTTACTGAGTGTAGTTAAAAGGAAAGGTGATGTAACACAGTGGTAAAAAGGCCCCTGTGCCAACTTTTTTGCAATGTGTTGCTGCCTTTAAATTCTAAGTTAATGATTATTTGCAAAAAAAAAAATAAAGTTTCTCAGTTTGAACATTAAACATCTTGTCTTTGCAGTGTATTCAATTGAATATAAGTTGAAAAGGATTTGCAAATCATTGTATTCTGTTTTTATCTACGATTTACATAACGTGCCAACTTCACTGGTTTTGGGTTTTGTAATAAAGAACCCACCACTTCCTGTAGCTCAACATATGTACTCTTCAAAATAAAAAAACACTCTACAATGTTAACTCACATTGCACCACAGAAATGTGGTTCTATATTTGGATGTCAAAATTAGGTATTTTTTGGATGTCTATTGACGTGCAAGACAGGTGCAGGAAATAAAAGTGATTATGGTTCCATTGCATACTGGTGTGTTACAATCATTCCAAGACAGCAACCTCAACATGAGGGCCATATGGCCCCGAAACATCTAAATCGAATGAGACCATAATTATTACACCTCTGCTTGCTGCATGACATGTCAAACTGGCCTCTGTGAAAAAGGTCTGACACAAGAGCCAACAATTAATAGGCAAGAATTGGAGAGAGTGCATGGAGTGACTCTTACAAATTGCCGACAAGGTCTGCACGTCGGGCAGACATCTCGTGTTTGCTGGGATGAATCCTTGACGCTCAATAACACAATATCTGTGTCATATTTAGACGTCTAAATCTCGAACCCAAGGGCGTCAGTTTAGTAGGAGAATTGGTAGGGATGCACATGTAATGCTTGCATGCGAGCTGGAAAATGTTTGCAAATCTGAGTACAGATACTGCCTTTTCTGTGTATGGAGATTATCCAAATGAGTGTTTTTTTTTTTTGGTTTTTTTAAAAATAATACTAAGTAAACTGCCTCCATAATCTGAATAGATAGATGCCACATACATAAACTTCGGTTTCTATTTTGCTGCCATTCAAATACCTTTGATTTGATTTTTGAATACAAGTTTATAACTGTTACTAATGTTATGAACATTTATTATTAAGGTTAGCAATATCAAACAATTGAAATACTCTTACCAATTTATAAGTTTCTTAATCACATAATGGTATGTTTTATTATTAGAGAATGTCATAATCATTATAGGCATTTTATGTCTATTAAGCATCTCTCTGTGCGGTAACGCGACTGCAGCTGAGATAAACACTTCAAAATGGACCACAGACTATCTGTGGATTGGACAAGCCGTAAACCGAGCATTTTATCGGACTGGATCATGTTAGATTTACGATAACTTGTTTCTTTCATTTTCCCCACTGAGGCAAAGTTGGTCAGAACATTTTGACTTTCAAAGGTTATACTTGCTGAACATCATGAGACGAACTTTAATGCTTTCCCTATAATTCCATACTATAATTCATAATTAGGACCTCCCTGAAACTCTGATACACCTGTATCCTCAACAGCTTGCTAACGTGGTTCCTGCATACAAAATAATACATTAATAATAACACCATCGCCTCATAATTTGATATATCCACCCGTGTTATATCTTCCATCTTCTTCAGAAGAGTCACTGATGTTGTGAGCGACTTGTCTTATTGGCTGATGTTAACGAGGCGTGGCCGCCCTGTCAAATTTGACAGGGCGGCCATGCCTCTTGCTGTCCGGCCGCTCCTCCAAGATGGTACTCCAGGTATGGGAAACCATATATGCCCCCTCGTCCCGGTTCATAGTCCTGTGGGCCCCCTCCTGATTTCAGTTGCCTCCATGATCCAGCGTTTGTATTGGTTGTTCTGTGTGCGGATGATTTTGGCCTTGTCCCACTCCATAATATGATTTTCCCTCTTGCAATGGTCTGCGATTGCTGATTTGAGGTTTTCCTGTTGTGCTTGTACTTTAAGTGAGCGTGTCTGTCTTATTGTTGTCTCCTCACATTCTTTTTGGTGTTCTTTTTTACGTGTGTGAAAAGGTCTACCTGTTTCCCCAATGTATGTTTTATGGCATGACCGGCATGGAATTTCATATATGACGTCACATTTGTTACTGTTTTCAATTTGGTCTTTTGGGTGTACCAGTAGTTGTCGTAATTTTAAGTATGGTTTTAACCAGGGTGTTGATGTGGAATTTTCGCATGGCCCGTTGAATCCGCTCTGTGACGCCTCTTATGTATGGTAACGTAATGACTCCTTTTGTTTCGGTTTTGTTTTTTCGTTTCTTTCTGAATGCGTCGGTGTTTTGTTTCTGCTGTACTTGTCGTTTGCCTGTGTTTATGGCCCATAGTGGGTACTGGCATTTCTTTAGTGCGTTAGTTATATGTTCCTCTTCCTCTTTTTTGTCCGTGTCTTCTGTGATGATGGATGCACGATCAAATAGGGTTCTTACCACGGAAAGTTTGTGATTTATGGGGTGTTCAGATGACCAAAGCAGGTATTGATCAGTGTGGGTGGGCTTTCTGTATATTTTAATTTTAATGTCTCCTTTATTAGTGTGACGTATGTTTATGTCCAGAAACGCTATGGTTTTGTCTGTCTCTTCTTCATGTGTGAATTGTATTTTTCCAGTGCGGTCCATGCTGCTTAAATGATCTGTAAGTTGTTGCGTATGTCCTCATTTTATTTTTTCAAAGATGTCGTCCACATATCTTTTCCAGAGCGTGGGGCGATTTTGTTCCGGTGCCGATATTATGGCCCTAGTTTCTAGGTCCTCCATGAAAAAACCACACATGATGGCAGACAGTGGGTCGCCCATGGGGAATCCTTCTTTTTGTCTAAATATTATCTTGCGAAATTTGAAATAAGTAGACGTGGCAACGAACCTTAGCAGCTCTGATATGTCTTGTACTGTAAGATTTGTGCGTTTTTTTAGTGATCTGTCAGTTTTTAATCTATTTTCCACTATGTTTAGAGTGGCATGCGAGTGAATAAAGAAGCCACGTCATGTGATATGAAAATTTAATCTGCTTCTACTTTGATGTTCTTAAGTTCTTGGGCTAGCTGTTTTGAGTTTTTGCAGTGCTTGTGTTTTGTCCCATGAGGGGTTGTAATATTTCCGCGAGAGATTTGGACAGGTTGTACGTTACTGATCCTATGCTGTCTACTATGGGTCGTAGCGGCGCTCCCTGCTTGTGGATCTTCGGTGTGCTGTATATTCGGGGGTTAGGTTTGCTGTGGGTATGTGATGATTGTATGTTTGTTTGTCTATTTTGTTTTCGTTTAGTAATCGTTTCAAAATGGTCTTGAGTCTGTTTTTCTTCTCCTCCATTGGATCCTTTTTTAGCACTTCGTACGTGTCCATGTCCTCCAGCATTTTCATCATTTGCTGTTCATATTTTTCCGTGTCCAGGATGATGGTTGTTTTACCTTTGTCTGCTGGGAGAATTGTGATTTCTTTGTTTTTAGACAGTGTTAATGGCTTGTGCTTCTAATTTTGTGATATTGCTGGGTGGGAGTTTAGTGGATTTGAGGATACCTGCTATATCATTGACCAGGGTCTGGTATTTTATCGCATGCCAGTTCTGTTGCGAGGATAAACTCCTCAAGGGGGATGTGTTTAGGTGTGACTGCGAAGTTTAGACCTCGGGATAATACACTACGTTCTGTGTCTGTTAATCGGTGTTTTGACATGTTGCATATTCATTTATCGTTTATAGGGTGTTGGTTTCTTTCTGTATTCTTTTTTGCGATTAGTTTGTTACAGACTGTTTTCTTATGTGCCTTTCTTTCGTTTTTATGAACTCGTTATCGCATTGTTTGTGTGTTTGTCTACCATTGCTTCTATTTCCTTGCTGATGGAGTACCGTGTTTAAACTCCTCCATTTTGTGGTTTAATTTTGATTCTAAATTCCTTATATTGTTTGCTGTTATTAGTATTCTTTCCTAAACCAAAATCATCTGCACTTTTTTCATCATTCATAGTTCAAATGGGATTCTTTATATTAAGGCTGGCAGGTGTAACATTGTCATCTGGGCAGCGCAAATTGAAACAGAGATGGTTCTTCTGGCGCGCTCGTTTTATAATCAGGTTTTCAAGGTAGCGGAACTCTCTGACACAAGATTGTCCAAAGTTTCGCGTAATAGTCCAAAAAAGGTTCATACTGTAGTACCGAATTAGATTTAACGTTCTTATTTTCCGACAGAAAAGCTTTTAACCTACCTCAAAATGTTTCGACAGATATCTTCCGTCTTCTTCAGAAGAGTCACTGATGTTGTGAGTAGAGATGTCACGATACCAAAAATTCAGTAGTCGGTGCCAATACCAGTAAAATTACATGATTCTCAATGCCAATTCGATACCACGGTAAAAAAAGAAGGATTTTCAAATATCCCATTTACTTTGACATAAACATCTTTATTAGAAAATTTTAAATGTAATTTCTATGAACAGACATACAGAACATAACAGAATACAGTACAATCACTTAAGAGAACTTAAGATTCATACCTTCCAGAGGTATCATTTATAATGGCTACTTTAACCCTGTCTTCACCAGTTCAAGTTTTTTTTTTTTTTTTGAAGAAACGTGTCATTTTGGTGTACATATGCAAGAAGATAATATACAGCATCTAACTGCAACCATATCACATACATGTAGGCTGACTTATCTGTGCAGTGAATAAGCACAACTCGGAAAACTCAGACAGTATTAAGCTTTTAACATCTTCATTTCCAACATTTCTGGCTTAGAACTAGTGCTGCACGATTAATCTAATCCGAATTGCAATCGTAATTTCAAACTGTACAATCGCATAACCACAAAAAAGGCTGCGATTTGCGATTTAATCTAAATAAACGTGTGCCTGCCAGTGAACATTACTACCTCTCTTTTAATTGTATGGAGTCTGTTGACGTTACGCCCACAAGCTGTCCTGGGCTGTGTCCGAATTGTCAAAAGATTACGTCCTATACATTAATTCCAGACCACTTTTCTTTAACGTATGTGGAAAATGTCTGAAGATAAAGGAAAGGTGTTAAAGCGAATTCCCACCGCTTAGGAAGACGACCGCACTAATTGGAAAATCTGAATGCACTAAAGCAGGCAACGTGATCGAGTCTCCGGCCCATCAAATACATTTCTTTACGTGACTAGCCGGATGAATGGTCGCCGCTTTAAATACTGCTGCTGCGCAGAATTGTGGAATGGCGTGATCTCCTTTCTTTTTGAAAAGGATGCTTTGTGTACCCTATGTGAAAGGAGGTAAATTAGGAAGCACTGAGACTCCTTTCCTCAATATTTAAAGAATTCGAAGGCACTTAACATGGTTGCCACGTAATAATTTCCTGATCATTTTTTAGGAGTTAGGAACTTTTATTGGCAAAAAAACAGACACAGCCCTGGCCTGTGAGCACGTATGGTCACATGACTTCTTCCTGCAGTTCGCAGTGACCAACATGAAAGCGAAGAAAATCGAAGAAAAGGTCTACTTCTTCGTGACCTCCTTCTGAATGCAAGTATCAACTGGAACACTCTGAAGCATATACTGCCCTCATTAGTTCCGGAATAGTCACAGCACCAAAACTTTCCGTGCCTCGGTGCTTACGGTGCCTCAAAATAATAGGCATCGTCGGTGTTTTTTCATTTAAGAATCGACAGGTATCGCAAATATCGGTTCTTGTGACATCCCTAGTTGTGAGTGACATGTCTTATCGGCTGATGTTAACGAGGCGTAGCCACCCTGTCAAATTTGACAGGGCGGCCACGCCTCTTGCTGTCCGGCCGGTCCTCCAAGATGGCACTCCATTTCCCACGCCTGGAGTACCATCTTAGAGGAGCGGCCGGGCAGGAAGAGACATGGCCGCCCTGTCAAATTTGACAGGGCGGCCATGCCTCGTTAACATCAGCTGATAAGACACGTCGCTCACAACATCAGTGACTCTTCTGAAGAAGACGGAAGATATCCGTCGAAACATGTTGAGGTAGGATAAAACCTTTTCTGTCGGAAAATAAGAACGTTAAATCTAATTTGGTAGTACAGACAGCATGAACC
Source organism: Gymnothorax javanicus (assembly GCA_029692085.1). Taxonomy (NCBI): domain Eukaryota; kingdom Metazoa; phylum Chordata; class Actinopteri; order Anguilliformes; family Muraenidae; genus Gymnothorax; species Gymnothorax javanicus. The sequence continues at coordinate 115,884,386 of CM056197.1, read as the reverse complement.
TTTTTGGACTAGCTTCTGATGTTGCCTCTTTTTTTGGTGGACTCAGTTTTCTTCCTCTGTAAACTGAGTGGCTAGCTGCCGTTAGCTGACTAGCGAACAAACTGACGTTATATAATGGTTAGCTATGGAAAGGAACTGCAAGCACACTTAGTAATTAGAGTGGCAGTTAGCTACGAACTATTAGAACAGCGTAGAAACATATTTTCAAGCCCAATGAAAACTTTTAATGTTTGTACAAAGCGATTCGGGTGGAATAAGGACGCAGTAATGACCTAACGTAATCAAGTCAAGTCTGTTTGGGAACGGGAAAGGCGAGTTAGAACCGAACAAAGTCGGTGTTCAAACGTACTTCAAATTTTTCCCCGACCTCACCGCGTTTTGTTCATTCTCAAAACCTTTCTACTATAATCGAAGTGCGGTAACTCTGTTCGCAGTATGGCAATCTCGTTTGCAGTAAGACCTCAGTCTTATTTTGGACGGGATGGCCAGGAGAATTTTAACTTGCTCGACGTTCTGGAGCACGCTTCCCGTCCATGCGGCTCTTACTCAGATCGTAATAAGTGTTTAAAACGTCCGTTTGGTTCCCACTCAGTTTTAGCCCGTTCTGTCAAATTTTTGAGAACGTACTGAGCACTACCTTGGTGTGAAGCGGGTTTCAGTAACCAGCCAGGCTTGGGTCGGAGAGTGTGTGACTGGCTGTGGCAGTTTTTTCGCTGTCTAACAAAATATCTGGTACCACAACTCCAATTCCAAAAAAGTTGGGACATTATGTAAAATGTAAATAAAAATTGAATGCAATGATTTGCAAATCTCACAAACTGACATTTTATTCTCAATAGAACAAAGACAACATATCAGATGTTGAAAGTGAGACATGTTACCATTTCAAGAAAAATATTAGCTCATTTTAAACTTGATGGCAGCAACACATCTCAAAAAAGTTGGGATACATACAGCCATGTTTACCATTGTTTAGTATTCCCACTTCTTTTAACAACAGTCTGTAAATATCTGGGAAGTGCGGAGACCAATTGCTGAAGTTTTGGGAGAGGAATGTTGTCCAACTCTTGTCAGATGTAGGATTCTAGCTGCTCAACAGTCATGGGTCTTCTTGGCCAGATTTTTCATTTTATGATGCGTCAAATGTTTGCTATTAGTGAATGGTCTGGACTGCAGGTAGGCCAGTTCAGCACTTAGACTCTTCTACTGTGAAGCCATGCTGTTGTGATGGATGCAGTATGTGGTTTGGCACTGTTTTGCTGAAATATGTAAGGCCTTTCCTGAAAGAGATGTGCCTGGATGGGAGAATATGTTGTTGTAAATCCTCTGTATCCTTTTCAGCATTGATGGTGCCATTCCAGATGTGTAAGCTGCCCACACCATAGGCACTAATGCAACCCCATACCATCGGAGATGCAGGCTTTTGAACTGAGCGCTGATAACGAGCTGGATGGTCTATCTCCTCTGTAGTGTGCTTGACACACAGTGGCGTAACATAATTGCGATTGGCCCTGGTGCAAAAAATTTTTTGGGCCCCCCGTCCCAATCACAAGCGCACACAAAACAGCAATGTAACCATGGAGAGGTTCATCCATGCAAATCTCATTCTGCAAACCTGCCTTTAATTAGCGCCTCGGACAGTAGAGGAAGCGCCAAAATAATTAACGCTAATCTAACAGCCTGCGTTGGACTCAAAAGAAAAGACCACAGCCTGATTTCTCCAACTACCACACATCCGAAATGGCTTTAGACACAGTATGTCGATAAGCATAGAACAAATAGCCATCAATAAAAGCACGGTGGCTCATCGCATGCCGATACTACTGTATTAATGAGGAAAATATTTATTACATACTCTACAATATGAGCATATTTTAAGCTTAAATACTTGCAGCGATCCCCCCGGTACGGGAAGACACCGGTCCGTGAATAATTACGTGCGAGGCACAGTAGTGTGACATTACTGATGATTTAAATCTCTAGACAGCCAACAGGATCGGTCAGGATCTACTGTCAATTAATGTTCTACGTTTATATGAGAGGTAACAATTACATGACTATACATTTAAGTGATGGTGAGCTTACGTTAGCCTCCTGGTACACATTAACATTGCAATTATTCGATGAAGCAAAAGCATGCGTAAAAAACGATCTAATTTAGTCAGTTTAGCACTATACTCATCCTTTTTCCCATTTTTCCTTTCTCTTTTGGGTGCCACTTTTTTGTTTGGGCTTACTAAACATTATGCTGCTATGCTAAGTTCATCATTTACTCAAAATAGAACGCTTGCGTCTTGCTATAAGGTTGAGGAGAAATTGACGTGATGTCAATGCAAGTTATTACAAATGACAGGGAACAAGGTCATTGGACAAATTAGCATTTCCAAGCAAGCCCTCTTCCATCAAAACTTCAGAAGCTAGCAAGCAAATCAATTTAGTGGTGGATACAAATAATATTTATCTTTAATAAAACATGAAGTTTTATAAAATTTCAGGAAGGCAAAAAAAAACAAATACAAAAAAAAACCACTCAAGTCAAAACCGTGATAGAGCCCTACGTCAAGTAAAGAGCAGTATATATACTGAACATACAGTATACAGTGTATTGAGATGAATTGAATGTAGATTTTTCAGCATTAAGAATGATCAACATAGAGAACAAAATGCTGTAGTGTTATGTTCCATAATATATTTTCGGGCCCCTTACACCTGCTGGGCCCCGGTGCAATGTTACACCAGTTACGCCACCGACGACACAGCATCTGTGGTTTCCGAAAAGAATTTAAAATTTTGATTCATCTGATCACAGAACAATTTTCTGTTCTGCCTCAGTCCATTCTAAATGAACTTTGGCCCACAGAATACGGTGGCATTTCTGGATCGTGTTCACATATGGCTTATTCTTTGCATGATACAGCTTTAGCTTGCATTTGTAGATTGCACGGCAAACTGTGTTCAAGGACAATGATTTCTGGAAGTGTTCCTGAGCGAATGCTGTGTGTTCCAGTGCAGAATCATGCCTGTTTTTAATGCAGTGCTGCCTGAGGACCCGAAGATCACAAGTGTCCAATATTGACTTTCGGACTTGTCCCTTGCGCAGAGATTTCCTCAGATTCACTGAATCTTTTGATGACATTATGTACTGCAGATTCAAACTCTTCAATTTATACTTTGAGGAACATTTTTCTGAAATTTTCACATTTTTAGACGCAGTTTTTTGCAGATTGGTGAATCTCTGTTCATCTTAACTTCTGAGAGACTCTAAATGACTCTGACTCTCTGCAATGCTCTTTTTATACCCAATCATGTTACTGACTTGTTGCCAATAAACCTAATTATTTGCTAAATGCTCCTCCAGCTTCCTTTTATTCATACCACTTACTTTTCCAGCCTTTTGTTGCCCCTCTCCCAACTTTTTTGAGATGTGTTGCTACCAACAAATTCAAAATGAGCTAATGTCTCACTTTCAACATCTGATATGTTGTCCATGTTGTATTGTGAATAAAATGTTGGTTTATGAGATATGCAAACCATTGCTTTCTGTTTTATTTACAATTTACACAGCATTGCAACTTTTTTGGAATTGGGGTTGTAAACGGATTGCAACTCCAGCAAATGCAGTGGTGATAACATCTTTAACTACGTCAGAATTGCAACGATGAATGTGCAGGCTCTACAGGATGACATCAGGTTACCCACGATTGCACAAGCGGCACAAAATTTAGATTCTGATATCTTTGCTATGCAGGTGGTCCAGCGCACGTCAACAGGAACCCTTCCATTTGATGATGATTCCCTGAAAAGCTGGCAGTTAATGTTGAGTGACTAGAAACATGGGCATGGCATCTACACTACAGGCCAAAAGTTTGGGGCCACCCCCAGATTTAAAAAAAAAAAATCACACATCAACTGTTCTTTCCTTTTTTGCAGATGAAATGACTTCAGTGCATAAATTATAGGAAGCCAATAGGTTTTGGGTGAATTCCAGACCTCAGACCACATTTTAAAGCTATCTTGACTGATTGATCACTGACCACAATGTTTTATAATTGAGTTCCAATGCCTTTGTGTTAACATTGTTCACATCCTAGTGACAATAAATCATGTTATGTAACAAGAAAGCATGTTGTATAAATGCCATCCCTAAAACCAAGGGGTCATATTGCATTCGGTGGACCATTTAAAAAAAAAAAAAACTTTTGGCCTGTTGTGTAAATATTGCCAGCACCCCAAGTGAAGCTTGAAACACAACAAAAACATAGGCAGGCTAGAATAATATCTTCTAATACACAAGTGAAAGAATGCAATTGTCACTCCTTTGTGTCCACGTCCCCACTGATACGACCAAGACACTTTCAGCAAAATCGTTGTTCTACTCTGTGCTAGATACAGCCTAACAAGAACTGGAAGAACTCCCAAGTGTACGGTAGTAACACTTGGAGACTTCAACATGACTATTTCTGCCAAGGACATGGAGAGCGGGTTCTGGGATGATATACTTTGACATTTCAGCTCTGATCACATGGAGACGAATGATATTGGTGAACGCATGCTGGCATGGTGCCATAAAAACCGTATGAAAATCTTCAGGACTTCAGGATCTTTCAGTCCAATTTAATTTAATCATTAATTTTGGTTATTTTGATCATTGATTAAAGTTCCAAATTTTTAGTTATAATGGTCATTTTATGGCACTGATAACTAACTTTGCAGGTTTCTTGCTACACCAAACTGGCATCCCCCGGAGGATTAAGACAATGCGTCTGAATTATCCAAGCTCACCAGTTCATACACCAAGGAGGCACATGCCCAACATTTGACACCATTCCTAACAGAACTGGAGAAAGGGAATAATAATTTCATGTTACTATAGCATTAATCCTGGATCGGTATGGCAGGAAGATATAGTTTTTAGTTCATGGATCTGGAGTGGTTGGTGACGCAGTGGTAAGCATTTAGAAGGTTCTGGGTTTGAGCCCTGGCCGGTATATTTTTTGTCAGGTTTTCCATTGTCATTTAATACTGATGCTGTTGGCTTTGTATTGAAGTCTATCGGGATACCTACAGCATGCAAAAGCGACATGGAAGAACTCATTTTTTATTGCATGGTGAAAACCAGGGCATTTTCCCAAATATTGATAGACAATGCCTTCAAAGTGAGAACGTGCTCTAAAACATTACCTTTATTAGCCTTCCACAAAAATACCACTGACAGACTTATGGAAATTCAGCACACAAGGAAAGCCCAAATAGCTGAGCCACTTGTTTACCTTTAAAATGTTCACATTATTTATGGAAGTAAAATAATAATAATAATTTATGGAAGGGGCGGATCTAGGATGGTAGGAGATCCGGGACTTAGCCCAGAGGGAGGAAAGAAGTGTGCGCGTGAGCTGCGATACAGAAACCCTCAACTTACCACCAAATTAAAGCGAACAAAAGACACTGGAGAACACTAGTAAATTCACACCCTTTAATGAAGAAAAAAAATCTTAAGTCGCTGAAGATACAGTCAGCAGCTGGTTGAAGTTTTGCCTCTTGAGAAATTTTTTTTCTGCAGGTCAGTTCATACCATTACCATTGTACGTGCCAACAGCCAATCACAGCTCGGCTGTACTCATGCATCAGTGAGAATGGCAACACATTCTACCTTGTCACTGACAGCTGAGTTCTGCACGCGGCAGATTTGTTAATGCTCGTCTGACAGTCACGATTAAAGTGCTCCACAATACACTAAATAGCAAAAAAACCAGCTGGTCTGCTGCAGAAGTCCAACAGTCTATTCGTTAGGCCTTGGCTTTGGTGACTAATACTGCAGATCAGAGAGCAAATTTTGTGATATCAGAGAGTGAGGACAATGTCCAATGTAATTAGCCCAAAAACACTGACTGCTTTGTGACCGTAGACTGTTCGTGACGGCTCCTACTTGAGGCATTGAGCGGATAAGCATATGCTCTTCACAGGAGTACATTGTGGAGGCGTTAGCAGTTAGTTTCTGAACCTGTATTTTGAACATCTGCTGCAATCGACAAAATATTATTTACTCATACTCATCTTTATCGTACTCCAATGGAAATAAATCATCTTGCACCCGGACCAACCAGTCGCTGACTTCATATATGCTGCGTGAATAATCATGTCAATGCGGGACTTCAGGTCAGAGTGGAAGAGCGCATCCTATCTAATCAATTAGGATAGAAGGTTAGCGACTGATGTTGAAATGAGCTAGCTAAATAAAACCATTTGCCACTGGACACATACATCCATAGCTCGTATCAACCTCAATCTCTAATCTTCTATCATGATGGATTACATTGGATGCTCCCTTCCACTATTATCTGAATTCCCGCATGTTGAGGATTATTCACGCAGCATATATGAAGTCGGTGACTGGTTGGTCCGGGTGCAAAATAATTTATTTTCATCGGAGTACGATAAAGATGAGAAAAGTTGCAGTTCTTAGAGATTTATAGTCTATTTTCTTTGGTGTTCCGATAATTAGCCAGCGGTCAGTTGAATGGTATTTTGTCGATGACAGCAGATGTTCAAAATACAGGTTCAGAAACTAACTATTAACGCCTCCCCATAGTACTCCAGTAATGATCATATGCTTATCAGCTCAATGCCTCAACTAGGAGCCTGCATCACGAGCAGTCTATGGTCACGAAGCAGACTGTGTTTTCGGGGCTAATAACGTGGGATATCGTCCTCATTTTCTGACATCATGAATTTTGCTCTCCGATCTGCAGTATTAGTCCCCGAAGCCAAAGCCTTATAAATAGACTGTTGGACTTTTGCAGCAGACCGGCTAGTTTACTTGTAATTTAGTGCGTTGTGGAGCACTTCAATCGTGATTGTCAGTCGAGCGTTTACAAATTTGCTGCATGCGCAGCTCAGCTGACAGTGATATGGTCCAATGCATTGCCATTCTCATTGATATCTAAGTACAGCGGAGCTGTGATTGGCTGATTGCACGTAAAGTGGCACCATAGCCGCACTGTGATTAGCTGATGTGCGTAATGGAACCAGCCGACCAGAAAAAAAAATTTTGCGTACCGGCTATCGGGTCAGTCTCCAACGGCTGCGGCCCCTCTGTTGGATTATGGTACTGCAGGCTACACTTGCAGACGAGATGCTGATGCAGATGAGATAAACCCCGTTTTTTTCCTAATGTAAAACATTCAGGGCTTTTGCGAAAACATCCGGGGCTTGAGCCCAGGTAGCCATCCCCTAACGCCGCCCCTGGCATACATGCCAACTCCACCACTTTTGGCAGTAGACTACCGCTTTCGGGGCATTTCATTCTGAAGAAAACGCCCCAAAAGCGGTAGAGTTGGCATGTATGTGATAGACAGTGCCTTCAAAGTGAGAACGTGCTCTAAAACTTTACCTTTATTTGCCTTCCACAAAAATACCTCTGACTGACTTATGGAAATTCAGCACACAAGGAAAGCCCAAATAGCTGAGCCACTTGTTGACCTTTAAAATGTTCACATTATTTATGGAAGTAATTGGCCCCTCCCCCAGTGAACAGCCAGACATGGCAAAGAAGATAAGACAGATTTATTATGAACACGAGAATGATTCTCCAGTCATTAATTCTGTATCAAAACAATGTTGCTTAGAAAGAGATGATTTAAAGTATTGATGTTTAGGAGGGGCAGAAAAAACAGAAATTGTTGCCAACTACCCATCGACCAGAAGCTAAAAGCACAACAGCCAACTTGCAGCCTCATTCCATGGATATGCTCTGGATCTTGACATCCCCTCCTACTGATAGGAAATCATAGCGTTCCTCACCCAGATGGTTTGGGAATCTGATTCTGTTTCCATCAGGGAGATCAATCAAGAAATTGTCATTGGTTACAAAAATGGTTATCTGAGGAACAGAAGGAGAGATTTACAAAATTAAAATGGGTAGAGAAGACAACAGGATACAGGTCTTGCTCTTGTGTTCTTAAAGTGCTTTTGCATACAAAAGTAAGATTTATACCACAAAGTCTTTAAAATAAATACATCCTTTGTGCACTGGTCATTCCAAATTATAATGAGCCTTTACAAATTTATTCACATTTTAATCTCTGCAAAATGCGATCATCTCAGAGAGAATTTATCTTCAGCCATCTGCAACAATGACGTCATGGAAGATGTAAAGCCAGCAGCAGGGAACATATTGTCGATGGCATTGGAGTTAGTGACTCGTAATAATGGATTATTCCTTTGGGAAAATGCTAAATATCTGCCTTGTTTACAGCTGCAAAAATAAGGCCAATGCAAGCAGAAGCACCATGGTCCATATATTTCCAAGAAATCCCACAATTCAAAAGGCATGGGTGGATTTTGTGAAGAGGAAACAAGCGGATCTCACAGAGCCCCATGTTGTGTCCGATTCTGCTCCCCCATCAAATTGGGTTCCCCCTTTGAGAAAGATTTGTGATGCTGTTGCTAATTTGAGAAAATAATGAAAGAATTAACGTAACAGGCATTGATGAATCAGCTTCCTCGAAAGAAAGTTATCACAGATGACGCCTCGTAACGCTACAAATATTGATACTCTGCCATCTCCTGCAATTTGGCCATTTCTAATATTGAGCCCTTCTCCTCGGCAGTGATCACACGATTACCCCATGCTTCAATGATCTGTTCTGCCATCAAATTCAGAGTAAAATGTACATTCACTCTCAACGCTATTTAAAGATGTCATTGCATTGTGGTGTTCACGGAAACATGATTTGACAAGGGAACTCAATCGGACACAATACCGGATCAGAATGTGATCTGCACTAAACACTTTACTGATGACTGCTTTTATCTGCAAGATCCCGAGTCAAAGGATAAGTCTAGATATTACTGCTGGTTAGGGATTACTGAAAGATGGCTGCCGCAGAAACCCACATGTAAATAGGCTCTGAACTTTTGCCAGTAAAACCATAAATTCTGTCTGAAAGGGCTACCAATCTACACCAACTAAACTGGATCCAATGGAAGAAGAATCATCTGAAGATCTTCATCATCTGAAATCATTTATCAATAAATGTTAAAGCGAAATGGCAAGTAAATTGCATGAGAGCAAACGGGACAGAGGGCAACTAAGGCCCAGCGAAAGCGACAATACAGATCTCACTATTACGAGAATCAATAGGAAACTTGATCTTTTACGAAAGCTAGCAAATGACATTGAAGATCTTAAAAACTCAAATGAGTTTAACAATTCTCTGATCAAGGTCTTGAAAGAGGACCTTCTCTTCTGTCCTGATTCTTCTAGACCTGTCTGCTGCTTTCGACACCGTCAACCACCAACTTCTGGTCTCCACTCTGGCAGAGATGGGGGTTTCTGAGACTCCTGGTTTGTGTCATATCAGGCTGGCAGGACATACCAGGTTTTCTGGATGGGATCTGTCTCTTCCTCCCAGCCCCTTACTGCCTGCGTCCCTCAGGGTCTGTCTTCGGGCCCCTGTTGTTCTCTATTTACATGAAGTCTCTTGGCTTTGTTATCACATCCCATGGTTACTCTTACCACTTTTATGCTGATGACACTCAACTTTTCCTCTCTTTTCCTCCCAACACAGATCTAGGAAAGATTGTCAGCATTCTTGGCCAGCATATCTACTTAGATGGCCAGACATCATCTTAAGGCCAACCCTGAGAAGACAGAGCTCCTCTTCATCTTGCACCGAACTTCCCCTCCACAACAGCTTCCCATCACCGTTGATGGCACTGCAGTAGCTGCTACCTGCTCTGCGAAGAACCTGGGGGTTCAAGAGGCACGTCGCAGCTATAGCATGGTCCTGCAGACTTCTTCTGTTCAACATCAGAAGGATTCGACCTTACCTGACCACCTACTCAGCACAGCTCCTTATCCAAACCACAGTGATCTCCTGTCTAGACTCCTGCAACTCTTTGCTTGCTGGGCTACCATCAAGTATCCTCTGACCCCTGCAGCTAATCCAAAATGCAGCTGCTCGTCTGGTCTTCAACCTCCCCAAGTTCTCCTACATGACTCCCCAGATGAGATCCCTGCAATGGCTGCCAATTGCAGCCAGAGTCAGATTCGATGTCCTGACTCTGGCCTATCCTGCAGCAAACAAGACTGCCCCTTCCTATCTGCAAGAGATAATCGTCCCATACACACCTGTTCAGCAGCTACATTCTACAGCAGCAGGACAACTTTGCCCCCCCTGCCCTGGGAAAGCTAGTCGCTCTACCTGAACACTCAGCTTCTCCCATCTTGCTCCCCAGTGGTGGAATGACCTTTCCTCCTCCCTACGAACTGCTCCATCCTTGCCGCTCCTCTGTCGTAACCTAAAGACTCACTTGTTTAGACAGCCCGGGATTCTTGAAGAGTCCTGGGAGTGGCAAGTAGCATTTAGCAAGACCAAAGCGACCCAGTTGCCTGCTCATCGGCCATGGGATTGTGCTATCGAGCTCCTGTTTGGCACTTCACCCTTCAGGAGCCATGAATACCCCTATCGATGGCTGAAACTCAAGCAATGGAACAGTGTGTACAAGAGGCTCCACAGCAGGGCTTCATTCCCCCTACCACTTCACCTGCCTCCGCCAACTTCTTTTTTGTCCAAAAAAGGGTGGAGTTCTACGCCCCTGCATAGATTACAGAGGTCTGAATGATGTCATGGTGAAGTACCTATGTCCACTCCCCCTGATCCCCAGCGCTGCAGAGCAGCTTTGAGGTGCAAAGATCTTCATGAAGCATGACCTCCGCAATGCCTGTAACCTCATCCGTATCAGAGAAGAAGACGAGTGGAAGATGGCTTTTAGCACCACCTTCGGGTGCAACGAGTACCGTATGGCCTTGTCAACGCCCCCTCTGTGTTCCAGTCCTTCATCAATGACGTGCTACGTGAGAAGCTAGGATGATTCGTCATCGCCTACCTCGACGACATCCTCATCTACTCAACCACATATGAAGAATATGTGGGACACAAGGAGAGTACTCAAACGCCTGCTTCAACATTAACTTTACATCAAAGCAGAGAAGCGCGTTTTCCATCAGTCCACAGTCTCCTTCCTTGGCTACGTGATCGGACCAGAGGGAGTGGATATGGTGGATAATAAGGTGAAGGCAGTAGCAGCATGGCCAATCCCACGGACTATAAAGGAGCTCTGGCGCTTCTTGAGGTTCACAAACTTGTATCGCCACTTCATTAAAAACTTCAGTGTGGTGGCCCATCCTTTGACGTATCTCTTCAAGGGAAAACCCAAAAGCCTGGGATGTAATCCAGAGGCTCAGCATGCCTTTGAGACACTCAAAAGTCTGTTCGTCAATGTTTCTACACTCAAATTACCTGATCCAGATAAGCCCTTCATAGTGGAAATTGACACGTCTAATGCAGGGTTGGGGGCAATTCTGTCCCAGAGGCACAGAGTCCCTGAAAAGCTGTATTCCTGTGCGTACTTCTCACATAAGCTTACACCTGCAGAGGCCAACTACGATGTGGGCAATTGAGAGCCGCTGGCCATAAAGTTGGCACTAGAAGAGTGGAGGCACTGGTTGGAGGGGGCCCGTCATCCATTCCTTGTGCTGACCGACTACCAGAATCTGCAATATCTGCGAAAGGCACAACGGCTGAATCCCCGACAGGCCAGATGGGCACTTTTTTTTTTTAATCTGCGCCTCCACCTCCATTGCAAGAAACTCAGCCCACAGTTCATTAGCCCATTCCAGGTCTTCTGGAGAGTCAATGAAACAGCCTACTCACTCCAGCTGCCATCACACTACCACATTAACAATATCTTTCATGTATCTTTGCTAAAGCCGGAGATAGCTGGACCCCTCGCGGAGGTTACCCTCCAGAAGACCCTCCCCCTATCTGGAGGTTGACGGACATCCGCCTACCGAGCGCGCAGCCTGCTCAGGTCCAGACGTCGCAGAGGCAGGTTGCAGTACCTGGTAGATGGGAAGGCTACAGACCGGAGGAGAGGAGTTGGGTGGATCGTGACGACATCCTGGATCCACAGCTCCTGGCCGAATTCCACCAGGCCCATCTGGACCAGCCTGCTCCGTGCCCCAGAGGGCGCCTTCCCGGCCAAAGACCAGGCTCGCCTGGAGTTGAGCCTCGGGGGGGGTGGTACTGTAGGGTCACGCCTCCAGCAGTCAAGCTCACCGGTCTAGTAAGACCCGGACCTCATTCTCAGCTCCATAATCATTACCTGCACCTGTTTGTCATTTCCCCTTTGTGGTTGTGTTGTGCTATTCAACCCCTTAACACTCCGACGGCCTGAATACGGGCCCATCAGGGAAGTTAAAAACAAGAAAAGATTTCAATTTACCTTGAGTACGTCCTTTATAGACATTTTAAGAAAATATTACCGGAGTGGTAAGGGGTTAAAACCGAGATTCGCACATCGTCTTTGCAATGTCTCATAGCCACATGCCTGTGTTGTATCTCTGGTCTCGTATTAACTTATTCCCCTCATATCTCATGTATTTATTCTCACTCTTGAATTTAGTGCTGTTTATTGTTTATATCAGGACTTTATCATTATTATGGAAGGACCTTGTTTCCTATTTTCTTTTCATATTGGTAATACATTGTAACTGTAGCTAAAGTCCAGTCTGTGTTATTTCTTATGAAAGGAACCAACTGAAAGTAGTCTAAAATGCAAAAATTGCGGTCTTTTATACAGTCCGAGTCTAAAGCCAGGTAATCACAGTGACAGAACAGAAGGGCAATCCAAAAAACAGAGTCCTAAGACAGGCAGGGGAACAAAAGCCAAAAAGTACAGGTAACAGCACCTAATTGTAAGGCAGTGGGAGAGCAGAGTGTCCAAATTCAAAAGCCAGGGCAGCAATACACAGAAATCTTGGTCGGGCAGAAAAAGGGTCATAATCAGAAGGCAAATAAATCCAGGCAGGCACAGACAGAAATTGGAATCGGGCAGAAAGGTGTCACAGAATCACAAACAAATCACTAGCGTACAAGGAGCTCGGCACAGGAAAAGTTGATCAACAGTCCGACAAGAGCTAAGCAGAAGTGAGGGACTATATATACAAAAGGGAGGTAACAAGCTAGGCGGGGCAACAGGCGTGAGGGATAATTTAAACATTAACTGAGAGGGGAAAGCACAAGAGGTAATTAAGCAATACAAAATGGGAAACCATGACAAAGACTAGTTTTCACAGGCAACAATGGCTCCATTTATGGAGTGTCTAAGTGAGGAGAGATGGAAGAAACAGATTAGTAAACGAGATAGTTGCAAAGTCTCTGCAGAAACAAAGGCAAAGTGTGGGGAGAGCAAAGAGGGCGGAGTTACAGATTAGTGTGGAAAGTGGAGAGAATCAATTAGTAGAGTTAGTAGTCTTTTAGTAGTATGGGTAGTATTTTAGTTATTTACGGGATTAGTATATTAGTAAGGGTAAGTAAATAAACAAGACAAAACATACAGTGTTAGTGTGATTAGTACTTCATTAGTAATTAATGTTGAAGGAAGTAAATGAGGCATGAAGAAACTTGTGAAACACCGGAAACTTCCGAAATCACCCAAAATGTGACAGCTCGCAGACAGGGGCGTGCACTGGCAAAGAACATAGAAATGCAAGACATTACAGGGGAACACAATGTGCATAATATGGCAGATAATACAGAATGCATGAACTAAACAAACCAAGTGGAAATAAACATAAAACCAGAACATGCAGAACGTAACAGTCTCTGTATTACTAACAGTGCTATTCAGGAACCTCGTTTCCTTTTTTGTTTTGTACTGATTCTTGTGCACCTTCCTCCTACGCAGTAGGCATAATAAATACAACCAAGTCCATCCTTGCACCCGAGATCAGGCCTCAACTTCCTGTCCTCCGTGCACATCATCAGTGTATGAAGCACAACCCTTACTGGAGAACTAATAAAAATAGCTAATATCCAGAACAAAAAGAAGAAAATGAGTTATTAAAGGAAATAAAATCACAACAAATCTCCTTATCAAATCAATTCGATAATGAATCCTGGGCCAAATTATGTAACACAAAATTGAAATATGATGAAATCCTGCAAAATAAAAGTCAGTTTAAGTTAATTAAAGCAAAACTATGTTCTTTAAATGGGGAAAAAGCAGGAAAGATGTTTAGCATAAGATGACTAGAAACAATATATCTCGTATCAAAACAAATCAATCAACTACTACAGACCCTGAGGAAATAAACTCAACTTTTTTTTATCATACTATGAGATAATCTACTGTAGATTATATAGCCCCCTTCACAAAACCCTGAAGGAATATGCTGAAGTAAAAAAATGCAGATCTCGGACATTGCTCACTCACTGTAAAGACGCTGCCAGAGACTAAACTAGTGACATTACCGAAGACCAGAGGAAAGTACTGAATTCCAAGGAGCCACCGAATTTACATTGCATTTCATGTGTCCGTGAATGCTATAGATGATTTGTCGGATATAGCTAGCCAGCTATAAATGAACCTGGAGCGTTTAATATGCAACTGCAGAACCATGTGCACACAATACGTAAATCCGTGTTGGCACCGTATTTCAGCAGAGAGCATAGCCCTGTACTCTTAACTGCATATTTTCGTGCATTAGCAAATTTGCCTGTGCGTGAAGTACCGCTCCAAAAACTGAATATTTCTTGGACCAGTTTCCGCTGCAACCCCTACTGGATTAATTGCAGTCTCTTCTCCTCGCGGGTATGTTATCATTTTGTGACTCCAGGTATTCTGAACCATTAAGCCATATGAAGTTGAAGTTTAAGTTCTGAACAGCTCTATCTAATTATTTTGATTTTGACTGAATATAACTTGACACTTGAAGCCCACAAGCTTAAACATGTAGACTCACCAGCTAAAAACATTCACACATACCGATTGCGAGAAAAAGTGACTCAATCGTAACTAACGTTAGCATTATTCACTATGCCAAGAAACACTAGAAATTTGCGAGTGCATTTACTGACGATCTTGGGGTAACTCAGGGTTAACTGCTGAAGATAAATATGATGAGCTGAAACAAATAAACTGATAAAGAGCCGAAGTTTTGGTAAACGTTTTTCGGTGTATAGTTGGGTGGGTTTAGAATTCGTTCTGAGGTGCGCTTCCCAGAGATTATATAGGTCACCATATTCCAAATAAGGCAGGCCACGCCCACTTTTTTGGATATATGCTCAACTAACGTAGGAAAAGAAATTATGCATGGGGGAAGTAGGCAGGACGGAGGCGGGGCTGCAGCTCGCGATGTGCGTTCTTGTGACGTTACGCAACTTGTATTTGAATTTTATGAACTGAATTTGAATGTGCGAACTGAATGAAATGCTTCAAGTTTTATCTTAAATTCAATACAAATAATTGGATTCAGTTTCAGATTACTCGTTCATTCAGTTTCAAAACTGATAAAATTCAATTCAAAGCAAATTAAATTCAATTCAAAACCAAAATTCAATTAAATTTCTGTTTAAACAAATTTCGTTCCATAAAGGTCACTCTATATACTGTCTTCAATATGTCTGCTAGTAACTCAAATGAAGATTAATCGACCGAAATGTCAGTTCCGATTCCGAATAAAGTTTGTGCGTTTTAGTAAAGTTAGCAGTGTTGTGCTTTTTTTTTTGTTTGAACTTTACTCTTCATTGGATTGCAGCACCTGCGAACAATTAAACGAGGTGTACAGATACTCCTTCTTTCTAAAGATGCGCACTTTCACATGAATGAACTAGAACTGGCTACCCCGCGTCCACTCAAACCAGAAACATCATCTTATTTCACACAGGTCAGATCACATTCATGCCACCCTTGCTACGAAGCCTCAAAAATGGCAACCAAAAACCCATTTGTCACATTGTTTGGTATTCGCTAGCTAAGGAAACACACCCTTTATTTAAGTCCTAAAATAGCAGCAATAAAGGGCATCTAAGGTCTATTCCCATTGTTTTTGTTTATCGGCCAATCAGCGAGCCGCACCTGCGTAAACGAACCGAAATAGAAGGATTATCTACACATGGACACAAAACATTGGTTTATATGAATGAAATTGGTCATGTGACAATGCAAGATGTCAACAAAAGCGTGATTTGTTTGTAAACATAGGACCTTCAACATCCCGTCTGAGAATCGACTTTAGATGCCCTTTAATGATGTGTTTGTGAAAATATTGTCTGTTGAAGACCAATTGATCCCCTACTTCCTATGATCCTTTAACCCTTAACCAGTAGCTTACAGCAGAATACATCTGGACTTCTGTGACAGTGGAGCAAAATTGATTAAGGACATCGTTGGCAGAGGGTGTGTCCATTCTATACGTCTGAATAGGCTCTAACAGCTAAATACATAAGTTAGCTTACCAGCATGTCATGCTAGCAACTAACTACCAAGCTTTCCCTGACCACAGTGTGGCCAACAGGATAAATACTTTAATTAACTAATTAGTCAGTAGATATCCCCATGGGCAACCTGAGAGATAACTCCTCTTACTTGGGTACATCAATATTACAGTTATATTGTCAGCTTCTTGATAAACGTCAAAACTATAAACAGTAAACAAATCAGTGAGCTCATAGAAATGGAAGCCATTTACATATTGCCATAGAACCGCTACATCTGCAATGTGCAGATGTTCACAAGACTTGCGGTGCAAAATACACATTGTCCCACTTGCCAATCCAGCTCAATCCAACTCATTTGATTCAGAGGGAAAACAATATGTTTAATGAACAGCTAGCAAATGTCACTGATCTAACCTTCTAGCCTCTTAGCTTCCCTCAGAACTATATCTTTGACTCAGGATAGAAAATGCAGTAAAGTTAGAAAGCACAGAGTTCACATTATTAATCTATGTTGATGTGCCCTTAAGAAAATAAAGTTTTGATGTGAAATGGAATAGGGACCCGCCGGATATCTAAAAATAGCCTGTACGTAAGGTGAACGTCATTCACCGAACCCGGAAGTCTGGCAAGCAAACAACAGAAGTCATTGTGCCGAACTAGAAAAAGTAGGTTTTTAGACAATTTTATGGACTTGTATTTTAGATCTAACTGGTGTTGACAATGCCAGAGCAATAACAAAACAAGTTGGAAAATCTAATAACCTGGGGTTCGTTTTTCAAAAGCATAGCTGTTAACTATGCTAGCAACTTATGTAGTTCGTCCATTCACTGTCAAAGGCTCCAACTATGTAAATTAGAACCTGTTCTTTCGAGAAACGCATTTCTGGCTAGGCAGGGCAGACCCAGCAATAGCAACAATGGCTCTGCACAAAATTCACTTCACCATCGACAGCTAACGGGGAAACACAGATAAGGGGCAGTCCAGATAACACAAACCGCGACAATAACAACCCTTTTTTCGTTTGCGCTTAGCCAGCTACAGAAATGCAAAAGCAACGTGTTCAGTGCTCAAATCACTGCAGGATAGCGGGGGAGACTTTGTATTCATACTTTAATTTGTGACCCCTGTGACAGGTTTGTAACGGCAAGCTAGCTTGGCAACAGTTCATTAACTTACTTGATAATACACTAGTTGTATGATTCTATGCTAGAATTTGAAGTTATTCCACCTATGTTGTTAGGATTTTCTTTCGCAGCGGCTGCGATTCATTTGTCCAGTATTGTTCATTTTGGTTCGGAAGTAGGCATTTTTAGATCGCAAATGTGATGCGATACCGCTTATTTCAAACCTCTCAGTATATGGAAAATATGTTGATGTTCGAGAATAATGCTAGGTACGGGGACAAAGCTTGTGAAGACTACTAAAGGAGTTTTGTAAGTCTATCGCTGCTGGTGGGTCTACACACGTATCAGAAGGCAGCAGGTTACCTGGGCGTAAGTCGCAGCCCAGGACGGGGGAGAAAGGGAGGAGTGTGACTAAATTTACCGCTTGTTATTCGCCCATTTTTTCAGTATAATCAGTTAATATTCATCGATATATGTCTTGGAAGGAGTAATTCTATTTTTAAACTACCTTCGAGCACACACTTCCGCTTCATTCCATGGAGAAAAAACGAATAACAAGCAGTTTAGTGTGTCTCGTTTTCAATGGTTCCCTTTGGCAGATGCCCGATGACATCCGCATCATGTGATGATGATTCACGTTTTTCATGACGTCATTCGGGCGGGTCCCCATTCAGCTTTCTGGTTTTATTTTTGGAATCTTGTTGAGGGCAACCGCCCCCATACCCCTCCGCTCCCCAACCCAGTTTACGCGCCTGGGGTTGGCTGTCTTATAACTTATCAGAAAGTACGTAGTTCCCCTTTCCCAGGCCTCACCTGAAATTCTCGTCCTGTCTCAAAGGGGAAGTTGGATTCTGTCTGCCGATCTTGCCATCCATTCTCATAGGAGTTCAGGATAATTTCCTGCTCAGAATCAAGATGGTTGAAGCGTACGTCAAAGTGCAGCGCAAGCCACACCACCAAATGGCCCATATCGATCGTGAATCTGGGAATGGCAGAGGGGTGTCCGTAGCAGGGCAGCCAATCAGAGAACAGGACATGTGCATAAATACTGGAGCCTAAGTCTGTAAGGGTTTGATTAGAAAGTAGCAGCTGGTGGTTGGCATGACCTGCCACTGACAGCAGATGGACCCCAGCAGAGTGCTGGCAACCAGCAGTATTGTGTTTGCACACCATTTTTTGATTTATGTGCGGTCTTGGCCGCATAAATCTCTTTGCTGATTATAGTTAAGGTTAGGGCTTAGGTTAGGGCATCTTCCTTCTTTCAGTTGTGTCCGCCTACCATCAGCTGCCACTTTGGGATTGAACCCCCTCTCGCTTCAACAGGCACCATGGAGACAGAGCTATTAATGACTTACCGAGCCGGATTGGGTTTTGGGATTCCTGTGATCCTCAGTTCCATTCCTGACTGAACAGGCTGGACCGTTTCAGCGGAACAGTCTGTAAAAATGGAAGGAACAAAAAAAAATGATGCATACATTCCTCATGGAATTATGAGCAATACGAAAACTATCAAGTTTATCCGCATTTCATAAATGGATTATTACACTTTGGTTGGGCATTAGGCTTCTAAATTAAGCACTGATTAATTTAAGGCTTTCGCCATTGATCTTGCTTCATTAGTAAGCAGCTCCATCAGAAATTGAATGAAACAAACTAACCCTTCAAAGAGCATATTTTTAAGAACAATTTGCCAACAATCCCAGCCATTTAGTTGAAATAAAACAATGCACTTATGCTTAAAGGTCTCAATCTCTATTTTTTGAACCATGTAAACATAATGGGGAGCACAATGGTGCAGTGGATAGCACTGTTGCCTCACAGTTGTGGATGGGAGTAGAAATGGCCACACTTTTTCATAACAGGTTATGTTTTCATCTCCGTTTGTTTGTTGGTTTGTTTGTTTGTGAACAGAATAACTCAAAAACTTGGGGGTGGATTTGGATGAAACTTGGTGGAAGGATGAAGCATGGGTCAAGGACAAACTGATTCACTTCTGGTGCATGTACATCAAAGGTCAAGGACAGGGTGGCCCTTTTCAGTAGTGACCCTGGTTTTATGTGTAGCCGGCATAGCATTGGGACCCTGTTTTCCATTCCCAGACAGAAACAGGAAAATAAAGTGCCAAAAAATTACACAGAGGCAGGTGCCCGCAGTCAGAAGTGAAGAGTTTCTACTCCTATTGATGGGCAAAAAATGGGTTTTCTGTGGGGCCCGTGTGCACGCATGTTTTGCTCACGTAGCCGGCGTCAAATGGTACTTGCGCTCACCCTCAATCATCTCGGACCCCTCATCTCATGATCAGTTTTGGTTGCTGTCCGGAATCTGTCACGTACAGGCTGTAACCGGATGTGGCGCTCTTGAGCTGCCATCGTCACTCGTGGCTGCCCTAAGCGGGGTCGGTCAGTGACAGTGCCTGTGTTCCATTCTCGGATAGACTGCCAACTGATTGTTGAACGGTGACAGTGCAAATGACGCACCACCTCTCGGCGGCTGAGATCTGCCTGTAACATGCCAAAGGCTCTTTTTCTCTCTCCTGTGTCATAAGCCAATCCATTTTCTTGATGCAGAAGCGTTTTTCGTTTTTTTCTGTTGGCTTTATGTAGGCTATTGACCACACCAAAAAGAACAAGTCAAGTTTCACTGTACACATCATGAACAGCTCAATGTTTGTTATTACTGAAGTGCTTGGCGCGTGCACGTGGTGCGCGTCAGGATTACAATACCATGCGCTTTTCTTTATTTCCTCTTGTGCCTCACTGGAAAAGCAATAAAAATCAATCGATTCTTCAATTTGCCGCAAATACAGTAAATACCTCACCGGTGCGTTTTTAATGGTGCTGAGTATATTTTCACCAGATGTTGGTAACAACCCAAGTAATCCACTAATACAAAGAAGCAAAACAAGTAAGTCCATAAATTAAGTTATGTGTAATAAAGTGGAATGACACAGGGGAAGAGTATTGAACACGCTTACTGAAATTTATTTAATGGAGCTTGACGTAAATTCTGACAGGCCACGGAGTCAAGCTTGCTAACGTAGAAGAGCTGCTTCTCTTGGCGGAGAATCACCTGAGTGCTCATGACTGTCATCTGAGTTTGCTGTCACATGATTGCTTGACCGATAATATGCTTGCTTACTTAAAGGGACTGTGTCGGCCAGAACGCATGCGCGCGACGAAGCGGAGCATCTTGAAAATGTTGGTACAACTATTTCAAGTTCATCGGAGATTTCGTGTAAGCGTTTTTCTATCTGTTTATATCGCGTTCATCCTTGAGAAGTTTGATTAAATTTTTACCAAAAAACTATCTTTATTGATCGTAGAGCATGTTCGTAGCATCAGTTTGTCATAATTCGGGTTTTTGTAGCGTTATTATTGCTTTCAAGTTAGCCTGCGTTGATTGGATCAATGACAGCTGCATGTCAGACAAAACGACAGACAGGTTCTGCGAACATTCAAGTTGCTTGATAAAAAATTCCCCAAACTTCTCAAGGATGCACGCGATGCAAACAGATTGAAACTCCACCTTACCAACTAAGGTTTACCTTAGTTGACACTTTCAATGTGTTTTCGCCCAAAGAAATATGGGTGGTTACTCTAGCAATTTCGTGTTTGCAGGCCATTTTCTGTATTTAAAACAGCGACGAAGGTACACTTTACACGCATTCTAATCAGCTTGGGGTTTGTATTTCTGCTCCCTTGATATCGCACTGCATGTATGAAATTGTTTATCGACTGCTGCTCCCTGCCTTCAGTTCCACGCTTGGACGGGCAGGGATCTCTCAGAACAGAGCCATGCCGCCAAACTCAATGTGTGCTTGTATGCTTTCAATAAATACTCTCTTTGACAAAGTGGTCCTACCAGAAATACTTAGTAGAAAAGCCTTTGATGGTAATGACAGCTTCAAGATGCCTCCTGTATGAAGAAACTAGTCGCATGCATTGCTCAGGTGTAATTTTGGCCCATTTTTCCACACAAACTATCTTCAAAACCTGAAGGTTCCGGGGGCCTCTTTAATGAACTCTGATCTTCAGTTCTTTCCATAGATTTTCAATTGGATTCAAGGCGGGCAATTGACTGGGCCATTCTAGCAGCTTTATTTTCTTTCTCTGAAACCAATTGAGTTTCCTTAGCTGTGTGTTTGGGATCATTGTCTTGCTGAAATGTCCACCCTCGTTTCACCTTCAGCATCCGGGTAGATGGCAGGAAATTCTTATCAAGAATGTCTCCGTACATTTCTCCGTTAATCCTTCCTTCAATAATTTGAAGTCTGCCAGTACCATATGCTGAAAAACAGCCCCACACCATGATGTTCCCACCTCCAAATTTCACTGTTGGTATGGCGTTTTGCGGGTGATATGCAGTGCCGTTTGTCTTACAAACATGGTGTTTGCTATGACATCCAAAGAGTTCAATTTTGGTCTCATCTGACCAGACTGTATTCTCTTAGTATTTCAAAGGCTTGTCCAAATGTTGTGCAAACTTTAAACAAGCTTCAACATTCTTTCTTCAGCAAAGGAGTATTACGCGGTGAGCGTGCATAGAGGCCATTACGGTTGAGGGTTTACTTATTGTTTTCTTTGAAACAACTGAACCCGCTAATTCCAGGTCTTTCTGAAGCTCTCTGCAAGTGGTCCGAGGCTCTTGGATAACTCTTCTGATCCTTCTTTTGACTCGTTTGTCAGAAATCTTGCAAGGAGCACCTGGTTGTTGCCAGTTTATGGTGAAATGATGTTCTTTCCACTTCCTGATTATGCCCCCTACAGTGCTCACTAGAACATTTGGAAGTTTCGAAATACACCTATAACCAATGCCATCAGTATGTTTGGCAACAATAAGGTTGCGAAGATCTTGAGAGAGGTCTTTGCTTTTACCAATCATGTGATCATAGACTATATAAAAATATGGATGAAGCAACTGTAACGTTACCCATTGGTTTCAGCATACCATTTAGGAGGCCCCGATCTTGGCAATTTGAACAGCGCCATTGTGTCATTTTGAAGCCGGATGTGATTCTTATTGGACGAGAGCGTGAATTGAAGATCCAGGGAGGAGTGAGGGGTGGATCTGACCATATCTGACGAGGACCAGAGGATAGCTACACCCCTAAAGCATATCTGGCTTTATCCTTTATTCTAGTCTATTTGGGACCATAATTGACAAAAATGAACATCATGATATATCAAAGGAGACTTGAAACTTGCGATAGATACCATAAAATAATGTGGAAAATCATTATTGAAGTAATAAATCAGGTGGAAAAGTAGGGTCATTTTCTCATGAACTTCTATAGCATTGAACTTCTCTCTGCAACCACCGACGTCGCCATCTGCTGGCCATTAAATAAAATGCCATTTTAAGAGATTTCCGCATTGGCTTCACTTTTCAGACCGGGTGCTGCGTCCATCTTTTGACACAGTCTATGCATGAGATGCTTCTTGTGTAACACCTTGGTAATGAGAAACCTTTTTGTAGGACATCAATTAGGACTAAACCGGCTGATATTAATTTGCACTGACGGGGGGCAGGATTGCTTTCTAAATACTGACAGATTTCAGCTGGTTTCTTGGCTTTCCATGCCTTTTTGCACCTCCTTTTCTTAATGTGTTCAATACTTATTCCCAGTGTCATTCAACTTTATTACACATAACTTAGTTTATGGACTTATTTGTTTTGATTTTTTTGTATGTGTGGATTACTTGGGTTGTTACCGACATCTGGCGAAAATGTCATGTCCGTAGCTCCATTAGAAATATATTCACTGAGAAAAATGTTGACATGTTAAATACTTATTTTCTCCGCTATATGTTTGCAAGTAAGATAAAGAGGCCTTAATAAACGTTGAAAGAAGAGCCACAATGTTAACTCCTGGTATAAAAGATAAAAGCAGGACAAATGGAAGAATCTTAAGCAAGTGTCCATGCTTATTTTGCAACTCCTCTAACTTGCTCTGAATTTCTGAAACAGGACAGAAGAATGATTTCAATGTTGTTAGCATTCCTAAGTCTCTGCTGAAATGAGGACATTTGGAAAAATGGGTATGTTGCTGTCTTACAAGCTGTAAAGAAAATGGACAAATATTTGAAGCTTGGGGCAAAATGCAACCCAATCCACAGCCAGGAAGCTATTGTCTTGGGAATTCTTCCCTGTCGGCAACTCTGCTTGGTCTATCCCCATCTAAATACCGTACACAAATGTGTAAAAATTTGGTTTTGTCTTTGTTTTTGAAGCTTTTTAAAAAAATCTGTCTCAACATAATGCTACTTTGAATCTGTTCCTCATGCTAAAAATCCCAAAAAACAGGATCCACAGGCAATCAAAAGCTACCAATTTATTGCTTATGCACAAAGATAACTGAACAGAACTGACTTAGAAGAAACATCGGTAAAACCGTTTGACCCAAATGTTCTGGCCTAAAATGGGGGGACTGCACAGTAAATAAAATCTATATATTAATTCTCAGTTTGGCCGGCCTTTGCGACATATCTCCTCCCAAACCGCCCAACGGATCCCCGCGCCCTCTGGCATATGCGTTCCAGACGAGCCTGCCTCTGTCCGCCATGTGGCATCGAACCAACTCGCCCCGTTACTGAAATTTTGGCCATTCTATCTGTTTTTGCTTTTCGTTAGCATGACGATGAGTGATGTCACTATTCGTTAGGATTATTGGTCACAATCAACCCCGTGCGGAGCATGGGTATGGCTAGTTTCTTTCATTTCTACAAGGTAAAAACACAAATTTGTAGGAATAAAAATCTGCACTTTAACTTCATCTGATTTGTTTATTACTAATCAAACACTCTGGAGCACATAGCCAAATCAAGGAAACATACGCTTTTGACACAGAAGCATGCAAAATACTTGGACTACAACTTTGGGATGCTGGTCATTCACCATCCAATCTTTCTGCTTTTATCCCAATTTTTACATCTTACTTCCAGAAATGGATTTTAATTAGAACCTCTACTGACATCTTTGAGAAACAGTATTGGACATGCTCTGGCTGGCACCATTCAATAAAGATGCCATCTACTTTTCAAGCTAGGGACTCTGATGTACCTGTACTTGTTTTTTGCGGACTTCTGCATCTAGACCCTTCTCCATTCTGTTCTGGTTTGATCCAATTTTCTCTTCATGTGTGAGGTGTATAATCTCAATTCCAAAAAGGTCGGCACATAAATGAACAAGAAAATAAAATCAAAATACAACCCCAATTCCGAAATAGTTGGGATGAAGTGCAAATTAAAATGAAATGACTTTCAGATCACATGAGCAAATATGTTATTTATTAATAGAACATAGATAATATTTCAGATGTTGAAACTGAGACACTTTACATTTTTATCCACAAAATGAGCTCATTTCAAATTTTCTGGCTGCAACAGGTCTCAAAAAAGTTGGGACACAGGCAGAAAAGGGCAGAAAAAACAATTAATATATTAGAGAATCAGCTGAAAGAACATTTAGCAAGTAATTAAGTTAACTGGAATCAGGCGTGTAACATGATTGACTATAAAAGGGATGTCTTAGAGAGGCTGAGTCTCTCAGAAGTAAAGATGGCCTGAAGCTCTCCAACCCGTGAAGGATTGCGTAAAAAAAATTGTGGAATACTTAAAAAATAATGTTCCTCAACGTCAAATTGCAAATGCTTTGAAGGTCTCATCATCAACAGTGCATAACATCATCAAAAAATTCAGAGAAACTGGAAAAGTCTCTGTGCGTAAGGGACAAGGCTGAAGACCTTTTCTGGATGCCCGGGTTCTTCAGGCCCTGAGACGCCACTGCATCACTCACCTGCATGATTCTGTCATTGACATTACTAAATGGGCCCAGGAATACTTCAAGAAACCACTGTCTGTAAACACAGTCCACCGTGCTATACACAGATGCCACCTAAAACTCTATCATGCAAAAAGGAAGCCATTATTGATCATGATCCAGAAGTGCCGCCGTGTTCTGCGGGCCAAGGCTCATTTAAAATGGACTGTAGCAAAGTGGAGAAGTGTCCTGTGGTCAGACGAGTCCAAATTTGACATTCTTGTTGGAAATCATGGGCGTTGTGTCCTCCGTGCTAAAGAGGAGAAAGACCACCCCTCCTGTTATCAGTGTTCAGTTCAAAAGCCAGCATCTCTGATGGTATGGGGATGAATTATTGCATATGGTGTGGGACACTTGCACGTTTTAAAAAGCACCATGAATGCTGAAAGGTATATAAATGTTTTAGAGCAACATATGCTCTCCTCCAGACGACATCTATTCCAGGCAAGGCCTTGTGTATTTCAGCAGGACAATGCGAAACCACATACTGCAGCTATTACAACAGCATGGCTTCGTAGTAGAAGAGTCCGTGTGCTGAACTGGCCTGCCTGCAGTCCTGATCTTTCACAGATTGAGAACATTTGGCACATAATTAAACAAAAAGTCTGTCAAAGGAGACCCAAAACTCTCCAGCAGCTGGAAGCCTGTATTAAACAAGAGTGGGATCAAATTACAAATGGCTAAACTCAAGAAACTTGTCTCCTCAATGCCCAGACGCCTCCACTCTGTGTTAAAAAGAAGAGGGGATGCTACACCATGGTAAACAGGCCCCTGTCCCAACTTTTTTGAGACCTGCAGCACCATCAAATTTGAAACGAGTTCATTTTGTGGATAAAATTGTAAAATTTCTCAGTTTCAACATTTGCAATGTTATCTCTGTTCAATTGTGAATAAAATACTGGCTGGTGGGATTTGAAAGTCATTGCGTTTTGATTTTATTCACAATTTACACTTTGTCCCAACTATTTCGGAATTGGGGTTGTAGAATGATTTGAAAAGTCCATCGATCTTGACTGTATTTAACCTTGTAAAACACATTATTTGATGTTCTGACTATATTTGATTGCTTATTGAAAATATATAATGTGATGACTGCAACAGTCACAACACACATATGAATTCCCTTTGTTCCTCCTCCCATCCAGCAACTTGTGTGTCTTTTAGATGTATTGTCTATTTTTATTAGTTCAACGCATAGTGTTAGCCAGCCGCCCATCTCCCCGTCTTTGAGACGGCTGAGAAGCTGAGACGGCTAAGACTGATTTGAGATGGATCCGGCCGTTTCCAGCATTAAATTGTCCATATGTGAGACGGGTGAGCATTTGTATAGATAAAAATGGTTGTCCTGAAAATCTGCAGAGTCGATTTGACTTTAATTCTTTAGTGAACTGATGTGCTGCAGGCCGTGCGCAAAATTGGGCTCAAATATAAACTCATTCACATATGACCAATCCGCGCACTTCTGTCTTATCTTTGCACCACACATTGGCGGCATGGCCAAGTCCTGATTTGTTAGATTCAAAACCTCTTTCAAAGCCCCTTCAAGTAGTTTTTATTCGTATCGTGTGTGAGTGTCAGAAACCGGGCATTTGAGTAAATGTAGCCTGAAAGAAATGCATGTACATATATTACAGTAATCGTGGCTCCGCTTATTTATTTTAGAATCATGTCGCCAGCTTTCCGCTCTCTGAAGTCCAACAGTCGCCAGATTTCATCCCCAGCTGATGAAATCATCCTCCACTTGTGGCGCAATACCCATATCATTTCCTTCTAGGCTCTCTCTTGAAATCTGAGCCCACAGGACTTAAAATACAATTCTATTAGAGACACGTTTCATACAAGTGGTAGAATATTCCTATTAATATTTAATTTGAAATGACAATCTTTAGGCGAGATGATATTCCATCTTCTGCAGCTGATATGAACTACGTGTAACAGCTAACAGTTCTGCCACGTCGAAACTGCTTGTCTCTTGAATTTATCACATAGATAGCGATTCCCAACAAGTTATTTTAATCATGTTGATTGTGTACTGAAATCGCGAGGCGAGCTACGAAACTTAGATTTTTGGGATACAGTCCATACATCAAAAACGCTTCCGAGTGCAAGTCTCGCCATTCCAAGTGTTAATGCATGCCAAAAGGCTCCCTAGTGCTAGCTTCGTTACTCCAAGTTTTTTATGTGTGCGGCTCTGACACAAGAAGTGATTGGTCATATGTTGTATGTTATATTTGAGCTCAGAACTGGAGTGGGGAAAAAACTTTTTGCAGGCCAGGCTATATTCTCAACTGAGAGATCGCCCCGGATACTTCCTCGCGCTGAGCTGGCGAATCACGAAAGGACTGGCCATGCTGGGAACCCCAGTTGAGGGAAATCCCATCGCTTCGGTCAGTGACATAATGTCGAAGGACGGCACTACTTCCAACACTGTTGTTTGCCAGCTGAGATCTCGACAAACGTTGAAATATAACAAGATTTTGTCACTGATGTGCATTCTAATACTCATTTAGTTACTTTAGAATAATATTTGGTGCTTTAACACTGAGAAATGACAGAAAAACCGATGAGGTAGATTGGCAGATGGAGCGCCGAACTCGATCTCCCAACATAATCACCCACAGAATACTGATGTCGGGGAAATACTCAGTCTTTCCACTAGAGCCCACTCTTGGAGAATCTCTGTTCTAAACAAGCTGAATAAAGTTGTGGCATCACCAATTGTAATAAATAAAAGTAGTCTTCAGGCTTGTATTGAATCTGAGGCATTCGGCATTTGAGACATCCAGTAGACTGTTCCCAGTATTCTTCATGATAGTTCAAATCGAGGCTCTCCGCACGTAGCGCGTGCGTATCGTCTTAGATCACTTCAGGTTTTCCCAGCGACATAGTACAGCACTGAATTCATTTAGGTTTGAGGTTTCAATAATGTCATGATTTTCTTTTTACAGTTCCCTTTAGCAAACCAAATACACTAATGCACTCATGTTTGGATGCAAGTACAGCTGTATATTTAAGATGAGTTTCGTGTATAATTAAACGTGGTGTTTTGAATTGATGTCTTTGACTCTTTCTTCTGTGTCAATGGAAAGAAATACCCATCAGTTATTATGTCTCCCGTTTTTGTACAGTTTCCTGTCCGCGTTCCCACTGTTTCTGGGCTGTAACTCGGAAACCGTTCAAGATATTTACATCAAACCTTGCACACTCTTTGAATATTGTATGTACAAAACCAAAACCAGTGAAGTTGGCACGTTATGTAAATCGTAGATAAAAACAGAATACAATGATTTGCAAATCTTTTTCAACTTATATTCAATTGAATACACTGCAAAGACAAGATGTTTAATGTTCAAACTGAGAAACTTTATTTTTTTTTTGCAAATAATCATTAACTTAGAATTTAAAGGCAGCAACGCATTGCAAAAAAAGTTGGCACAGGGGCCTTTTACCACTGTGTTACATCACCTTTCCTTTTAACGACACTCAGTAAACGTTTGGGAACTGAGGAGACCAATTTTGAAGCTTTTCAGGTGGAACTCTTTCCCATTCATGCTTGATGTACAGCTTAAGTTGTTCAACAGTCCGGGGTCTCCGTTGTCGTATTATGCGCTTCATAATGCGCCACACATTTTCAATGGGAGACAGGTCTGGACTACAGGCAGGCCAGTCTAGTACCCGCACTCTTTTTACTACGGAGCCATGCTGTTGTAACACGTGCAGAATGTGGCTTGGCATTGTCTTGCTGAAATAAGCAGGGGCGTCCATGAAAAAGACGTTGCTTGGATGGCAACATATGTTGCTCCAAAACCTGTATGTACCTTTCAGCATTAATGGTGCCTTCACATATGTGTAAGTTGCCCATGCCTTGGGCACTAATACACCCCATACCATCACAGATGCTGGCTTTTGAACTTTGCGCCTATAACAGTCCGGATGGTTCTTTTCCTCTTTGGTCCGGAGGACACGACGTCCACAGTTTCCAAAACAATTTGAAATGTGGACTCGCCAGACCACAGAACACTTTTTCCACTTTTCGTCCAGTCCATCTTAGATGAGCTTGGGCCCAGCGGCCGGTTCTGGGTGCTGTTGATAAATGGCTTTCGCTTTGCATTGTAGAGTTTTAACTTGCACTTGCAGATGTAGCGACGAACTGTAGTTACTGACAGTGGTTTTCTGAAGTGTTCCTGAGCCCATGTGGTGATGTCCTTTACACACTGATGTCGGTTTTTGATGCAGTACCGCCTGAGGGATCGAAGGTCACGGGCATTCAATGTTGGTTTTCGGCCTTGTCGCCACGTGCAGTGATTTCTCCAGATTCTCTGAACCTTTTGACGATATTACGGGCGTAGATGATGAAATCCCTAAATTTCTTGCAATAGCTCGTTGAGGAATGTTGTTTTTAAACTGTTTGACAATCAGCTCACGCATTTGTTCACTAAGTGGTGACCCTCGCCCCATCCTTGTTTGTGAATGACTGAGCATTTCAGGAAGCTGCTTTTATACCCAATCATGGCACCCACCTGTTCCCAATTAGCCCGTTCACCTGTGGGATGTTCCAAATAAGTGTTTGATGAGCATTCCTCAACTCTCTCAGTCTTTTTTGCCACTTGTGCCAGCTTTTTTGAAACATGTTGCAGGCATCAAATTCCAAATGAGCTAATATTTGCAAAAAATTACAAAGTTTACCTGTTCGAACATTAAGTAACTTGTCTTTGCAGTGTTTTCAATTGAATATAGGTTGAAAAGGATTTGCAAATCATTGTATTCTGTTTTTATTTACGATTTACACAACGTGCCAACTTCACTGGTTTTGGGTTTTGTAGATGTGCCTTTTACTGTCTGTGAACATGTGAACATCAATGGGGGCTGTGATGGGGGGGAAACATTTGTTTTTGTTTTTTTTTTTGCTTTAAAAACAATCTCTAGATTATTTTGTTTGCAACAAGCTGGTTTGATGGGATGAACCCCTACCGTAGGTGGTTTCATCTTGGCCAGGTTGGCCTGGTCGCTGGGATGAGACACCCTGAGATTCCATTCTGGCTAACACTATGGTTCAACGTCTTGCCTGTCTCTCCCACCAAGTGTTACGCATTTGTTTTCCCCATTCCTGTACGTTTCTGTGGAAAATGTAACCTGTTGCTTTGAATGTGTCGAGTTGCTGGATTGTCACTTGTTATTATGCCTTAAAAGCAACCAGTTACTATCTTCATAGTCTGTGTTTATCATTTTAGGAAATGATCATGATCTTAAATGAAAATGAAATAGGGGGGTACCCTTCTTAGTCTTATTAATAGGAACAAGCTTTCAAGCCGCTCTCTCTGTCTCCAGGATTAGGACCTTGTTTCTATTAACTAGACTTCAGTCTGTTCTTCTGACTAGCTCACGAGGAGCACCTTCGATGCCCTCTGTAGTTGTCTGGATTGGGACTGCGTTCCTGCTAAATTCTCCAAACTACCTGCCATCTGACAGTCTTTTTTTTCGTGTAACCTATGAAAATAAAATATTTGGGTTGCAGTTGTATGATTTCCTTGCAAAATTTGTGGTTAATAAATTGGAGATATGGCTGCTATTTTTCAATTCTTACACTGATCAAAAACAGAGGTTAACCATGGATTAGAATAGACTGAATCGCTTTGGGCGTACATCCAGTCCAACGCACATCCGATTTTATACAACCCTTACCACAACTTTTGCTGCAAAAAATAAGAAAACCATCTGCAAAGAAAACAGACAATGTTTTAGTTTGTGCTTCGTCTTTTTGCATCTTTGCAGATCTTTCCGCAAACTCTAGCCACTAGGGCCCGTCAAAGGATGATTCAAGTGTTCATTATTGGTTTAAATGGAACTTTGCAAGTTATTGTCCTCCACGTCCGATGAAAAATTAAATTGTTTTATTCTCATTTTCGCCGTGTATTTAGCCATCCAAACATTAAAAAACTAACATTACATCGTCCAAAAGCATAAATAAATACAGCGATAAAGGTTTAAATAAAAAAAAATAAGCAATGAAATCACAGTGGCTTAATTTACACGGATTGTACTGCAGGATAACAGAAGTGTCATAAATCTGATTTGATTTACACAACAGGCCAAAAGTTTGGGGCCACCCTCAGATTTTTAATGGAGCACCAAGTGCAATGTGACCCCTTGGTTTTGGGAAAGGCATTTATACAGCATGCCTTCTTGTTACATAACATGATTTAATGTCACTAGGACGTGAACAATGTTAACACAAAGGCATTGGAACTCAATGATAAAACATTGTGGTCAGTGATCAATTAGTCAAGACAGCTTTAAAATGTGGTCTGAGGTCTGGAATTCACCCAAAACCTATTGGCTTCCTATATTTTATGCACTGAAGCAATTTCATGTGCTAAAAATAAGGAAAGAACAGTTGATGTGAGGTTTTTTTTAAAAATCTGAGGGTGGCCCCAAACTTTTGGCCTGTAGTGTACATTGGAACATTTTCTTGCCCATCATCTTAAAAACCACTCCTTCCATTCATTATGGAACAGACTTAGCCCTAAATACCGCTTCTAAGTGGTATCAGGATTACCTTGCCGTTGGGCCCTTGGGCTGAAAGGCTCTATTGGCCCCTCCTAGCTGCGTTTATCAACCACCCAAAACGTATTAGCTTCCCTTTCTGAGCCGGAAAACACCACAATATTCACATTAACAGATGACCAATTTACTCAGGCCCATACTATAAACACAAAATAAACTCAAATGACAGTCTAAGACTGAACACCTTTTTTATAACAGCCACACACACAGCGACTCTTAAGTGAAAGAGTAAACTGTTTGATTATAAAATCAAGATGCACAAAAGTTTTACTACGTAACATAAAAACAACAAATCAAAGTTTAGGAAAATGGCCATTTCCGTTTAAAAAAGATAAAATTACACTTATGACTGAATCTGAGTTTTTAAATGTTTTTCTTTTCAATTATTCAAGTATTTTTTACAGTAAAATGAGCCCATGAATGAGAAAGAAATAAAAATCACAACTGGAGTCTCATAAACGTGATATCTCGGGCTCCTGTTTGAGATCCAATTTATCCCTTAAATGTCAGCGAATGAAATACAGCGTATGCTTCTTGTTGGCGGTCTATTCAAGTCAAAGCGATGAATAATTTGCTCGCTAGCATGCTAACACTTTTCGCCATTGAATTAATTAAAGCTTCTACGACAACTGTTGCACATTTAACTTATTACTCTAATGGGGAAAAGCTTTCGAATGTTAGCTTGCAAATTGTTCATCGCATTGCCTTGAACAGACCGCCAATTAGAAACAGTAACCAGCAAGACTGGTAGCCTTTCCGTGGCGTAGATATTGGCTGAAGTTTGCCTATGAATGTAATCTGTGCAAACGCAACGCAAGAAAGCTGGATTACACGTGTGTAAGTTAAAAAACATGCATGGCATGGCTGTCGTACACCAATTTTTGATCATTTGTGGGATAAAATATCATTCAATTATGCGCGACTACTGGTGGCAATGTGGTTCTGTCAGGATGACTGATAGATCTAGTCGTGTTTTAAGGGTCAACACGAATATTCCATGTATCAATTTCAGCCATAAACATCGGTAACAAAGTTGCTGTCGGTCGAGGTTTGTGTTTCAATGTTCAATAAAGATTTTACTGCATGCTACTGTATGGCAGTAAAAAGTTCCTTCTGTGCTGGTGTTATGTCCTAACTGGTTTCCAAACTAACTGGTTCCCTTGCGTGTGCACGCATTATGTTCGCCTGCACAGCTGCAGTTGTGGTGGCCGCTGTCCACAGATTTGGCTAACATTCACAATCATATTATCGGCGATTTTCAAGTGGCAGCTTTTATCCTTTACATCAAATATGATTGCATCAGTGAGAACTCATATCACAGGCACTTTTAAAAAAAATAAATTAAAGAAAATATATTTAAAAGATTGCGCCAAGCTGGATTCGATCCACAATTAGCAAAATGCAGCGTAACCTGGTCGACAGGCTCTAACCTCGAAGCCATCAGTAGACACAGTGGAATATTGAGAGTTTAGTATCAATTGACCACGTCAGCATCCTGGTAACAATTTGTTTTAAGTTGATCAACAACAACTACTAGTTACCTGGATGTAACTCTAGTTCTATGAGTACTTGTGGAGCCCTCTAACGAGCTTCGCTATTAGTTTACTGGGAAAGAAAATTGAACTCACCTGCTCCGTAGGAGGGGGTAGCCACTCTCATCTCCTATAAAGCCTCGGTGATGTCATTGCTTGTTTCCCCTTTGAAACTCAGCAGCACAGACTGAGTGCCTCGCCCCAGGTCGTGGCACAATAAACAGAACACAAGTCGATGTTTGAAGGGGACCCCCCTGATAGGGTCCCCGAGAATGAATGGGAGAGCATGCTAGCTGTCACCTCCCACCGAGAAGCCCCCACACCTCCAGGCGAGCACCGCCAGAGTGCTTCGCCTCAGGTCGTGGTGAAATAACCAGAACACTAGTCGGTGTTGGAAGGGGACCCTGCTGACAGGGTTCCCAAAACCGAACGTGAGACCATGTTGGCTGTCATACCCCTGAGATATGACCGCGCAAAGGTCGATGCAGAAGACCAAGAGGCAGCCCTGCAAATCTCCTCTACCGATACGCCATTAAAAGCGCTGTAGAGGATGCCATGCCCCGGGTAGAATGTGCGGTCAATCCTGCCGGGGCAACGAGACCTACCACCGATAAGGCTCTGCAGATAGCAGACCCAGTGGGCGAGGCGTTGTGTTGACAGAGGGGCCCCCTGACCCCGCCTGCCACAACAAACAAACAAATGATCCACCCTCCTGAAATTCGCAGTGCGCTCCAAGTAGAGACTGAGCGCGTGCACTGGGCACAGCTTGCACATACGTTCTTGCTCGCTGGTGGCATGAGGAGGTGGACAGAAGGCCTGCAGTAGAATGACAGATAAAGGCTGTGGTGACGACCTTCTGCTGAAAGGACGGGTTAAGACTGCGTTCCACTGAACCCTGGTCCTCGCTGAGGGTCAAACACAATGAGTGCATGGAGAGTACGCCCAAAGGAGGGCAGTTTTACTAGACGGTATGTGCAAGTCCACCTGGTCCAGAGGTTCAAACGGTGGTGCTGCAAGACCATCCAACACCATCTGCAGATCCCACTGCGGAATTAAGCGTTGCGAAGGGGGTCTCAGCTGGCCGTGAAGCGGTCAAAACTGTCATGACCAGCTGCGATAGCTGCAGCAAACACCCCCAGAGTGGATGCTGCGCGACCCCCCTCAAACCGGCCCTGTAGGAAATCCAGCACCCCCTGTAGGGGGCATGAGTGCGGATCCCAGCTTCTTGTCTGACACCAGTCAGTAACAATACACCAACGGGCCACATAAGCCTTGGATGTGGCTGTGCCACGTGCACTCAGAATTGTAGACGCCACCGCATCAGGCAGGCCCAATTCGCTCAACCTCTACCTTTCAATTTCCAGGCCATGAGGGGGCGGGAGAGAGTGGCACTCGGCGCCCGAATCAAGGTTGAGGGAAGGTCCGGAATCCTCCACTGGCTTGCTACCGCCAGCTGGATGAGATCCGGAAACCACCTGGCACCCGGATTCACTGGTGCCGCAATAACCATGGACAGTGCTGTTCCTCCCGATCTCATAAGGATATGCCGTCCTTCCAGCTGCGGGGCAAATTGGTGCAACACATTCTGAACTGCCATGAGTTCCAGTAGGTTGATGTGACGCAGGGTTCTTGTTAATTTTTCTGACAGCAGGAAATTGAATTGCTATAAACGGGGTCTGGGGGCTGCGCAAGCCCCCAGCAGGGTCAAGGGGCAGAGCCCCTTGCGGGGTCCCAAGGGGTAGCGCCCCTGGGAGCTACACGTTTTTCACAAAGTGATATGGTGAAATAAGCCAATCTACACAACCTGTAATGCATATATGACTATCTTAATGAAGTAAAAGAGAAGTGAAAAAAAAGAAAATTAATAAACTTATTTTATGTGGACCCCACACAGCTACATGTTTTACAAGAACTGATAAATGGTGAGATTAGCCCATCTGAGTGAATAATGTGCAATACAAATCAATTATTACCATCTTAATGGAGGGAAAAGAGCTAATTAGAATTATTTTACCAATTCTTGAAATAAATCATTGACACTATGAACAATTTTACAAAACAACAATTGTGAAAACCATGGTTTGACCAATTATCTATGCAGTATCAATTTTAAAATGTTGTCGCTAAGATTCTGTCTCTGCACCACATGAGTGTCTTCAGCTTTCAGCTAGCTTCTGGGCAATTCCACACGAGAACGGCAAAAACAGCAATTTTTAAAAAGTGTTTTATATTAGAAATATATAGGTTTTCAAGTAGATGACTCATTACCAAATCAGACACTGAAAACCGTTTTGAAATATCTCTGACGGTCTTCTCAAAATTTAAATTTGAATTTTGTAATTTTTTTTAGCTCCAAGACAAGGATCAAAAGTTATTTTTCCAAAGCTGACAACTCCTAAAAGAAATTTAGCCATTTCCTGGTATTTACTGTATTTCAATGCATTCGTAGCCAAAGTATTTGAGACTAAGTCATTGCAGGAAATTGAAACACACAATTCCAGTGGCTCATTGTGAAATTTGTCATTTTTCAATGAGGTCAGCAACACAAACATCATTTATGATACCAATTTTCAATTTCTATGTTGTTTTGAGTATAATAAATTTAGTAGATTATCAGAAAATGTAATTCCATTACCATTTTGTAATTCCGTTACCGCTGTCTCTTTCTCATAAATGGCATCCTACAAAATATCTGTGAACATACCAGTCAATATAAACTTACCATGGCCTGGTCAACATCCTAGGCCACCAACTTAAGCTTAAGCCTACTGCCCATCATTGCCAGATATCAGAGAAATGCCTGTCAAAGTAAAGGCAAAAATAATGGCATTTTTTCTGCCGTAATTCTGTTACCAACACTTTCACCTTCGTATAGCCTTCTACAAAATAGATCACCCCAAACTTTGTGTTATACAGCTCAGTAGGCATGCCAGTGGAACTGATAAAAGCACCGGCAAGTAGCTACTGCATTAGAGTAATAGATGGCAGGTAAAAATGACATGAAAATTACTCTTGACCGTAATTCCAATACCATGGAATTGCCCTTCTTCATCAACAATGATGGTCAGATTGTGCTGTGGGAGTATCAGATACCCTTACAGGCAGGCTACAGAACATACAGGCACGATCTGAAGATCAAAGTTGATAAAAGACTAGGGATTGGGATCGAAACCCGGTTCCAGTACGGACCTGGTTCCACATTTTTCAAACAATAACGCGTTGCTGAATATCCCTCGGCCCGGACAAGATTTCCTGCCTCAAGGTCACAGCGCTAAGGTCAAAGGTCAAATCCAGCAAAAAAGCTGACTTTGCACATCTATGTGTCACAGTGAGTTACCATACCAAAGTTGGTGAAGCTGCGATCAGTAGTTGCTGAGTAATGACCCATACAAGATTTCCTGCCTCAAGGTCACAGCGCAAAGGTCAAAGGTGAAATCCAGCAAAAAAACGTGACATTGCCCATATATGTGTGACAGTGAGTTACAATGTTGTAAAACGACGTAAATGGACTGTGAATGAACTAAGTATGTAAGTTGCGAACTTCGTTAGCAACTACGCTTTTAGGAAACGCGCCCCTGATCCACTGTATATTACATGCGCGCAATCTGAGTTTGGCTCCCGAACAAACAGCTTTTTCTCTAGCCGACGATGGCAGAACGACGAATCTGGGGTTACAATACGTCACCAATGTTCTATTTCAATGCCCCACAGTGACACCAGACTTACTGTTAGGCCTCTCCTTCACAGCCGACAGAGAGACGGAGACGTTTCCTTTCTCCTTTTCCAGGGAATCAGATCTGTTGCTGTTCTGGATGTCTGCAGGAGGAAGTCAGAGGCATATATAACATAGTGGAAAATTAAACTAGACAGTTTTTAACAAGTAACCAACATTTAAACTTGTTTTATTTTCCTGTTTTTTACTCAAATTTTCCAATAGAACAAATTGCACTTCTCAAATAAGACTTAAAGAGAATGATACCATCAGAAATGAGAAATGAAGCTTGAGAATGTCCATATAACATGTAAAACACTGTATTTATTATTATTTATTATTATTATTATCATTATTAAAGTGGTAATCCATAAGATTTCCGTCTCGTTACTATCTGTTAAGTCAGTGTCTATCAGAGAGGGGGGACAAAACAATGGTGATTGGGCCTGTGACCCACTGATGAAAGCACTTGTATTTAATTCTTTGCCAGGTAAAGCGATCAGTGTGTCTGTGGCGACATTCCCGCGCTATATTCAAATACAGGCGCACATCTAGTGACGCTTACGACGTCAGTAAGCAGTGTTTGGTCTGTCCAGAATGTAGGAGGAGCCGCAACCTAGCTTGAAGGAAGTAAGGAACCCCGGGAGAAGCAATGACAAAGTAGACGTCAGAAGGGATCCAGTAGCGGTACTTTCCCTAACCTCAACCTTGGCTCTATCCCCTAACCCTACATCTAACTTGTCCCTGACACTATATGTCAGTTCCATCCGTAAAACTAAGGGAGGACCGTTAAAAATGCAGCCTTCCAAGAAGCGGAAAGCACCGTTACTGGATCCCTTCTGACATCTACCCAATGGCAATGGCATATACCATACTGTGTAGCTATACTGTGCATAGTAGAAACTAACGTTAGCTGAGTCTCTGTTGAGGCTACTACTGAAACTAAAATTATAACGTAATTTCAGGAAGCAAACGGGGAAAAAAGCTACGTTAACCGCCTCGTCAAATTATTTTTATTAAAAAAAAAAAGTTACAACGTTACCTGTTAACCAACTACCGTTTTCATTATTTACACAGGGCTCTCAACTTTCACATGTTTGGCTTGAGTTTAAATAATATTCACGTTCCCGTGCTGTAGTCAGAAATTATTCTATCAGACAGTTTGTAGAGATTCTCAGGTGGAATTGAAGTCCTTGTGCATGGAAGTTCATCAGTTTCACGTGTTACGGTGGATTTCGCAACTAGTAATATGAGAACAATTATGATTCCGGAATTCTCACGCTTTTCTTCACTCAGGGGTTGGAAGCAGTGGAATTGCATAAAAATGTTTCAAATGGTCTTATTTCATTTAAACAATTTTAACAATCGTGAAACACACGCATTTCGTTGATTGAATAATTACTGACTACAGGTCCAGAAGCGCACCTGCAATTACAGCTTACTGCCAAAGATGTCAATATAAACAAACCAATTCAAATCTTATGGATTACCACTTTAATAATAATAATAATAATAATAATAATAATACATAAGTCTGGTCAGAATATATCCAGAGGAAAGGTGAAGTGTAACTCACTCTGGACCCCCAATGCAATTAGGCCTCCAAGGAGCGCGATGCAAAGCACAGAAAGCAGGGCCAGAGCATACCTGCAGGGGACACCTGCTGCTGAGAGAGAGGAGCCAGTGTGTTTTATATGCGACAAACACAAGACAAACCTCAACTGTAACCGAGAGAAGTTCGAACAAAAAAGAATCTGAATATCACACAAAAAGGCATTGGCCTTCAACATGTTAAACTTATTCTCAGTTGGATTCAGGTCAGGTGATTGAATTGGTCATCATGGATCATTCAGATTCTTTGGCTCAAAGTTCTTGGGTACTTTTGCAGTATGCTTCAGGTCATTTTCCATCTACCTTGTTTAGGGCCATCCAATGAGTTTTGAAGCATTTGGCAAAATCTGAGCAAGTCATTTGGCCCAATACAATGCAGAATTTGTATACGTAGTTGGATTTTTCAGCAGTCAAATCATTAATAGACGCAAGGAACCATTTAAATTGGCAGCCATACAGTATATGTCCACACATGATTATGCTTCTCAGACGAGGTGCTACGCTTCGAATCATGAGCAGTTCCTTTCCTTCTTCATACTCTTTCAGCTCTTTTCTCACCATCATTCCGGAACACGTTGACCTTTGTCAGCTGTCTGTAGGATTTTGTTCTTTTAGCTTATTTATTTATTTCTTATTGCAAACATCCTGTTTTTCAGGCTTAGCAGTGGTTTACATTTTACTTTGGTTAACCCTCCGTTAACGCTTTGTTATCCGTGGTCACTCAGGCCTTTTGGTGTTCCTGAGCTCACCGGTTTGTCCTCTCTTTACCAGAATGGACCAAATAGTTGATTCACCACACCTAATGTTTGTGCTGTTTCTCTGATGGGTTTGTTTTGATTCTGCAGCCAATAAATAGCTGGCTTCATTGGCGATGACAGCTCTTTGGACTTCACAGAGAGTTAGCAACAACAGATTAAAAATACAAATGCCACCACTGAAATCAACTCTTGACTATGGCATCAGATACGTGTCAAAAGTCGTGCACATGAGAAGACATGTCCACGAGCAAATTGTATTGCTCCACGTGCGCAGAATGGCACCTGCACGCACAGAAATAAGCAGTGAATGCACAAAGCAGCCTGCACGGGCGAGGGAGTTCCTGCTTCGCCAGCATTGGTTGGCTCGCACTCTTGCGCATGAGGGCATGGATGCTCGTGCAGAAAGGCATACTCGCTAGCACGGGTTACCTTCTCCCTCAAAATTAGCCCACTGCATGATGACGAGCGTGCTAGGCATCATGGGATTTAAGTGGGGTCTCACTGTCTCGCTTAGCACATTAACAGATACAGTGTAGCAATGTAGCTGGGGTGAGAGCAGGATAGGAGTCTGTTGCACATTGCACCAAAAGAAAACAAAAAAGTTGAACAAAAATAAAAATGCACGAACCAAAAATGCTGAGTTAAATTGACCTATAATGAAATATGCCCACAAATAGTGTTTATTGGTCAGTGTTATATCTAGAGCGTTTGGCCATGGCGCTGCGCCATGCCCGATTCTCTCGCGCCATACCTGCCCCTTTTCTCATTAAATCCCGCCATAGCTGCCTTTTTTTCCAGAGGAAGGTCCGCCACACCTCTCCCCCAACTCAAAATAACTAAGCCACGCCTGAACTCGTCACTTGCTGTGCTTGACGAACGCCGTAGCTGATCTCTCTATACAACCTTGCTGACAGAAAATGATAATGTACAGAAACCCAGTGCTGCGGATGTGTTGTGTATTCTCAGGTATTCAGATTGATTTCAGTTCGATTTGCCGCCGCACATAGGTTCAAAGTTCAAAGTTCAAAGTATCCTTATTGTCCCCTACTGGGAAATTGGTTTGCAGCCAGAATAATTAAAAAAAAAAAAAAATACACAAAAAACCATACAAACACACCAGACAACCGAAACGCTGATGGGAGACA
Source organism: Gymnothorax javanicus (assembly GCA_029692085.1). Taxonomy (NCBI): domain Eukaryota; kingdom Metazoa; phylum Chordata; class Actinopteri; order Anguilliformes; family Muraenidae; genus Gymnothorax; species Gymnothorax javanicus. The sequence goes on along the minus strand of CM056197.1, from coordinate 115,843,836 downwards.
ATCAACATACTTTTCAAATTACAGAGAGGGCAGATTAAAAGTAAAATAAGATTAATAATAAATGAAATAAATATGAGGTTTTAAAAGGAGTCCAAATTTGCATCACTGGGCAAAGTACAGATACTAAGTGCAAAGTGCAATCATTAGAAGCCTAAACAGTCTGTGCAGAATAAGCAGAGGCATTCTACAGACAACAGTAGAAACAATACTATGTGCCATTCAACAACCAAATGGCAGTAGGGATGAAAGAAACCTTAAATCTTTTGGTCCTAATAGCAGGCATCTTCCACCGCCGCCCTGATGGTAACAATAAAAGCTCTGAGTGAAGGGGGTGATCCTGGCACTCCACAATAGAGGCAGCCTTTCTCAACACCTTATACCAAAGCTGTGTTCTGTCTACACTGTTATATGGTTCAGAGTGCTGGCGGATGACTAGGGCAGACATTATTAAACTCTCTGTTTTTCATACAAAGAGCCTTAGGAGAATACTCCACATTTTCTGGCCAAACACCATATCTAAAGAGGAACTACTGGAGCGATGTCAAATGGATGACATGGAAACCATTCTCCTGAGGAGATGATGGAGATGGATTGGCCATGTGTTGCGGAAGGAACCAGGTGACATTACACTCACAGCCTTACACTGGACTCCAGAGGGAAAAAGGAAGAAGGGATGGCCGAAGAACACTTGGAGACGGACAGTTGAGGCAGAACTGAGGAGTCTAGGGTACATATGGGGGACCATCAAACGGCTGGCCCAAAGTAGATCTGAGTGGAAGGCCTTCGTTGCTGCCCTACATGCCAAGAGGCATAATGGGCAGCAAGTAAGTAAGTAAGTTTCTCAACACCTGCCTACTATACAGGTCAGTGAGCTGAACTTGACTCCTACCGCAAACCTTACTAGCCGCTTTGATGAGGCTACCAAGCCTATTTTTATTGGTCAGAGTCAAATTTCCAAACCAAGCTATGATACAGAACATGAAAGCAGATTCAATAAAACTTTTGTAAAAGAGACTCATCATCTCAGAGGAAACATTAAAAGAAGACATTTTCCTCAGGAAAAAAAGTGGCTGCTGGACTTTCTTCATTGAAAAAGCAACATGAGCATCAAAGCACAGCTTATTATCAATTAAAATGCCCAAATATTCATAGCTGTCTACCAGCTCAATGTCTGCACCTTTAATGCTGGTCTGTGGTGGGCAATGAAAAGACTTTCTAAAGCTGATTACCATGTCTTTTGTTTTAGACACATTCAGTTGGAGAAAAGACTCATCACACCAAGCTACAAAATCATCTACCACAGGCCCATGAAGTTTCTCATCCCCTTCAAGGAGACTCACAATCACAGAGTCATCAGCGAATTTGATAATGTGCCTACTAGCATAGTTGCTGCGACAATCATTGGTGTATAAGATGTAGAGGAGTGGAGAGAGACAGCATCCTTGAGGAGAACCAGTGGAAGAGTGCCGCTGTTTGGAGAAAGTGCCGTTTACTCTCTCACACTGGGACCTATCAGTCAAAAAGTCCAGAATCCAGCCAACAAGATTTAAATCCAGTTCAAAAACACCCATCAGCTTATCTGCTAAAAGATGTGGCTGGATGGTATTAAAAGCTGAGGAAAAATCTATAAACAATAGCCTGGCATGTGCTTTTGTCCCCTCAAGGTGGCGATACAGAAAATGTAACACTGTGGCAGTAGCATCCTCCACACCTCTGCCCGACCTATATGCAAATTGCAGGGGATCCAGAAGCTCCTCCACCTGCAATAAAACTTCACTTTTAACAAGCTTCTCAAGAGTCTTCATGATTAAAGAAGTTAACGCTACTGGCCTGAAGTCATTTAGTGTTGCCGGGTTTTTAATCTTAGCAACTGGGACAATTGAGTGGAATGTTTCCATAACTTGGGGACCCTGTGTTGTTGAAGAGATAAGGTAAAGATAAAATGAAAGATACAGCTCAACTGTTCAGCACAGGTAGCAAGAACATGACCACAGATATTATCTGGTCCAGGACTCTTTCTCTTGTTAGTAAGTCTAAAACATTTTTCCACACTGCTTATACTGAAGGACAAAGAAGGGGGAGCACTAGTCTTGCTCTTTAATGCATTCACTGTATCAGTGAAGCCATGATTTTCAAATCTTAAATGAAAGGAGTTTAGCTCGTCAGCCAACTGCTTGTCAGAATTAAAACCAGCCAGGGCAATATTACTATTGCATTTAACAGTGGACCCAGTCATAGATTTCATACCAATCCAGGCTTCCCTTAAATTGTTGCTGCCCAGCTCAGCTTCAATTTTATCTCTGCACTTAATTTTTGCTTTCTTGATTTCCGACCTAATCTCCTTCTTTATTTCTTTAACGTAAGTAACATTACCCTCCTTGAAAGTATTTTTCCTTTTATGAATAAGACCCTTAAGTGCTGGAGAGGCCCAAGGTTTGTTATTTGGAAAAATCTAGGAGTGGCGCTTCAGTCGTCTCCCAGAATTCGGCTGCATTATTAATGTTATTAGCATAACAATCATAAGATCGTCATGCCAACTCGTAACATAAGACTTGAGCAGGTGTCAAAATCGGCAAAAAAGGAACTTCATTCCATCAGTGAATTTTCCCGGTAGGAACAATAAATGACCGAAAGTGTTTATCTTGAATGATGAGATTTTTATCACGCAAATAGCGACTATTTGGCGAGAAGTTTGTAGTATAATTATAACACATGAGCAGCCGATGTATTCGTTCACGTCATGTTGCCTAAACTAACAGTGGCAAGCAATCGAAATAAAGATATTTAGTCCCATTTCGTGGTTACTCCGCCCTAGTATCATACTTCATATGCCTGTCTGCCAGTTAGGCTAGTCAGGGGGAGCTCTTTTCAGGGGAAATTTTCGGGCTATTTTCTTGTTAGGGCAGCGAGAACCTCCATGTGATGGGATTGTCTGCAGTGATCAGATTAGGCAGATTTGCATTGCAAAATGTTAACTTCTCCCATTGTTATGTGGTTTAGGGAATTGCAAATTCGCCACCGGCCTCTCCTGAAACATGCACTGTGATCTCTGATCATTCAAATACATGATGTTGTGATGTCAAATGTGACTGAGTTGGACAGCGCCTTGTGTGACTGGATTTTAATGGGAATGGATCCTTTCACATCTCTAATCAGGTGTTAATATCATATGCTACACACTGATATAAACTGGCACCTTTTTTGCCAGTTATTTTAACTGTAATTTTTAAATCAATTTATAACAGAGGTTCCTTATATGTTAACTGTAAACCACCGTTAAATGCACACAGGACTCTACTTACAGTTGAAATAACGAGGAGACAATGCGTTAATTTAACTGTTAAATTCAGTCACTTTATAACTGCAGTAAGGTATAGATAAGATAGCTGTAAATTTCACGGGAAACAGAAGTGTTCTGTATTAAATTATGATTGTTCAGGGTAAAATTGATGCCTTCTGGAAATAATTTGTTTGGCTTTCAGAGTGGAGTTGAATTTCTCTTGTAATTGTAATTTGTCAGGAAAGAATAAAAAACCTTTTTATCATTTAAATCTGCAGAAGGCAGATAGGGTTACATCAACAAAGCAAGGAAAGTGACAGGTTTTAGGGATCAGGCGTGCAAGTTACCACTACAAAAGAACTGCCCTTTCTTGGCAGGCTGCTGCTTGCTCGCCACAACCACTGTGCCCTTTTTCAGGATAACCACTCGCTCGACTGCTGTGCCTTATTTCATACCCAAGCACCATGCCCTTGGGAAAATCCTAGAATTAACACTGTTGGTGTACTGAATGATTTGTTTTGCTCAATTATGGTGACCCACTTCTCATTGACCACTCCCTGTGAGATTACTCACTCATTGAGTTATTCCGCCCCTGAGCTGCATAGAGCATAACACTGAGTTGGTCAGTCAGCGTGACCAGTACACAGGCACTCCTTGCACCAGGATCAATAAAAGGCCACCGCAAAATGTGCACTTTTGTCACAAGTCACAATGCCACAGATGTCACAAGTCCTGAGGGAGCGTGCCATTGGCATGCTGAACGCTGAGATATCAGTGACAGCGGTGTCAGCACACTTGAATATGCATCATTCCACCATCAGCCGGTTGAGAAGTCGATCCAGAGAGAATGGCAGCACTGTGAATCGTCCACATGCCCCACGACTACGTGTGACCACGCCCACACAGGATCGGCACATGCGGCTCCAGCACCTCCGTCATCGGCTCCGACCAGTCACCAGGACAGCTGACGAGACCGTTGGACTGCACAACAGGCGGATATCAGCTCAGACTGTCCGAAACTGCCTGAGGGAGGCAGACCTCCGAGCCCGCCGACCGCACCAAGGTCTCAACCTGACCGCAGTCCGTCATCGGCACTGACCCGACTGGGCCAACCGTAACCTTCGCTGGACGCTTGCACGGTGGAGAACGGTGTTATTCAGCAATGAATCGCGATTCCAACTGTACCGCGCTGATGGCAGACAACGCATATGGCGATGTGTGGGCGAGCGTTACACTGATGCAAATGTCGTGCGTCGGGTGGCACATGGTGGTGCAAGAGTAATGGTATGGGCAGGCATATGCCATGGACAGTGTACCCGTCAGCATTTAGCTGAGGGTGCCTTGAACGGGCAGCGGTACCGCAACGAGATCCTGAGGCCCATAGTCGTACCGTTTGTGCGACTCCATCACGTGACATTCCAGAACGATAATGCCCGGCGACACAGTGTCAGATCTGCTTAGAGGTTCTTGATGAGGAGGATGTCCCTGTTCTCAATTGGCCAGCATATTCACCTGATGTGTCGCCAATTGAACACCTTTAGGATGTTCTGGATCAGTGGGTCAGACGTGTTCCGGTTCCAGAAAACGTGCACCAGCTCCGAGTTGCGCTGCAGGAGGAATGGGACAACATTCCACAGGCCAAAACTGACAATCTTGTGAGCTTTACGTGATGCCGATGGTGGACACACTCATTACTGAGTGCTGTGAACTCTGCCCGCTGACTCCTGGTGGGTTCAGGCTGTGATAACTCATGAATTGTGTACAGTAAATAGTTAATCATGTTTCTGTTGCTTGAATATTAAGGCAAGAATAAAATAATAATTGTTTTGTTGAAATATTGTCCGATTGATAAAAAATAATATAACATAGTAATATAATATAGTAATAATAATCACTGCATGCATTTATTTTTGTTCAGTGTAATTTTGGCATTTCATTTAACACAGAACAATCACCAACCCAAATATGCAAGTTCCCATGATAAAGAATCGTTTGACTTTACATGCAATTTCTTGCTACATAAAAAACATTAAAGATTTGCACTTGTTAGTAGTATTGTGTGGTTTATTATTTATGATTTTTCTGTACAGGGCAAAAGACGCCCTCCATTTGCATGTCAGTATTCTTGGTTTGTATATTTGATCAGCATATAAGTTCAAGTCATTTTTATCAGAATGTGAAAGGTATTTGTTGAAATATTCTCACATACAATGACAGATGGAAATAAGGGAAAGTGAGTCACCGATTGAGAAAGCAGTTATTTAACTTCCAGTCTTAAGCCAAACAGACGAATAAAGGCTCAATTTCACCTATGGTTATGCTAGCAATGTTTGTCTTCTGTTTCTCGCTCAGTTGAAGTGTGCTGCATTGACATTAATTGCGCCTAGCTTGCTAATCAAGCTAGCGAGCGCGTTAAACTTAATAGCGATTCAAACAAAGCCTTATGCAAAGGCTGGATTTCACCTATATGTATACCCTCATTTCATGCAAATTGGAGTTATGTTGGTTCAGTAAAGTGCAACTGAGCTAGAAACACGAAAGCAAAGCTAGCTAGTGTGTTAAACTTGGAAGCAACTTGCAGTCTTATTGGATTGTTCAGGACCATGCAATGCGGTTGCATTTTTGCATATTAATATAGTATAATGCAACTTCACAGATTCAAACAAACTTTAATCAGCTCATCTGCTAATGTGCAAAGCCAGGCAGTGTGACCACACTTCAATCCCATAATGCCTAGTGCGTTCATCATCATCTAATAGGCTAGTTGATTTCTACTTACGCAAAATGATCTGACTTTTGACAATTTGGGTCAGAAACGAAGGAGGCCGCTGGGCCTCTTATGATTGTTACTTTCAATGAGATCACACCCACACAAACTCCTGCATCCTAGAAAAACAGCTTCTGTTATCTAATGTAAACTACAAGCCAGAGGCATGTAATTTCATAGCCATTGACAGCTTTTGACAACAAGTTTGGTGTTGAAGACTGATGAGATTATAAGAAAACTGTCAATAAAAGTGGATTAATTTAACGGCTTGCTTACTGAATATGTCATGGTGGCCCATTATTCTGCTATGCATGCAATCCCATATCATTTTTACATTAGTAGCCAGCAAGCTAGCTAACGTTAGCAAAGGAAAATCTCAGCAAATAATCATCATATGTTAGCGAAATGGTTTTTTTTTTTTTGCCCTAATGTTATTAGCTAGGCCCTAACTGTAATTGGCAGGAACTTAGCTTTTGGCTGTGCTTTGCGGTGCTATCGTGCCTTCCAACTTGTTCTTTTTGATTTTTGAGACGTGGGAGGAATCGCTATTTTAGAAGTATTTTAACCCTGGTGGCTTCACCATAAAGCTGAAACGGGCAGGCAGAAAATCGACCGGCCAGCAGTCAATCAACGTGAATGAAAACTGCAATATAAATGTGAGCTGCCGACTCATTTCAGTAACTGATTGTATTTGCACTATCTTCCCATGTGAGATTTGATGCGCTGCCATCGCGATTGTCGTACTTCAGTCCGTACAGGACTAGCTGTGTCCCTACCAATTTATTTATTTTTTTAGCCTGTTTTAACGTGCTGCTTCACTGTTAGTCTTACTTACTCGAAATATAACCTAAATAAACACTTCAAATAATAGATACAGTCAACATACACGTGATCCAAGGTTTCCAAATATTATGTCTGAAAGAAAAATGGAAGTAACGGTGACATTGCCAGCATGAGAAGGAAATGAAATCAAAGAACCGTGTTAACGTTAAATAATAAGAAAGACCTAAGATGCAGCATTACTTCATTAATTTATCATGCAGAAGATTCTGGTTGTTTAGCTTAACCAGTGATTGTTTGAATCGCCATGGTTGAGAGTGATGGTCAGTTTTTTTTTTTTTAAATATTCCAATTTGATGACATGAATTATCCCGTTAAATATAAAATTGACTTTAGGTCTTTCCTATCATTTGTCGTTGAAGTGGTTCTTTGATTGATTTAATTTCTTTCCCATTCCAGTAATGTTAACGTTATTTTCACTTTTTGTTTCAGACCTTGCATCTGGACACCTGCACGCATATTGGCTGTATAATCTATTGATCAATCTATTATTTAATGTCTTTATTTAGGTTAAATTTTGTTTAAGACTAACAGTGTAGTCCAGATAAGGGTGCTGTTGGCTGTAAAAAAAAAAATTGGTTCACACAATAACGCGTAGGCTAGTCGATCCTTCACAACCTGAAGTACGACCTTTTGAAAATGGCAGTTGTGAAGGAGATGCATCAAATCTTACATGGGCCAATGATGCAAATACAATCCGTTATAGATATTAGTGCAGGCACGCCACATTCATACTGAAATTTTCCTTCACAGTAATTGGCAGAATAGAGGCTGACCAGCAGTCAGTCTGTTTCAGCTTAATGAAGCCACCTGGGTTAAAATATGTGTAAAATAGCTACTCTGTCCCAAAAATCTAAACAAACAAGTTGTGACGTACACTCCAAAGCGCCACAAAACATATCCGATATCAAAACATATTAGACATATCAGATTTGTGCCAATTACAGATACTGTAGCTAGCAACCGTACAAAAAAACTTACATTGCTTAAGTATGACGATTTTTGCAAAGACTCTTTCGCTAATGTTAGCTAGGAAGCTAGATGGCTATTGAATCCAAAAATGATATCCGATCGCATTATCACATAAATAGCAGTATTACGCAGTCTCGCCACCATGACATAAGCCGTTAAGTAAGTCACCCATAATTAACAATTTTCTCATATATTTGCGACTCCAAACTTGTTGCCGAGACTCAGTTGTGACCATAGACTGTATAAAAAGATGGACGAAGCAACGGTGACGTCACCCATTGGTTTTAGCATACCATAAAGGAAGCCTCGATTTTGGCAATTTGAACAGCACCATTTCGTCATTTTGAAACCGGATGTGATTCCTATTGGACGAGAGCGTGAATTGAAGCTCTAGGGAGGACCGTAGCTCTGGATCTGACCGTATCAGAAGAGGACTAGAGGATAGCCCCGCCCCTAAAGCATATTCTGGCTTTATCCTTTATTCTAGTCTACTTGGGACCATAATTTACAAAAATGAACATCACAATATATCGAAAGAGACTTGAAACTTGCGATAGATACGATAAAATGATGAGGAAAATCATTATTGAAACAAGTGGTGCCAGGCACAACAAACCCCGCCCCTCGCACATACTTTGACCTACTTCTGCAAAATTCAATAGGCATCTATTCTGGGTCAGTGGCAATCCCTACACCGAATTTGGGGTGAATCTGTCCATTAGTTTTGCTGTTAAAGTGTTCACAAACAAACAAACACACAGACAAACACAGAAACAAACTGAACCAAAAACAATACCCCTTGCCCTCACACTTCGGGTGGGGCGGGGTAATAATAAATCAGGTGGCAAAGTAGGGTAATTTTCTTATAGACTTCAATAGCATTGAACCTCTTTTTGCATCCACCGACGTCGCCATCTGCCGGCCATTAAATATAATGCAATTTTTTGAGATTTCCGCATCGGCCTCACTTTTCAGACCTGGATGCTGCGTCCATCTGTTTATACAGTCTATGGTTGTGACCATAGAGATATGTATAACAACTTGAGTGCGGACTCGCAATACGCCCCGTGCAATTGCTCTGTGAGCGCAGGGAGCGAGGTCTGCCATTACTAAGCGGGTGACGTCTCCGGATGTACCGTTCAACGCTGTGCAGTTTCTAGGCTGTGAAGCAGAACTTTTCCGTTAGAATTTTCATCAAGTTCTTAATGGAAATGGTATAGATTATTATTCAGTTGTATTATTCGTAATAACTAAAATTTAGACAAATGTCAGACTTGGTGCAAATCAGTTTTTTTCTTGCTATGATAAGTAGGGGTGTAACAATATGGAATCGCGATGATCGTAAAGCGAAATGAGATAACTTGCCACTATGGGGTGTGTACACCATCTCGTCCCATTTTTTCTCAACACATACAAGCGGTCTGAAATAAACAACAGTCATTTGAAATGCATCCGGGAAGATAACTCAGATTAGAACTCCACTAACTGACAGCAAGGTTGTTAAGCAAATCAGGATTGCTCAGAGGTAGTCTGAAAAAAAAGTTAAAGAATGTTATTTTATTGGAAGAATCGGATGATAGATCAGTTGTTTAGAACAGCGCTGCTCTGCTTGGGGGGAGGAGTGGAACTTTCACTGGTTTAATAGTCTTCAAAATGAACCACGATGAAGTCGTTTTCCTAACACTGGAAGTGTAGCTCCGGAGGGACTGAAGGATACGGTCTGCATCGTAAATCTGAGGTTAGGTTATCCAGCTGGCTAACTTATAGTGTTGTGATAGTCATTTATTATTGTCGGCTAACGAAACGGGAAGCCAGCTAGGTTATAATGAAGCTTCCTGTAGGTTAGATAGTTATAATTCATGAATCACAATGAAACCGTTATCGTTATAGTTATGCTATCCAGGTCGTATTCTTCAGTTGCTCCGCCATCTCTAATTAACATCGCCAATTAATTAATTAACATTAACTGGCCGATCCGAACGAGAAATCTCGGCCTATGAGCGCACTGATTCCCACTTCCTGACTTGACCACTTGACTTTAATTTTAACAAAAGTTTTTTATTTTAGCTCTAGACACTTTCATTATAATATTACAAGTATTTACTTGTGAAAGACCATGCCATTTGCTTTGCTGGTTTGAACAGCCGTATGCTAAGCAATATTTTGTCATCTTGGCACCGCTACCAAGGATGAGTCCACCCAATTAATAATGGCGGACAGCGATCCACGTAATCACAGAAATTTTGCATAGTCCGCCCTCTAGCGGTATATGTGTATCTCTATGGTTGTGACCAGCTAAAAGATGTCTCTGGCTAAACAGCTTGCTGTTCAGCTCACAGAAAATGCTAATCTAGGTTGCAGGAGGTCGTGTGGGCGTGATTTCACTGAAAGTGGCCAATCAAAAGAGAGCCAGTGGTATGGAATCAGATTTGTGTCAAAAGTCGCGAGCGCACGCACGCACAGAATGGCCCCTAGGCACATAAAAATTGCCAGCGATCGCACAAAACAGCCAGCACGCATGAGGAAACTTCTCCTTCGTGCGCTGGAGGGCATGCATGCTCTCACAAATTCATATTTCCCTCGTGAAGTTCATTTCTGCTCGTGCCGGAAGGCATGTACGCTTGTGCGGGCCATACCTCCTCACTCGAAACTGATTTCTGTTCGCACGGAACACAGACTTTTGACAATTAGGGGCGGAGACCAAGGGAGGCCGCTTGCCCTCTTATGATTGGTCACATTCAATGAGATCACCCCCACACAACCTCCTGCAACCTATAAAAGCAGTTTCCGTTATCTAACGTAAACAAGCCAGATATATGTAATTTCATTGCTATTTAGCGCTTTTGGCAACATGTTTGGCGCCGAGGACTAATGAGGTTATCAGTACACTGTTAATATCGGTGGACTAACTTAATGGCTATTAATGGTTATTCTATATAGATCAATGGGTAGCAGACAATGGAGCCTCACCGGGCTTTCACACCATCCGCGCAATCACGACATCACGCGGAGCAAGACCACTGTTTTCAATTAAGGACGTGGCACTGCTCTGCTGAACGGTGGTGCAACCTTAAGCGGCGCAAAGCAGCTTGATTTTCCGCAAAGTTTTGCATCTGAAGGTCAACTGCATTGAACCTTGACCTCAAATTGCGCTGACCTCTCCAAAGCGCGTCCAATGACATTGCAGAATTTGTGGGGTACATTTGCTGAAGTATCCTCGCAACAATCAACAGAAAAGGAAAAATTAATTCTACGCTTGTCCGAGCATCCGGAGATATACAACTCCACAATTCATTTATTCATTTATAATTGGTAATCTAACACCCCTATAGGAAGCGGGAATCTTTAGATTGCGTTTTGGCTACGTGGTTTTCATGTACATGTAGCCTGTACATCTCTCACACGTTCCAAGCTATGTCAAATAGGTCGGCTCTGTTCTCGCTAGTGATATAGTGAGCTAATGCCGTGTCCAATAAGAAAGGGAAATGCAGTGTCATGAAGACCGGTCTTTGCCTGACATTGTGATGGAGGACGAGGCTCAGCAATATTAAAGAAACGGCACGCTAATGAACCGAGCTACTGAGTTGCAGGAGAATGGTTTTGGTTCACAGTTGTTTAGCTTGACGGGAGAATTTCGTTTTATAATTTATTGCATTGTTCTGAATATCACCTGTACGACAAATTGAAGCATTATTTAGCATTATTCAACTTAATATGCGTGTATGCGTGTAATTTTTTTAGATGCAAATGATCGTACACGGGACAACTGAAAATTCTTGCGGACAACCTGATTGGTTTCCTTATTTTTTCCCTTATTTCGAACACTGGCTAGTATTAAAGGGATAGTTCACTTTTTTTTGAAGTGGGGTTGTATGAGCTACAAATTGCCACTACTTACATTAGATGCAGTAGAAAACTCTCTGATCTCCTCCAGGTAGCTGCACCAGCGCATAGTGCTGACTGGAAATTTAGGCGATACACTGGTGTGAACGGGACCAGGGAAACAGCGTATTTTTGCGGCCTAAAAGAGGTCCTGCTTGAAAAAATACACCATTTCAGTTGTACGCTACATTAAAAAGAATTACAGCGCTTTACCTGCTCGGAAAAAAACACAGTTGCTCTTGAACTAACCAACTGACGTAGTCCTCTGCGCGGCGCATCGTAGTTAACCGCGCGCTGTAGCGATGAGGTGTTTGGGTCACAGTAAAGCTGCTTGCACACTGGACGCGAAACAAATTTTTCGCACAACAGAACACATTCAAACTCAATGCAAAGACACGAATACACACGAAATGTGTGTATTCACGTCTTCGCATTGACTTTGAATGTAATCTGTCTTGCGAAAAATTCGTTTCGAGTCCAGTGTGCAAGTGGTTTAACTGTGGTTGCAAGGTTGGACGGTCGTTAAACTTGTGCAAATGTTTCGAAAATGGTCCGTGTGTGTTGCTTTTCTGGACGTGAAAGCAAAGCTGTATCCCAGTGCACTTACAGCTTCCACCACATTCCTCTGCGGGATGGACTTCGGCAGCTGTGGCTAGCTGCGCTCAACATGGATATTGATACACCATCCGTATCCCTAAAAGAGCTCCGTGTTTGCAGTATTCATTTTTCCAAAGAGGATTTCGTGAGGCTACATTCAGGGAAATCTCAACGGTGCACGCTGAAGAGCACTGCTGTACCCATACATCAGGTAAGAGAGTGAAACACCTGTGAAAAAGTCTAATGTAAAATTGCAGCACCAATTGACATTGCATAGGGTCTACGCAGCCACATACTGTGTAGGCCTATCTGCTGTGCTGGTTATTATAGGGATTTTTATTTTTAATTTGAGACGTAATTCTATGTCATTGAAATGCCATCTCTGCCTCAAACCGCTCAGTCTGACCCAAATAGCTGATCGCTACAGCGCGCAGTTGACTCCGATGGAATACGTCAGTTGGTTAGTTCAAGAGCAACTGTGTTTTTTTCCGAGCAGGTAAAGCGCGGTAATTCTTTTTAATGTAGCGTACAACTGAAATGGTGTATTATTTTCAAGTAGGACCTCTTTTAAGCTGCAAAAATACGCTGTTTCCCTGGTCCCGTTCACAACAGTGTATGTAGGTGTGGATGTAGAAACGTGATATGCAAATTTGCTGTACTTATATTATTGCAGTGCATGCAGAATAAAAATTTTACGGCTGGCAAGAGAGGAGGGTTTTTGCCTTAGTATTCATAACATGCAACACAACGCAGAACTATAAGACCGGCTATACAAGGATATCAAATCGTGTATCTCTTGTAAAGAAAGTGAATTTGAAAAGTAATGTCTATGTTATTAATGTGTTTTTCAGTATGTACTAAGTTTTATTACCATAAAAAAAAACTTCAGGGGTCTCTTTACCTCTCATCTCAATATATCTGAATGAAAATGGTTTTCTAGAGTCCTGACGATGGAAAATCTCTCTCCCTCCTCTCTCTTAAAAGAACATTATGGTTATTTTAAACTAACTACATTATGGGACTGGGTGAGGATGGACAGATGCGAGCTTGGAAGCAGTAGTTAAAGCAATTCTGCCTTTTTCAGTTTGGTACTTTTACTAGTAACCATGGTAACTGATACAGTTGTGGGGTTATCAAAATAAAATACATGTATGGACAATTGGCTATACTCTTTGCAACATGCTAAAGGCAGTCTACAAGCCAAGGACAGGACAGGACAGGTGAAGAATGGAGTAGGTGGCTTGCTGCAAGCATTACATGTACAATAAGAGTATACTTATGAAGCCAAGAAGAAATAAAATGGGGTGCATGTACATGTACGGTTAAAGCTGAAGTATAATGGGAGCCGGTAGGTGAAAAACATGCCTTCCAAACATATGACAGGAGTTAAAAAAAAACAGTGCCCGCCAGAGAATTGGCGGGAGTGACTGATGGTGCCCGTGCAGTTTTTTCCTGGCATGAACTGACACTTGTTAATATACATGATCTAATGGTTCAGTCTACTTCATTGTCTGGTATGAAATTGCCAAACAAACCATCAATACAACATGCATTCCCCACAATGGTTGAATGGTTGAAGTTAACATTTATTAATTATACTGTAGCCAAATGTTACAAACTGTGTGAGGAGACACTGGTAATTACTTCATACCAGGGGTTCCCAAATTCGGTCATAGGGACGCACTGTGTATGCAGGTTTTTGTTCCAACCACACTTAATATCCCAGAAGTAACAAGGTGTTAATTTCGTAATTAATTGCTTTACAGGACAGAGAGATGTCTCTCTGTGGGTGGTTTTCAATAGAAATCTTCATGAGATACAGCGGAGTTTATACCCGCAGCTGAAAATGCGTGACGTCACGCGCAATGGATAATGGGTATTGCAAGCTAACTCTGATGTGGTCTATTCCTTTTTTCACCTTCCTTTTGCCATATGACGTTGTCAACAAAGGTTAAAGAAAAGTGGTTAGGAATTAGTGGATAGGACGTAATTTTTTGACTATTCGGACGCAGCCCTAGGTTGGAAATCCCTGATAACCTTGATAACCGCAGGGCTCTCAAGGTTTGAACGCAGGCCAGACTGAGATTTTCTCTGGGGCGGGGGGGTGCTGCATGATACTCCCACTTTCCACCGTGGGTGAATGAATAATGCAGCTTTCAGAACGCTGTTGTAGCTGGATCACATAAATAATTCCTGGATAATTGTGTTTTTTTTACATTGGTTGTTGCCCTAAATCTTACCCAGATACAATAGTGCTATTATCTGATTGGCTATTGTGTAGTCCCCTTCCTTTTTTTGATTGGTTGGCAGGTGGCAAGCTGCCACCGAGAACTCCAAGGGAGACGTGTTTAATTCTTGCCCGTTTCCACAGTTATAGCGGTGCTGCTGCGCATAGGCCTACTGTTGGAAATTGTTTTCATTTTAATGATTTTTTTGCGTGAGAAATACTATGTGTGGCGTAAGTGCGTGACATCCGACTGAAATGAGTGACAATCACGCTCATTACTTGAGACTTGAGAGCCCTGTAACCGGCTTTGTTATACCGCATATCTGAAATACGGAAGTCTAGTGAAATGCGGCCAGAAAACTAATAGATTCCCCGGCCATGTTATTCCAGTTTCGTGGAACAGGTCCCTGTTCGCGTAGGACATAATCATTTTTGCCGAGATGCGCAGTGCTAGCACGGAGTTTTGATCTTAATTTTGAAACCTACGGCAAGAAGCCAGATCAGGTTTTTGTAATTACAGCTGGGAAAATAACAAGTTTGCACCATTTTATTTAACTTGTCGCTCTGTGTGTACCTCGCTCAGGGGCCTGTGCCACGAAGCTGGATTAACATGCCCGGGGTATCTTTTCGTTATCTGGCAGCACTTTACCAGACTTTCGCATTCCTGATAAGTGGTACCACGAAGCCGGTTATCAACTCGGTAACTGAACCCAGGGTTTTCCAATCTGTAGGTATGTGCGCATTCACATAAAAGGGGCAGTGATTGAAGCAAATGACCAACTGCAAACATAGACAAACCGACTGGAAGCAAAGCTGCGTACTTTTCAAATGCGGAACAAAAGCTCATAATAAAAATATGAAGAGAATAAACATATCATCCAGGCAAAAATTAACACCGTTGCAGCCAAATACAGAAAGGACAGTTGGCAAAAAAATCACCGACTGTATAAATGCATAAGTTAATTATAACGATAATATCACTGCAAATAACTCCCGTATTCATGATTGTATGTAGGCTACTGCTGCAGCAGGGATGATTTAATTTTACTAGGCTACTACCGCAGTAAATCATGACTACAGGCGCTATGTAGGCTAGTGAGCACATCTCTCTCCATTTCTGCTTTACAGGATGTATTTGATAAGGCACGAAGCCTATTGGGTATAGGGATGTGCGTATCTTATCATTTATAATGTCACTGCCCCATCGGTGAAATTACAGATGCGTATTTCATTAAATTGACATGATGCGTAGATGTAGGCTATTCTTATGGCGTGTATGGATTTTTTTTTTTTTCCAGCTGCAACCCCGGCGGTGTCAAAAGAACCGGGGAACAAATAACGAATTGACACAAAACCATAATTCAAAGCAGTCAGTAGGCTTATGGCGCTTTTCCACTTTGTGGTACCGGCTCTACTCTACTCACCTTCTTTGCTTTTCCATTAGGAAAAATTACCTGGTACTTGGTACCTGGTACCACTTTTTCTGGTACCTACTAAAAACAGCCGACGGGGTACTAGTAGGCAACGAGCTGAAAGTTGAATGGTGAAGTGTTAGTCAAAGCCAAAATGTGAGGCTGCACGCTCATTTAATGTCATGAAATGCACGTGCAAATGTGTTTTGTGTCTGACTGCATGTCATTTATCCAATATATTGTTCATCAGTGGCAGTTACCAAATTTGCATGTCATTTCACAAAAAAATTCCTATGATCCCTATCAAATTTTGAGTAGCGTATAAAGCAAACCTACGAGGAAGTTAAACATGCAATATGTAAAAAAAAAAAAAAAAAAGGCAATACGGCCGCTATAATTAAACAAAGAGCGAAAGCCTAGCAGACAATTGCGGACCGACTGAATGCGTAGTCGTCAAAATATCCACTTTCTAACCACTTTTCTACTGAAACCGTACAATTCAGACCGTTACTTGTGATTTGTACAAGCAGTTATGCACTTTGCCTATAAAGTGAGCAGTGGAAGTTAATGTTACTCTGGAAATGTATCATGAAGACTAACTACAAACATCCACAATACAAAAAAAAACAAAAAAAACAACCATATGAGCAAATTGCAATCTCTTGCTCTCATATATTTGATATAAAACACACACAGAACAAAACAAACATGACTGGTCAGAAGAGGAATGGAGGCGTTGCATTGGATGCAGCAACCATAGTGTAAGTCACGTGATACCCGAGGTAACCCAGGAAGATGGCTTTGATGGGATGAGAATTCATCGATTAATTATTATTTATTTATACAAAAAAAATTATTTCCTTGCTCTGAAAGGTCGCATGTAACCGGATATTGAACCCCCAGTTGCTCAGGTCCAAATTATCCGCCATATCTGATACTAGCTCAACAGACTATATATTCACTGATCGATATAGCACTTGTATAGCTGCAGGCAAGAGTACCACACACAACCTTCACTTTTTTTTTTTTTTTTTTTTTTTTTTTTTTTGGCCAGAACAATTTTTAAAGGGGCCGTTACCCTCACCTGCTAACTTATCAAAGTTAACCACCTATGGCATTAAACTTCAGGATTATTCGCCAGAACATTCGCCAGAATAGGTGGCGTTTAGCCGCTTTCACACCAGAAGCGAAACAAATTTTTCGCACGACAGATTACATTCAAAGTCAATGCAAAGACGCGAATACACGCAAAATAATAAAATAATCTGATCCAGAAGATGGCGAAATATCAGAAAATGAGGAGTCTGATTCCATGATATTTTTGACTGAGCTAATACGCGGCTAAGTAGTCTCCTCCCCTTAACGAGAATGAACCAAGTTACTATGGTATACCATAAGAATTGTATAGTGTTCTAAAGTGTGGTTGTGGGGTTCTATAGTACGTTTCACCAGCTATAGTATTACAATAGTTTTTTTCTGTAGTGTTATTTTATTAGCTATGGTAGCCCTATAATATTTCAATTGTAACACTAAAATCTCTATAGTACATTCCAAAAACAAATACAATTACTACAGAAATACCACAGTTTTTTGTTGGTAAATTTTATGGTATTCCAATAGTGGTTTTTTGTAAAGGTCTGTTAGCTGGCTAAGGTAAATAAAGTGTTGAAGATTATATTTCAATATTTCTCATCATATTCATCAGTAGATTAATTGCCATGTTTAATAACCATAATCAATAATCATAATCAATAACCATATTATGTAAACACACAGAAACATACACATACACAAAAACACACACACACACACACACACACAAACAAGCAGTTTGCACAAACATGAGCAGTGCAAACACACATGTACACATGTACATACACACACACACACACACACACACACATACAAGCGGTTCACACACAGACACACACACATACAAGCAATTCAATTCACACATGCATGAGCAGCTCACACACATAAGCAGCGCGCTTCTGTAGCTTTGATTAGTAAGCAGGCTTCTGTTTAGTTGATTCAAAAACATAATCAGGAGATGCATTTGATTTCTGTAGCTTTGACCAATATTTGTTCAGTAAAATCATTAGTTGTTACTGAAAAAAACAATTGAATCATTTATGTATCCACTTGTATCCTATTCCTTTGTCTGTACTTTTCATCTCTTGAGTGGAACTTTCCACTCCTTTTTAGTCATGTGCAGCTCATTTTTGCTTTGAATTCCTGAAGGATTAGGTAGTAGCGTTTTGGTTCAACTGGCCAATTGTAGCGCGAGAATGAGAATGCGGAAAGACCATATTTGGAAGATATTTCCTGTGATAAAGGTATAAAAGCTGGGTGTTAAAAATAAGAAATCAGTTCTTCTTGCGCAAAAAGAACTCGGCTTTACATTTATCAATATGCCTCAATAAAGCCTAATCGTCTGAAGAATCTGTCTCTCTCCAATTGCTTGGGGATGGGGGAACCTCATAATCTGAAAATATGTCTGGATGAAAACAAGTGAAAATTCCTATTGAGAAATCAGAACTTGAACTTGGAGAACAAATTGAGACAGAATTAGACCAATTTCCAGAACAACTGTGATCTCAACGTGATACATATGTGGCAGAATGCTATTAGCAAATCCAGTAATATCCACTATGAATGTGAAGTAATGACACCATTTGAATTAGTTAAATATTTGTAAAATTCTAAAGAACTAGAAAATCTAAGTGTTCTTTAAATAATCAGACTGTGTGAGATTGGTGTGCTAGGAGCATATCTCTGAAAAGAAAATGAAGGAAAAGTAACACTGAGAAACAAAAAGAATAACACAGAGCATTCAAAATTTGCCAAAGTACTGTTAAACACGATATACAGGGCAGTAAATTCAGTAAATTTAATTGCTACAGAGGTTTCTCTATCAAGAATTGGAAACTTTTAGTTGCTATTTGAAGGTTAAAAAAAAATTAGGGTTGAATGATCAGAAAAGAAACAGTTGTGAAATTTAATGGTACATATTAAATTTATGAAAGAATAAAAAAATCAAGGGAACTATTGTGAGATTGGAGACTGGATGATTGGATGGGTTTTTAACTCCTTCAACCCCACAGCCCTCTACAGAGGGCTGACCAACATATTCCCTTCAACCCCAAATTCCTGTTGGGAAAATTCAAACAATCTGACTAATTGATTGGAACATATCAGGTTACATTTAATGGGATTCCAGAGATAACAGCAAGATACAATGTCCAGATAATGACCAGCCCTCTACAGAGGGCTGTGGGGTTGAAGGGTATAGTGATGCTAGAATATCTGGGGTTGAAAGAGTTAAACAAAGATGTGCAGAGAAAACAATACCGCGAATGGAGCCTTAGTTACCAAAAGCAGATAAGGGAGAAAGAAATAGGTGAAAGGCCGACATACAGAGGCCAGAGAGCAGAAGGGGAGAAAGGGGGGTCTAAGCAATACGACTTCATGTGGAATTTTCTTAATTTGTTTAACAAGAATAAGTTCTGCCCAGCAAAGGAGTCATGTAAAGGATCAACGCTATAACAAATGAGGTGAACAAATGTGACTGAAAGCTTTCCTGACTGAAGAAATGCAATTAATAAATTCATGATCTTTTCTCTGTTTTTGAACAGGGGTGGACCAACACTTCAAGGAGACGAATTGACCAATAAACTTTCCCTGATTTTTACTTTTACAGGAAAGGATCCAGGCGAGAGGAAAAGCAGCAAAATTATGATGATTGAGTTCATTGTTTGCATCTAACTCATTCTATGGAAACTTTTCCACAGAGTGCGCACTCCAGAAGGGAAGAGATTAAAATGACCTTGAGGGAAAATAAGCTGGCCAGCTAAGGATTCAGCTGCAGGGTTGCAACTTAAAAGTTTACCTTCTAAAATCAATTTGGGGAAATCCAATTCGGAGTATTAACACAAGACTAAGACTAAATTCAAAAGGTGGACCACCATATAATTGAAAAAGTCGACTAATAAAGTGACCACATTATTTTTCTTCCCGTTCCAAATTTAATTTTGATTAGGCATGACAAAATCTTTTCCTTCTAGTAGTGAGAAAGACAAGGACTTTCAAATAAAAAGTACTGACTGACTGACTGAGCTGACCAAATTTGGGACGATTGTTTACCTTTATGTACTGGGAGCCCAACAGAAAAACAATTTTACAGTTGAATATTCAATATGTGCCCATTTTTGAGAATAAAAACAAAAAAATTGCATATTGTAACACGGTCTAAAGCAACTCCACCCGGTTCTGCTGATGACATGGGGAGTTGTTATGGCTGGGGCTAATAGGCCCTGACTGTACATCTCCTCCATGCTCTTAGCGGAACCCTAGACTGAGGTGGGTTGGTAAATCAAAATTCATTGGGGAAAAAAAAAAAAAAAAACACTTTGAAAAGACATTATTGTTACTGCCCTATCTTTTGACCCAGAATACACTGAAACATAAAATTATGAATATACTGCCAAAAAATATTGATTTAAAATTGATATGAGCTCAGTAGTGAAGGTGAGCAATTTGGGTACTTATGAATTTTTGAATAATATTAATTTATCAGGGTGGCACATCGACAACTCATTGTATTCCAAATAATTAAGGTGACATTAATGATTTTGTAAAGCACTCTCAGACCGAGGGGAAAAATACACAAGACAAATTTCTTGAATTGGGACTTATTTGGCTGGTTAAAGAAGAATCTGAGTGTCAGAACTATAATTGCAGCATCTATTTCAAATTGTTATTGATGAGTTGCAACTTTAACTGTTTCATCCATTATGCCCAGAAAGCTGCAGCAATAGCCCCAATTCAACTGGAATGATCTGATAACTATCCCATTATGAAGGGTGAGGAAACCTACCCCCTCCAGAGCACAGAGCTCAATGCTGAGCACCTGAGTGTGTGTTGTGACTCACTCCAGAGACGGGTAAGATCTCCTATCGAGGAGACAACCTAAGGCAGGGGTGAGTCGACCCCCAGGCGACACGGTACTGTATTTTGGCATAAAGTGGCAATTGTTGAAATCAAAGTCTTTTGGGAGATTATTATTATGGGCTATTGCATGGAGGCACTATTGTAAGTCCTTGAGAGGGCCTGGATGAAACAGTTTTTTAAATTTTCTGACTCCAAAGTCTCTGCACAGTCTTTGCAGCAAAAGTAAATATTATAAAATCTGGTACATCTAAGTGAAATTATGCAGGTGCAGATGACCCTCGTTCTGTATGTGCCGAGAACAGAGTGAATCTGCATGTGCCTGTGTCTGTGTCTGTGTCTGTATTTTATTTTCTCACTCCAGTGACAGGCGGGTGGCAGTTTAGCGTACCAGCCGGTCAAGGCCGGCTCCTTCCTGGAGTCTCCCTGAAGTTTTGAACAAATACACTGAGACAGTGATTCCAGTCATGAAGGCTCGTTCATCAAAACAATCAGGTGGAAAAATCACAAATCAATGTTGAATATGGACTTGGACAATGGACTAACTTTGGACTGATTACCTGCAATAAGCAACATTACTGGATTCAAGTGGGACATTAGACTGGGACTTTATTTACCACAGCAACGAAAGAAACCTTGACGCAAAAACAACTGGAGTTCACATGCTGGTGTACATGACAGACTGTTTTTACTCAAAGTGTTACAGTCGGAAAGGACCAACAAAGGACCAACAAATGATTTTATGTTCGGGCTCATAAGAAATTCACTTGTGTGTAGTATGGGGGTCATAGACCAGGGGTAGACAATGCTGTGCCATGTTTCGACCATGATAAATGTGAGGCCATGATTGGGATGGCCTCAACGGGAGGAATGTTGAAGATTATATTTCAATATTTCTCATCATATTCATCAGTAGATTAATTGCCATGTTTAATAACCATAATCAATAATCATAATCAATAACCATATTATGTAAACACACAGAAACATACACATACACATAAAACACACACACACACATACAAGCAGTTTGCACAAACATGAGCAGTGCAAACACACATGTACACATGTACATACACACACACACACACACACACACACACACACACACATAAAAGCAGTTCACACACAGACACACACACATACAAGCAATTCAATTCACACATGCATGAGCAGCTCACACATATAAGCAGCGCGCTTCTGAAGCTTTGATTAGTAAGCAGGCTTCTGTTTAGTTGATTCAAAAAAACATAATCAGGCGATGCATTTGATTTCTGTAGCTTTGATCAATATTTGTTCAGTAAAATCATTAGTTGTTTCTGAAAAAAACAATTGAATCATTTATGTATCCACTTGTATCCTATTCCTTTGTCTGTACTTTTCATCTCTTGAGTGGAACTTTCCACTCCTTTTAAGTCATGTGCAGCTCATTTTTGCTTTGAATTCCTGAAGGATTAGGTAGTGGCGTTTTGGTTCAACTGGCCAATTGTAGCACGAGAATGAGAATGCGGAAAGACCATATTTGGAAGATATTTCCTGTGATAAAGGTATAAAAGCTGGGTGTTAAAAATAAGAAATCAGTTCTTCTTGCGCAAAAAGAACTCGGCTTTACATTTATCAATATGCCTCAATAAAGCCTAATCGTCTGAAGAATCTGTCTCTCTCCAATTGCTTGGGGATGGGGGAACCTCATAATCTGAAAATATGTCTGGATGAAAACCACAACAAAAGCGCAGTGTACGTAGCCTACATTTCGTCGTCGAGCGAGCAAGATCTGACCAGCTGCCTTCCTTGCGTGAGGACACGTTGATTGATAAGGCCAGTTCCGGAATTTCAACCCATTTCGAAGGGGGCGTTCCCGATCAGCCTCGTTAATCCGAAATAGTTTAAAAACCACAAATTTTCAGGGAAAAGCGTTAGCATCTTCGTTTTCATCACGAAAAATTACTATAGGCAGTTCTAAATGTTAATTTTGAGTTATTTTATGTCAGGGAACCTTTAAGGTTAATATTTGTACTGAATATATCTTTTCCACTAATTTCTTAAAATCTTCACTTTAAAACCAGTTTTCATTGCAACAAAACCGTTGACTTACTTAAGAACTTCTGGTACGTGAAGCAGCTTTTCTTGAAGTGCTCTGAGCAAAGAACTGAATGTTTGGTTGGTTTGTAGGGCTTTCCACAGTCAATTCTTCTTAATTTAACAAGCCGTTCTTTCAAAAGGGCTTCATTATTTTGTGGAAATTGATGGAAACTTATTTTCCCGTATTTTCCAGTTGACTGAATGGCATCATTACTGGTGCAACCAACAGCAGCACAAGATTTCCCCATTTTCACTATGCTGTGATCAACCGTTGTGTACATTTTGCTTCGAAGATCACGTGACCACCTACGTAGATTGCTACAACCTCAAGTCAAGGTCAAGTGCAAGAACATTTTGCAGGCAGGTAAGTGCCTTGATGTACAAAAGAGGGGCATTAATCACGAACAAGCTGCCTGCTCACATATTTTGTCCGTTATGATTATTAGCTGTTAAGACAAAGGCTCATTTATCTGGCACGGGGGGTGGCCGACCAACCCAGGATTTCACACCAGCGGAGGAGCTGGCCCTTGACATTAACCAAGGGAGGCCTGTAATGGAACGGATCCAGAGGGGGAACAGCCACTTACTGTCACTCCTACAGAAACTGTCCCCTTCATACAAGGTACATTATTCCTGTACTGCACATGGAACTCAAAGAACCATTTAACCCTCTTACTATGTTCAGATTAATAAGCCATTTTTGGTTGAGGTCAGTTTGATCCCCGCAATGAAAAACTATATAAGATGTGTGTAACTGAAAGTTTTACCCAATCTCCTCTCAGCTCATTTATGCCCTTCCACTGACCATTTCAATAGCCAAGTAAATAAAACATGACTCCCCCCATCCTCCCCTTATACATCAATCATCGATTTTACATGATTATAGCAAAATGAATGGGACCAAATGTGAAATGAATGAGAAATTAATTTGAACATGCCCTCAGTCTCTGGCAACACTACAAAAATGAGATCAAAATTATGGTTTTATGTAATAATTGATCCTGGGGTCAAAATGACCCAAACAACACTGATGCTAACAAAATGTGTTCAGAATATGAAATATTTTTTCAGTGAAATTCATGGTCTACCCATAAAGTTAGGGGGAAAAAAACTAGCAGAAAAAAAGTATGTTAACCATGTTTTTAGAGACGTTGAACATTAAGTCGGGTCAAATTGACCCAGAACATAATCGGAGGGTTAAATGGTTGTTATGTGGAGATTCTGTGTTTGATTTTCTTTGCAGTGTCTGGCAACACTCATTCTTCTGGGGCCACCGGACGATGATCCAGTGAGCATTATTCATTAAAAGCTGACAAGTGACGACCACAGAATAAAGGGTCAAAAACCATTGGTGTCCTCTCTGTTTCATGGATGTTCAGTTAATTATATGGTAACTGGATCCAGTAAAGTGAGAATAATTTTGGAAGATTATGCAACAATGAAACCTAACAACCACAAACTGTGTGCTACCAATGGCAAATAAAATACACAAACATATGGAAGAGTGTCAAATATTATGCTTGATTACTAAAGGATGGGCAACATCAGGTGGAAAGACAACTAAAATAATTAACAATGTATTGATCTATGTCCAGTCTGCCATTAACAATGTCCTGACTACTGACTAAATTGAAACCATCTTTGCAACTTCATCAGCTATTTCTGATCATCTCATCTGCTGCATTATGTATTCATCAGACCTCTGTCAGCAATATGAATGGCAGTCTTCATAACAGTATGCTCCCAAACACTAGAAATGACTTGCGTGAATGATCATTACAATTAAAATAACAGTATGCATTCTTAACTGAATGATATTGCATCTTTGTTTTTTGTTTTTTTTATTAATGCAGGCTAATAAAAATAGTGCCACGGCAGTGTAGCTCACCTGGACATTCACTCCACCAAAGTTTTTCACTCCTTTTGTTTAAGTCAACCATTGAATGGTATTATTTCAGTTGCCAATTAAATACAAACACTAAAGTTATCTTTACAACTTATTTAAAAAAAAGATTCAGCTAATTTTCTTATTTTGGAAAATAAATTATTGCTTGCCGCACAGGCTGCCCATAGGTTTTCCATTCAAAATTTCCAGACGTCTCTTAAACTGCCCTGTGATGCGGCCCAGAAACAATAACTATCAACATATAAACATCGTTTCTGGACCGTAATATGTGGCTAGATGTGTATTATGTGCTTATGTTTAACTTACTTTAATGTTACTGTATGATTAGAAGTGAATGATTCACACATGTATGGCATATCCTATCTTCCTGAATAGCCCGTTTGTGACGTCAATAAACGCGTTTTCTTAAAATCTACCAAATCAAACCTACTTAATTTGCACTTTAATGATTCTCGGAGATTTGAGGAGGAAGTGACACGTACACTTGAATTTCAAAATGCAGTTTTGCGAGTTGAAACACTGTCCAGTTTATTGAATCACACAACAAAAACTTGGGTAATGAAATTCCGCTGTTCTGGGTCAGACTCGGGGTGTACCCCAACAAAATAAATATAGATGTAAATATTTATATCAGAATGAAGAACATATTTCCAGTCCTGAATATTTAAAATATTAATTAATTTTATCTGTAAAAATATTAACAAAATGAAAAAAAAAACACCCAAGACATAGTCAAATCTACTTAGTTCAACAATTTATATAGAGTTTTTTATTTTATACTAGCTTTCTAGAGGTTTTCATTCGTTCAGTATTTGTATATGCATTCAAAAACTTCAAAAAAATTTTTAAAAGTCTTAAGTTTTTAAAAGTCTAAGTACAAAGAAAAGAAGCTTTATTTAAATCAGTTCCATAAACTATATAGATTTCATTTGTAAAACAATTCGAGAAGAAAAAAATCGGCTTAAAATTATTCATGGGATTTGAACTGTACATCTCTCTTGCAACAACTGATGTGTCAGATGAGTTGTACGAGTTACCTCCCTTAGACATGGTATAACGTTGCTGAGGTTATGTTATTATCAATAAACAGTTGTTTCATTTAACAATCTGACAACCCGAACCTTTATAAAAAGGCATCATTTTAAGTTACTTTGGCATTTTCTTGTTATCTTTCCATTTTTGTTCGTACATTTTCAAATTTTGGCCCATAATTTCATGATGTTTCAAAGACTAAAGTCAGGTCCCCGTTACGCTGACTTCCCATGAGAGAAACAATATCTCATTAGCTTTCATGTTAACATTAGGCCCTACAGAATAAATTTCTGTAATACATCAAATATTTCAGACAGATGTCAATTGTTACCCTCATTTTCTGTGAAATATGTGCAGTAAACATCAAAAAATAATAGGTCAGTTAGTTAGCCTATCTGTAACTATATTACAGCATTCCGAAAATAGAAACGACGAAAGTTCTAGTCTGAGTCGACCGGACTACATGGTAATATAGCCATTCCGTCTGCCCTATTTCATTGCGTAGTTTCATGAAATCGTTGTTTTAACAATAACTTAATAAAAATTACATTTCCCTAGTAGGACTGCTTATATCAGGAAGTAAAGTTGAATGTAGGAAAAAACAACGACAAACATGGTTTAAGGAATGAATATCTTGAATAAAATTCTAAGAGCCTCATGACGCCATTTTACCTTTGTAGCAGAATGAACTGGTTGCTTTGTTGACTAACGCAATAAGCATTGCGGATATTTGCTTATTATATTAGACTGGCGCCCAGTTTAAAACCCCTAACTCGAGTTACCTCCCCTACACATTACCATGAAAGTATTTTTTAAATAAAAACTCACAGTGTACATTATAAGCTGGGCACAATTTTTAATTGATAAAAATGTTTTGGAACCAAAAAAATTCAATCAGAATTATTTTGCAAATATTTTCTGTTCCCAGATCCATATATCTAAATTAAAAAGAGTAAGTGATCATGCTTGTAGATCTATTTAAAATAACCTTCAATGCATTGGGAAAAAATACAAAATGTGACATATTTGAAAAAGCGTATTTATTAGATTCATACACTCTCCAGGATCGAAAGAAAGAGGACAGATGGGATGTTCTGTGGTAATCATTTCCAACAGGCATCCAACAGTTTACTTATCAATTAGTGCTTCACTGTACCACACCATATTCTTTCCTGAGGCTTCCCACAACAGCTGGCTTCAAAGTGAATTTTAGTCTAGATACAGTGCCGTGAAAAAGTATTTGCCCCCTTCTTGATTTCTAACTTTTTTGCATATTTTTCACACTTAAATGTTTCAGATCATCAAACAAATTTTAATATAAGAAAAAGATAACCCGAGTAAATACAAAATGCAGTTTTTAAATGATGATTTCATTTATTAAGGGGAAAAAGTTATCCAAACCTACCTGGCCCTATGTGAAAAAGTAATTGCCCCCCCCCGTTAAATCATGAATTAACTGTGATTAACTACATTTTTTTAGTCCAGTTTCACTAGCCACACCCAGGCCGGATTACTGCCAGACCTGTTAAATCAAGATATCACTTCAATAGAACCCGTCTGACAAAGTGAAGTAGGCTAAAAAATCTCAAAAAGCAACATGTCATGCCGGGAACTAAAGAAATTCAAGAACAGATGAGAAACAAAGAAATTGACATCTATCAGTCTTTAAAGGGTTGCAAAGCCATTTCTAAGGCTTTGGGACTCCGGCAAATCACTGTGAGAGCCATTACCCATAAATGGAGAAAACTTGGAACAGTGGTGAACCTTCCCAGAAGTGGCCGGACTACCAAAATTACTCCAAGAGCGCATCAACTACTCATCCAGGAGGTCACAGAAAAACCCATAGCAGCATCTAAAGAACTGCAGGCCTCACTTGCCTCAGTTAAAGTCAGTGTTCATGATTCAACAATAAGATAGAGACTGGGCAAAAAATGGCATCCATGGGAGAGTTCCAAGGTGAAAACCACTGCTGACCAAAAAGAACACGAAGGCTCGTCTCACATTTGCCAAAATACATCTTGATGATCCCCAAGACTTTTGGGAAAATATTCTGTGGAATGACGAGACATAAGTTGAACTTTTTGGAAGGTGTGCGTCCCATTACATCAGGTGTAAAACTAACACAGCATTTCATAAAAAGAACATCATACCAAAAGTCAAACATGGTGGTGGTAGTGTGATGGTTTGGGGTTGCTTTGCTGCTTCAGGACCTGGACGACTTGTCATAATTGATGGAACTATGAATTTTGCTCTCTACCGGAAAATCCTGAAGGAGAATGTCCAACCCTCAGTTTGTGACCTCGAGCTCGAGCGCACTTGGGTTATGCAGCAGGACAATGATCTGAAACACACCAGCAAGTCCACCTCTGAATGGCTTAAAAAAAAAACAAGATTTTGGAGTAGCCTTGTCAAAGTCCGGGCTTAAATCCCATTGAGATGCAGTGGCATGACCTTAAACAGGCCATTCATGCTCAAAACCCCACCAATGTGGCTGAATTAAAATAATTCTGCAAAGATGAGTGGGCTAAAATTCTTCCACAGTGATGTGAAAGACTCATTGCCAGTTATTGCAAAGGTTTGATTGCAGTTGTTGTCGCCGAGGGTGGCACAACCAGTTATTGGGATTTATGGGGCAATTACTTTTTCACATAGGGCCAGGTAGGTTTGGATAGCTTTTTTCCCTTAATAAATGAACTAATCATTTAAAAACTGCATTTTGTATTTACTCGGGTTGTCTTTGTCTAATCTTAAAATTTGTTTGATGATCTGAAACATTTAAGCTTGACAAATATGCAAAAAAAAAGAAGAAATCAGGAAAGGGGCAAATACTTTTTCACGGCACTGTAGCTCTATATTTTCCCATAGCAATAATATACTTTTCATACGGTTGAACACTATCAGCATGATCAGTGAAAAAGTGCTTTTATTGGTATTTTCTATAAAAAGGTGTGGCCCAATGGTGAAATGAAGAGGTGAAGGTTATATATGTTGAGTCTTGTAATTTGGCACATACTCAGCAAATTTCAGCTGAATTGCTCCAGAAATGAGCTACTAATGAGCCAAAATGTCGTTTTTTTAATATGGCCGCCGCTGCCACCACATTTGAAGTCAGATTGGAATGCTCTGAACAAACTTAAGTCTCCTTAGTGGTAGGAAGATATATGTGAAGTTTCAGTTCCATCAGTCCGTAGTTTCAGAGAGGAAGAATTTTCAGAATCAGAATCAGAATCTCTTTATTGTTTATTTAAGTAGCAGCTCTCACAGATTCAGTAAGTATAAAAAGCATAAGTTAAAAATTTTTAAAGATATTTCTGAAATTAAGGGGTGGGGCCAAATGACAGAGGTCAAATGAAGGTCAAAATGTGATGCACAGCTAAACCCGTAATATATATGTTCAGTCTTGCTATTTGGCACATACACAGCAAATTTCAGCTGAATCGCTCCAGAAATTAGTGACTAATGAGCCAAAATAGCATTTTCAATATGGCTGCCAAAGCCGCCATATTTGAAGTTGGATCGGAATGCCTCAAACAAACTATGGTGTCCTCCTGGGTAGGAACATGCATGCCAAGTTTCAGCTTCATTGGCCCAGTAGTTTTGGAGAAGAAGATGTTTACAGACGCCGATGCACGACGACGGACAACCAGGCCATGACATAAGCTCATCTGGACTTCGTCCAGGTGAGCTAAAAATGAGGCAAAATACAGAGGACCATGGAATAACTGTAAACCACATTTATTCCCACTCAGAGTGATTGCTGACTGAGCAGATAAGGCACCAGGATTAGTAAAGCCTGGCTGTTAGTCTGGTCTAGAGCAGGCTAGCTGCTCAGAATAAATCTCCTTGGTAACTAATGTGCCCCTGCTTTCGTGTAACCGAGTCAGAGCTAAATTAAGCCGGGATAACTGGAAAATCCCGGCTTAATTCCTTATCTTGGTTTTGTGCAATAGCCCTCTGAACTCACAATCAGAGATAATTGGTACCACAACGGTGGTTATAATCTCTCTTTGTTAAACTCGGCTTTGTGCTTTCAACGCCATGCGTGGTCCCGTTCAAAGGGTGTTCCACGCGTCATTTGACCCTGTCAAAAAATGACCGATCGCGTGCAGCATGTTACTCCAAGGAAGCCATTCCTGATCCAGGATCAGGAAGACTGTGGGACATCTCCCCCTGCAGCACCAGGGGGCGCCGCCAGCACAGACTGTGACCTGCAGAGAAGGCAGGTTCTGCCTTCTTAATGGGACTGCGGCTTAAAGGTGCACTATGCAAGTTTACTTTCTGCGCGATTATATTTTTGTCTCAATTCGCCGACGTCTCTCCACGATCCACTCGCTGTCTGCCCCTAAATTCACTGTAAAAATAACCTGAGCTCTGTAGACCGCACAGGCGTCACAAACTGCAAATAAACACAAGGGGGGCAGGCTGTGCCCTATAACATAACAAACCGTCCCGGCCAGTTATGGAAGCATGAGAAGGAGGGAACTATGGGAGGGAGGGGCGGGCTACCTCTGTTTTGTTTGAGTTTGAATGTCAACAGAAGTGAAAGTAAACAAACTTGCATAGTGCACCTTTAATGGGAGACACAAATGAAGTTATACACTGATTGGTTGAACACTTGAAAGACTGGACGATTATGCATGCGCATACTCGGGTGGACACTTGGGAAATTGTAATTGAGATTTATGTCAGTGTATGCATTCATGTTGGTTGATGTATGCACTTGTTCGTTGGATGTAATGTAAGTGGTTGCTGGGTGATTAATAAAATCTTTAAAAAAAAAAAACTCCTTGAAGGAGTGGGTCGTGATTATAGAGTTATGAAGAATGTAAAAATGTAAAAACAGCAAAAAGCGACACTGTTGCTGCTATTAAGGCCAGAGAACAATTCTAGCGGAAAATTGCTGACCGTGTAAATGCTTGAGTCCAATGATGAAGGAGTAGTGGAAATCACTGTAGTTTCTCGGCCAAATCAAACAAAGTGAAATTAAATTATAGATTGCATATTATCTGACTGTGATAAATACCAATAGTAAACTCCGTTTTACTTATTTTTTCGTTTTTGGTTTAAAGTATTTTTTTCCATTACTTTTCTTTTATACAGCATGGTTTTAATAAAATCTTATCCCACCACACTAACCCTAACCAGTTGCACCATTGCAAATTTACAGTAATCCTATGGCATATCAAAACAATGGTGAGAATGATAAAATGCTATTTAATGTTGTAATTGGTGCTTTAATAGTTGCAGTAACGGCACTGTCAAGAGGGCATGGCAGCAAGTTAAAACAAAGCATAAGAATATTCTTCAAAGTCTTAGGCCCAATGTTGCTTTGCTTTCATGATTGTTTTAAGTATTTCAATGGTACGCTCTGTAAAATGTATAGCGTGGCACACTATATTCTTGCTCATATTTTCTGCATCACCACCTGAAAGCTTGTGGGTTCCCACGGCAAAAAAAACCGCAACGCCATGCATACCGTTTGCGCAACTGTTAAGTGCACGGCTTCTCTTTGTTACATTGCCAGCATGTGGCTCCAGCTGAAAATCTGTTGCGTTCGTATCGTCAGAAAAAGCTAACGGGTCATGCCAGTCTCCCTCCGAAGAGAACCGCGTACGGCACTAAACCTGGGCTACCCCAGCTTCTTCAACCTGCTGCAAGCACCAAATTTGATGCGCCGCTCCCATCATGCATTGCGCCACTGCTTCGGACGCCCTTGCCGCTCTCCACAGAAAATGAATGGGAGACAGAGGCGTCAGTTGAAGCGCCGGACCAGTGTTAATCCACCGTAACGGTAGGAGCACACTGCAGCGGTGCGGTGCGATTCTAATTCGCTGACGCTCATAGCCGCCGGCCATTTATGGGCATTTCCACTAGGTGTACACCCAACTCTGGGATACCAAAAGCGTTGGACTGATTATAATGGCGAGCACGTATAAGTGCAATGCATAGCAAAGGCAAGATTACAACAATTTACGATTTAGTAGACGTCATACAGTGTAAATGAGATAGCTGACTTGGTAGATTTAACAAGTTAAAATATTGTTAGATCAGCTATGGTATGGAATTTGACACAGAATGTTTTAAAGATTTTAAATCATGCTACTTTAGCCGGTTGACCAATGCAGTTATGTACCGCTCGTTACTCGTTCAGAGATTGCATAGATTAACTTTCTCTACCTATCTGGTTAAAATTAAAACTCCCGCTTACTGAATATTTTAAAGTTGAAATCCTCGCAAACCTGCTGGATCATGGACCTAGGGTCGGCTGGAAGCCCTGCACGCAATTCCGATGCATTCTCGGAGGAGGACGAGAGGTGTTATACTGCCAAGTCATACAAGTATATTTACCCATTCTATGTGGACGAAGTAGAGAGCCTTTGCTCGAGTTGAAGTACAGATATTCCAATGAGATTACACCAAAAACGTACTCCTTCCTTACATTAGCACTGATTTTAAAAATACTTACTTCTGATATTTCTTAAATACCCACGTGAAATCACTGTGTTATTTGGCATATACTGTAGCATGACAACTAAAAGTCAGCAGGGTCAGCACTCAATGAATTTATAGCTTCTCTTATTTATTCACCACGGAGTGGAAAAATGTTACTTTAAATAAAGGTAACTTTTTTCTCCTCCGTTGCAAGTGAGAGAAGCAACAAATTATTTGTCTGACTTAATATTAGTTACAATTATAAAATAGTAGACGCACCAGTCAAACCTACAGCAAGAGAGCACTGTGGTTTGAATATCTCGCATATACGGTATGATAGCTATACTGTTCATCTTAAGTATAAAGTAAACATGCAAAGACCTTGATCACGGTCATCATGCGGGCTATATATTGTGACCTGCTTTAACAAAAGTTGAGAATAGCGTGCAAGAGCCATGTGGAAAATAGTAATATCTACACTGACGTTACGCAGAGGAAAATGGATTGGATTTTCAAAAAATTGCATTAATTTGAATAAACAACTATCATCAATGTCACAATATGCTTTGGTTATTAATTAATTATGTCTTATTATTAAAACATAGCCAACTGTAACTTTTCTTGGGATAGGAAGAAAGCTGCCGTTATTAAGATTAGACTGAACAGTGGAGGATTTTTTTCGCAGAAAGTAAAAAAATTATGCATGTATTAATCTCTGAATGAACCCAAATCAAATTTGTGCACGCGTACATACTTTCAATCAGTATCAGCTCTGATAATCTCCCTTCTATTACCAAAACTGTATTGGTAGTCCTCACGGTTTATATTCCACTTTTAATGGTTCAACTTCACTATTCCGGTTGTCTTGCATCATGGCAAATTTATTTGGATCCAATTGTATATATTTACTTTATGCGATAGGAATGACCGAGAAACTCTATTCTTTCAAATAAAAAATGGTACACGGACTTAAGATATGTACAATTTATTTGATTTTTTTGTTTTCGTCCTAAAGTTTAAGAAGGCAGGCTTGGTGGAAAATTTGTTCGACCAATGGCCTTGCTTGACCCCTGTTGCGGTAACAGTCTAAAAAACGCGTTTCAACGTCAGAAAGCAATAATAAGGCGGAAAAGCTTAGAGAATAAAATAAACCAACATTTGAGGCTCAGCCTTTCAAATGCAAAAAAATGACCAGCTGTTTGGCCATGATGATCCTCGTAGCAATCAGTTTTCATTTGCAGGGGGACATGGAAGCGGTAAGACTGACGGTTAAAATTTGCTTGAGCTTACGAAAGGACCCCACTGATGGACCAGTTGTTCATAGCCTACGATTTGATGCATATTGATTCGTTGTTTTACAGTGCCAAATAAAATTTGTCCTGGAATACCGGACGACTTTCCAAATTTTCCATTCCAAAACCCCGTCTTGACGTTCAGAATCATCCGTCATTAAACTTGTGACCAGCGAGTACTGCGGTTCTGAAGCTAGTGAGCTATTCTATGCCCTTTAGAGTCTGTAAGGAAGATATGTAACATAATTTAAAAAAGGTTATGTATGAGTCAATCCAAATAGTGCAATAATGCAAATTGTAAATGGCCCTAAAGTCACATTTCTTTTTTACATTCATTCATGTAAATATAATAATAATTAAAGCTGCAAGCAGCGTTGAACGGGCCCTCGCACCCTTGTGCACATTGGGGGTACTGGTGAGATTGTGACGGGTGCAGTAGTGCACTCACGAACATTGGACAGGTCAAGTACAGGCCCCAACCAATGATAAAGTGTCGAGCGAATGGAACAAAGCACAAAGGAGTTATAACAAGTTGATAGTTAATCCACCAGGGGGTGCTCAGAGCGTAACCAAACGTGGGCAGGTGCATTCAGGGGGAGACCCTCAGCACAAATGTGAAGTTTCAAGCAAATCGGCCAATGTCAATGTAAAATATGACATTTCCTGACTATCAAGGGGGCGCCATGAGCGAGATTTCTTAAGAGCATATGTAGGCACTCAGGGCGGGGAACTTATCATTTACAAGAATTTTGAAGCCTTTTGGATGAAGTATGAGGGGGAGAGAGCTGCTCGAATATGCATGGCGAGGCATCAGAAATGGGGACGCCATAGCTGCCATGCCCATTGACCTGCATAGATGCAGGGTACAATTTTTGATCAGCATGGTCTTTTGATGCCCTGTAATAAATCTGAGGTTGATTTGACGAAATCTCTAGGAGGAGTTCGTTAAAATACAACGTATGGAAATCAGGCCAAATGACACGTTAAAATCAAAATGGGCGACTTCCTGTTTGGATTAGACCAATGGTGCCAGAGACTTTTTTGTGTGTCTTGGCAACATACACGTGTACCAATTTTCATCTTCCAATTCCAAAAAAACCCCTATGGGGAGGGGTTTTTGAAAATTTCAAGGGGGCGCTATAGAGGCATTTTGCTTTGCTTATGGGCGCTGCCCCTATCAGATGAAAGAGCTTGCCAACCTTGACCTGAGTAACAATTTTCATGATGATACGAGTTCATTAAAGACATCAAAAACCCAAACGTATTTTCATGGCGAGGGATCCATAGTCGCCGCGTCGCCACACAGACGCCATTACTTGTAGCTTCACAGCATTCATGAAGTAGCTTCAGCAACTTGTTTTGTGTGTTTTAGAAGTGGAATGAAGTTGATAAGTTCAACTATGTCATCAGTACAAGTGAAAGTAAAAACTGGTCACTTCCTGTTACCACAGGGGGGCGCTATTAGTAAAGTGGGAAATTAATATATCTGGACGTTCAGGGCAGAGCAATCATCATGTCCAGCAAGCTTGAAGCTGCTACAAGCAAGTATGGGGGCGTGAGTGCCTTGTGAAACCCAAACGTATTTTCATGGCGAGGGATCCATAGTCGCCGCGTCGCCACACAGACGCCATTACTTGTAGCTTCACAGCATTCATGAAAGTAGCTTCAGCAACTTGTTTTGCGTGTTTTAGAAGTGGAATGAAGTTGATAAGTTCAACTGTGTCATCAGTACAAGTGAAAGTAAAAACTGGTCACTTCCTGTTACCACAGGGGGGCGCTATTAGTAAAGTGGGAAGTTAATATATCTGGACGTTCAGGGCGGAGCAATCATCATGTCCAGCAAGTTTGAAGCTGCTACAATCAAGTATGGGGCGTGAGTGCCTTGTGAAACCCAAACGTATTTTCATGGCGAGGGATCCATTGTCGCCGTGTCGCCACACGGACGCTATTACTTGTAGCTTCACAGCATTTATAACGTAGCTTCATCAACTTGTTCTGAATGTTTTAGAAGTGGAATGAAGTTGATGGGTTTAACTATGTGTCATCAGTACAAGTGATAGTAAAAACTGGTCACTTCCTGTTACCACAGGGGGGCGCTATTGGTAAAGTGGGAAGTTAATATATCTGGACATTCAGGGCGGAGCAATCATCATGTTCAGCAAGTTTGAAGCTGCTACAATCAAGTATGTGGGCATGAGAGCATTGAGAAATTTTTTCATCGAGTCACCAAAATTTGTCACACCCTAGCAGCCACGCCCTTTGACCTACAGACATGCAGAGCATAACTTTTGATCAGCTTGGTCTCTAGATGATCTGTACCAAATTTGAAGTGGATCGGGCGAAATCCCTAGGAGGAGCTCATTTTAAAATTAAAAAATTCAAATCAAAAGGGCCGACTTTCTTTTGGTTTAGGGTGTGAAATTTTTTGTATGTCTGGGAACGATACATATGTGTACCGAATTTTGTCTGCCTACGAGAAAGTAACCGAATTTCCCTATGGGAATTTTGTAACGTGTTTAGGGGGCGCTATTTTGGCATTTTGCATCGACCATGAACGAGTGCCCAAAAATTTCAAATTTCAGATGTGGCCGGACGAATATGGAAAGTTACAAGCGTTTTCAAGTTTCAGAAAGGGGCGAAATTGGACCTTGAAATGTCGGAGGAATAGTAATAATAATAATAATTAAAGCTGCAAGCAGCGTTGAACAGGCCCTCGCACACTTGCGCACATTGGGAGTAGTGGTGAGATCCTGACGGGTGCAGGTGTGCACTCACAACCATTGGACAGGTCAAGTACAGGCACCAACCTGTGATAAAGTTTCGAGCGAATCGGACAAAGCAGGAAGGAGTTAAGAAAAGTTGATAGTTCACCCACCAGGGGGCACTCTGAGCGTAACCAAATGTGGGCAGGTGCATTCAGTGGCAGACCGTCAGCAAAAATATGAAGTATCGAGCAAATCGGCCAATGTCAATGTAAAATATGGCATTTCCTGTTTCCAAAAGGGGGCGCTATAGAGACATTTTGCTCCCCCCATAGGCGAGGCCCCTATCAGATTTAACAGCTTGACATCCTTGACCTGTGTATCAATTTGAATGATGATACGAGTTCAGTAAAGACATCAAAAACACAAACGTATTTTCATGGCAAGGGATCCATCTTCGCCGCTTTGCCACAAGAACGCCATTACTTGTGGTTTCACAGCATTCATTAAGTACCTTCACCAACTTATTCTGCATGTTTCAGAAGTGGAATGAAGTTGATGGGTTCAACTATGTGTCATCAGTACATGTTAAAGTAAAAAATGGTCACTTCCTGTTACCACCAGGGGGCACTATAAGTAAAGTGGGAAATTATATCTTGTTGTTCAGGGCAGAGCCATCATCATCTCCAGCAAGATTGAAGCTTCTACAGTCAAGTTTATTGGCGTGACAGCATTTTGAAATTTTTTTGGCGAGTCGCCAAACTTTGTCACACCCTAGCAGCCACGCCCTTTGCCCTACAGACATGCAGAGCACAACTTTTGATCAGCTTGGTCTATAGGTCATCTGTACCAAATTTGAAGTCAGTCGGTCGAAAACCCTTGGAGGAGTTCGTTTTAAAATTCAAAAATTCAAATCAAAATGGCCAACTTCCTGTTGGGTTTAGGGCGTAACTCCAATGAGTTTTTTGTATGTCTGGGTATGATACATATGTGTATCGAATTTCGTCTGCCTACAACAAAGTTACCGAACTGGACACTTCCTGTTACCACCGGGGGGCGCTATTAGTAAAGTGGGAAGTTATTATATCATGACGTTCAGGGCGGAGTCATCATCATTTCCAGCAAGTTTGAAGCTGCTCTGAACAAGTATGTTGGCGTGAGAGCATTTTGAAATTTTTTTGGCGAGTCGCCAAATTTTGTCACGCCCTAGCAGCCACGCCCTTTGACCTACAGACATGCAGAGCACAAATTTTGATCAGCTTGGTCTCTAGATAATCTGTACTAAATTTGAAGTCGATCGGGCGAAATCCCTAGGAGGAGTTCATTTTAAAATTCAAAAATTCAAATCAAAATGGCCGACTTCCTGTTGGGTTTAGGGCGTGGCTCCAATTAAGTTTTTTGCATGTCTGGGTATGACACATACATCTATCGAATTTCGTCTGCCTTCAACAAAGTAACCGAATTTCCCTACGGGAATTTTGAAACGTGTTTAGGGGGCGCCATTTCAGCATTTGGGGTCGGACGTATGAGCGCGCCCAAAAATATCGAATTTCGGATCCGGCCGGACGAATGTGGAAAGTTTCAAGCGTTTTCACTACTGGGAAAGGGGCGAAATTGGCCTTTGAAATGTCGGAAGAATAATAATAATAATAATTAAAGCTGCAAGCAGCGTTGAACGGGCCCTCGCACCCTTGTGCACGTTGGGGTTAGTGGTGAGATCCTGACGGGTGCAGGTGTGCACTCACGACCAGTGGACAGGTCAAGTACAGGCACCAACCTGTGATAAGTTTGAAATCGGACAAAGCAGGAAGGAGTTATGAAAAGTTGATAGTTCATCCACCAGGGGGTGCTCTGAGCGTAACCAAATATGGGCAGGTGCATTCAGGGGCAGACCGTCAGCACAAATGCAAAGTTTCGAGCAAATCGGCCAATGTCAATGTAAAATATGGCATTTCCTGTTTCCACAAGGGGGTGCTATAGAGACATTTTGCTCCCCCCATAGGCGAGGCCCCTATCAGATTTAACAGCTTGCCATCTTTGACCTGTGTATCAATTTTTATGAGGATACGAGTTCAGTAAAGACATCAAAAACACAAACGTATTTTCATGGCAAGGGATCCATCTTCACTGCGTTGCCACACGAACGCCATTACTTGTAGCTTCACAGCATTCATAGTGTAGCTTCACCAACTTCTTCTGCTTGTTTTAGAAGTGGAATGCAGTTGATGGGTTCAACTATGTATCATCAGTACATGTTAAAGTAAAAAATGGTCACTTCCTGTTACCACCAGGGGGCACTATTAGTAAAGTGGGAAGTTAATATATTTGGACGTTCAGGGTGGAGCCATCATCATCTCCAGCTAGATTGAAGCTTCTACGGTCAAGTATGTTGGCGTGACAGCATTTTGAAATTTTTTTGGCGAGTCGCCAAATTTTGTCACGCCCTAGCAGCCACGCCCTTTGCCCTACAGACATGCAGAGCACAACTTTTGATCAGCTTGGTATCTAGATGATCTGTACCAAATTTGAAGTCAATCGGTCAAAAATCCTCGGAGGAGTTCGTTTTAAAATTCAAAAATTCTAATCAAAATGACTGACTTCCTGTTGGGTTCAGGGCGTGGCTTCAATGAGTTTTTTGTATGTCTGGGTATGATACATCCGTGTATCGAATTTCGTCTGCCTACGTCAAAGTAACCGAACTGCTCACTTCCTGTTACCTCCGGGGGGCGCTATTAGTAAAGTGGGAAATTATGATATCATGACGTTCAGGGCGGAGCCTTCATCATTTCCAGCAAGTTTGAAGCTGCTACGATCAAGTATGTTGGCATTAGAGCATTTTGAAATTTTTTTGGCGAGTCGCCAATTTTTGTCACGCCCTAGCAGCCACGCCCTATGAGTGACAGACATGCAGAGCAAAACTTCTCATCAGCTTGGTATCTAGATGATCTTTACCAAATTTGAAGTCAATCGGTCGAAAACCCTAGGAGGAGTTCGTTTTAAAATTCAAAAATTAAAATCAAAATGGCTGACATCCTGTTGGGTTTAGGGCGTGGCTCCAATGAAATTTTTTGTATGTCTGGGTATGATACATATATCTACCGAATTTTGTCTGCCTACGAGAAAGTAACCGAATTTCCCTATGGGAATTTTTGAAACGTGTTTAGGGGGCGCTTATTTTGGCATTTTGCATCGACCATGAACGATCACCCAAAAATATCAAATTTCAGATCCGGCCGACGAATTTGGAAAATTTGACGCGTTTTACCATTGGGAAAGGGGCGAAATTGGCCTTTTGAAATGTCGGAAGAATAATAATAATAAAAATAATAATAATCATTATAATAATAAACAGGCCTCGCAATAGGGCCCCCATACGACTTTTTTGAGTCGGGTGAGGCCTAATAATAATAATAATAATAAAACACAACCATTTCAATAGGGCCCTCCACAGGCGACTTGCAGTCGGCTCCTGTGAATAATTAAAGCTGCAAGCAGCGTTGAAAGCAGGACCTCGATTAAGCACGTTGATAGTATTGGTGAGATCCTGACGGGTGCAGATGTGCACTCACGATCAGTGGACAGGTCAAGTACAGGCACCAACCTGTGATAAAGTTTCGAGCAAATCGGCCAATGTCAATGTAAAATATGGCATTTCCTGTTTCCAAAAGGGGTCGCTATAGAGACATTTTGCTCCCCCATTGGCGAGGCCCCTATCAGATTTAACAGCTTGACATCCTTGACCTGTTTATCAATTTTTTTGATGATACGAGTTCAGTAAAGACATCAAAAACACAAACGTATTTTCATGGAAAGAGATCCATCTTCGCCGCGTTGCCACAGGAACTTCTACTTCTAGCTTCACAGCATTCATAAAGTAGCTTCTCCAACTTGTTCTGCATGTTTTAGAGGTGGAATGAATTTGATGGGTTCAACTATGTGTCATCAGTACATGTTAATGTAAAAAATGGGCACTTCCTGTTACCACCAGGGGTCGCTATTAGTAAACTGGGAAGTTAATATATTTGGATGTTCAGGGCGGAGCCATCATCATCTCGAGCAAGATTGAAGCTTTCACATTCAAGTATGTTGGCGTGAAAGCATTTTGAAATTTTTTTGGCCAGTCGCCAAAATTAGTCACGCCCAAGGAGCCACGCCCTTTGACCTACAGACAAGCAGAGCACAACTTTTCATCAGCTTGGTATCTAGATGATCTGTACCAAATTTGAAGTCAATTGGTCTAAAACCCTAGGAGGAGTTCGTTTTAAAATTCAAAAATTCAAACGAAAATGGCCGACTTCCTGTTGGTTTGAGGGCGTGGCTCCAATGAGTTTTTTGTATGTCTGGGTATGATACATATGTGGATCGAATTTCGTCTGCCTCCGACAAAGTAACCGAACTGTTTACTTCCTGTTACCACCAGAAGGCGCTATTATTAAAGTGGGAATTTATGATATTGTGATGTTCAGGGCTGAGCCATCATCATTTCCAGCAAGTTTGAAGCTGCTACGATCAAGTATGTTGACGTGGGAGCATTTTGAAATTTTTTTGGCGAGTCGCCAAACTTTGTCATGCCCAAGCAGCCACCCCCTTTGACCTACAGACAAGCAGAGCACAACTTAACATCAGCTTGGTATCTAGATGATCTTTACCAAATTTGAAGTCGATCAGTTGAAAACTCTAGGAGGAGTTCGTTTTAAAATTAAAAAATTCAAATCAAAATGGCTGACTTCCTGTTGGGTTTAGGGTGTGGCTCCAATGAGTTTTTTTGTATGTCTGGGTATGGTATTTATTTGTGTCGAATTTCGTCTGCCTACGACAAAAGTAACCGAACTGGTCACTTCCTGTTACCACCGGGGTGCTATCAGTAAAGTGGGAAGTTATTATATCCAGACGTTTCAGGGCGGAGCCATCATCATTTCCAGCAAGTTTGAAGCTGCTACGATCAAGTATGTTAGCGTAAGAGCATTTTGAAATTTTTTTTGGAGAGTCGCCAAACTTTGTCACGCCCCTAGCAGCCACCTTTGACCAACAGACATGCAGGGCACAAGATTTGATCATCTTGCTCTCTAGATGATCTTTACCAAATTTGAAGTCGATGGGGCAAAATCCTAGGAGGAGTTCGTTTTAAAATTAAAACTGGTCACTTCCTGTTGGGTTTAGGGGCGCTATTTTTAAAGTGAAAATTTGTTTTTGACATAAAGGAACGGTTCAGGGCAGAAAAAGTCATTATATCCAGCAAGTTTGAATCATGCTAAGATTGAAGTATATCAAGCGTGAGAGCATTTTGAAATTTTTTTGTCGAGTCGCCAAACTTTGTCACGCTCTAGCAGCCACCCCTTTGACCAACAGACATGCAGGGCACAACTTTTGATCAGCTTGGTCTCTAGATGATCTCTACCAAATTTGAAGTCAATGGGGCAAAAACCCTAGGAGGAGATCGTTTTAAAATTCAAAAATTCAAATCAAAAAGGAAAACTTCCTGTTGGGTTCAGTGCAGAAAAGCTGCAATGAAAGTTTTTGTATGTCTTGGTATGACACACATTTTACTGAATTTTTGTCAGCTTACAAGAAAGTAACCGACAGACCCTATGGGAATTTTGAAATGTGGTTTAGATGATCTCTATTTTGTTATTTCAATCGGTTTTAAAACCATGGGCAGATCGTTTTAAAATTCAAAATTCAAATGAAAATGGCCGACTTCCTGTTGGGTTCAGGCGTTTTCAATTTGAAAAGGGCGTATGGCTTGGTATGAAATGTCGGAGGAATAATAATAATAATAATAATAATAATAAACAGCACGATTTTGA
The DNA here is from genome assembly GCA_029692085.1 of Gymnothorax javanicus. Classification (NCBI taxonomy): domain Eukaryota; kingdom Metazoa; phylum Chordata; class Actinopteri; order Anguilliformes; family Muraenidae; genus Gymnothorax; species Gymnothorax javanicus. The sequence continues at coordinate 115,801,659 of CM056197.1, read as the reverse complement.
TAGGGTCCTTAGGGACAATTTTGGCATTTTAAATCGACCATGAACGACCATCCAAAAAATAATTTCGGATCGGCAGTGCGATTTCAATAGGGTCCCATTGGAAAACTTGCAGTCGGCTTGGCTCTAATAATAATAATAAAATAATCATAATAATTAAAGCTGCAAACAGCGTTGAATGGGCCCTTGCACCCTTGTGCACGTTGGGGGTAGTGGTGAGATCTTGACGGGTGCCGGTGTGCACTCACGACCAGTGGACAGGTCAAGTACAGGCACCAACCTGTGATGAAGTTTCAAGCGAATCGGACAAATCAGGAAGGAGTTATGAAAAGTTGATAATTCATCCACCAGGGGGCGCTCTGAGCAAAACCAAATGGGGGCAGGTGCATTCAGGGCAGACCGTCAGCACAAATGCAAAGTTTCGAACCGTCGGCCAATGTCAATGTAAAATATGGCATTTCCTGTTTCCACAAGGGGGCGCTATAGAGACATTTTGCTCCCCCCATAGGCGAGGCCCCTATCAGATTTAACAGCTTGCCATCCTTCACCAGTGTATCAATTTTTATGATGATACGAGTTCAGTAAAGACATCAAAAACACAAACGTATTTTCATGGCAAAAGATCCATCTTCGCTGCATTGCCACAAGAACGCCATGACTCGTAGCTTCACAGCATTCATATTGTAGCTTCCCCAACTTGTTCTGTATGTTTACGAAGTGGAATGAAGTTGATGGGTTCAATTATGTGTCATCAGTACATTTTAAAGTAAAAAATGGTCACTTCCTGTTACCAGCAGGGGGCGCTATTAGTAAAGTGGGAAGTTATTATATTGTGACATTCAGGGCGGAGCCATCATCATGTCCAGCAAGTTTGAAGCTTCTATGATCAAGTATGTTGGCGTGAGAGCATTTTGAAATTTTTTTGACCAGTCACCAATTTTTGTCACGCCCTAGCAGCCACGCCCTTTGACCGACAGACATGCAGAGCACAACTTTTGATCAGCTTGGTATCTAGATGATCTGTACCAAATTTGAAGTCAATCGGTCAAAAACCCTAGGAGGAGTTTGTTTGAAAATTCAAAAATTCAAATCAAAATGGCTGACTTCCTGTTGGGTTTAGGGCGTGGCTTCAATGAGTTTTTTGTATGTCTGGGTATGATACATATGTGTATCGAATTTTGTCTGCCTACGATAAAGTAACTGAACTGCACACTTCCTGTAACCACTAGGGGGTGCTAATATTAAAGTGGGAAGTTATGATATCCTGACGTTTAGGGCGTAGACTTCATTATTTCCAGCAAGTTTGAAGCTGCTATGATCAAATATGTTGGCGTGAGAGCATTTTGAAATTTTTTTGGCCAGTCGCCAATTTTTGTCATGCCCTAGCAGTCACGCCCTTTGACCGACAGACATGCAGAGCACAACTTTTGATCAGCTTGGTCTCTAGATGATCTGGACCAAATTTGAAGTCGATCGGGGAAAATCCCTAGGAGGAGTTCGTTTTAAAATTCAAAAATTCAAATCAAAATGGCCAACTTCCTGTTGGGTTTAGGGCGTGGCTTCAATGAAATTTTTTGTATGTCTGGGTATGATACATTTGTGTACCGAATTTCGTCTGCCTACGAGAAAGTAAGCGAATAATAATAATAATAATAATAATAATAATAAAAAAAAAAAAAAAAAAAATAAACAGCGCAATTTCAATAGGGCCCTCCGCAGATGACTTGCAGTCGGCTCGGGCCCTAATAAACAGTACGATTTCAATAGGGTCCTCGGACAACTTGCAGTCGGCTCGGGCCCTAATAATAATAATAAACACCGCGATTTCAATAGGGTCCTCCGCTGACGACTTGCAGTCTGCTCGGGCCCTAATAAACAGCGTGATTTCAATAGAGTCCTCCGCTGACGACTTGCAGTTGGCTCGGGCCCTAATAAACAGCACGATTTCAATAGGGTCCTCCGCGGACGACTTGCAGTCGTCGCTCGGGCCCTAATAATAAGATTATAATAATATTAATATTTTCGTAAAAAATTTTTTATATGTTGACAATCTTATGTTTTAATATAGGACAGCATCATTGTATTAAATTTATATCAGGACATCTTGAGGATAAACAGGATCTTTAATATAAATAAGATAAGATAATAAGTTTGTTTTTGGACATTACTCACCCAACCACTACCTCCAGATTAGTAAATTCACTCACATGTGCAGAAATTCAACTTAATGGTGACTCGGATTGGTACCACAACGGTGGTTATAATCTTCTTTGGTAAACTGGGCTTTGTGCTTTCAACGCCGTGCGCGCTACCATTGAAAGGGTGTTCCACGCGTCAATTGACCCTGTCAAAAAATGACCGATCGCGTGCGGCAGGTTACTCCGAGGAAGCTATTCCTGATCCAGGATCAGGAAGACTGCGGGACAGCTCCCCCTGCAGCACCAGGGGGTTGATTTGACACGAGAATAAAGTTCCGAACAGCCGAGAACCAACACGAGAACGCATTCTTGTCACTCCCCACTTTTTGGAGAGTGGGACGAGTGTAGTCAAGAACAAAGATGGCGGACGCGGGAGATACGTATGTGAAATTTTCATCAATTTCACCGATTAATCTTGTTAATAGCCCTCTATTCACGAGAAAGAGTAGCTTCAATGGCAATTAACTATGTATAGAAGCATGAAGTGAATTTCAGGCCCGGTTACTAGGGTTGATCTTGCAGAAATTTTGTAAAAACCGTCGGTATCGCAATAATTCAATTCAATTCAATTTTATTCTGCATCATACGCAGCCCCATGGGCTAGCCTGATTTGGAGACTGGAGAACACCCGAATCGAGTTCATATCACTTACTCTAAATACTTTCTTTCATAGGTCTATCATCCTATTTGCACAGCATACACACTCAAAGGCAGTATAATGGTAAGTGCTGTAAATAGTTTCTTGAGTGTGTCTTACACTTCTAAAAAATTAATTGAAGATTTTGACTTATCAATGGAAAATATTGATTGTTTCTCAATTGATTATAATTGAAAATATATCCTTGCTTTACTCCAAACATTGCCTCTCTAAACTAGCCTTTGACTGCAATTAGGAAACAGTGATAAAACAGTTGTTGTTTAATGTTTGTGCTTGTAAGACCTATTAGTTTAGAAGTGATAAGATTTCCATAAATTTTGGTAGTGCAGCAGACCTTGTTTATATTGCAGATTGGAGCTTTAATGATGGTAGTAATGATGATCTTAATGTATGTTACGGGTTTAGATGGTGGGAATGTGGAGTTGTAAGGGGTGCACAGAAATAGTCAAGTAGGTCCCAGCTTTTGCATCACTACAAGTTAAAGCATCCACACTTTGAGTGTAGCTCTCACTTTCCATGTACATACCAGCACTGTCCATGCAGATTAAAGACATGGAATGCCCTTACTGTCCACCAAAGTAAAATCCATTCCACAGGCATCATTCACAAAGAGGAAGCTATATACGATTGCCACCTTTGTGCTTGTAGTGATTTAGCATCAGAGAGGGATTATTTTGGACATATAAATACACATCTCAAAACAAATGTGACAGTCCTTTGTATGTTTTTAGGCTGTGACTTTCAAACAAACATTTACGCTACATTTAAATCATATAAAAACCGAAAACACTGCCATCATACATTGGTTGATTTTAAACCTGGAGTAGTAGTAACAACCAGGATAGCTTCTGTGAATGAAGTGCAGGGAAATAGTCAGGAGTGTGTAGAGCTGTCGGATATTCCCATTCCTTCAAATAGTAGTTATCATCCTGAGGACTTAAAAAAGGTCATAGAGCAAAGATTTGCAGCTGTTTTGCTGAAGTTGGAGCATTTGGTTCATGTGCCAAGCACAGTGATCAATGTGTTTTTAGGGGAGCTCCATCATTTGGTTTGTTCTGCACATGTTCCATTGTCTTGTCACATTGTGAGAGACATCTTTAGTCAGAGAAACCTCTCTGTTGATGAACTTATAATTAGAGAAACTGCTGGTGCAATTTGGTGTGGTAATCCTGTGCAAAGGTCCATACAAAGAGGTGGTCCTCTAAGTATCGCACATAAGCGTAAGCAGTATTATAAGGAGAACTTCAGTGTTGTAGAGCCCATTGAATACATTCTTGACACTAAAAACAAGCACACTTTTCAGTATGTACCAATATTGAAGTCCCAACAGCAGCTTTTAAGTAGAAAGGATATCATTGATAATATGTAGCCAAGATAAATTATTTTAAACTCGGGCATTCTGGCTATCTGTACTGTCACCAGAAAAAAAATCAACCTCCCCTTTATAAAATCCATCCCGTTTGTGTGCTAGCTAGCTAATTAGTCTTTCCATTGATTTGAATACACCTCGGCGAAGATTTTTTGTTTACATTGTGATCTGAAAAACCACATCAAGTTTTTCGTTACACCTTACAATGGGTAAGAAACAGATTTGCGGATGCGTTTGGAAATAAATGGATTTTATATGTGGGAGATTTTTTTTTTTTTCTGATGAGGGTACAGGTAGCCTGACTGCTTGAGTTAAAAATATTAATTAATCGAAGCCATATATTATCAATAGGGTTGCACACAACGCAACAAAATTTTAGGGGAAGTCAATAACTGGGGAACTTCAATACTTTATGAAAACATTTTAATCACAATTTTAAAACTGCCACAGTTAAAATTTAGGCTACCCGATATGTGGCGATTTTAGTAGTATATGCGGCAGTTGAACTGTATTTTGCAATTTGATGATTTAATTTTGTGATTAATTCACCGGTTACACGCGTGCCTATTCCCGCGGATCATATCTCTATTTCCAAAGATGTCCTCGAGGGACATAATGAAAAATTTGTTCTGTGAACGACATCATCTGTCTCACTTCCAATCTGTAGGATCATGGGAGTGTATGAGACTGTCTGTCGTCCACGAGGCCAGAGGTATTCAACATCGTTTCTGGGGACCCACTGTGTATGCTGGCTTTTGCTCCAACCACAATTGTAATCGCAGGATTTTAACAAGCTGATAATGTCTTAATAAAGAGTATTTCTTTAGTAGTAAAGAGTACGTTTAGAACTGTTAATTTCTCTCTTTAGCCATGGAAACATCCATACATGCTATGAAGAATAAAGTACCCTTGAAGATAATGTTTCTTTCTATATTGCAAGTCATTTCAAGTAGTATACCATTTTAAACAGATCTAATTAGACACTGAGAAAATCGGTAAACCCCAAATTAGGTTCTGGACACAAGCATTTTAAGTACTTTCAAAAAACTTTATGTGAACTTAATTAGATTATCATAATGCAAAAGTGGTTTTACTCTTTTATTATTTGCTGGTTGAATAAATTTGTCAAAATGTGCCAATTAGTTTTTAACAATTAGGAGCCAACTTCTTCTTTGATTTGATTGGTTATATTGTTTTCATTCATTTTATTCTGTTTGTTCTAATACATGTTATGATTCTGCCATGTCTGTCTTGTTCTGCAATGCTTGTTATGTTTTTTTCCATGCCCTGCTATGTTTATGATTATGTCTATTAGGTTTTTTGCCATGTTCTGTTTAGTTTTTTGTTTCCTTGCCATGTTTTCATTTTTGCCATTCCCATTCCACTTTTCTGTTATAGTCCCGTCCATGTTTTGCCATGCCCTTCTTTGCACTTTGTCTCCCTGTCTGGTCTTTTTTTAAGCTACAGCTTCTCCCCAGTCCTGCGTGTCACATGTTTAGGTGATTTCATGGATTCTGGGTTTCAAACATTCATTCCAATCTCGTTTGCTTCCTTCGCCTCTCTTTTCTATATTACTAACCAATACTAACAGTTTGTTGTTTTTGTTAAAGTTACTAACCCAGACTAACATTGTATATAATACTAACTTACTAACGAGCACTAGGGATTGTATAGCTGCACTTACTAATTGATTAACAAGCTCTCAGCACTCGCCCTGTTCTAGTCTCCGCCTCTTGCCTGCACTTAGTCTTTGCTGCTATTCAGCGGATCCTCCGCACCTGCTCCACTCTGTCCTACCTCTCATTATCTGTGCACGTTAGAACTCCCTAACCGGAGCTGTATGTTTTGTCATAGGCTGTCTCGTGTTCCCTGTCCGCGTTTTGGCTTTTGCCAATTTCATGTGATTAGGTTCTCCCTCATGTTCCCTCCTTTGTAATTAGTCTGATCCTCATCACCTGATCCTAATCATAGCATGTGACTTCCCTTGAGTGTATTTAAGCTGTCTTCTCACTGCAGTTCCCCGTCAGAACGTTTCCCTGGTTTACCTGTGCTGCTTTTGTTTCTCGCCTTGTACTCATAGTGTTTCTCTTCTGACTGGACCGTCCGACCTTCGATTTTTGGCTCTGCTTTTTGGTACTATTGTCTGCATCTGTTTACGAACCCTTTTTGCCCGACTACACGAGTTTTGTGTTTGCTGCCCTGTTAACGGTTTGGATTACGCCCACTGGATTTTGGCTTTTGCTTCTCTGTCAAACCTGTGCCTGTGTAATTTAACCTGTTTTTGCCCGACCACGAGTACTGTCATTACTGCCCTGGTTTTCGACTCTGATTCTGCCCTACTGGATTGTGATTTTGGATTGTGGACTCTGTACCGTTGCTTTCTGCCCTGTGGGGGTTTACCCCCCAACTACAATAAAATCACTTTTGCTGCAACTTCCTGGTCTCGCATTTGGTTCGAGAACGGTACCTCACAATACAACGGAATTTTGGGATGGAATTTTTTATTGTTGATGGCATACATCTATATTTCTGTTAACATTTGGGTTAAGAGGTCAAATAACTGCTCTAGACATTAAATGTACTTAACTAGAGAGGCAATTCCTGAAGAAATTGCGAGTGTGAATGCTGCACACTGAACCCACACTGCGATGCTGTCTTGAATACAATAAAGTTTGAATGATTTGAATGTTTGCTGACGCCACACTGAATAGCTGCCATGAAAATATATTTGAATTATGTAGAATACTTAAATGTTTATTTAAAAAAAAAGAAAGCTGAGCAAAGAAAAATGAAAAACAGTTGCTGGTAGCTATATGCTGGAATTGGATCTCGAGCTATTGTTTTTTCTGCTTTTAGCATTTTTACTGTAACGTGTTGTCTTGGGCGCACTAGCAAAAAAGACCGTTCTTTCCCGACTCAGTGGGTCTTATTCATGTTAACGTTAGTAAATTGTCTAGAAGAATGCTGATTTATAGAGGTAAAAAGCCTACGCTACTAAAAACCTACTGTTTCATGAACACCGCTATGGGAACTCAGATCTGATTGTAAAGACGTGTGTATGATCATGAATGCCAATCCATCGCGAAAATGACACTTTTCTTTTAATCAGCTATTAGCATAAATCCCGCCCATGAATTGCCAATGACCACCATATAACGAGGTGTAGATGCATCCAGTCGACCTGTCAGTCAAAAGCATAAAAAAAAAAATTAAAAAAAAAAAATTATTCGATTGAGATAGAAATAATTTTGGGTGGAGTTAAGAAAAAACATTTTATTTTTATCTGTTAGCAGTGGTGTGACAGGGACAGGCAAATGCAACTCCCTGGAGGGAGGCGACAGATGCCGTTAATGTTGTCTCTGTAGTCCAAAGAACCATGTCTGAGGTTCAGCGTAAATGGTTTGAATATTCAACTGGAGGCAAAGAAACGCAGAAGTGCACACAAAAAATACATCAGCCACAGGAGGAGGAGGCTCACAGTCACAACTATCAACTGCAGACGAAGCGCATCGCTGGCATAATTGGGGAGACCACTCTGTCAGGAAAATAATGATGGAGACAGCGACATGCCTCCACTTTTATTTTTTATTTTCATCAAAACATGTATACTGGACAAATAAAATACTAGGATCACCCCAAATTTTGAATTTGAAATATGTGATAGTTTGTATTTTTTTTTTTTTCCATATCATATTTTAATATTGAAAAGTTGGGTGATCCCTAACTTTCTTTGTCCAGTATAAAAGAACGTAATCTATTGAGTCTTTTCACATAGATAATTCACAATCATGAACCTAATCTGGGTCTTAAACCTGCCAAATGCCAACTAATGTAACTAAATGTTTATGTTTTTAATCGTTTGTCATGTTTAGGCTATATCAGATGTTTCAAAGGCATCTGCGTATTGTGTACATAACAGAGCGAAATATGAATCAAAATTGTTATTTCCAATAGTGACAAGCATTATTTATGTGCATGCTTAAATTTACATCCAAGCATTAAGCGAGGTCAAAGCATGTGTAGATTTTGTTAGTAGCATAAAAGATTGGAGCTACTAAAATATTTATGAATGTGGAGATACACGAAATTTCCGTCTTTTTGATTTACACACAAATTCGTTCTGCTCACGTTTCATGAATGAGACCCAATGTGCTTTCGCTGGAGGCGAAATGTTTTTTTCCCCTCTAGAGTTTCGGACACCAACAGAAACTCATTTGCGTACAGCCAATCGGCGACCTTGTGCCGGACTTCAGAAGGAGTGTCTCGAGACAGTTAATTTTTTCTCTTCACTGGCCTTGCACTAATAATGTAAAAATAACCGAGATTGTGTCAGCTTATTCTTTAAGATATGAATGCTCTGAACAGATGATTTTCACCAATCCTAGCTGGAAACATTAAAAATGATAGGCAGGATTGGAAACGCCACGGATTTTCAAATGAAGTACACAAAGATTTCGTCCTCTTGGAGCTGGTTTCAGCAACTGTACCAACTACTATACCGGAAATTCTTTCACTGAGTTTGACGAGAATTATTCTATGAGAGTCGTCTAAATCTGTCTCTTAAAAACGACAGTGTTGAGGTGTGGAAAAAAAAAGCCAGCAGAGGGCAGAATCGAACCGCAAATGATCCATATCTAAGATATTTGAGGTTGGCTGAGTCATGTATTCCAATGGAGATTTTAGCGATCTAAAAAACTTTTTCAGATTGCTGTTCTAACCAAAAATGGTAAGTCCAATTTCGGAAATGGATGTACCAAACAAAAAGAGGAGAGTCAGCTGAGTAATATATGTCAAAACTGTGTTTTCTCTAGTGCCAAAAATATGGAAACACGAGCAAGTTAGAAAACTGTGCGTTTAGCCTTTGCAACCTGCATTTTTGTCGCATTTAACATTGAAGTTAATGGAAATTGGTGAGCGGTCCTTTGCTGCTCATGAGCCAAATCCCTTTGTCCAATTGTCTTCCAAAGTTACATTTGGCCATCACAACTTTTGCTTCAACTTGGATATAAAAAATATTTATGAAGACAAAAACTGTGGGAGTTAGAGCAAGTTTAAGAAAGGCTGCTTGATGGTTTTGCAGCTGGTCGCCACTCTAGCCGTGATGTCTTCACACTGGAAGATCCCAGAATTAATTGTAAAAAAAAAATTTAAAATTTATAATTAGAAAATGATAGAAGTTACAAAAAAGTTGAACGGTAAATAAATTATCCAAGCATAGGTTAACATTTTACAGTTTGAATGACATTTCTAGCTAAAAGTATGACAGAGTAAAAAATAGCGGAAAATAGCTACATTTTAAAAAATCTGTTTCATTGTTTCCTATGGGACAAAAAAAATAAGAAAAAGTGAAATATTTTAAAAAGTATAAATAGTATGAAAGAGAAAATAGTAGAAATAATGTCCAGAAAAAGCTGCATGTTTTGATATATGAATTGTTGAAATAGCACAAAGTATGTAGGACTAGTTTAATAGGGTAGAAATAGGGTATAACGGCAGAAGAAGTAAGAATAATAATAGTTAGTATAAAGAAAATGGCTGACATGAAAAACAATAGTGTGAATGCTGTCAGCATTCACACTAATTAAGAAAATGGCTTGTTAAAATCCTGCAATTACAATTGTGGTTGTAACTAAAACCTGCATACACAGTGGGCCTCCAGGAATTACGTTGAATACCACTGCACTAGACTATGCTGGTATACATACGTGTATTGGAAAGCTCAAATGCGAATACAATGTACCGTATTGACAAACAGCAGTGCTCTGCTTTGCTCCTGGCCCCAGTCCTTCAGGATTGGCATATATGCCATCGTTGCCTGTGGAAGACATGGAGATTTTATGTGAGATCACATTTGCAGTACTGGTTAAAAGTACACCAACAATTCCCAAGCTGTCAGAGACAGAACAATGAAATTTAAATGCTTTTAGTTCATACAAAATCATCTTAGATTAATCAAAATGGCCATGTTTTGCTGTGATAAATGCCAAGCAGATTCAAGGCAGTTTTTGCAGCCGCTTTGCTGAAGTTGGAGCATTTGGTTCATGTGCCAAGCACAGTGATCGATGTGTTTTTAGGGGGGCTCCATCATTTGGTTTGTTCTGCGCATGTTCCATTGTCTTGTGACATTGTGAGAGACATCATTAGTCAAAGAAACCTCTCTGTTGATGAACTTATAATTAGAGAAACTGCTAGTGCAATTTGGTGTGGTAATCCTGTACAAAGCTCCATACAAAGAGGTGGTCCTTTAAGTATTGCACATAAGCGTAAGCAGTATTATAAGGAGAAATTCAGTGTTGTAGAGCCCATTGAATACATTCTTGACACTAAAAACAAGCACACTTTTCAGTATGTACCAATGTTGAAGTCCCTACGGCAGCTTTTAAGTAGAAAGGATATCATTGATAATATGTAGCCAAGATAAATTATTTTAAACTCGGGCATTCTGGCTATCTGTACTGTCATCAGAAAAAAAAATCAACCTGCCCTTTATAAAATCCATCCCGTTTGTGTGCTAGCTAGCTAATTAGCCTTTCCATTGATTTGAATACACCACGGCGCAGATTTTTTGTTTACATTGTGATCTGAAAAACCACGTCAAGTTATTTGTTACACCTTACAATGGGTAAGAAATGGAGATTTGTGGATCCGTTTGGAAATAAATGGATTTTATATTGGCGCTCGTCCGTCCGGGTTCAATGGGGACAAGTTTTCTCGGAAACTATTGCACCTACGTGAATGAAATTTTGTATGTGGCCAGTACTGATGACCCCACTGAATGAGTTCGACAATTGATTTCGAGAAATTCATTTTTACAGAGTTATGGCCCTTGACTCTGTTCGTGGACTTAAGTGTATGGGTGTTACAATGGGGACAAGTTCTCTCGGCAACTACTGCACCTACGTGGATAGAATTCTGTGGGTGACCAGTACTAATGATCCTATTAAATGACATCGATATTTGATTCCGAGAAATTTATTTTTACGGAGTTATGGTCTTTGTTTCTGTTCGTCGACTTAGTGTATGGGATTTGCAATGGGGACAAGTTTTCTTGGAAACTATTGCATCTACGTGAATGAAATTTTGTATGTGGCCAGTACTGATGACCCTACTGAATGAGTTCGACAATTGATTCCGAGAAATTCATTTTTACAGAGTTATGGCCCTTGACTCTGTTCGTGGACTTAAGTGTATGGGTGTTGCAATGGGGACAAGTTCTCTCGGCAACTACTGCACCTACGTGGATGAAATTCTGTGGGTGACCAGTACTAATGATCCAATTGAATGAGTTCGAAAGTTGATTCCGAGAAATTTATTTTTACGGAGTTATGGTCCTTGTTTCTGTTCATCGACTTGGTGTATGGGATTTGCAATGGGGACAAGTTTTCTCGGCAACTATTGCACCTTCATGGGTGAAATTTTGTGTGTGGTCAGTACTAATGACCCTATTGAATGAGTTTGACAATTGATTCCGAGAAATTTTTTTTACGGAGTTATGGCCCTTGACTCTGAACTTGGTGTATGGGTGTTTAATGGGGACAAGTTTTCCCCATTCCCCCGTGACCATTCTTACCATGGCGGGGGATGTTGGTGACAATGTTGCCTTGTTTTTTCTGATAAGGGTATAGGTAGCCTGAATGCTTGAGTTAAAAATATTAATTTATCGAAGTCATATATTATCAGCAGGGTTGCGCACAATGCCAAAAAAATTTTAGGGGGAGTCAATAACTGGGGAACTTCAATACTTTATGAAAACATTTTAATCACAATTTTAAAACTGCCACAGTTAAAATTTAGGCTACCCTATAAATGGCGATTTTAGTAGTATATTGTGTGCGGCAGTTGAACTGTATTTTGCACTTTGATGATTAAATTTTGCGATTAATTCACCGTTTACACGCGTGCCTATTCCTGCGGATCATATCTCTATTTCCAAAGTTGTCCTCGAGGGACATAATGAAAAATTTGTTATGTAAACAACATCATCTGTTTCACTTCAGATCTGTATGATCATGGGAGTGTATGAGGCTGTCTGTCATCCACGAGGCCAGAGGTATTCAACATTGTTTCTGGGGACCCACTATGTATGCTGGCTTTTGCTCCAACCACAATTGTAATCGCAGGATTTTAACAAGCTGATAATGTCTTAATTAAGAGTATTTCATGTTTAGAGCTGTTAATTTCTCTCTTTAGCCATGGAAACATCCATACATGCTATGAAGAATAAAATACCCTTGAAGATGGTGTGTTTATTTCTATATTGCAAGTCATTTCAAGTAGTATACCATTTTAAACAGGTCTAATTAGACACTGAGAAAATCGGTAAACCCCAAATTAGGTTCTGGACACAAGCATTTTAAGTACTTTCAAAAAACTTTATGTGAACTTAATTAGATTATCATAACGCAAAAGTGGTTTTACTCTTTTATTATTTGCTGGTTGAATAAATTTGTCAAAATGTGCTAATTAGTTTTTACCAATTAGGAGCCAACTTTTCTTTGATTTGATTCGTTATATTGTTTTCATTCATTTTATTCTGTTTGTTCCAATACAACGGAATTTTGGGATGGAATTTTTTTTATTGTTGATGGCATACATATATATTTCTGTTAACATTTGGGTTAAGAGGTCAAATAACTGCTCTAAACATTAAATGTACTTCATTAAGACAACGGCTTGTTAAAATCCTGCAATTACAATTGTGGTTGGAACTTAAACGTGCATACACAGTGGGCTTCCAGGAATGATGTTGAATACCACTGCACTAGACTATGCTGGTGTACGTATGTGTATTGCAAAGCTCAAATGCGAATAGAATGTACCGTATTGATAAACAGCAGTGCTCTGCTTTGCTCCTGGCCCCTGTCCTTCAGTATTGATATAAATGCCATAGGTGCCTGTGAAAGAGAGGGAGATTTTATGTGAGATCACATTTGCAGTACTGGTTAAAAGTACGCCAACAATTCCCAAGCAGTCAGAAATAGAACAATGAAATTTAAATGCTTTTAGTTCTGACAAAATCATCTTAGATTAATCAAAATTGCCACCTTTTGCTGTGATAAATGCCAAGCAGATTCAAGGCAGTTTTTCTGAAAGGTCATGAGTTTGATGGTTTACAAAGAACAAATACTTTGAAAGTTCCTAACGATAGGTAGCACTTCTGGTTTGCTTCTTTTTCTTCATTTTTAATAACTTCACCTGACGGAGTGGGCGTGAAGTGCTGTTTTTAGCGGCTCTGTGTGTTTGTTTGTTTGTCTGTCTGTTTGTGTTTCCGCACTTGCCAATATTTGCTAGAATGGGGTGAAGTCTGCCATCTCTGATTGCCTTGTTTCACTGAGTTGCTTTTACATCCTTTGTTATTATCCCCGACAACAACATTGTGTTAAAATGGGGTCAGTCCATATACCCGTCCATCACACCCATCTTGTGTAGATCGTAATTCATAAAGCTCGTCAGACCGGTTCTAGATTTAAAGGGTTTGTGCACTACATGGTCTAGTCGTGCTTTTTGAATTAATTTCATACCTGTGCCTTCTTTTGCATAATTTTTGGAAATCTTTTGTTTTTCATAGACATTGTTGTCTTGCATACCTTATAAATCTAAGTTCTTGTCTGATCAGTTTCAAATTTACAGGGTTTATGTAGTACATATTCCTTTTGTGCCTTTTGAAAGATTTTCATATGTATGTCCTCATTTACATTCTTTATGCAAATTTTGTTTTTCATAGACTTCGATATCTTGTTTAGCATGCGTAGTTATTTTTCATATCTGACTTCATTTGTATAATTTATGCAATTTTTCATTTTCTTATTCTTTTTTGTGAGTAAGTAAGTAAAGTTTATTTATATAGTACCTTTCACAGACAGGGTCACAAAGTGCTTCACAGTCATTTACATAGAGAAAATCCAATCCAATCCAATCCAACTTTATTTGTTGAGCACTTTAAAACAACCACAGAGGACCAAAGTGCTTTACAGGAAAAAATAAGACATAATAAATAAAAGGTTCACACAAGAGATAGCAATAAAAATAAAATAAAATAATTTAAAAGACAACACATAGTAAAAATAGCAGCCATACAATAAGAGAAACAATAAAATCAAATAAAGTAAAATAAAACAATATAAGATAAGAGTCAACATCTCACTTAGTGTTAAAAGCCAAGGAGAAAAGATGCGTTTTGAGGAGCGATTTAAAAACAGACAGAGTAGAGGCCTGTCTGATGTGCAGAGGCAGATCGTTCCAAAGTTTTGGAGCTGCAACTGCAAAAGCACGATCCCCTCTGAGCTTCCTCTTTGTTTTTGGCACACTCAGGAGCAGCTGATCGGTTGACCTGAGAGAGTGTGTGGGTGCATAAGGGTGTAGGAGCTCCGAGAGGTAGGGCGGGGCAAGGCCATTGAGGGATTTAAAAACAATTAAAATAATTTTAAAATGGATTCTGAAATGTATGGGCAGCCAGTGAAGTGAGGCTAAAATGGGGGAAATGTGCTCATATTTCCGTGTGCCTGTTAAAAGACGTATAGCAGCATTTTGGACCATCTGAAGACGGGCGATGGAGGACGCACTAACCCCCACATAGAGTGCGTTGCAGTAGTCCAGCCGGGTAGTAATAAAGAATAAAGAAAAGAATAAATCCAATAAAAATAGGGATAGAATAAGAACACAGAAAGATGCAAATGCCATTAAGTCAGGTCAAGTCAAGTTCATGAGTAGTATGTAAGGGCAGCACCCAGCCTAATCCTTTTCCTTTTTTTGGTGCATTTCATGACCTAGAAAGTTCTCAGAATGGCCTCATTTTTTTTTCTCAGAATGGCCTCATTTTTATGGAGTGTGTTCTGAGTCAGTGGGTCATTGTATGTCTCTCCATCAGTATTTGATATCAGAGAAAACTGAATGTGAATGGCCTAAATTCTGAAGGGTTTTGAGAAAATCCACTCCGTTAATCAGGGGTCCCTAATCTTTACCAGAAAGGGCCAGTGTGGTGCAGGCTTTCATTGCAACCAAGCGATTACACACCTGATACTTCTAATCAACCCCTGGACTCTTGATTAAACTTGATTAGTAGCATCAGGTGTGTAGCTGCTTGGTTGCAATGAAAGTCTGCACCCACACCAGCCCTTTCTGGGAAAGATTAGGGACCCCTGCTGTTAATGGTTCTTCCGGTCGCGTAGCCAGAACTGAAAATTAGGTCTGCACAGAACATCCCTTTAAAACTTTTCAGACTGCGTCAAGATCCCCGCCCAAACGCCCGAGACATGTAGATTTCGGCGTCTGGCAGGTGGATTTTCATTCTACATGTCTTTTGGATGGGCAGCACGCTTATTTTTCCTAACCATGTTCCTAACACTGATCTATATAGAATATGTATTCTGTATAGATCAATGGTTCCTCAATAACGCTCTGAGCCACACTTCAGCCAATCAGATAGCACCTGCCTGGAATTGTAAAACAATCAGATTGGACGTAACTGCACATTTTCATCAACTTGGTTAAGAAAAATCATCCGATGGCCTGGCAGATATTTACAAATTTGTCTATCGTATCCTATTTGAGGAGTAAAGAGGCAATATAACATGGTATAATCTTGTCTCTCTTATTAAAATGTTTATTGTCGTCAAGGGTTAAATACCCGTGTTAATTGCACGTTGAATCATTATTAACCTATAAATTAAAGTTGGCCGCTCGTCATATTGCCATTGACACCGACTAAATGTTGATTTATGGATTTATGGCGAACTGGGTGATAATCGCTGCCATTAGGTCACTGCATGCGAGACCGGATTGTCTAGTTTTTGTTGAACTGTGGGCTGCATATTCTATGTTAACAATTGAGATTAAAGTACTTAAGAAAGTTATTATTCAACATATATATTATTAAGCAACATAGATAACACATATGGAATCTGGGATGTCATACAGGTGTGATCCACTGTAAATTTTCAGGATGAAGGGGTTTCGGAAAAACTGGGCAGGTGAAATTTTAAAGTGGGCAGGTAGATTTCAAATCTACCTGTCCGGGGCAGGTTGATAATTTGGATCTTGTTGCACCCTGATTTTACTAATCCTGACTTGTTTGCATTCATCTTTCCTTATGAACAATACATTCACTCTGAAAACACTCCATACTATCAGGTGTTGCTAGTTCTCCTCGTGAAGGTAAGATGACAATCATTTGTTTGATTGCGCTTTTTTTTTTTTTGCATTTCAATCAGCCTTACTCAAAATTGCATAAAGGTGTTTCTGACCTTCGTCTTTGATTTACAAACTAATTTAAACAATTCAAGCGATCATGAAGAGCAGGTTTGATCACCTTATATGCCAAAAATGTAGTGCGGAAGATCCAGAGCAGTCTCGTAAAGCGTACGCCAAAAAAATTATTTTCATGAACTGAATTTAGGCTATTATTTTGTCATTATTTTGACACCCTAAGAAAGACGCGGTGTCTATAATTGCCAGTAGTTTATTGTTATCATTGGAAAATGTTTTAATTAAAGAAAATGATTGGGAACTAGATGATTGGGAAGTCAGAACTAATAAAAGTTGTAAAGGGATGTTCTGTGCCCACCCAATTTTCAGTTTTGGCTACATCACTGGGTTCTTCACTGGCATGGAAAAGTCTAGTTGGGGGGATATAGTTGACTTTTTTCACACTGTAAACCCAAATAAGTTAACAGAACTTAAAAAAATTAAGGCAACTGATTGCCTTAAATCTTTTAAGTTGATGAACTTAAATGCATTTGTTTTTCTGCTCTTAAATTACATACTACTTTTCATTACAGTTAAATTAAAGTCCTTGTTTAGTCAGCTCAAAAATTTTCAGTTAATGTGACTTTTAAAAAAAAAGTACTCAAACAAACTCTTTTGAGTTAACAAAACTCAATATTTATTATTCTTGTTTGCCATTTTTTTTTTTTAAATTACTCAAAAGTCAAACACATGAAGTTATAAAACTCAAAAATGTGTGACTCAAAACTCAAAAGTTTTGTGGCAACTGATTGCCTCAATTACATTGAGTACTACTAACTTAACAGTTTGAGAAAATGTCTTGTTGTAAACAATATTTTCTTGCCCTCTTCAATTTAACACAGTGTATTTTATTTGAATACAGAACAGGAAATAATCAATAAAAAAGAAAAAGAAAGCAAAGCAATGTATACTCTTGCTTATCTGGCTAAAACCTGAGTAGGGCAGCAGGACAGCAACTTATATTTAAATGCAATAATGCCACAAATAGGTTATGAAGGCTTCAACTCTAAAACGTTAGCCTATTATATTAACAAGCATCAAATGCACGGTCAGTATGTACATTGTTCTTCTGGATGAATATAACCGCACCAACTTGTCGAACAAAACCTTAGTTTTGTAATGTAGTTTTGTAACCTTAGTAATTCACAAATCTTTTTGTAAGACACTGCATATCATTGGGCAATACACTCAGTGGCCACTATATTAGGTCCATCTACACAATCTAATACTATCCAACACAACTGTTCTGCCATTAAGTTTACTTTTATGATGCCTATAATGCTCAGGTTCTCTTCTTGTCACAGTAATAGAGGTTTTTATTCAATTCTTTGTTTGGCATTGAGGTCACACTTAATGGTTTTATTGGTTTATTGTTAGTTTTATTGAGAGCTGTTTCTAATATTCTGTCCCACTTACACTCTAAGAAAAAAAGGTTCGTTTCAGCACCTTTTAGGGGTGCGCACATTTGCTACAATAGCAGCACCTTTTAAGGTGCTTATGAGCACCTTTTTTGAAAGGAGCTCACGAGCACCCTAAGACGGGGTGGACACATGCACTCTAAACGGTGCTCATGAACACCCTAAAAAGGAGTGAACATAAGCACCCCAAACTGGCGTTAATGAGCACCCTTGCATGGGGTGAACGCAAGAACCCTGAAAGGTGCAGATGAGGACCCTTATTAGGGGTGACTACGCGTACCTTTGTAGAGGGTGGCTGCTACGCGCACCTTTGTAGAGGGTGACTGCAAGCCCCTCCTTAAGGTTCTTATAACCATTTCACAGGGTGCACATGTGTACCTCTTCTAATGGGTGCTTGTCTGCACCTTTAAAGGGTTCTCACTTACACCTTTTTTAAAGCACCCAAAAGGGAGAAGGGTCTAGCTGCAGCCGCAGCCGAGTGCAAACCACGCCCCGTACAGAACATGTCCCCTACAAGACACGCCCTAACCCTGACCCTAACCTCAACCCTTTTGTAGGCACCGTGTTTTGTAAGAGGCATGGTTTGCACTGGACCTGCGTGGTTTGTAGGGGGCGTGGTTCGTAATTTACCCGCGGCTGCATTTGGGTATTATTGCCAAAAGGCGTTTGTAGTTTCAGAGCGCTGCCATTTACTGTATCATGTGACTCATCTGCACATCATATGACAGGCTGCACGTTATGATTGGTCGAGCAAGTGTAACATTGCAGCAGGTAGCCCCCACCCAGTGAGAAACTTTCTCGCATGCCACAAAAATATCTAGCATGCTAGATATGCTGCTGCACTGTTACGTGAGGAAGTTACGCAGCAAAAACCATCCCCACACGGTGCAACATTGCCTGATGCATACATGCCAACTCTACCACTTTTAGGGCGTTTTTTTCAGAATGAAACGCCCCAAAAGTGGTAGAGTTGGCATGTATGCTGATGCAGTATACACGTGTGTCACATGCCTCAGTCAAAGTTACACCATCTGGTGCAGGCTTTACTGCGTGGCATTTAAGAGACATCACAAAGAGCCTTTGCACAGGACTCACATATATATCCCTCTGAGGGAACAACAAACAGGTGTGTAGGCTGATTGAATAATGACAGATGATAATTGAATAATCATTAAAAGTACGCTCTGGGGTCTCATGCAGCGATGAGCTGGCTGGCAGGAGGTGTGTCTTTACTCATTGTATTTACACTTGTAAGGGGCAAACAAGTGTATGTCAATGACAATCACATTGCTGCCCAGTTTTTCATGTATGAAGACTTTTTTTTTTGTCATGTGCATTCAACCTTTGTTGGCATCTCCATATTGACACTGGGAAATTTGAATTTCATTTAAAGTTAATGCACTTGTTTATAAACCAGACATCAAAGCAGCTGCATAAATGATATGATGAGAAGAAATGGCAAAACAAATCCATTTTAGTCCTTAAACGTTCTTCTCGTTGCGGGATGTTGGTAGCCACGTAACAAAGTGAGCTAGCGATATAGCTTGATGAACAAAAGCCAGCTTGAACGCCGACGAAACGCCAGTTATTGTCCACGCCGATTGTCCTCGCCAGGCTACAATTGTCGCCATGCCATTGGTTGTTGTATTTTTCGAGGAGTAGTCTAATCGAAAAGTTGTTAATTGTATCAGTTGTAATTTTTGTGTCCCAGTTTATTTTATGAGAATAAATAAGTTTAAAAATGCGGCAGCGTGGCATTCTACTAATTTTGTACAATAAAAAAAAATATGCTATACAAGAAGTTCAACACAAAATAGGTCCGAAGTGTTAATTAGGCTAATGATCGTTAGTGCGGTTGCGTGTGAGACTTTTCAAGGGTGCGGACGGGCACCCTATAGGTTTCAGCTCCATCTACAGGTTCTGAAGGGAACCATTCCTAAGTGAGAACCTTTTCGGTGCCAACGAGCACCCTTCACGAACCTTTTTTTCTTACAGTGTACATATATAAGTAGCACACAAAAAAGAGATCTCTTAATATAATTTAGTCCAGTACAAGACCTCTCAAACTACGATCTGAATAATATACATAGAATTAAATTGACACATTCTCCACAATGTCAACAAAAACTGAACATCATAAACTTTCTTAAAAGGTATAATTTTTGGCAGAGCTGTTGCATTGAACAAGATCACAATCATCTTACCTAATCGGGGAGAACAAGCAGCACCTGCTAAGTGTGGAGAGCTCTCGGAGTGAATCTCCTGTTAATTATGAAAATGACTCACAACAGGTCAGGACTAATAATTGTTTTAAATGGAAGTTTTGTGCAACCCAATTCTCTGTTCTTGTTTTGCAACTGTACTGAATTTAGCCCATGATTTAATCGCTGTTAGATCGCATATGGAGAGAAACCGTGTCTTCAGTTGCCAATTACGATAATAGGAAAATGCGTCAATAAAGGAAAGTGATTGAGAACTACTAATTGCCGACAAAAAGGGACGTGTCTAAGCACCCCCGCTGGCTACACCACTGGGGGAAGCTCTTCCTTGGCATCGACAGTTCAATAACCACATCGCGAACTATAGCTAAATATTTCTTAACTCTAACATTATACGGTAACTTTTCACAAATAATTCAACAATTTCCGTTTATCTCCCGACTCACCAATAATTTGGATAACATTAACAGTAGCTCAGCTTGACTAATATCACAGTATCAAAAAATTCCAAGAAATATGAATATTTAACACTTACTATGAGTCCAATGATGTTGAGTACTGCGGAATCCACCTAACCGCCGGAAATGGCGCACTGTGGAATCCCGCGCTCCAACAGGTTTTTTTATTCTTTATTTAAAACACTTTCATATATAAAGTATACGGATTTGTGCTTATCATAATATTATACAAAGAAAGAAGACACTGAATTAAAATAAATAGAATAAAGATTTAAATACAAAACGTCTATAAAAGTTCCAATACATACACACCATATGTGCTGACCCACACACTAATGTTAAAACAATAGAAATAAGTAACTGTGAAGAAAAACATTTTAAGTTTTGTTTACTCAATCCATATAATAGTTCAGGTTAATCAAAAATGATCAGTTTAAGTCACTCAAAAAGATTAAAAATGTTACAGGAACTCAAAAAATCTAAGTTTATGGAACTTTTTAATATCTTTTAAGTTTGCAGCACTAAATATATTTAATTACTTTGAACATTTGGGTTTACAGACTTGTTAGAAAACTGAAGCCATTTGGGCTTATGTTTCACTAAGACATGGAACAGAAACATGAATGAAGTGTTGAAATATTTTTGACCAGTACTGTTCTCAGTGAAGATTCTGCTGCTGGGATAATAATCCCTACTGGGGATTGAAAGCATGGAGTTCCTGAACCTTGACTGAAAGCACTCAAAAACACTTCTCTTGAAAGGGTTGACTGAAATCTGGAAGAAACCATCTACACATGCCTTAGCTGGCCAGTAAAGAACCAACACTTGCTTTGTTGGACAAGTCAATGCAAAGAAAATGGCTGTGGCAGTATAACAGTTGGAAGAGACAGACCTGTTTCACCTTCCATTGAAATAAAACATTCTCATTCTTAAAAACAAATAAAGAAAAAGCAATTAAAAGTCATGACAAATAAGATGTGGTCAAGATAGTTGTAAGTTTTAAAGGGGTCCCATGGATTACAAAAATTGACTTGTCTTAGTCCTGAACCCCAGGTCATTCCTGAGTGGGATGCGCAGCGTCATATACGAAGATTTTAAATTATTGTGACAAAGTAGCTCTTTTAGAAATACAATAAGATGTCAACAGGAGCTTCTCATGATTGTGGTCATGAACAACAAGACAATGGTCTCAAATACCCTTTAAACAAGGCTAAATCTTCATGAAAGTAAAATTATTTTTTGGTTAATTAACTTCTTGGACATAATAAGAACTTGCACAGATAAAATTTAGGAACTTATAAGGAAAGGCTCATAGAGCCAAGCAATTAAGCGGAATAAGTGAAGACATCAGCTGCATCTCATTAAGGACTTGGAATAAACAGAGCATGATGGAACATCTCACCTTCGAAGAACCCTGCTTCATTTCTCCCTTCCAGATGAGAGGAGGGTAGGTCTGGGTCACTGTAGATGTGGTCCATCTCGTAGACGAGCCAGGGAGAAAGTGCTGTGTGAAGAATGCTCCTGTCTCAAGTAAGTTGAGCCGAGTCAAAAAACAAAACACTCGGTATGACTAGGTGTAAGCGAACGCAAAATCACGTGTGATTGTCAACATAGAGGAAGTGGTTGCATGTTCTCAGCCAGAGCACCTTTTTTATCTGATCATTTTAAATCGAGGAGAGGAAACTAGCTTTAACCCGTCTGTGCTATTTTAAGGGGACAGAAGATTGAACTGGGGACTCACAGAGACTTATAGAACATAAATGGCTAAGTAACGCTGGTTACGTATGTAACCACGGTTCTGTGAAGGAGTGGAAGACTGCCAGAGGCAGTTGATAGACTAGTGGAATTCCACGTGCGCTCGCGCATTGGTTGAGAAATGTATAAACTTATGTCATCACATGACCATGCCACCGCGAAGCACAGTATAAATACCATTACGCGGGGCATGACGGTCTCAATGGACATTCTCGCCCTTCCGAGTGACCAGAGACTCTGGCGGTCTTCCACTCCTTCGTAGAACCATGGTTACATACGTAACCAGCGTTCTATTTCAGTCCTTCCAGACCGCCAGAGGCAGTCGATAGACTAGTGGAAGACGTATGCGAACCATGTCACGAAGAAGTCTTCTCAGACTCAGGCAAGACAGTTGGAAGCACAGCCATGTGTGTCAGTGAGGGTGACACCACATTCAGAGAGTAAAACCTTGTAAACGTGCTAGGAGAAGACCGCGTCGCAGCCGAACAGACATCAGACAAGGGAGCACCCCGCAATGCTGCCCAAGATGCTGCTACAGCTCGAGTTGAGTGCCCTTTCAGGGATGCAGGAGCTGTCCGCCCCTGTTGCTGGTCAGTAACAGAGATGGCTTCTGTGACCCAATGGGAAAGTCTTTGCTTGGAAAGAGTTGCACCATGGCTTCTTCCTCCAAAGCAAGCAAACAGTTGGTCTGAGGCCCGCCAGGGCGCAGTGACAGAAACATACTGACGTGAAGCACGAACAGGGCACAAGGCCCTATGGCTAGGTTCAGGCACTGAATTGAGCGCAGACAGAGAAAAAGGCCTATTCACAAACTGGGGTAACATGACCTTAGGTAAAAAGGCAGGATTTGGCCACAATGTGACAAAACTGTTCTCAGGGCCCCAACGCATGCACTGAGGACTAACTGACAGGGCATGAATTTCACCTACCCGTTTAGCAGATGCTATGGCCAACAAGAAAGCAGCTTTAAATGACAGCCATTTAATGTCACATGTTTCCAGTGGCTCAAAGGGAGCTCCACATAAGCCATTCAAAACAAGGAGCAAATCCCATTGTGGACTTCTCACACGGCTTGGTGGGCGGAGACGGAAGCACCTTTAAGAAAGGCTGTAATTAGCCTATGCGCACCCAAAGACATGCGGGTCATTCTACTTGAAACCAACAAATACTGTCCCCAGAACTGAGTGCACTTTCCAAAGCTCTACCAACATTGCATGTGCAGCCATTATTACAAAATGCAATATTTATTCAAATTGCATTCAGATAATACATTGAAATCTATGATCAAAAAAATTCTTGATTTGCTTTTAGGATGACTATTACGACAAAGCTACCCCACTTCCTGTGTCCCCAGATTAGAGGTTGCATAATTACTTCTAGTTTAAATCTGTTTTTTTCCCAATAAATGATTTTTTTTGTGTTCCTTGCACTGTACAAGATAATTATCTATGTAAACAACACTTTTTCCCGTCAATTCATGTTCTTTGTGTATTTTGGGGTAATTTCTGACTTGTCCACATTTTTTTGTGTAACTTCTGTTACCCTGATTGAATCATAATGCCCACAGGTGTCAGTCTGACAGTCTTTTTTTACAAGAAATCCTCTGGAGCCCATTAGAGGGCAGCACATCATTGTTTAGCAGTTTTCAAAAGGTGAGTCAGTGCCATGTGCTTTTATCTGTCTTTTAAGTTTTAACATTTCAGGACTACTGATATGACAAGTAACTTCTGTTATGACTATATGTAATTCATAGATCATGGAAACCATAAATTAACATGTTCAAAATAATTTGTTAATGAATTATGTTGTCATAAATGTGTTCATTGGGTGATAATAGAGGATTACTCCTCTATTTCTTCGAAAAACCCTCTTAGAAGTAACTTATGTTACTGCATCTTCTGTTACCACTGGTATCTTCTGTTACATACATGTAATTTCTGTTACTCTACCCAAGGAGACCATTATGAAGGTACACTGAATATTTGTCATATGATGACTATTTTTCTATAATTAAGACCACTGGAAGCAACAGTTTTCTGGGCAGGTGGTAAAATTTAAAGGTCAGATTGTTACAATATGCCATATTTTCTGAATCTCAAGGAACAATTGAGTTTAGTGATCAGTATAATTTTTTGTTCTGAATGTTACCACTTCAAAACAAATTGGTATATTTTATTTAAATTACTTTTAGGACACATGAAGGAGTTAGGGTGTATAATATTTGATGATTATATTATAGCATAAAGGGAGTATTTGTCCAGTAACAGAAGTTACTTTCTGTCAAATTTATCTGTCCTGTTGTAATAAATATTATATATTATGAACTTGATTAAACTTGTATACTCTGTCTGGTTGATCCTTGATATGTTAGCAATAAAATACTTTGAAATCAATTGTCTAGACTGCATCTTAATTTTTGTTAAGTACCCTATCCAAATTGTTGGTTGTGTGTAGAATGACCCATGCCCTCAAGGAAGTCATGATGGGCTGCAATAGCTGCCACATAAACCTTTATTGTGGCTGGAGATTTAGCAGAATCCAGCAAAACTTGAAGATATTCCAGCACTTGAGACACAGGACAAGATTGTGGGTCCAGGGAACGATCTGAAGACCATGTAGAAAAAAGTTTCCACTGGTTGTTATACATGCTGCGTGTGGACGCAGCGCGGGCGTTCAGAACAGTGTTCCGAACCCCTTGTGAATAATCCATAAGCTGCCGCTCCGCTCCAGTGGCCACACCCAAAGGTTCAACCTCTCTGGGTGGGGATGCCAAAGTGCCCCTTGCATTTGGGACAGTAGATCGTGTCTGCATGGCAGGGGACAGGGTTGGGCTGCCACCAGGGACAGCAGCAGAGGAAACCACGGTTTGGACAGTTGGTGAGGGGCAATCAACAGGACTCAGCAGTCCGTCTCCCGTATGTGAGTTAGAGTCATCCAGACGAGGGAGGGAGGAGGGAATGCATAAAGCAGGTGGTTGGGCCACTCCTGGGCAAGGGCATCCTGGCCCAGTGACCCTGGCTCATCTGCCTCCGCAAACCAAGACGGGCACTGTGACGACTGCTGGGTGGCGAACAGATCTACTTCTGCTCTGCCATATGTCCTCCACAGCATCTGAGCCACTTCCCTGTTCAGACACCAGTGTCCTGCCCGCAGACCTCCCCGTGAGAGAATGTCTGCTGTGCAGTTCGCAATCCCTGGAATATGAGCTGCTCTGAGAGACAGCAGATGGCTGTCCGCCCAGATGATAAGCTTCCGTGTCAGGGCCAGTGTTCCCCCCTGGTGGTTGATAAAGAACACCACTAAGATGTTGTCGGTCCGAATCAGCACACGCGCCCCCTTCAGGTCGGCCTTGAAGTGATGAAGTGTGAGCCACACAGCCATCAGCTCCAACAGATTTATGTGCCGTGAGCAAAGGTCCGACCCCCAGGTGCCCTGTATTCCTTGGTGGTTCCAGACCCCCCCCCCCATCCTGTTAGAGACGTGTCTGTCGTCACCACTTCCCGCCGTGCTGGCAGGGGACCTAAGGACACTCCACAGGACAGACGACTGTGTTGTCATGATAGCAGTGCCCTCACACAACTCTGTGAAATGTGTACGAGTCTGTACCTGTGCTGCACTGGGGAGAGCCGTTTGGACTTCAGCCAGCGCTGAAAGGGGCGCAGATGAAGGAGGCCAAGTTTGACAACTGATGTTGCTGCAGCTAGAAGTCCTGCAAGGCGAAGCAGTGTCACATTTGGCAAGTGCTGGCCCCCGCGGAGCAGTGCCAGGGTGCCTTTGATTGCACACTGTCTGGTTGGAGTGAGGGAGGCTAACATCTGCCTGGAGTCCAGGTTCATCCCTATAAACTCTATTGACTGGGAGGGAATGATGGAATTCTTTGCCCAATTTACGGTAAAGCCCAAGGTGGTCACGTGATTTAGCAGCTGAAGAGTATCCTTCGCTACTTGGGTAGCAGAGCGTGCAATCAGCAGCCAGTCATCGAGTTAAGGCAGCACTAGCAGCCCCTGGCATTGCAAGGGATCCAGGGCGATCTGCACACATCGTGTGAAGACACGAGGAGCGAGAGAGAGGCCAAACGGGAGGACGCAATATTGGTACACTCTCCCCTGAAAGGCAAACCTGAGGAAACGGCGATGTTCTCAGGCAATGGGCACGTGAAAGTATGCGTCTTTCAGGTCCACTCATGTAAACCATGCATTCGGTGTCACTGTTTGTGTGACATCCTTGATGCGCAACATGCGAAAGGGCAAGTGTTTGAGGTAACAGTTCAGTTCCCTCAAATCCAGAATGGGCCTGAACCTGCCATCCTTCTTCCTGACGAGGAAGTAAGTGGAGTAGAACCCGTTCGGATGAGCCTGCGGGTCTATATGTTCTACTGCGCCTTTCTGTAAGAGCTCGAGAATTTCTAATTGAAGAGCATGTGTCTGTCTGGGGTTGCGGACCACTGTGGGTCGCACGGTGGAATGTAGTGGGGGTCGACGGCAGAACTGGAGACAATATCCCTCTGAAAGCATGTGCAGGAGCCAGCGATTTGAGGTAATCTCTCCCCAGCGGTAAAGATGGGCCCTTGTAAACCAGCCCGCCGTCGACCCGAAGGAGTCAGCGACGAGGGGCAGCGGTTTTGGTATGTTTGGGGGTGGGGCTGACGAAATTGAGCCCCTGATGGCCTGAAGGACCGTGGCTCCTGGCGACTGGAAGTCTGCCCGTGATCTGGTGCGTGTCCCCGGGGAGCAGGGGGACGAGGCTGAGCAGGGCGCGGGAAAAGAGCCCGATAGGGAGCAGCCTGATGGTGAAAGGTGTGCCCCCGACGCCGTGATTGAGGAGCCTGAGTGGGGCGCCTATAGACAGGCTGAGGTCCAATAAGACGATTACGAGTCTCCGAAACAAGCACGTGGTGTTCAAGAGCTTCTTGAGCTGCAGGCCAAAAGATCTGCCCTGGGAGTAAGGGTAAGGCACTCAAGCTATTTCGACAGGGCTCCGGTAGTGGGGACTGCGCCTACCACACCTGGCTCCGTGCCTGTACCAAGAGCCCAAGGGCCCGCCCACATTCATTGGCGATGGCACCAAGGGCCTGAAGAGAGGCGTCCATCAATTCATTCACTGTCGCGTCTGCAGTGGATGAAAGAGAAGTGTGCATGGCTTGCAGCAGGTTAGCTAAAGAATTACCAACTCTACCAAGAGATGCTGTAGCACTGTAAGCTCTGCCCAGGAGGTCGTCTGTGCGGCGGCATTCTGCATTTGGGCAGCGAATCACCTGCCTTCATCTGGCGAAATGATAAGAGAGGCTATGCAGGGCTCCACTGTGCGCATTCTCCCAAGCCCGACACTGTCAGGCTCACTGAGTGAGCGAGGAGGAGGAGGACGCTCCTCCTTACAATCAGCAGGCGCCCCCTCCTCACCGTAATCACTGCCTGAGTCGACATTGAAGAGGGACTCAGTGGCAGCAACTGATACGGCATCTGGATCTGGCTGGGTGAATGAGGCTGTGCCGAGTTGTGACAGAGCTGAGGGTGGAACATGCTGCCCCTCGCCACTCAGTAGCCTGTCAGGAAGAGCTGGATGGGCAGACAGCAAGGCTTGTAAGTGCTTGACACTAGATGACAGCTCAGCAATTTTGCGAGCCACGTCTGACGAGGATTTCTTCTTCTTTGCTTTACCACTAAGTGGCTCCGCAGTTTTTCTTTTCTTGTCGTCAACACTCACCCCTGAGGGGGGAAGAGTTGTATCAGAGTCTGGATCCAGCTCGGCTAGACGCCGGCAGCGCATTTCCAAGGGCATCAGACTACAGGCTGGGCATGGGTTGGTCAGCGCCTCACGCAAGTGGATGATGCCCAGACATGATGGGCAACAATTATGTTCATCCAGCACATTCATAGCACCGTGACACTGAACACACCAGACAGACTCCATGGTGAGGTGGTTCAGACTCAGTTAGTGGGTAGCTATCAAGTATAGCGCCACTAAAGTGACTGTGAACGGTAGCCATCAACAATAGCTGCTCTTGTTAGTGGATAGCTATCAGGTACAGCGCCACTAAGTGAATGTGAGTGGTAGCCGTCAACAATAGCTGCACTCATTAGTGGGTAGCTATCAGGTGTAGCGCCACTAAAGTGATTGTGAGCGGTAGCCTTCAACAATAGCTGCACTCATTAGTGGGTAGCTATCAGGTGTAGTGCCACTAAAGCGATACAAGCGGGTAGCCGTCAACAATAGCTGTGCTTGTTCAGTGCGAACGGGGCCGGTCAGACACGGGTGCTCAGTAGCCTCAGGCGCAAAAGTCACCTATGCGGTGGGTACCGTAAAGACACAGGCGTTTGGCTAGGCAATCTAACGACAGCAGAGCAACACCGATATCGCCAGAGGTATGCAACTATGCGTGGAGAAAAAACACGCGGACACTCAAGAGACAGGAGAACATAAATACTCACCAAAGGGTGGAACTAAGTAGCGGCACAACAGAAACTCTCTGGTAAAGCTAATTCCAAATAGAAAAAATCGAGTGGAGCCGAATGCACAGACACTCACTGAAAAAGCAATGCCGTGGAGTGGTGGCAATACGGAACACTCACAATCCGAGAAAGAATAAGAAATGAGTGAGCGGAGCCGATAATACGGGCACTCAACTTAATACTCACATAACTCGAGGAGAATCAATCGAGACAGCCTGTGAGGGCAATCAGCTACTCCTTGTGGCTGCACAAGTCTCAATATTCCAATTCGGTAGCAATGCTTCACGCAAAATCTCAAGACCATGCAAGAATGAGAAAGAGACCGTTATGCCCTGCGTAATGGTATTTATACTGTGCTTCGCGGTGGCATGGTCATGTGATGACATAAGTTTATACATTTCTCGACCAATGCGCGAGCGCACGGGGAATTCCTCTAGTCTATCGACTGCCTCTGGCGGTCTGGAAGGACTGAATTAGAACTAACACTGCTTTGGATCTAAGCACCATAATGTGTGTAGCATAATTGTAGAGAGATATAAATAAGACCCCGGCATATTCAGTTCCAAGTATGGGTATTCAATTCGAGCCAATGCAGAGAAATTAATCTTTTTGGTTATCTGGGCTCTATATTGCTGTAAATGTTGAGAGTTTACCATTGTACTCTTGAACTCTTGATCATACTGTCATAATTTTCTCTGAAGTGCATGTCCATGGGTAAAAAAAGAAAACACCCTCATCTATCTGTGGTGACTAAGCCTCTTGAGTCCTTTATACAGTATATCTTCAGAGAAAGAAAAAAAAAACTTGCCACTCTTCAATAGTTTGGTAAATTACTGATCTCCTCTTCCTAACTTGTATCTAAAAATGAAAATCATATTGTTTTTGAGTGTGTGTGTGTGTGTGTGTGTGCTGAAAATTTATAATGCGTTCTAAAAATATGGCTTTTACAAATACTTTTCCACAATTTTCATTTTTAAAAACCTTGAGGTCATATCTTATAACTGTAGACTCAAAAAACACTTGCACATGCACGCTCAAAATGTACATTTGTCAGATCTTTTTTTATTATTTATTTATTTATTTATTTCCACCGCCTAAATAAAATGCTAACATACATATTACTATTTAAATCACTTGCGCACAAAGACACATGACATCACAGTAATATCATTACAAAATACTATGCAGGCATTACACATGATGCGGCTTTATATGATGCGGCGTGTGGGCAGTGAATTTAGGATTTCCAAGTGCAAAAAAAATAATAATAATAAAGTGAATGTTCTGAGAGAATGTTGGGCCAAATTGGTCGTTATTACTGTGCAGTAGATTGTCTGTATCTAGCAATGCATCAACAAACATAATTTGTAACACGAGCTCAGTGATCATCAGCGATAGTGTTAGAGTTTGACAGCAAACGAGCCAGCTGATGCTGGTATTGTCTTCAGTTGATCAGCGTTTATATGTATGCGGGTGGGTCTGTTTGTGGGCAATTCTTATGAGCATGGTAGTATGCAACCTTTAAGATGGAGTTGCAGAATATTACAAGTGAGTTGTTAGAACAAAAAGGAAGGCTGATTTCAAAGAAGGGTGTGGAGATGGACATTCGAATTTGATGGATGATTGGTTTTAAGATAATTGAATGGTTTTTTGGATTAAGAATTTTGATCTCGGACGGATTGACTCTAAAAATGGAGTGTGAAGTGGTGGAGGGAGGGAGGAAAGAAAAAGGAAAAAGGGAGGTGAAGCTGGCAATGAGCGTTGAGGACAAGTACGCTTTTGATATGAAAGTGGATGTAAAAGTTTCGGAAGCTTGTTAGGTTTTCAGTGACACCCATGAAGAAGGATATTTTTTAAGGAGAAATAGGGGATGTGAGAGCAGCGATAGTCTGTAGAAGTGGTATTGTAATCGTAGAATGCCTATCAAGGAAGTAGAGAGATATGGCTCTAATAATATGGAAATTTAATCAGACAAAGGATATGTGTTTTATGATGAGAGAGGGTTTGTTTGATGGGAGTGATAAACGGCGTCCCACTATCAATGGGTATTGAATGATTTTTGGATGTAGAGGGAGTCTGTGAGGCTAGACACAGAAAATATAATGATAGAAATGAGAAAAAACACATTTTATTGGAGTTTGAGGGTGGAATTACCACAAAGGGTTTATTTAGATTACATTAGTTACAGGGTGGCACTATATGAAAGGAATCCACAGAGGCTTGAATGGTGTCAGGAGTATGGGAATGTGGCAGCAGTTTGCTAAAGGGGGAGACACACTTTCAGGAGGTGTGGGAAAGATCAGTGTGAAGAAAATTAGAGTGTGCTAACTTAGGCGCAGGCAAAATATCTTCACTGTGGGGGAAATAACAAAGCGAAGCAAGTCGGAGTGAGTGAAGGAAGATGGAGGGTGAGGTAGAATAAGCCCTAGGTGTGGTTTAATGTCATTTGCACAAGCGCTGAAAAGGTGAGGGCTGAAGATGAAATGGCAAGAACAGAAATTAATAAAACTGGAAGAGTGTTTGAGGAAAGAACAAGGGAGAGGTTATTAAGAATGAATAAATATACACTGCGGGCCAAAATATTACGAACAAATGGCATTTTTCAGAAATTGGCTGGTTTTTGTCATTTTAAGTTAATTTTGAGCAACAAAGGCACACAAAATACCAAAGCGACACTTGTAATGTCTAGAAATGTTGCTTGCTTACAACTCTACATCTTGAAATTCAACTTTCAACATGTATTCTTCCTTAATCTGGATTAGAGCCCCACAGACGGGGGTGTTTCCCCGGTGAAAATGTCAGAGATCTCAGAAAAAAAGGGCACGACGAATAAGGAAACATAATATTTCATCCTCCAACATCATGTTACTCCCCCTAGGCAAAGACTGGTTGGTCAGAACTTTGTGCTTCAGCAGGACAGTGACCCCAAGCACTCCTCCAAGCTGTGCCCAAGATATCTTGACAAAAAGGAAGAAGCAGGAGTGCTTCAGAAGATGGTGTGGCCCCCACAGTCATCTGATTTGTCAACCATTGAGTTGCTGATGAACTTGACCGGGCAGTCAGAGAAGTGTGCCCATGAAGTTCAAAGGAGCTCATGAAAAAACTCTTGAAAGCCTGGATTGAGTTACCAGGAAGTTTTCTCCTTAAACTGCTGGAAAGAATGCCTCGGATATGTCAGGCTGTAATTAAGGTTAAGGGGAGGGTACTTTGTAGAAAGTCAAATTTGAATATGTATATCTCTTAAAAAATAATTTTACGCATCTCTCGTAAAAATATGTGTTCCTATGTTATTCAGTTTTTTGTGGTTGCTGAAAATATACTTCAAGAAGAACCAGCCAAATTCTGAAATATGCAAGGTGTTCGTAATATTTTGGCCTGGTGTTCATAATATTTTGGCCTGTAGTGTAGACAGAAGGATATTTTTGGCATTTATTGCAATGTTCATTAACTGTGCTCATGAAATAGACTCGTAGACAAAGAGAACGGTGGTGGATGTAGCTGAGGGAATTCTTATATTTTTCAATGTGATGGGTTAAGAAATTCAGGGTATTTTGGCAAAGGGGTTTGGAGGGAGTCTGATGTCAGAGAAGTAGGGAAAATTAGGACAGGAGGCTTGACAGATTTTTTTTTTTTTTTAACAGATATAGCTAGTGAGGACATTCAATGTAGTATATTTAGGAGGTGGCAGTAATACACCAATGGTTTTTGAAGCACCATTAAAACTGGAAGAAGAGGAAGATGATTATATGATGATGATGATGATGATGATGACGATGGATGTGGTCTGAATAAGGCGTCAACGGAATGAAGAACTTTGCATCACCATGCACGTAGTCTTGTCATATAGTGCATACTGTCATATACCTATCGCTGCTGCCACCTGCTGCCCTCCACTAACTGGCTGATTTTGTGTTGTCTCTCCATGTCTGTGTAGGGGCCCTCCTCCGAGCATGCTGCTGCTGGCCTTAGCCATCGTTGCCATCTGGTCCTCTGCCTAATTGCTTCCTGGTCTCCACAATTGAAAAATGGTCTGGCCCGTGGCACCAACCTAGTTGATTCCAAATGCAAGACTGTCTTTTTCAACTGACTTTTTTAACATGTTGGTAACCATAAACTCAAACTCATACCCTGGGCTGGTCAGAGGCGGATGGGCTTCCCCTCTTAAAGGGATAGTTCACTTTTTTTGAAGTGGGGTTGTATGAGCTACAAATTGCCACTACTTACATTAGATGCAGTAGAAAGCTCTCTGATTTCCTACAGGTAGCTGCACCAGGGCATAGTGCTGGGTGGAAATTTAGGCGATACACTGTTGTGAACGGAAACACAGAAACAGCGTATTTTCGCGGCCTAAAAGAGGTCCTACCTGAAAACAATACACCATTTCAATTGTACGCTATATTTAAAAAAATTACAGCACTTTAGCTGCTCTGAAAAAAACACGGGTGCTCTTGAACTAACCAACTGACGTATTCCTGCGCGAGGCGCATCGTAGTTCACTTCACACTGTAGCGATCAGCTGTTTGGGTCACAGTAAAGCTGCTTGCACAAACGCGTGTATTCACGTCTTCGCATTGACTTTGAATGTAATCTGTGCGCGAAAAATTCATTTCGCGTCCAGTGTGCAAGCGGCTTAACTGCAGTTGCCAGGTCGGACGGCCGTTTAACTTGTGCAAATATTTCGAAAATGGTCTGTATGTGTCGCTCTCTTGGACGTGAAAGCAAAGCTGTATCCTGGTGCACTTACAGCTTCCACCGCATTCCTCTGCGGAATATTGGACTTGTTGCTGTGGCTAGTTGCCTCAACATGGATATTGATACGCCACCCGTATCCCTAAAAGAACTCCATGTTTGCAGTATTCATTTTTCCAAAGAGGATTTCGTTAGGCTACATTCAGGGAAATCTCAACGGTGCACGCTGAAGAGCACTGCTGTACCCAAGCATCAGGCAAAAGAGTGAAAGACCTGTGAAAAAGTCTAATGTAACATTGCAGCACAAATTGATATTGCATAGGGTCTACGCAGCCACATACTGTGTATCTGCTGTGCTGGTTATTGTAGGGATTTTTTTTTTTTTTTTTTTAGACGTGATTCTATGCCATTGAAAATCCGGCTCTGCCGCAAACCGCTCAGAGTCTGACCCAAACAGCTGATCACTACTGCACGCAGTGAACTACGACGCGCCTCGCGCAGGAATACGTCAGTTGGTTAGTTCAAGAGCACCTGTGTTTTTTTCCGAGCAGCTAAAGTGCTGTAATTTTTTTAAATATAGCGTACAATTGAAATAGTGTATTATTTTCAGGAAGGACCTCTTTTAGGCTGCGAAAATACGCTGTTTCTGTGTTTCTGTTCACAACAGTGTATCGCCTAAATTTACACCCAGCACTATGCTGGGATGGGACCCAGCTACGGTGTTCCGGACCGTACCCCTCCCAATCGACGAGGTACTGAAAGCCTTGTCCTCTGCGACGACAGTCCAGCAGTGTCCGAACTGTGTAGGCCTCGCCTCCGTCGATGATGCGGGTGGGTGGTGGGGGATCAGGGCCCCCACTCCCCCTTAAGGGAATGTCCTTTTAGGACAGCCACACGCGCTGCCCAGGTCGATAGGATGGAGTGGCAGTGTGTCTTTTGTCCGCTCGGGCCTTCATGCGGGCCACTGACCTGAGCAGCGCCTCCCGTGTACTCCTCCAGGTGTGCCTGCAGCTACACACAAACTCAAGGGCAGATGGCACAGCAGCCTCCTCCTCCTGGCAGGGAAACAAAGGCGGTTGGTAGCCAAGGCAAGTTTTAAATGGGGAAAGTCCAGAGGCAGCGGAGGTGTGACTGTTAATAGCATATTCGGCCCAGGGAAGTTGGTGGCTCCAGGAGGAGGGGTTCTTTAGGCAAAGGCATCTCAAAACGGTTTCTATGCATTGATTGGCCCGCTCGGTCTGGCCGTTAGTCTGAGGGTGAAAACCGGATGACAAACTGACAGATGTGCCAAGTGATTTACAAAATGACTTCCAAAATTTGGCTGTGAATTGGGGACCGCGATCTGAAGTGATGTCTGTGGGGATTCCGTGTAGTCTGATGACGTGCTGAATAATGAGGGTGGCAGTTTCTTGGGCGGAAGGCAGTTTAGTGAGGGGAACAAAATGGACGGCTTTAGAAAATCTATCAACTATAGTGAGAATGGTAGTGAAATGATTGGATGGAGGAAGGCCAGTGATGAAATCTAACGCTATATGTGACCAAGGGCGGTGAGGAGTGGGCAAGGGTTGTAACAGGCCGTGAGGGGGTTGGTGTGATACCTTTCCTTGGGCACAGACCGAGCAGGCAGAGACATAATTCTGGACGTCTTGGTTGATTCCCGGCCACCAGAAGCGACATGTTATGAAATCCAGGGTGCGACGAATTCCTGGGTGGCACGAGAGGTTAGAAGCATGGCCCCAGTCAAGGACTCAGGGGCGCAGATTGACAGGTACAAAAAGACAATGATCGGGACAGGCACTGGGAGCAGCAGAATCGTCTTGGGCATTTCTCACCTCGGTCTCGATGTCCATATTGATAGTGTTGATAAATGTCTCTTTAGGGAGGATGGTGTCTGGGCTGGGCTGTTCATCTTCCGTCTCGAAACAGCGGGACAAGGCATCTGGTTTAACATTCTTGCTGCCGGGGTGATAGGCAAGGTGGAAGTTAAAACGTGAGAAAAATAATGCCCACCTGGCTTGTCGGGGGTTGAGTCTCTTGGCGGATTGGAGATACTCCAGATTCTTGTGGTCAGTCCAAACAAGGAACGGTAGTTCGGCTCCCTCCAGCCACTGTCTCCACTCCTCCAAAGCCAGCTTTACTGCCAACAATTCCCGGTTGCCGATGTCATAATTTCATTCAGAAGAACTCAGGCGACGGGAGAAGAAGGCACACGGGTAGATCTTGCCATCTTTGGATGATCTCTGAGAGAGGACAGCCCCGACTCCCATGTTGGAGGCGTCAACCTCCACCACAAACTGGAATTTGGGATCAGGAATGGTTAGTATTGGGGCAGATGTAAACGTGTCTTAAGATTGAGGAAAGCTTCCTCAGCCTTCTCGGACCACTGAAATTTGACTTTGTTAGAGGTTAGGGCAGTAAGCGGTGCAGCAACAGAACTATAATTGCGAATGAATCGCCTGTAGAAATTAGCAAACCCCAGAAAGCGTTGAAATGACTTACGGTCGGAGGGTTTGGGCCAGTTGGTGACAGCCTCTATCTTAACAGGGTCCATATGAATAGTGCCGGATGAGATGATGTATCCCAGGAAGGAAGTGGTCTGGACCGAAAACTCACACTTTTCCGCTTTAAAAAACAGGCGATTCTCCAGCAGGCGCTTGAGGTCTTGGCGGACATGGAGAACGTGATCATCCTGTGATTTAGAAAAGATTAAAATGGCATCTAGGTGCACAAACACAAATTTGTTAATCATGTCTCACAGAACGTCATTCACAAGGTTTTGGAAGACTGCTGGGGCGTTAGTAAGGCCGAACAGTAAGACCAAATACTCCCAGTGTCCGGTGGGAGTATTGAAAGCAGTCTTCCATTCGTCTCCCTCATGAATACGGACCAGATGGTACGCATTGCGCAGGTCCAGCTTGGTGTAAATTTTTCGCCCCCCTGGAGGAGGTCAAGGCAGTATTCATGAGTGGTAGGGGGTATCTGTTCTTTATTGTGATTTCATTGAGGCCCCTGTAGTCGATACAGGGCCGTAAAGACCCGTCTTTTTTGCCCACGAAGAAAAATCCCGCTCCAGCAGGAGATGAGGAAGGGCGAATGATGCCCGCCGCAAGGGACACACTGAGATACTTCTCCATGGCGAGGGTTTCAGGGCGTGACAGGGAAAACAGATGACCTCTGGGCGGCATAGTTCCAGGCTTGAGTTGGATAGCACAATCGTAAGGTCTGTGCGGGGGCAGGCTGGTGGCTCGAGCCTTAGAGAAAACCTCTTTCAGGTCATGGAATTCTGGGGGAACCTTCTCCAGGTTAGGGATCTCTTCCTAGAGGGGAACAGGAACATGATCAAGTGCATCACTAAGGCAGGTGCGTGCGCAATTAGGGCTCCAGCCCTTAATCTCATGCTTCCCCCAATCGACCTCGGGCAGGTGTTTGGCCATCCTGGGGTGCCCGAGGACGACTGGGGCATGTGGAGACTGGATTAGGTAGAGCCTGATCGACTCTTGATGATTTCCGGAAATCCGCAACTTGATAGGATCAGTGACGTGGGTGATGTGGCCAATCCTCTGGCCGTTGAGGGAGTTAGCCACACGATCAGGGAAGATCTTTTCAACAGGGATGCCCCACTTCTGGACTACTTCCTGATCAATGAAATTCTCCTCTGCTCCCGAGTCAATCAGGGCGGTGGTCTTCCTCCCTCCTCCAGCCCACTCCAGGGAAACAGGAAAGCAGGTACGGTTCTTTGAGGAGTGATCAACAGGAATGACGCCCACTAATGCTCCTCTCCTTGTTAGTGGGCGTGGTCTTTTACTGGGCACCGTGAGATGTAGTGTCCGTCTTTGCCACAGTAAAAGCAGACCCGCTCCCTCCGCCTGCGGTCCCTCTCCTCAAGTGAGCTTGGTACGGCCCAGCTGCCTGGGTTCCGAGTCAAGGGGAGGTTTAGACTTTTCAGGCTGAGGTGGGAGTGGCATCATCACCGGAGACTAGGAGGTACTGGCTCTGTAGGCGGACCGTCTTCGCTCCTCCAAACGTGAATCGATGTGGATGGCCATCTCAATAATCTGGTCCAGACTTTCGGGCAGGTCACGTGGTAGCAGCTCATCCTTGATTCGCTCAGATAGCCCATTGATGAAGGCGTCATAGAGGGCTCTCTCATGCCATCTGCTGTTAGTGGCCAGAGTCTGAAACTCTATGGCGTAGTCAGACACTGAGCGACCCCCCTGGTGGATGCGGAGAATTTCCCTTCCAGCCTCATGCTCGTGTCTGGAACGGTTGAACACCCTCTTCATCTCTTCCCCCAACAGATGGGATGACTGGACACAAGGTAGTCCTGCTTCCCAAGCTGATGTAGCCCACTGTTTAGCTCTCCCGGTTAGCTGCGTGATGATATATGCCACGCGAGATCGCTCAGAGGGGAAGGTGGTAGGCTGTAGGCTGATGATCAGTTTACACTGGGTCAGGTAGGCACGGCAGGATCCAGGGTCGCCATCATACTTCTCTGGAGGAGGCAGGTGTGGTTCGTGGACCGGAGCAGGTGGGGCAGTAGCAGGCACGGAAGCAGAAGTGGTGGTGGCGGATTGTTGGGAAGTGCAGAAGGTCTGTGCGGCTTGTAAAGAGCGGGTGAGGTCGGCCATCTGGTGAGACATGGTCTGCATATGCTGCATCATGGCCCGCAGCTGCTGCTGTTGGAATTCCAGCTGTGTGCCCTGTTCTTTCACTGCAGCTTGCAGAGGCTGGATGCTCGCTGGTTCTATTCTGGTCAGAACGTACTGTGAGGTAGCGTTCAGGAACCAGACGCGAGAACCAAGCAGTGCAGTAGAATTGGATTTTATTAAGGAAGGGGGCGAACCCCCACAGAGCAGGAGGCAACGGTACAGAGTCCACAATCCAAAAATCAAAATTCAAAGGGCGAAATCCAAGTCGTAACCAGGGCAGCAAACACAGTACTCGTGGTCGGGCAAAAAAGGGTTTGATACACAGATGCAGACAGTAATCCAAAACAGAGCCAAAACCGTAAAACAGGGACAGTCCAGTCAGAAGAGAATCTCAAAGAATACAAGGCGAAAACAAGCGTAGAACAGGCAAACCAAGGGAAATGTTCTGACAGGGAACTGCTGTGAACAGACTGCTTAAATATACGCAAGGGAAGTCACATGCTATGATTGGGAACAGGTGAAGAGGATCAGACTAATTACAAAGGAACAGACACGAGGGAGAACCTAACCACATGAAATAGGCAAAAGCCAAAACGTGGACAGGGATCACAAGAGACGAACATACGGCTATACGGCCTATTGACGAACATACGGCTCCGGTTAGGGAGTTCTAACGTGCACAGATAATGAGAGGCAGAACAGAGTTAAACAGGTGCGGAGGATCCGCTGAAACGCAGCAAAGTAGATTGAGTGAAGACAAGGGGCGGAGACTAGAATAGGGCGAATGCTGAGAGCTTGTTAGTCAATTAGTAAAGTGCAGCTATACAATCCCTAGTGCTCATTAGTAAGTTAGTACTATACACAATGTTAGTTAGAGTTAGTAGAATTAACTCAAAACAACAAACTGTTAGTATGGTTAGTAAAGACAGAACAGCAAGGCGAAGGAAGCAAACAAGATTAGAAGGAACGATTGAAAACCCTGAAACCATGAAATCACCTGAAAGCAGGGCATGCAATACTGGGGGAAATAAGCTGTCACATAACACAAGACTAGACAGAGGAGACAAAGTGCAATGCATAGCAAAATACAAAACAATGACCGGAATATAACTGGGGAAATGGACTATGGCAGAAAATACAGAATAAACAGAAACAAAACATGGCATGGATCAGACAAAGGCAAAACATGAACAGAACAAAGCAGAATCATAACACAAAATTGTTCGATCTTATGGGAAATGACTACCATGTTTTTTTTTTTGATGAAAAATTACATAAAGAGAGCCTATTTGTGAAATTTAGACCCTCTAGATGCTTTAGTTCCTTTAACATTTCTCTTGTATCCTTGACTTCAGAAGAAATGACAACATGGCTGTTGTCTTGCACATAGTCGCTCTACTCTTCTTACTCCTGTCGCATTGCAGCAGCAACAAATGGTGCTTCACTGGCTTCAGTTCCTACCATTAAGGCCATGGGACATTGTTCGTCATCAGCCTATGAACCTGGAACCTATGAACCAGCCTTTACCTGGAATCAAAGGCATAATTGAGGCTCAAAAATTAATGAGTAACTTTGTGTAAGCTGTGACTGAATGTTTTAATTGTTCCTATGTATTGCATGTTAAAACAAAATCACATTGCACTCACCTTCATTCACTTCCAGCTCACTCATGGCATGAA
This sequence comes from Gymnothorax javanicus, assembly GCA_029692085.1. NCBI lineage: Eukaryota > Metazoa > Chordata > Actinopteri > Anguilliformes > Muraenidae > Gymnothorax > Gymnothorax javanicus. The sequence goes on along the minus strand of CM056197.1, from coordinate 115,761,878 downwards.
CATTTTTCCATGCATATTAGCAGAGCCATAAAGCGGCACTGGACCACTTTTCAAAACAGGGGAGTGGCATATTTCTCTTTCAAGTAAATTAATTTCAGCCACCAGGCTGCCACTACATAGAAAACTTAGTATGGTGTGTTTCTCTTGTATCAGCCTGAAGAGAAATTGTCAGCCATGGGGCTGTCACTACACATTAAACACTTTTGTTTATTATATTTCTTATGTTCTGGCTTCAGTGAAATCGTTTCAGCTGCCGGGCTGTCACTACACATAAAGTATTTTGACTATTACTTTTTTTTAACATCAGCTTCAAGAGAATTGGTGTGAAGCCACCGGGTTGTGACTATGCAGCTTATAATTTACTCTGTTGTACAAACTAGCCTATGCCCATTATGGTTCCATTTTAGGGGTTAGTTGCAGTTCCCTTCCTTCGGTTTCACGCTTTGACAGGCAGGGATCTCTCAGAACGAAGCCATGGCACCAAACCCTATGTATGCATGTATGCCTGTATGCCTTTAATAAATCTTTTTTTTTTTTTTTTGACAAAGTGGTCATCTCAGAAATGGAGTTTTCTGCTAGGCCACGGAGTCAAGCTCTCTTACCAATGTGGAGCAGCTGCTTCAACCTTGTGGAGAGTCACCTGTGTGCACATGACTGCCTTCTGACTTTGACTGTCATCTGACAGGTGATTGTTTGACCGGTAATATGCAGGTTTAGTCAAGCTTGCATGTTGAGAAGCAGCTCCTCCCATGCTCACTTGAAAACCCTCCTCCATCCCAGCTCCATCCGTAAAGTATAGCATTCTTTAATCCTGTTTTCTTATGACTAAGTTGCTGAGCTATAATAATTGCTCTTTCTTTTGATGTCATTGTTGCTGTAGGCTCCATTCCATTGGGGCGGGGCAGCTATTTGAAGCTCCCTGCCTTTGGTTGCAGGCTTGGATGGGCAGAGATCTCTCAGAACAGAGCCATGACACCATACCCAAATGTATACAAATATGCTGGAATGCCTACAATAAATCCTTTTTTTTTTTTTTTACCAAAGTGGTCCCAACAAAAATATATAAAAAACATTTGTATTATGACTTCCTTTATGGTTTATCTGCTTGATATTTAAATTAAAATATCCACAAAAATAAAGCATCTGATTGAAATACAATAATTAAAAGAAAATGCAATTATGCAACCAATGTTTTAATCAAAAACATGTATGCCTAAATCACTGAATCCCTCCATTTAATAATCTGTACAGACTCATTTTGCCATGATTGCAGCTACGGGTCTTCAATTGTGTGTCATGAGGTTGGGAAAGACTTTGCACGTGATCTGAGACCATTCCTTTAGATTGAATCTCTTCAAATCCTTCAATATCCTAGGTCAATATTTATGTACTCTCCTCTTCAGCTTGTCCCACGGGTTTTCTGTTTGGTTGAGGTCAGGTTCTGGGATGGCCATGGCAAAACCTTGATTATGTGTTTGGTGAACCATTTTTTTGTTGATTTTGATGTAAGTTTTTAAGCTACCACTTACCCTGTTGAAAAAATACATATATAAAATATGGAAAATTAGAATTTTCTTTTGCAATCTCAATTCCTTTTTTCTGACTATTTTTCTTTTATTTATTTTAATCCCTTCCTTTTGACTTTATTTGCATTTTTTATATTTTTAGAGTGTGCCAACTTTTTTTGGAATTGGGGGTTATGTGATTTTCTAGGTTTGCCAATGATTGTGGCATGCATTTTTGCAGAAATTAGCAGAATTTAGTTTAGCAGAAATGCAGTTCCAATCCTGGAGACCAATGAAGGCTTGACTCTGAGGAACATGCTGGAACAGAGGATTAACAAGAAAGCTGTCCCAACCCTAGAGACCAAAATAAGGGCTTGAGAGCTCCAAAGAATAATTTTGCTTTTCTTTACGAAAACAAATGGAGTGTTTAGCTCAAACCTAGAAGACACAAGCTAACTGGTAGGCTTTGTAGGGAATAAAGCATTGCAATCCAGCAATGCTGTAAATACAAAGTGAATTTAAATAGACTAGACCTTCACAAAAGGAGCAGGGCATACAAATGACAACACCAGGGAGCAGAGAAATGTGACAATCAATTAAAGGAGACAAAACCACTTAACACATGCAGGCTGCTGGAAGTTCATATAAAATGTAAAGTTTGTAGGTAGCGTAGGATGAATAGGCAACATAGAGCTATAAAAAAGTAACTTTATATGAGTACACAAAAATATGTTTGCGTATTTACACTTGTACACAGTTGACATTTTGGCATTTTAATGAAAAAGCCTACTGTCCACAATGTATTCATTTTCTCTTTCTTCGGTGAATAGTGGTGGAGGTTAACTCACTATAGTGTAGTTTTACGCACATTACTGCCACCCAGGTGTGGTTGTATCTTCTTGCACCAACTGCGCAATGCATTATGGGCAATATACACCTCTGGAGTGACCATCATTGTTGACTTGCTCCCTCAGCCCTCATTTCTGTTTTTCATGAAACTAGAACGACACCAAAGATGGCGGTGGGGATTCCCCTGAGGGCAAGTGCCAAGGGGAAGTCAGCGAGGGCATGCAAAATGACTACTGAAATGCTGCCTTGGTTTTTGCCTTAATAATGCAATACGAACTAGAGAATGCTATTTCTGAAAAAAAAAATGCAGTGTGAATGCTCGCTGTTGAAAGGCTGACGCTTCATTGGATCGCAGGCCTTTATATGAGTTTAAAAAAGTGGGGATGGTATGAAGAATGCGAAATACAGTGTAAATAGGGAGCAAAACTGCTGACGTGAATTTGAGTAAAACAATAAGTTTGAATAGTTTTAAAGGATGCAACAGTGGTATGATTGCCAGAATGTGTGTAGGAAGAGTTGAAAATGCGGGAAAGGGATGAAGGATGCAAAAATAGTGCAAACTGAAAGCTGAAAGACGTGGCTATATTGCTTGCTGTGGAAAGGCTAACACTAAATTGGATTATTAGGGTGTTTCTAGGTGGTTGCAAGAGTGTTATTAGGTAGTCGCTCGGTTGTGCTGGGTGGTTGCTAGGCTGTTTATAAGCGGTAGCCACTTGCCAAGGTGAACAGGGTGGTTCCTAGCATGTGCATGGTGGCTGGTAGGATGTGCAGCGTGTTTACTAGGGTGTTTTTAGGTGGTTGATAGGATGTATAGGGTTGCTGCACGGGTGTTTCTGAATGGTTGCTTCAGTTTATAGGGGGATTGGTTGGGGGTTTCAAGATGTTTGCTAGGCTGTTTCAAAATGGTTGATAGGTTGAGTAGAGTGGTTGCTTGGATATACAGGGTGGTTGCTAGGGTGTTTCTAAATATCGTCTAAGGTTTATCGATTGGTTCATAGGATGTTTCCTGGTGTTTGCATTTATATGCTAACAGGTGGAAAGGTGTAATGGAAAAAAAAGTATGAAGATATCTGATGAAATTTAACATATGAGCCTGGAACTAGAGCCGAAGATTGTCATTAAATGCTTGTCAGTAAAAAATTTATAGTTCAGTTATACTGGTGTACAATAATCTATCAAGCTTTTCAGGTGGATGGTTGCTGTGTGAATGGTTTCCCTCGAGTCTCATATTTCTAAATTGTAGCTTTTGTTATACTTTGTGAACATATTATTAATTGAAACCCTAAATATGCATCTCACATGTCTTATAGGTGTAGGCCCATTTTAAAAGTAGAACATGCTTAATACGTTTAGGACCCCCCCCCAGTACCCATCTCATGTGGCAATATATAGTGAAAATAGTATCATTTTGAGAGAAAAAGTCAAGATTTACTGTGACCACCCTTTGCTTCGATTACAGCATTTAATCTTTAAGGCATAGTGTTCACATATTTTTTTTATTTCCTTACTCGCTAAACCATTCCGTATGGTTTGAAGTTAATTCCAAAGAGAGTATTTCAATGTTACAACAGATTTGTTATACCTCCGACCCATAAGGGGCGGGGCTATATAGTATATGCCAAAGAATTCTGTCCCTCCGTCCGTCCGTCTGTTTGTCCGTCCGCACCAGTTTGTCCAACCAATTTCTCAAAAATCGCTCATCAGGTTGTTTTCAAATTGCAGTCATGCATTCTACACTTCATGGAGAGGTACAGTGCCAAGTTTCATTCCATATTTTGAACTTAACATTTGCAGTGGTAAATTTTCTGTTTGACCGATTTCTCAAAAACTGCGGATCAGATTCTTTTCAAATTCAGTCATGCATTCTATACTTCATGCAGAGGTACAGTGCCAATTTATATGAAAATATGTCATGTCCGTCCTTACGTCCGTCCGCACCAGTTTGTCCTTTTATTCATGTTTCATTGTTAGCAAAGTAAGCCAGTTAAATGTTCTCTTAATTCATTTGAACAGAATCATCAGACAACTGGCCAAATGCTTACGTTCGCTACGTACCTATCGTGGCTACGCTACATTGCTTACTATGCAGATACCCATGAAGAACAGATATTCCTCCTTTATGATGTTTGTTGGAGGTTGGCAAACAAGATTTTTTTGGAAGGTGTTGCAGGCATAAAATTCAAAATGAGTGAATATTTTCAAAAAAAACAATAAAGTTTATCCGTTTGAACATAAAATATCTTGTCTTTATTGTGTACTCAATTCAATATAGGTTGAAAAAGGATTTGAAAATCATTGTATTCTGTTTTTATTTACGTTTTACTCAACGTCTCAACTTCATTGGAACTGGGGCTTGCACTATTTAGATACAATGTAAAAACGAGGTCAGATTGGCAAGGATGGAATCAGATTATGACTTGCAGTCGAGCAGTCGCTTTCTTGGGATATAACTTCTTTGCATGAGCACCAACCGTGACACAGCTCCTTTAATGAAAAATTCAAGGTTTTTAACATGAAGACGAGTCTGAAACGTAATAACTGTTTTGATTATGGATTTAAAAATTGTGCACAAATGTTTGAAATGAGAACCAAAGTAGATTGTAAAAATCTTCCACTTTAAATGAGACAGAAATATCAAGGGGGAAAAACTGTTGAACTTTCTGATCTTTGGATTATACAACTCATAAGACAATATTTTTACCCATACGGCGTGCTGCTGTTATAGCGTAAAACAATTCAGAGAACGTTTGACACTTATTATAAACTCACTCTGTTAGGCCAACATATTTCATGCTGAAATAAATAAATTTAGTCACTCAGTTGTTCTGAGTCGGACATACGCAACCCTTGACTGGATGAAGTGCATACTGCTTTTGGTTTGAAGCAATTCCATTAGTTTTAGAATTCACACAGCTCCACAAACTGCACCCTTGAGCACAGTTAAACCTTTTGCAAGCGTGTTTTTAAATACTTGAATGAGATCTGAGCAATAATGATTTTTAACTATATAGATGATGATTTGGCAGGAATTCTTCTCAGGGCTTGGAACTCCTGGTAAGGAATATTTAGCTGGCAATTGAATGGATGCACAGGAGAGGGCGCTAAAGACCAACAGGCACCATTAATTTGCCAAGACCACTTGAGGTCGGAGTAATGAGCCAGTCACAAAACGTCCAAATATTTCTAGATGGACAGCTCCGATTGCTTCTGTATTCAGCTTGCCAGACGGCTCATGACTGGAGAAATTCAAGGCAATTTACAGCATTTAAAGACCCCGTGTAACTGATAAAGCAGCTTTTGTGAAGCCAGTCAAGGTCTTTATATGAAACTACCCATATCGATGGTTGCTCGGTTGGAAAGCAGATTATTTTAGTGATCTCTCGATTCATTTTCCTTGTTAGGCTGTTGTATATTTTCATTGTCATCACAGGTATTGGCTTATTTGGTGCCTGTGGGCCACTGTTTTGACACATCCTTCCGCACCTCATGTGCAGCCCAGCACCAATGGGGTTGAAGTCGTTAACCTCTCCACTGACACGCACACGATCAGGGTGAAGCAAAGAGATGCGCTCCACACCAAACTCACCCAAACACACACACACACACACACACACACACACAAACACGCATACACACACCACTGTGCTAACACTCACCCAGTCACTCTAATAAATACAAACAACTGTGCTTGTGCACTCACGTGCCCACACTCACACACACACATACGCACACACACGTATACACAGAACACAGGCCAATGCAACTTCAGACAGATGAAAGCACACGTAACCTAATGTACGATCACTTAGCAGTTGTGATTGGTTTTTCTCTGATTTTGAGTTTTCTGCTCACCTGCGGCCCAGGGACTGAAAATGGAAAATAGCTAGTAGCTAAATCTGGTGCAAGCTGCTCTTCTCTTTGTTGAAATTATAATGTATTTTTGCACATGGTCCCTGTTACAAATAAACTTAATAAACTAAACTATACTAAACTTAGGGAAGAGGGACAGAAAATGGAAAAAAAAAAAAAATAATAAACATTTTTATTGATACACCGCTTTTCATCAAATGGAGATGGTCTCAAAGTGCTCTGAAAAGGCCACCATAAATAGTGAAGACCAAACATAGAACAGTGAAGAATGAAAACATTCTAATAAAAGGAAACAATAAAAAAACCTTATATTACGGGGGTTAATACAGCAATTATCTGCACCATGCAGTGAATCAGCCTAAAGCAAGGGTTTTTGCCTATAAGTATGATATAGGGATGCTTTTACAATGCCTTTGGTCTTGCCTCCCCCAAAGCTCTGTCCACGCGTTAGCTGGAAGGACTGTCACAGGCCATAGACCTGGGGCTCTGGGTTTGAGGCTGGCCTCATTAAGCAGGTGCTGTTAGAGGGATCAAACGATCCGCAGCAAAAGGAATGTGAATCTTAGGAAACCCAATGCGCTCAGAGGGACGGCTTCGCACAACTGTGCCTCTTGGATGGAGTGGGTGAAATATGTAAGAAGGGGACTGTAGACCACACTGGTCAGACCAGAAGTGTGACCATTTCATTTTTCAGGTGTTTTACTTGGCAAAAGATTGTGGGTTACCTTGTCAAATGCCATGTTAAATTTACATTTTAGGATACTGGATGTTCCTTTGTCGGTGTAAAGAAATTCATTTTTGTAAAACGGAAACAATAATTTCTGTTGAAATCACCAAAAATTGTAGCCTGTTCAATGGTTGCAGCAAATTCCTCAAACTTATTGAGAGGTCCTCTCTCTCTAATTTTTTTTTTTTTTTGCTTAAAATGACTCAAAAATGCCCAGCATTCCCCATGTGGACCTGGCTTGTCTTCAAACGGTTTGACATTCCTGCCTGACAGAATGCCATCGCTGCGCTTTACTTCAACTCATGGCCATGAAGACGGAGGGAAACCGGTAACAAACAGCCTGACCCGCACAATGCGGCACAGCCATCAAATAGAAGCCCCGTTATCTTCAAAGTCCCCGGTCTCCAGGCAGCGATACAAGGCAGCCTCCAGACTTCTCAAATTCCTCAGCCAGTTTTCATACAGTACAATAACTTCCTGGAATTCTTGGCCCGTCGGCACTGGAGCCGAGGCACTTCCTGTTGTCCTTTTCAACGCTTCCTGTGTGTGCGCGCGTGAGAGTAATTAGTCGCCTGCTGTCTCCATGGTGACAGGTGAACACTAATGGAAAGGTCTTGCGCTGCTCCCTCCCTCTCTCTCTCTATCTTCCTCATCATCACACTTGTCCTCTCTCCTCATGACCTTACTAAACTATTCTTCTTCCACGTTGTTTGTCTGTGTCTTATTCATTTGGAATGGATGTGCTGTTTTTTTATCATTGGCAATACTGAGGTAAAATCGGGTCCGCCCTCAGCAGTTAAAATTAAGTTAAAATTGTATCGAAACGGCTCATTTTAAAGCTCAATGCAGGCTGTTTGGGCTCAGTTAGGCTCAAAGTGAATGGATATGATACATCCAGTCGCAATGCTGATTGATCCAGTGTAACAGGCCAAAGTATACCCCCAGCCCAGAAAATACCCGGGTTAAAGTGGGCTAGCCTGTTTTATACCCCAGGTATAATCTAGGCTAGCCCAGTTTATATCCTGAGTCAAATGTTATGGCTGATCAGTACATGTGCGCTCCTGTTTGTGCGTGTGATTGAGTGAGTGTGTACAAAAGAGAAAGAGTGATAGAGGGAGGGACAGAAAGATGATCTCCAAGGAAATGCCCCAGAGTTACCAACAGGGAAGACATGCGTGGAGCCCTCAGAGGGGGCATCCACATGGCATCCTCAGAAAATTCACAAAGTACTGCAACTAACTCCTTTCAGTTCAGCTCTATTTTGAGCTTCACTTGGACGTCTGAGTTGTGCACCCCATCAGGAAGAGTAACCCTGCCTAACTTTGAGAGGAGTCCCCTTTCAACTGTTTGAATCTGTGATCTCAATCCCCACTGCCTTACCAACATACTCCATACCTCGGCTTGGGATCCTATCCTTTAGTTTTGGGGACAGGAGGAGACACCTTGGAGGAGATGGACTTCCAGTCAACCCCACTGCGCTTAAGGAAACCATTTGCAATCTCAGAAGTGGAAAACCGTCCAAGCTGTTCTCAACAAGGATGGTGAAACTCAACTGGGGATGTAGTTGGAAGTGGGAAGGAGCGCTTAAGTACGATAGATGATTAGTCCTCTGTGAGAGCTCCTCAGTGGAATTGTTGAATGCTTTGGAGGTTGCTGGAGTGTTGTGGTTGGCATGAGTCCTCAGTGTTGCATGGAATTTGGGAACAGAGCCTTTTGGAGTGGCAGACCAGGGCAGTGGTCCCCATCTTTAACAACAGAGACCAGAGGGCGTGCTTCAAACTTCAGGGAATTACGTGGTGCTGGAAAGGTGGCCTTGTCCCGTAGTCAAACTGCAGATGCTGGAGGAACAATGCAACTCTCGACATGGCCAAGGAACAATGGTCCAGCTTCTCATCCTATTGCTGATATTTGAGGGTATATGAGACTTTGCTTATTTGGTCTACATGTATTTTGTAGATTGAAAGAAGACTTATGACTTATGTCCCCAGAGTATGGGTGTGCAAGAACAATTTGAGTTTGGGATTTTGGGGGTGGTTTTGTGCGCCATCCGGCCCCTGTACACCCGGAGGTTGAGTTGTGTCTGGTTAAATGGGATTAAGTCAAGCACATTCAGTGTGGGTGTCAGACGAATATACCAGGGAATTATTTGTCTCAACTGGACAAATGGTACGGTAGTTTTTAGGCAACTGACAAGATTTGCAATGCATCACCAAACTGAGTTGTAGAATTCTCTGTGTGCGTCATGTCAGAAGTATTTGAATTTGTATTTTGCTAATGATCTGCTTACACAATATCCTGTTGAATGTTAACCAAATCAAACCACGGCAAAGCTGCACCTGCCTGCCTGATAAGTTGATGATTGCCAGGGAAATTTTATACCTTTCTGGAATACTCTTGCTCTTTTTTATTGCCATATCTTTGCGATTTACAAACTCACCCAAAATGACTGCTCCAAAATGGGTCAGATGACAGCATGGCAGTTATACATTACCCAGCAGCTCCCATTTTCCCTGAACTGCATTCTCAAAATGCATTTGCGACTGATGTAAACTCATCAGTATCATCAGTATTTATAGCTGGATTCAGTGTCTTGGTCATAGCTCACTGTATATTTGTAGTAAAAAGCAAAGAAGATGTAATGCAATCAGCTGTATTCAAGAATGACTTCAAAATGAAAATAATGGCATTTGGTTTGTTGTAACTGAATCCCTAATGATGGCACACTGATCAGACACCTCACTCAGTATGGTTACACATTTGAACATTAAACTTACTGGGCTTGTGCCACAGCAAGCATTTCAGATTCTGCATAGAGCTCACAGTAGTTTACACATACGAAGCTGAGGTCATTAAAAATATAAGCCTAGGCTGTCAGCCACTATTCCAGTTCAAACTGTAAGTGTTTGGGCAGGGGTTCTGAGTGAAAGAGCGACATTTCTCATGAGTTCACATCAACTTAGATTCAGCTCAGTTCCAGCAGAAGCCTAGGAACCCTTGTTACCAGCTACTACTGATATTGTTTTCACCTTGTGATTCTGTATGTGTGTGTGTATGTGTGTGTGAGATCATTGCAAAAAGTTGTCCAGGCGACAACTTATTGTAGCGGGAACTACCACAAAAGTGGTTTTGAATACTTTGCTGGATGGGTACACGTCAGTCTGTCTGTCTGTCTACAGACAGATTTTGTCATCTCGATTGAGTCATGACCGTGAAATACGCAGTCACAATGAGCGTAGTCGAAATTGAAATGAAGGCCAAGTTCGAAGGTGGGTATGAACGAGCAAGGGCACCAGAGGTAGGGGAGTAGGAAGAGTGGCTGGTGTGATGCCATCTAAGATAGTCCCAAGTATTAATTGCTATCAAATTCAGTGTGCAGAAGTACAGAGCTAAAAAGCAGAAGACTAAACTGGAGTTCCAGTATTTGCCATCTCAATGCTGCACTAAACATGCCAATCCAATTATATGCATAATTTACTGCACTTGCTCACCATATCCAATTAAAGAATCAATATTCACTGAGATCCCAGTGAAATTCCTATCTAATGAAATGCTAATTCCTTCAAGGCTGTTTAACCACCCTAGTTCACCAGGTTGTGCTTCAGTCTATTGAAGTCTTCTAATGTGTAATAATCAGTAATCAATAATCAGGTCTCTAATGAAGAGAGTGCTATTTGTTTGCCGAAGACCAAACTAGAGAGGTATTTAAAAGACCTCAACTGGAACAGGACGAATGGTGTAACAGCATCACAAGAGCCAAGTAATGGGAGGAGGGATGTTGCAAAGTCTTCAGGCCAAAAGGAAAACAGAGAGAGTGATGCTTTGCAGATGGGTGCGGAGACGACCATTACATCATGCTGCTAGTGAAGAAGACGTCCCGTCAGAGATAAAGTTCTACCCCCATGAGGCCCGGCTTGTGATGGTCCCGCCTCTGCCTTCCATCTGCAAACATGGGGGCTTGCACTGACACACCTGCCAGCGTGTTCGCACGAGAATGACTGAACTGCATCGTGTGCTGAGGTAATTCTCTTCTATTGGTGACTGATGCCAACAACTGAGGCAGGGGTGTTATATCATCGGAGGGACAATGGGGTATAACAGTGACAGGTTTACTGTGCAGTAGCTCAATCGCATGCATGTGTGTGTGTGTGTGTGTGTGTGTGTGTGTGTGTGTGTGTGTGTGTGTTTGTGGCAGGGAGCATGTGTATATGTGTGTGTGTATTTGCATGTGTTTGTGTATGTTGATGTGTGTCTTTGTATGTTTGTGGGCATATGTGTATAGGTGTGCATGCATGTGATTGTGCACATGTATATATGAGGGAGTGCATACGTGTATGTGTGTGTACGTGTGTATTTGATGGAGTACATGCGCTTACATGTTTGTGAACATCTATGTATGTGTGGGCGAGTATATGTGTAAATCCATGTGTGTGCGTGGGAGTACATGTGAGTGCGCATGTGTGGGAGTGTCTGTTTGTGTGAGGGGCCTCTTTCTCATATTATTTCCTAAGTATCAATATGTAATCTACATCAGTGAATGATTGCCAATGGACTCTCGCGTACCTCTTTTGCAAAGTGCCACTTTGTGATACATCATACTATTTTGATTTCTGAAAACTAGTATTGGGGCACTGAAAGAACTGCTGTTCAGCCTGGCCAAAAAAAAAGTAACCATTGGGATTTAAATAAGCAAATACTTTAGTGCCTATGATTGAATCATTATTGCAGTGATTAAAGGAGCTGTGTCCAGATTACTGTGCATGCTCACAACTTTAAAAGAAATAAATCCGCTCAACTGCAAGTCAGAATCTAGAGGGTATTTTTCTTCTATGATTATAGGCAATAACAACCAGCTTACATTCTTTGTATCCCTTGGCTAAAGCTTAAATTAGTGCTTTGAATCCTCAAATTTCCATTTGCTACTTAATATGCAAAGCATGATGCCAGAGTAACTAAAATATATAAATACAATACAAAACAAAGACAGATTGGTAAGAATGGAATCAGATTATCACGTGCAGTCAGGCAGATCCACTTTCTTGGGATGTACAGTATTGCGCAAAAGTCTTAGGCACATTTATATCAATTTCATAGGGCAAATATGCTTCTAAAAATGATTAAATTAAGTTTATAATGTCTGAGAGATGTACTATACAGAGCTGTAAACTGTTAAAAACTAAATCAAAATTTGGTGTAACTACCCTTTGCCAAAAAATTTAGGACACTGCCCTGTTGTGCTGTAGTTTTATGAGATGATTGGCTTTTTGCTTGTTCCAAGCAAAAAGCGGAAAACTTGCCACCATTCTTCTGCAGACTAACTGTCTCACTTGTGTCTGTCCCTCCAAGTAACTGCAGGCAGTCATGATGATGTTGACATCAGGGTTCTGTCGAGACTATAGTATTATCTGTATCAACTGTTTTTCAATGAAATACAAACATTTATTAAGGAAACTTTTCTTTAAATTACCTTTAGGAATTTCAAATTTACTTCTTATATTCAGAAACTCTAATATGGAAATCACAAAGTAAACATCTAAAGCAGATTTAAATTTTAAAAAGTTGAGGGTGTTATGTGCAGGAATAGAGGGAGACACCAAGCGCAGAGTAGCAGGCAAAACGACTGGTTTATTTGACATTGCACAAAGTAAACAATGAGCACATTAGCAGAAAACAATGGCTATGAATAATACAAAATGGAAAAGCTTACACACTCCTGAAAGGGAGAAATTAGCTAATTCCAAATTACAACCCCAATTCTGAAATAGTTGGGACAAAGTGTAAATTGTGAATAAAATCAAAATGCAATGACTTTCAGGTCACATGAGCCAATATGTTATTTACAATAAAACATAGATAACATTTCAAATGTTGAAACTGAGACATTTTACATTTTTATCCACAAAATGAGCTTATTTCAAATTTTCTGGCTGCAACAGGTTTCAAAAAAGTTGGGACACAGGCAAAAAAGGGCTGAAAAAGCAATTAATATATAAGAGAATCAGCTGAAAGAACATTTAGCAAGTAATTAAGTTTACTGGCATCAGGTGTGTAACATGATAGGCTATGAAAAGGGATGTCTTAGAGAGGCTGAGTCTCTCAGAAGTAAAGATGGCCAGAGGCTCTCCAACCTGTGAAGGCTTGCATAAAAAAATTGTGGAATATTTTAAAAACAATGTTCCTCAACGTCAAATTGCAAAGGCTTTGAAGGTCTCATCATCGACAGTGCAGAACATCATCAAAAGATTCAGAGAAACTGGAAAAATCTCTGTGCGTAAGGGACAAGGCAAAAGACCTTTACTGGATGCCCGTGATCTTTGGGCCCTCAGATGCCGCTGCATCACTCACCGGCATGATTCTGTCATTGACAATACTAAATGCGCCCAGGAATACTTCAAGAAACCAGTGTCTGTGAACACCGTCTGCCGTGCCATCCACAGATGCCACCTAAAACTCTATCATGCAAAAAGGAAGCCATTGTTGAGCATGATCCAGAAGCGCCGCCGTGTTCTGTGGGCCAAGGCTAATTTAAAATGAACTGTAGCAAAGTGGTAAAGTGTCCTGTGGTCAGACGTGTCCAAATTTGACATTCTTTTTGGAAATCATGGGCGTCGTGTCCTCCGGGCTAAAGAGGAGAAAGACCACCCCTCCTGTTATCAGCGTTCAGTTCAAACGCCAGCATCTCTGATGGTATGGGGATGCATTAGTGCATATGGTGTGGGACACTTGCATGTTTTAAAAAGCACCATGAATGCTGAAAGGTATATAAAGGTTTTAGAGCAACATATGCTCCCCTCCAGACAACATCTATGCCAGGGAAGGCCTTGTGTTTTTCAGCAGGACAATGCATAACCACACACTGCAGCTATTACAACAGCATGGCTTCGTAGTAGAAGAGTCCGTGTGCTGAACTGGCTTGCCTGCAGTCCTGATCTTTCACCGATTGAGAACATATGGCGCATAATTAAATGAAAAGTCCGTCAAAGGAGACCCAAAACTCTCCAGCAGCTGGAAGCCTGTATTAAACAAGAGTGGGATCAAAGTCCAATGGCTAAACTCAAGAAACTTGTCTCCTCAATGCCCAGACGCCTCCACTCTGTGTTAAAAAGAAGAAGGGATGCTACACCATGGTAAACAGGCCCCTGTCCCAACTTTTTTGAGACCTGTAGCACCCATCAAATTTGAAATGACCTCATTTTGTGAATATAATTGTAAAATTTCTCAGTTTCAACATTTGCTATGTTATCTTTGTTCTATTGTGAAAAAAACGCTGGCTGGTGTGATTTGAAAGTCATTGTGATTTGATTTTATTCACAATTTACACTTTGTCCCAACTATTTCGGAACTGGGGTTGTAAATGCTGTATAAAGCCCTTATGATCAACTCTTCATCTAAAGTGTGACCTAAGCTTTCCCCTACTGAAATGATCAGAGCAGATAGCACTGGACTCGGATGGCATCCACTGATCTCTTGGGATCACGACAGCCACAGTTTGTGGCTCTTTCTGTCTTTCAGTGAATACAAGGATTTTAATGCTTTTACATTGGTGACTGTTAAAATGTTTTATTGAAAACAGTAAGACCAATAAAGCCAAATTTCAATGGACACGGATAATACGAACATTTCGCTCCTCTCAGTTTATCTTGACAGGAGGAATTCGCTCAGCCCGGTCCTGTACAAAAACATCCATTATAGTGTTTCTGTCATGAGTAGGAATAGAGGGAGACCACAAGCGCAAAGTAGCAGGTAATAGGCCGAGAAATTCAGATACGCGAAAATACGCCAGCTCTCATAAAAGAGAGAATTTAGAGTCCCGAAAGGGAGAAAGCCAAACCAACATAGAGTAAGAGAAGAAAATGGTCTGACTGACAAACGAAAAGTGAACAATGCAGGAACTAAATAGGGGAAACTGGGGCAAAATGGGCTACTTAAGAAAGATCTTACCCCACATCCGTATAATTCATTCAAGGGACTCAAACTTGTGTAAACATTAAAGGTTTGCACATAAAGAACAATATGACAAAGCAGGAAATGCATAAATTTTAAGTTCAGGTTTTTATTCAAGATTGAAAAAAAAATGGCTCGCAACCCCGTTTTACCCCATGCAAGGAGCAAAACGGGGTCGCTCCCGGGGCAAATTGGGGATCCAGCAAACTATTGTGGCAAGCAGTGGCGGTTCTAGAACCGGGAAGTGGGGGGGCACAGATACGTCCCTTTATGACAATTATTCCTGGCTAGTTCTCAATCTTTACTGACGCGTTTTCCAATTATCGTAATTGGCAATTGAAGACATGGTTTCTCTCCATATGCGATCGAACAGCGATGAAATCATGGGCGAAATTCAGTACAATGGCGGAACCAGAATTGAGAATTGGGGTGCACAAAACATCTGTTTAAAACAGTTATTAGTCCTGACCTGTTCTCAGTCATTTTCATGATTAACAAAAGGTTCACTTCGAGAGCACTCCACACTTAGCAGGTGCTGCTTGTCCTCCCCGATTACGTAAGAAGACAATCATTCATCTGGATGCGTATTTGCTGTATTTAAATCAACGTTATTCAAATTTGCATACCTGTCGATTCTCACGCAAATAGCTTGAGCCGCACGCTGCCTATTTAACTGCTGAGTGCCACTTTTTTTTAATCAACCCACGCAATACCGAGAGTGAAAGGCGATATTTCGTTGGAATGCAGACCTGTTCAATCAACGCGAAGCATTGGCCTATTAATAAGTTAATTATTTTTCTGTACTGAATTTCGCCCTTGATTTCATCGCTGTACGATGGCATATGGAGAGAAACCGTGTCTTCAGTTGCCAATTACGATAATTGGAAAACGCGTCAGTAAAGGAAAATGATTGAGAACTAGCCAGGACTAATTGTCATAAAGGGACATGTCTGTGCCCCCCCAATTCCCAGTTCTAGAACCGCCACTGGTGGCAGGTCCAAAAAATGGTCACAAAACAACATCTAATTCCATTTTCAGTCTTCACACAGTTCTCACATGAATACTGGGTTTCTGTTGCTTTCATCCAGTCCAGCACATGAGTAGTGCGGCCATCTGCTGCATTTGCTGCAGGCAACCTAACTTTCATGACTGACCGAATAAAACTCTTCACAATAGAGACATTCACTATCCTCCTGTGCATCTGAACTTTTCTTTCCTTTTTCTTTTTTGCAACCTTTTACTTTTAGAGCACTTTTCTTTCATTTCCAGCAGTTCCTTTTTGTAAGGTGAACATGTGAGTACAGCCGTTTTCCCTCTCTGTCTCGACACCCGTTTGACACAAAGTATCTGTGACATTACAAAATAATACACTTGGAGCATAACGAGGAAGTACCCCATTGTGCCCCACAAGGCCTACCCCATTTTCCCCCACATCACACACACTACACAACACAGTTTAAGGAAAGCAAGGTGAACTTAGGTCAAGATCAACAAGGCGTTCCCGTAGCCAGTAGCATACTACTCCAACAGAACCTCACCTTTATATCAGTGTCTATTCTACAAAAAAACTGTCCCACAAAAAGTACAAGTGAAAAATAGTATGAAAATTAACGTATTTTGATATTTACTTTTCCCAAGCGAGTTCAACAGTCAACATGTGCACTGGGATGAAATGCAGTGCTCTCATCAAGTGATCTCTCAAAACCAATGAAGGCTGAGGTCACTCGAAGACTTTAAAGGAGGCATTCTGACAAAACCCATTTTTCCCCGATACCCCATTTTGTCCCAGGTTACCCTACTGAAGTGAGGTGAGAACTAAACCAATGAGAGAAACAAACAAATTGAATAATGGGTGAGAGTGTCGGGAAAACTATGCTGGCAGGCAGGGCTGATGAGCTCCAGCTGGCGCTCGTCACGGTTTCTTTTTACTCAGTGATCGGAAAGTTTTGTCTGGATCGCTTATTGTGCCTATTGCGCAAGGCTGCAGGGTGAAGTTGCCTTCAGCCGTCGACTTCCAGGCTGCTCAGCCTGTCAGGCTGCATAAACGCCCTCCCCAAGTACAACCAATCAGATCGCGAGCTAGAGTACAATCAATTCGCTCACGAGGCAGCCAATTCAATTCGAATTCCTCTCCTCCAAGCGGAGCAGGATTAAGAACATCAATCTTGTTAAAAATGAATGCATTTAATCTTGAGTTTTCTCATTAAAGAAACTGATTCGTGAGGTAACGTTAGATATTTCAGCTATTTTGATTATGTTAACCAATGCAAACAAGTGCTATTTTTTTGTCTTACAGTTAACTTATAGACCTAACCTTAGCTAAACAGGTCATACTTGTTAACTTAAATACTTCTACAATATAACTTCAAGTATAACTCTGTTTGAAACATAAAATTGGCCTACTTGTGAGATATTTTCCTCAATAAGCTGTTTAGTTGAGCTTCTTAAAAACTTCAACTGCAAGTTGCTGTAACCTTAGCTGCCTTTAAGGCTGATTGTAGAGACTAGTGCCTTGCAGGCTGGTTAGAAGGCTAATGTTGATTTGATATTGTATAATCTTTAATAGTATTCAGTCAGATGCCTTCAAGGCTGATTGTAGAGACTAGTGCCTTGCAGGCCGGAAATCAACATTTGCCTTCTAACCAGCCTGCAAGGCACTAGTCTCTACGGTCAGCCTTGAAGGCATCTGACTGAATTCTATTAACCCATTTAGGCCTGAGGCCTATTCAAAAAACGCCTATGAAAACCTATGGGCGATTTTGAAAAGAACCCCTAAAACCTGAGGTTTTCTGGAAAACAGCACCCAGGTGTCAACGTCTAGTAAAAAGCTGATATCTCAGCCTCTGTAGCAGATAGAAACAAAATTCAAAAAGTATTTGAGAGCTTACACCTGTGGCTTTCATAAGAACTATGTTTTTTATTTGTGCAAATCTTCATCACAATATTTAAAACACTGAACAAACTATAACAAACTATAAAATATAATAAAACCAATAAAATAAATAACAAATCTCTATCTACATAACATGCACAACTCAAATGGAATAAAGAGGCCTAATAAATAAAAGTATAAGCTCTGCATTAGAGAATAACAAACATTTTTTCTTTCTCTGGAACAGGTGGCAGCAGTGGCGGAGCTACACTGCCCTACAAAGCCAAAGTGCAGTAACTACATTTTGGGTAACATGTGAGTTATGCAGTTTTGGGCCTGAAAGTATATGATGGTTAGGATTTATTTGGATATAAATTACACCATGGCAAGTCAGTTAACCATAATCTATCATAGATGTGCTAACTATTCATTTGTTAGGACAGCAAACAATCTCTGAAGCCATTTTTTACTGTTTAAATTCTTTCGTAGTTACAGCACTTTGGCTTTGTAGGGCAGTACAGGGGGGGCGAAGACACGTCCCTTTTAGTCCTGGCTAGATCTCAATCATTTTCCTTTATTGATGTCTTTTCCAATTATTGTAATTGGCAACTGAAGACATGGTTTCGTAACAGTGTCCCCGGTTTTAAAGGTTAAAATGCGCACATGCTGTCCCGGTTTAAATGGGTTAAGAGCCATTCCGTGAGACAATGGCACTTTTTGAAGAAGTTGAGGAGTTGACCCCACTGGAATTGAATGAAACTTGGCACATAGGTAAATATGGTAGTCTCACGGAAAAAGCCAAATTTTTTGGTCCATATCTCACTTAGTCTGCCTGTGGCGCCACCTGGAATCCACTAAAGTGGCTCAGTTTTGCTTTTGACACCACGTTTTACATCTATTATCATGACTTAAGGGTACACAGTACCAGACGTGTTATACTTTTATCATGACCTGTGACACTTCAAGTCTGAATAGACATCAGCACCACATCAGCGCCAAGCTGGATAACTGCGTTATTGAGCCTGAATTATTTGAGAAATCACAGTAAAAATTGAACATGGGAACGGGAATAAAATTATATCCCAGACATATACCAATCAAGAATGCTTTATTATGTGTTTACTCGCAACAAAACTATCATTTTCAGTTATTAGTACCTTGGTATCTTGCTGGCTTAGTGCAATGGATGGCCAGAAAGATGGTCGAAATTCATTTTTGGTTCATGTTTGCGGTATATTTTCTCAGTAACCCAGATTTGTGCTGTGAGGGTAAATGCTGTTTGCGGTGCATTTTGAGCTCTATTTTCGGGAATACCAAGCATTTTTTTGGTAGTATCTACACTTTCAAGCTAGACGGAGCCAAAGTTGGAGGAAAACTCGAAATTGACCATTTCATAGCAGATTGTGCCTATGTTTAGATGACATTATTGTGTTTACCCAGCAAGATCGAGATCTGAAATTCTCTGGATACATAGTCCCTTTGGGGTACATTACAGCATTAGTAAAATCTCAATGGTAGTATTTTCAGTGTAGATGATATTAAACATCAAAAGTCAGAAAAATTCACCTCTAGGGGGCACTGTAGGCTGGAGGCAAGTATTGGCCATCCCCAGCAATGTACTAAAGAAATTGTTTTTGAATTATAACGCACACAGCTAGTTCTCTCTGAAAATGAAGGGTTTAGCTTTGTACTATTCTGGATGGACAGCTATCTGACCAAAGGCGGTGCTCTAAAGATCTAATGTTCTACCGACCTAATATTCCATATTCCCAGACATATACCAAAGTTCTGTCTTTTGAAATATATGAAGTACATGCATAGTTATAAATAAAATTTGTAATCCCTTTGGTATAAAGCTTGTTCGGTCGAAAACTGGTGGTGACTGTGAGCGTTACAAAAGCACAATACATGGGCTATTACCAACTATGGGTACAGCGCAGTCAGAATTGTACAGCACGTTATAAAACATGACCAGTCCAAAATTTTTAAATGCCAAAAAAGAACTAATGTAAAAGGCATACCACCATAAGCATGAACGCAGACATGCATCAATAGTATACGTACACTTACATAAAATAACAGTCCATAATTTGAACTATAAAAAAGAATCTTCGTCTCACAACCGTGTACATGAAGACAGAATGTATAGTACAAAAGTTAAAATTGTTTTATACTTTTCATGTTATCCAAAGTGAAATGATGTCAACACAGCATGTGACTAGCTCTCTCCGTCCGTCTGTTTTTGGAATTCAATTGTGGGTTGTCCGCACCTGGTGGTGCGCACCAGAGGTGCTCCTTGGCCTTGGCCATGAGCAGCCATCCATGGCCTTCTTCGTTCGATCTGGGTCGATGTTATCACCAGCGGAGCCAGTCGAGCCCGAGGCAAGCCCTACTACACTGCATCGTGGGTCTCTACAGGGCTGCTTACAGGCTGTTGATTGTGAGCTTGTCTGTGTCTGAATTAAATAGTGGGCTGCAGCCTGTTTGGTGCAATAGTTGCGCCAACACCCATGGCTTGGTACGCACAGAAATGAGAAGTCTGTAAAAGAAACCCCACCCTCCCAACCAGCGGGTATCCCATAGGCTTGACATCAAGGCATGCAAGTTACCACTATAAATGAACTGCCCTTTTCTTGGCAGGCTGCTGCTTGCTTGCTAGGACCTCTGTGCCCTTTATCACGAGAACCACTCGCTAGACGCGACTGCTGTGCCCTTTTTCATACCCAAGCACTATGCCCTAGGGAAATCCTAGAATTCACGCTGAAGCCTGCTCTCCAGTTCTAACAGTAAAGTGAAAATGCGGAGAATTAGTTATTTTCTGAAAACACACCAACACCACAAAACTGTACACTGTACTGACTACTGGTAAATGTCTTGCATGTTGACACAAGGCTACAATCACCACCAACATTCTTTTCCAATTTACAACTAACCCAGCTTTATACCAGAGGTTATAAATTTTATGTATAACTGTGCATGTACTTCATGTATGTCAAAAAACAGAACTTTTGTATATGTCTGGAAATATAGAATATTAGGTTTGTGGAAAATTAGCTTTTAAGAGCACCACCTTTGGTCAGATAGCTGTCCATCCAGCATAGTACCAAGCTAAACTCTTCATTTTCAGAGAACATTAGATGTTCGCATCACTATTCAAAAACAATTTATTTGGTACATTGCTGGGGATGGCCAGTATTTGCATCCAGCCTACAGCGCCCCTGGGGGCAAAATTTTCTGATGTTTGATGATGAATATTGTCTACATTGAAAATACTACCATTGAGATTTTACTAATGCTGTAATATACCCCAAAGGGACTATGTGTCCAGAGAATTTCAGATCTCTGTCTTGCTGGGTAAACAAAATAATGCCACCTAAACATAGGCACAATCTGCTATGAAATGGTCAATTTCGAGTTTTCCTCCAACTTTGGCTTCGTCTAGCTTTAAAGTGCAGATACTACCAAAGAAATGATTGGTGTTTCCAAAAATAGAGCTCCAAAAGCACAACAAACAGCATTTACCCTCACAGTACAAATCTGGGTAACAGAGAAAATATACCGCAAACATGCACCAAAAATGAATTTCAACCATCTTTCTGGCCGTCCATTGCACAAACACAGCAAGATACCAGGTTCTTTTCATTGAAAATAATAGTCTTGTTGTGAGTAAACACATAACAAAGCATTTTAGTTTGGTATATGTCTTGGATATTACTTTATTCCCATTCCCATTTTCAATTTTTATTGTTATTTCTCAAATAATTCTGGCTCGATAACATAGTTACCCAGCTTGGTGCTGATGTGGTGCTGAAGTTTAACCGGACTTGTAGTGTCACAGGTCATGATAAAAGTATAACATATTTGGTACTGTGTACCCTTAAGTCATGATAGTTGATGTAAAATGTGTGTCAACAGCAAAACTGAGCCACTTAAGTGGCTTCCAGGTGACGCTATTGGCAGGCAAAGTGAGATACGGGCCTAAAAATTCGGCTTTTTCTGTGAGACACCCATATCTACCTATGTGCTAAGTTTCATTCAATTCCAGGGGGGTCAACTGCGCACCAAGTGTCAATTTCTCATGGAATGGCTCTTAAAGATTGTACAATATGAAATCAACATTAGCCTTCTAACCAGCCTGCAAGGCACTTGTCTATACGGTCAGCCTGGAAGGCAGTAGTGCTGTACAATCAGCCTTGAAGACATCTGAGGCAATACTATTGAAGATTATACAATATGAAATCAACATTAGCCTTCTAACCAGCCTGCAAGGCACTAGTCTCTACAATCAGCCTTGAAGGCAGCTAACGTTACAGCAACTTGCAGTTGAAGTTTTTAAGAGGCTCAACCAAACAGCTTATTGAAGAAAATATCTCACAAGTAGGCCAATTTTATGTTTCAAACAGAGTTATACTTGTAGTTATATTGTAGAAGTGCTTAAGTTAACAAGTATGACCTGTTTAGCTAAGATTAGGTCTATAAGTTAACTGTAAGACAAAAAAATAGCACTTGTTTGCATTGGTTAACATAATCAAAATAGCTGAAATATCTAATGTTACCTCAAGAATCAGTTTTTTTAATGAGAAAACTCATGATTAAATGCATTCATTTTTAACAATATCGATGTTCTCAAGCCTGCTCTGCTTCGAGGAGTGGATTACGAATTGAATTGGCTGCCTTGTGAGCGGATTGGTTGTACTCTAGCTCGCGATCTGATTGGTTGTACTTGGGGAAGGCGTTTACACAGCCAGACAGGCTGAGCAGCCTGGAAGTCGACGGCTGAAGGCAACATCACCCTGCAGCTATTGGGAGTGTCATCCGGAAACTTTACGTCCGGCGATCATAAAGGAGTCCATGGGAGAAGCTTTGACTACTTTGGGTGGCTAAAAATGACGTTCCTTATTAGCAGACCAGCCAATCAGTTTTTAGGAAGGGCATGCACACTAGGGAGGCATAATAATTATATCATCATGGTTGGACCACTTAATACTGCTATTCGTACGATAACTCATTAAGTTACGCTGCTCTTCAGATTATATAGCCATCTAGCTTGCTAGCTAACATTAACTAAGGAAAATCATTGAAAATAATCCTCATAATCACGCGATATGATTTGTTTTCGCCCTAAATTTACTAACTTAGCTAGATGTAATAGGCATGTAGGCAATAGGCATATATAGGCAATAGAACTTCTCCATTGTTTTTTGCAGCGCTTTCGTGCATCCGAACTATACCTTCAGATTTTTGGGACACAGGCTAGCTTGCTTGCTAGCTAGCTGAAGAGCAATCGCTGTTACAGCTTGCAAGCTAGTGAAGTAGGGGCAAAAACCAAATCACATCGCTAAAATATGACGATTATTTACAAAGGATTTCCTTAAATAGCATTCGTTAGTTGGCTAGATGCCCATATAATCCAAAGAGCAACATAATACGCAATCGCATATACGGTGGTGTAACACAGCTGAAACTATGAAATAATATATCTCAGCACGAGCTGTCTGCTTGCTCTTCAAGTTGAAGGAGGACCAATCAGAGTCGTCAAAACTTCTCCCATAGCCATGTGTTTTGGAAATCTCAATTTAGCCACCAGGGGGGTGGGTCGTAAAAATTAAGGTGCTGCTTAATAGCGGATGGGTTGCGGGTGGGTGAAATAATACATAATGAAAGTGAAAATGTTCATCACATTGTCTAAAACGTGAACATATTTTTAGCTTCATCTTGCGTCAGGCACAAATTAACTGACGAGACTCTTACTATTTACAACAGCAATGAAGGCAAAAAAGAGAAGAGAGAGCTCAAAAAGGAGGATTACAAATGAAGTTCCGCATGGTAGTGTGCCTGTGAAGTCATTAACCATGACGATGAGTCAAGTGCAGGCTGTCATGCAACAGCTGCGAAGTGCTACAGTATATGTATGGCTGTATGGTGAAACAGGTTGCCGACCTCAAACATGGAACAGCATGCCTGTGCTAAATGTATGTCTCTTGGCTCTCCAAGCCCATCAAATTATATATTTAACTTGAAAATGAAGAACCGGTCTAAAAATGAAATAAAAGGAGGGTTGGTACGTATTCCGCCTTTGCTGGTTATTTAATGCCTGTTCGTTTTCCTATTTTGACTTGCGAGAGGTGTTTGTTGTCAATTGTACATCCTCTGCCAGGACTGTAGACTGACAGTTCATATTGACTTGGTGGCACTAGTGCCAGTGGCAGGGAAGTCTAATGATTTAGTAAAAGAAAGATGCATTAGGTGGGTACTTGGCAGAAAATACACTGAACAAAACTATAAACGCAACACTTCTTATTGTGAGAAATAGGACCATGCTCAGAAGCTCATTGTACTTTCATTGAGTGTCGACAGATTGTATGACCATATTGCAATATATTTCGATCAATGATTTAAAAAGACAAACAAGAATCTTGCAATGGCGTGATGATAAAGGGGATGGGGTCTATTGTCCAAATTTCACAAATCAATATTGGGTATGTCCATCTTTGGCCTGCTGCACTGCTACACATCTCTGCTGTGTGGACTGTAACAAATGGTCAGTGGTGACTTGGGGGACATGTTCCCACTTCTCTTCAAGAGCAGTGCAGAGTTGGCGGCTATTGGCCGAAAATGGGAACCAATGACGAACTCGCTTTTGGACATCCCAAAGATGCCAGAAGGGGGACAAATCCAAGGAATAAGCCAGCCATTCAAGCACACAAATGTTTTCAGGCTCAAGGAATTCTGTGCATACACGGGTGACTTGGGTCTGGCATGGTCATGCTGGATGGTTATTGCTTTGATGGATGAATGGTAGGTCGATAGGCAGCACCATCTCATTGTGAAATCACACTGCATTCAAGTTGCTGTTCTTGAACTGCAGTTGGGTGCAATGTCCTTGGAATATTCCCACCCAAACCAGCACTCCAACACCATGCGCCACCGTGCGCACCACCACGATGTCAGCATAACGATCCCCCATCAATCCTCTCTGTGAAGTTGGAAACGTGACTTGTCTGTAAAGAAAACAGTCCTCCATTGTGCCACTGGCCATCAAACGTGTCTATTCACTCAGTCGAACCAATTTTTTCATCGAGCTTAGGAGAGGTCCAATCCACAAAGGGCAAAAGACGTAACGATATAGACTTCCTGGAGATTATTTTTCACGGTTTCGGCAAAAATGGGGTGATGGTGGGGACCAGCTGTCTCATCTACAGTGGGAGTTACTGGTCTCAAACGATCACAGAGATGGAGAGTCCAGATATGGCAGTCTTGGGCTGGGGTTGTCACACATGGTCGTCATGCATGTGGGCAGTGTGCTGTCTCTCCTCATTCCTCAAAAAGGTGTTTTATGCGACTTATTGTTGAAACATGGACATTAAGAGCCCTTTCAACATCCCTGAGAAACATTCCTGCTTTGAGCGTGCCAATGGCGCGCTCCCTGATGGCTCGAGTCATTTATGGCATTTTGAACAATGGCAGAACTGGGACTTTTGAGGTGGCCTTTTATTGACCAGAGTACAGGATGTGCCTGGGCTGACTGTACCTGATTTCAGTGGCTCTGGATCATGCCCCACCTGTCTGACAGGCCAGTTTTGACAAAGGGCAGGAACTTGACAATGATATGGAGAAGGTGACTGAAATGCACACAGACCAGTGGCACACAACCTTGGTCACATAAATAAACCCAACTAAGCAAACCTCAGA
The DNA here is from genome assembly GCA_029692085.1 of Gymnothorax javanicus. Lineage (NCBI taxonomy): Eukaryota > Metazoa > Chordata > Actinopteri > Anguilliformes > Muraenidae > Gymnothorax > Gymnothorax javanicus. Next base: position 115,736,422 of record CM056197.1, on the reverse strand, counting down.
AATAATTATGCGGAATATTGACAGGACTAAACTGTTGCGTTCATATTTTTGCTCAGTATATATTTCTTAAAGGATCACCCAATCTCCAGTACTACTGGTAAGGGCACAAAAAACCCCTGTAAAACAACTCCAATTTTTGCCTATAGCATTTGTCAGTCTGAAAAAGGGGAAATCCTGGGCTATTCTTTCAACGGTTTTTATTTTTTTATAAAAAAAAAGTTTTATTATTATTTTAAAAAAGATCAAATGCGATACATAAACAATGGAAATGAACTAAAATGACTATAACTTCTGTAAAAAAAATGAAAATTGATGAAAATTTCAACTAATAAGGCACAATGTGCTCACACTCCCTGAATTGATTAGGGATGGATGCTGATGCTACCATTTTTAGGTCACCTAAGACGAAGTCTCAAAGTGACCTATTCTAATCGACTTTTGTCCGTCGTCGTCCGTCGTGCGTCATGCGTCTTGCGTCCATAAACAATTTACATTTTCAGCTTCTTCTCAGAAACCGCTGATCCAATTTCAATAAAATTTTGCAGGATCCTTCCTTGGTCAAATATGCACCAAAATTGTGAATTATATGGTGCCCATCCCCAGGGGCTCTGAGGGGCGGTGCTAAAACTGGTCAATACGTATTCGACTTCTCAGAAACCGCTGGTCCGATTTCAATAAAATTTTGCAGGAACTTTCCTTGGCCAAATATACACCAAAATTGTGAATAATATGGTGCCCACCCTCAGGGGCTCTGAGGGGCGGGGTTAAAACTGGTCAATACATTTTCCACTTCTCAGAAACCACCGATCCGATTTCCATACAATTTTGCAGGAACCTTCCTTTGTCAAATATGCACAAAATTTGTGAATTATATGGTGCCCACCCCCAGGGGCTCTGACGGGCGGGGCTAAAACTGGTCAATACATTTTCGATTTCTTCTCAGAAACCGCTGATCCGATTTCAATAAAATTTTGCAGGAACCTTCCTTGGTCAAATATGCACCAAAATTTTGAGTTATATGGTGCCAACCCCCAGGGGCTCTGAGGGGCAGGGCTAAAAGTGGTCAATACATTTTCCACTTCTTCTCAGAAACCGCTGATCCGATTTCAATACAATTTTGCAGGAACCTTCCTTGGTCACATATGCACCAAAATTATGACTTATATGGTGCCCACCCCCAGGGGCTCTGAGGGGCGGGGCTAAAAGTGGTCAATATATTTTCCACTTCTTCTCAGAAACCGCTGATCCGATTTCAATAAAATTTTGCAGGAACCTTCCTTGGTCAAATATGCACCAAAATTATGACTTATATGGTGCCCTCCCCCAGGTGCTCTGAGGGGCGGGGCTCAAAGTGGTCAAATTGGCTGAAATTTTAAAAATCTTCTTCTCCAGACCCAGATATGCTGGAAAACAATACTCTTCATAGATGGAAGGCTCTTGAGGTGCTTTATCAAAATTCTGAACTTCATGACCCTCGAGCTCCATGTTTGTCCCTGGGGAGGGGGTGAAATTTACTATAGTTTACATAGGAAAATGATACTTTTGGGTATATTTTGCTCATTTTCTACTGGAAATCATTCAAACTTGATTGGCATTATAATCATGAGATCACAGTTTGATACTATGACATTTTTGACTCTGTCTCTTCCCCAGGGGCTGAGGGGTGGGGCCCAAACGGGGTCATATTGCCAAAAATTTCAACAATCTTCTTCTCCAGACTGAGATAGGCTACTCTTCATAGATGGAAGGGTATTGAGGTGCTTTATCAAAATTGTTCATTTCATGGCCCCCAGGCTCCATGTTTGCCCCTGGGGAGGGGGTGACGTTTACTATACTTTATATAAGAAAATTATACTTTTGGGTATATTTGGTTCATTGACATCAATAACATCAGTTTTTATGCAACTCAGGTGACCGTTAAGGCCCATGGGCCTCTTGTTTTTTTTTGGAACTTAGTTTGTTCCATCTGAGATCTCCAGTTTGAATAAACCTTAGTCCATTATTGTTCAGAAACCCAATCAACATTCTTCATAGGTTTTGACATTTTTTATTTCCCTACTGCAAGCGCCATGGGGGCAAACTTTTGGCCCCTTTTCAATCAAGTTAGAATTTGAATTAGAGCAGTGATGACAATCGATTGGAAAAATTCAATAATGAGGTAGAAGCCTCAGATGTAAATTATGCAGTCAGCTTAAAAATAGCAGGAGACAAACTGAATTTCAAATGGGTATTTTCACCACATACAGCAGCAATCATCACATTGGGGTGCGGTTCCCAAAAGCATGGTTGCTTACTATGGTAGCAACTTACATTGTCCAAAAATACTCAATCAATGGTTCCAGCGATGTAAGTTAGCATCTGTGCTTTTGGGAAATGTACCTCTGAAAAGTGGTTTGCAGCAGTTGGGCGATGATGCTGATTTGTTGCATACCTACATTAGACTTGTGTAATATATTTAATTGTTTGATTATTGAATTGCTTGACTTTCTATAGGTTAACCTTTAAATGCCCAACTATAGTAAATGTTGAAAGAAAAATCTATGTATTCTGTTAATATGTCCTGGGGAGGGGCAAATAACAACCCAATAGCAATTTTTAATTTTCTGTGACCTTTGACCTCATTTTAGTTTTGTGACATATATGTCACAATGGGCATTTTGGGGACCTTATTGCTAAAATGACTTGAATGATAAAACAGTTGACATGTAGCTGAAGTATTAGGCATAGCTTATTTTTCATTAGCTTACCTGTTTGTCTACTTTATCCAGTGAGGAATGGGTGCTGATCTATCGTGTGGATTCCACCATGGGGGCGGCCATATTGGAAAGGTTAGCTGGTGCAGCCAGTGTAGCGTCAGTTCCACTTTTATGCATTAGATGGCAGCACTTATGGTCTAAATATGTCACAATGGGCATTAGGTTGCAAAATTTATGTGGGGTCAGTGGTTTTGACAACCCCCAAAATCGTGTGACAGATTTGTCACAGAGGGCATTTAAGGGTTAAGGATGCCAGGCAGGTCTAACTACCGCATATGATAAACATTCCTCACCTCTCTGACTGATTTGAGTTGGTCACTGGCAATTTAGCCTTGTCAAAAAAAATTAAGAACGCATGAATCAGAGCTGAAAGGGCTCCTTCACTATGAAGACTGACAGCATCTCTAATCTTAAATCATTAAGGAAAACACTTCTACATCAATGAAACAAACAATATATTTTAAAAGACAATATTGCCTAGAGGTGGAGTGGGATGTCCATACGGGTGCGGGTCTATAAATCAGAGAAAATAATCTTTCAGGTGGGTAGCGGGTGGATGATTTAAGCAAATATGCGGATTCCGGTGACAAGAGAGCTGATCCGCGCATCTCTTTCCCCTATCACAGGGATCCCCAAATCTGGCCCTCAAATCCAAATCCAGTCCTTGTTTTCTTTCCTTCCACAAAATTATGTGAACAATAATTGCAACTGATTGGCCAGACTGTCTTCACCCCTGACTCCCAGGTAAAGGGACGGAGAAAAGCCAGCTATCCTTGGTCCTCGAGGACTGAGATTTGAGGAACAGGGCCCCATCATGTCACCAGGTGGACTGCCAATTAGTCATTACAAGTCATTTCAAATCCTGCTTCTTTGTCAACATACGGTGACATGACGGTTTAGATACAAGAAGGTCTGATCAACCAGTTAATCAGTTCCTTCATTATTCTGGGTGGTCCTTGTGATATCATAAAAGACAGTTTCTGAAACCGCTTTTAATGACTGATTAGCTGTGTAGCTGGTGACATAATAGGGGAATATGCTGTCATCATACTATCTGGCATGAAATACAAGTCAACGTAAATTTATAAATCACTGCTTTCATTTTTATGTGCATTTTCCATACATCCACACTGTGTGTGAATTGTAGTTGCATGTGTATTCTTGAAACACTGCAAAGATCTTACATGATACAAGGAAATAGATAATATTATATTTTTGGCCTTTTCTTTCCAGCCAGCTCCAGGAAAGCTTATTTCAGAATGATTGTTTTAAAACTTGTAGTGATCAAAATGCTGGAATACACCCAATGTGCCCTGGCTATCTTTGCTATCTTTTTTTCTCAATCACACACTCTCTCAATCTCCCTGTTTTTCGTCCTCTGTTTTCTCTCACAACATTTACACTTTCTGTATATAGATATTGTGCGTAATGGGGCATGCATTGATGAAATCTGTGATTTCCCTCTGCTTCCACCATGTGGGTAATAAGGTTATGAAGTTTCGTTATTCAACCTCACATCTACAGAGCAAATATGTTTAAGGTTTTGAGTATTTGGCTGTCCACACCATTTTTATCAAAACTTTTTACATTAGGTAAGGAGGACAAGTGAATTTATTTGAATACATTTCCTGGAGTATTATTGCGAGTGAATTTGTTGCGATAGTTGTATTAGGGGGGCAAAATGGGGGGGGCAGTATAAAATATGCGGGGCCCAGAGGTGTTGCTGCTATTGACATGCAACTAAATGCATGACCACTTTTGTATTAATGTTAGCTAGAGAAATAACTGGCTTCATTAATGATTAGGGGGAAGAAAAACCAAGCTAGCTTACTAGCTGTATTGCAACCTTAACACATAATGCTTGTATGTTTAAAGGTAAACAGCAATAAATGTTCTGTCGTGTAGAAATAGGCGCATATGCAGCCTTGGAGCTATGCTAAGAGAAATGAGACAAGCAAATTGACAAAATTATATTTTCACAGCTGGCTTTTCCTTTCCAACCAACACCAGCAAAAGGAAGCTTAGAATGAGAAAAAAACTGCAGCTATAAAAATTCTAAATGTCGTGTGCCTTTGCCAATTGTTTAGTAAAGCCAATAATGTACTTACACTGCCATTAATAATTTTTATCTCATCCCAGCGCAGCGGTCAACCACTCCTCATGAAATGCTGGAATACACCTAATGTGCCTTGGGTATCTCTGCAATCTTTTTATCTCAAACACGCTCTCTCCCTCTTCCGGTCGTTTCTTTCTCTGTTTTCTCACTCAGCATTTGCACTTTCTATATTTAGATATTCTGTGTAATGAGACTTGTACTGATAAAATCATTTCCTTCTGCTTCAACTATGTGGCCAATGAAGAACTGCAGATTTTTCTTGATAAACCTGACATCATTGAGAGCAAATATACTTAACGTTTTCCGAATTTGAGTGTCTGAACCATTTTTTTTTTAAATCAAACCTCCATACATTCGGCAGGAAGGACAAGTGAATTTATTTCAATATATCCCTTGGAGTCAAGGGGTTCCCAAACTCAGCCCTGGGGACTTACTGTAATGCTGGTTTTCATTCCAATTACACTTACAGAATTAATCACAGAATTAACAAGCTGTTAATTTTTTTTTTAATTAATTGCTTTTCAGACCAAAGACACATTTCACCCTCTTAAACCACTTTGACAAAAAAGGCTATGCATCCCATGATGTTTAAAAGCCCAATGTTTATATTGTGCTTATTTTGTGACATTCCTAGTGAGAAAGCTAAGCCAAGGTGGTAATAAGTTTTAAATGCTCAAAATCAAGACTCTGGTGAGTCTAAAAGCTGCTAATTAGGCTTCAGAACACAGGGGTCCAAGTTTTTTTCTAAATGATTTTCCTAAAATCAATCATAAAAATAACACCAAACAGGTTAGACTCATCATTGTTTGCTTTGTCTTTGAAATCATAATTAATTAACAAATGGTTTGTTTTAGTGACCACATCTCTACGGTTTCAACAACTAAAGGTCAATTGACTCTTCAATGTCAAGTCACAATTCTCCATTCTTTTCTTGCTTTGAAGTAATTTGTAATACTGTCTGAATAGCTATTTCTGAAATAATGTGACTAAAAAGTGTACATAATCCATATGTGTGTGGATAGAGGGAGCTCAGTCTCATCCTGACGTGTCATATAGTGACGTTACCTGACCAAGCATCGAAATACAATGCAAAAGGAGGCTTTTGGCATCCTTATTTGACAACAGTTTAAAACGAACCCTTCCTCCTAACCCTAACCCTTTACTCGAATCCTAATCCTAAGCATCAAATAACGACGCCAAAAGCCTTCTTTTTTCATCGTATATCAACAACAAGTTGGGATGAGAATGTGTTGATAGTGCAGTGAAGAAAAATTAGCAACTCATTAAAATTCTGAGATTGCAATTGTGGCTGGAACAAAAACCAGCAGACATATTGGGTCCCCAGGACCGAGTTTGGGAACCTCTGCCCTAGACTATGTTCTTCTGTGAAGGTGTTTCAATGAATATGACTGTTTACAGGGCTGTTGAACTTGGAAAAAAGGGGTGCAAAGTATATAGGGCCTAAAGGGGCTGCTAGGGCCTCAAAAATACGGGAGTTAAATGTTTCCATTTGCAATTTTAGAAATTACTACTATACCTTGCTTGAGGATACACTGCCCTTGAAACTTTCCACATTTATAGTGTTATGACCTGGAATTAACTCTACTTAATTTGGCTTTTTACTCATTGATTTACACAATATTCTTGGCTCTTTGGGAAGTGTGAAATATTTTTATTGCGAACCAATTTATTGTTGAAATCAATCATTAGAAATCTATTGGGTGCATAAGTATTCATCTTATTCACCAACATCTTTATGAATTTTGCAGCCATAGGTACTGGATTTTTTGTCATATCTTCTTGGAGAAATAACTCAAGCTCTGTCAGGTTGAATTTCTTGGATTTTAACTTTTAAGCCTTTCCTCAGACTTTTAATTATATTGAGGTTGGGGCATTGCCTGGGCCATTTGAAGACATTTTGATTCTTCGTCTTATGCCACTGTATTGTGGCTTTGAATGTATGTTTAGGGTTACAATCCAGTGAAAGGTGAATCCAGGGCTGAATCTTGGCATGGGCGACATGTTGAGTTTCCATCTCCTGTCAAGCGAAATTTGTGCAAATTTAAAAAATTTGTGTACAAACAGAAAATTCAGATCAACTGCATTTCCATCAACTGGCTTGGAGCAAATAAACTCTAATAAATTAGGCCAGTCTCGCCACAAGATGGTAGTAGAGGACACTCGTAACATGTATAGGACAGCAAAAGAAGAAGAGGCCGCAAAATGGAAAAGAAACAAACTGAAGCAAAGCAACCAAAAGAGAAACAAGTGAAGGAGATATGAGACACTGTAAAAAAGGAGAAAGGTCTACAGGAGTTGCATGCAAATTGACATAGAGCTTTTCTCTCAATCAATAATTGCAGTGTTTGATGCTATCTGGAGATGAAGACGGAGTCGAATGCAAATGCATGCAGCAGCAGCAGCAGCAGCAGCAAAGACGTTACGTCAGAAATTAGTCGGCTACGCTGTTTCCATCCCACATTATGCGCAGTAACTCTTAATCGCATAAGGCAAAAGCCACCTTAAGCAAGCTTGTAAATGTTTATGCAACTTAGAGGAAGTTCATTCGCATTTTGCCGTTACCATCTGCTTTTTCCAATGCAAATTTTCAAAATGAGCATTAGAATAGTGAGATGGAAACGCGACTATAGGTTTAGAGGGCCACATGCTGGAGGGGCCCAGCTGGTCAGGCCAGTCGGGCTTGCTAACACACTTGCAGTGTTCCAGTACCGCATAAATGATGTCCATCACGACATGGTCTCCTGGTTCATCTATGTCTACCAAGACGATATACTGGGGTTCTCTCGAACTCTGGAGGATCATGCTCGCCTTGTCCCCTTGGTCATCCAAAGGCTCCTGCGGAACCAACTTTATCTAAAACCAAGGAAGTGCGAATTCCGTTGCACCTCCGTCTCCGCCCTGATATTTAAAGTGGGGCCGGAAACCTTGAAAACGGATTGCCAGAGAGTACAGGTTTTGCTGGTTTGGCCAGACCCTAAAGATTGTAAGGAGCTGTAATGGTTCCTCTGGTTTACCAATTTCTACCAAAGATTCATTCAAGGGTACGCTACTGTTGCTGACACCTTAACTAAGCTGTTGTACATTAAGGCTTCTTTTCTCTGAACCCCCCAGGCAGCCTTCACCTTTAACCATCTCAAGAAGCTATTTTATTATCGTTTCTGTCTGCAAGCTTCTAGCACCAGTTTGTCAGGGAAGTCGATGCCTGCGACTTGGTTGCTGGGGCAGTCCTCTTATATCGAGCTGATGATGGAAAATTACATCCCTGCACCTACTTCTCTTGTCAGTTGTGCGCTGCTGAGAGGAATACCGTTGACAACTGGGAGCTGTTGGTGGTAAAGCTGACCTTTGAGGATTGGAGGCGCTGTTTGGAGGGGTCCATGTTCCCCTCCTTGTCTGGATGGACCATTGCAAACTGGAGTACCTCTCTACAACTAAGAGGCTGAATCCCAGGCAAGCTCGTTGGTCCCTTTGCAGGATTCAACTTCATCTTAACATTGCCCTGTAAGTGGAGCTGCCATCGATGAGCCTGGGGGAAGGTGGAGAGTGGGATGGAGGACTGTAAGGAGACAAAGACACAGGTTTAATTCTGGAGACATGAAACAGAGGGTGAATGTCATGAAGGGAATGGGGGAGGAGGAGCCTGACAGCGGATGAAGACAGGATTCCTGAAATGGTGAAAAGGCTAATGAACCGAGGGCCGAGATTCTTTGATGTCTCCCGAAGAGGGACATCCTTCACACCTAGCTAAACCATCTGCCTCACATGGCAGACAGGCACTGGCTTGCGAAGACAGTTCCCCTGCTTCTGGAAGGCAAATACATGTCGGGGTATTAACTCTTTCAACCCCAGATATTCTAGCATCACTATACCCTTCAACCCCACAGCCCTCTGTAGAGGGCTGGTCATTATCTGGACATTGTATCTTACTGTTATCTCTGGAATCCCATTAAATGTAACCTGATATGTTCCAATCAATTAGTCAGATTGTTTGAATTTTCCCTACAGGAATTTGGGGTTGAAGGGAATATGTTGGTCAGCCCTCTGTAGAGGGCTGTGGGGTTGAAGGAGTTAAAGCACAGGCTCCTCTCTGACTGTGGCAAGCGTGGTGAACCAGGACCTGAGCAGAGGGAACTGCCACATCTCTCTCCTCAGACTAGAATAAAGGCTGTTGGCAACCCAGACAACATTTAAAAGGAGATTTGCCCAATCCAGCCATTGGTCACAAATTATGAGATAGCACCACCCAAGTTAACTGACAAGACCACCTCGCAGGGTTACCATCAGTATGGCAGAAAAGAGTTTTGCCAAGCTCTTGATTCAGCCTTTTTACCTAACCCTTGGTTTGTGGCTGGAAGTCTATGGAGAGGCGTGGGATAATACCCACCAGGCCTTCCAAAAGTGGCTGGAGAACTGGGGACCACAGTCTGCTACCACCTGCTAGGGAACACCACAAAGGTGGGTAATGTGTTGAAGGAGGAGTTTGGCAGTCTCCTTGGGAGTGGTCAGCTTAGCCAATGGCACAAAATGGGCTGATTCTGAGAAACAGCTAGCGATGCTAAGAATGACCATATTCCCATCAGATGGCGGCAGCCCTGTAACAAAATCAATGGTGATCCATGCCCATGGTCGGTTGGGAACTTCCAAGGGCTGCATCAGACTGCAGGTTCATTAATCACTTGATTTGGAGTAGGTGTATACCTTAAAGACTGTGATGACAGATCGAGTATCCTGGCAGATGGTGTGCTATCAGAGGCGCCAGCGTGCAAAGGTCAAAAAATGAAACAGTCGGGGATGGCGTGCCAACTGAGAGGCGTGGCCCTGGGCTAGGACCTTGCCTCTTACTCTCACAAGGACAAAGAGACAATTTGGAGGAGTCTCCGGTGGAGAGGGACAGGATTGCAATGCCTCTTCGACCTCCCTTTCCACTTGCAGCTTGGTGACAGCTACGAGACAGCTACTTGAGAGAATGGTGTCTGGTGGATCTTTGGGCATCGAAGGATTCTGATGAAAGAGGGAGACATTTTTAGTACCAGGTCAAAACATGAAGATGAAATTAAATCTTCCAAAAAAGAGGGACTAACGAGCTTGCCTGGGATTTAGCCTCTTAGCCTTAGACAGGTACTGTGAGTTGTGATGGTCCATACAGATCAGGAAAGGGAGCTTGGACCCCTCAACCAGTGCCTCCACTCTTCAACGGATAGCTTCACTGCCAACAGCTCCTGGTCACTGATGCAATAGTTCCTCTCTGCAGCAGACAACTGACAAGAACTAGAGTGCCAAGGGCCCTGAAGGTTGCCGGCAGTTACAGCTCCAACAGGAGAAAAGCAACTAGCATCAGTCCGCAGATTTAACAGCAAGCCAACACGAATTCTTGCGAAAGCAACACGTTGTCTACACGATATTGGCGTTAAAAAGCTCCAGCTCGGATATCCGCGAAAAAATTAAACCTGTTTAATTTTTTCGCAAATTTCAGCGGTGATGGCAAATCAATTCACGGTTCTTCGAATCAATTCTCTGCGAAAGAAGAGAACTGTTTCATCCACACACTTCCGCGGGCCAACGCAGCTCAGTGAGAAAGGGGTTTTAGTTACCATTATTGGGCAACTCGACTGAGTGGTCACACTTTTCATGAGTGACAGACAGCAACATTTCTGCCATTTAGCAAAAATATAATCTTTAAGGAGTCTACATCATGAAATCCGATTAGATTTTTTTCTAACCTGAACTTTCACTGTCGTCTGCTGTCAATTTGTGAAGTGCGCCATCTTCTCAATTCACTTCTGGTTCTTGCTCTGCTTTCAGACAATGATTTTTTTTACACAACACTGCCACCGAGTGGGTATAAGTAGTATTATTCTTTCTTTCCATGATGCTAATAGGAACAAACATCCAAAAATGGGTTTTGACCAGTTTTATTGCTGCAATTGATCGTGAAAAAAAGGTTGACCATGCGGTTACAATGCCCGTAAAAATTTTAATTATATATAGGTTAGTGCCTAATACATACTAATTTCTAAAGACATTATTAAACGAGGAAATAAATAGATTGATTTTGTCACATGACCTTGACCTTGAAGACCAAAGTCAAATCCAATATGGTGTGTTTGATTACCATACATGATTTGTCATTTGTATCCAATACATACCGAAGATCTAAAGCCAACATTAAAGGACTTTTTTGTCATTACCTGGACCTTGTTGCCCAAGGTCAAATCCAATATGTCGAAAACAACCAGCATACATGATTTGCTATTAGTGCCCAATACATACCTAAGCTCTACAAACAATATTAAACAAATATGGGCCATTTTTGTCATATAACCTTGACCTTGAGGCCCAACATCAAATTTGACTGACTGCCTAAGAATGTTCAGCATACATGATTTCCTATAGATGCCCCAAACATACCTAAGCTTTAATTGCCATATTCAGCAAATTATAGCAATTTTTGCCATTTGATCTTGACGCCCAATGTTATATTCAACTTGCCGAGAATGTTTGGCTTACATGATTCCCTATAGGTGCCTCACACATACCTAAGCTCTAAATGCCACATTAAGCTGTTATAACACATTTTTGCCATTTGGCCTTCACCTTGAGGCTCAAGGTGAAATTCGAATAACTGAGAATGTTTGGCATACATAATTCGCTTTAGGTGCCTCATACATATTTAAGCTCTAAATGTCATATTAAGCAAGTTATAGCACATTTTTGCCATTTGAACTTGACCTTGAGGCACAAGATCAAATGTGACTGACTCACAATGTTCGGCATACCTGATTCCCTATAGGTGTCTCATACATACCTAAGCTCTAAATGCTCTATCAAGAGAGTTATAGCACATTTTTGCCATTTGAACGTGACCTTGAGGCCCAAGGTCAAATGTGACTGACTCACGATGTTCGGCATACCTGATTACCCATAGGTGCATCATACATACCTAAGCTCTAAATACTATATTAAGAGAGTTATAGCACAAAACACCCCGAAAAATGATCAAGTCCCGACACGTTGCCTGGGTGGCGCTATGAAGGGGTGATTCAATCAAAATGCTGTCTACACCGTTGAAGCAGGTCATGATACTGATTCCATTGCTGCGATTAAAAAGAAATTCATCAGACAGTTTTTGAGAAAATTGCACCTAAGCGCCAAAAATGGCCATTTTCGACATAAAAATGGCCGCCAAGTCTAAACGAACGATTCAATCAAAAAAATTTTTGCTCGGGCATTAACTTGATGACCAATTGGATCACATCCTCAAATTAAAAAAAAAATTAATTAGACCATTTTTGAGATACGGCTTTAAACGGACGACGCCGACGCCGACGACGCCGCCGGACGCAAATTGATGACAATAGGTTACTGGCCTACGGCCGGCAACCTAAAAATAAGCACAAGGGTGTAATTTACCATTGTCAGCTGGATGCAACAGGACAACACCATTGCCTAAGTTGGAGGTGTCAACTTCCACGATGAACTGGAGCAGGGGATCTGGAAACTTGAGTATAGGAGTAGTGGTAAACAGCCTCTAAAGGTGGTGAAAGGAGGAGGCTGCCCAAGGGGTCCAGGTGACGAGAACCTTAGTTGATGTCAGCTTGGTTAGAAGAGCAGCAACAGTGAAGTACTCTCAAATTAATCGCCGATAGAAGTTGGCAAAATCAATGAATCTTTACAGCTCCTTGCAATTTTTAGGGTCTAGCCAATCCAGCACAGTCTATACATTCTGGCAATTCATCTCCAGGTCACCCTGCATCTCCACAAACCCCAAAAAGGAGATTGTAGTGCAGTGGAACTCGCACTTCTCCAGTTTCAGGAATAGTTGATTCTCCATAAGACTTTGGATGACCAAACGGACATGCTGGGTATGATCCTCCAGAATTTGAGAAAATACCAGTATATCGTCTTGTTGACATAGAAGAGCCGGGAGAGTATATCTCAGAGGATGACATTTATGAGGTTCTGGAACACAGTAGGGGTGTTAGCGACTCTGAATGGCCTCACCAGATATTCTTAGTGGCCTAAGGGGGTGTTAAACGCTGTCTTCCACTCATCTCCCTCCTGTATGTGCATCAGATGGTTAGCGTTGCGCAAATTTAGCTTGGTAAAGAAGCGGCAGCCCTGGAGATTGGAGAATGCTGAGTCCATCAAGGGTAATAGAGAACGATTCTCTATTGTAGTTGCATCATTAAGTCTCAGGTAGTCGATGCAGGGATGTAACGACCCATCTTTTTTGGCCACAAAGAAAACACCAGCTCCTGCTGGTGACGAAGAAGCCAAAATTATTCTGGAAGCCACGGACTGATTTATGTACTCTGTGGTATTTATGCACCATAGGGACTACTAATTCGTCAGGGAGAACAGCTGATCCCTGGAGGGTGATTTTCCGAGCAGTAAGTCAATAGCACAATCATAGGGCCTGTGAGGCGGAAGTGACATTGTTTAGGCATTGCTGAATGCCATGCGGAGGTCATGATAGATAGGGGAACACCTTTCAAGTCTGGCAGCTCTGCCTGGTGGTCAGAGGAAAGCGGTGCAGTCGAGCTTGGAGCTGCTCAAAGTTCCAATCAGCCCCTGAGTCAATCAAAGTCTGGGTGGTAATTGGGCAGCCCTGCCAGGTCAGGCGAACAAGAAAGAGTGGACAAGAAGATGAGATGGCTGCTCTCAACAGCACCTCTTTATCAGATGTCACTTGCGTCTGCCGAACTGGGCATTCAGCAATGGCAGGGGTGGCACAGTACTTCCGCAATGCAGGCAGGGATTCAACTTAATCCGGTGCAGCCGTTCTTCAGGAAGCAGCTGTGAAGCCGAGCCCGGTCGACAGCCATGGGTACCAGAGGTGCCAGACCTGTGGGAATAAGCTCCAGGTTCAGCATCTTAAGATACAGGCAGAATAGATGCCTGTAACCTTGCCCGTCAGTCCAGCCGCTGCTGCCACAGCTGGACATCAATCCATAGCACCAAGTTGATGAGTTGGTCCCAATCTGGAGGGTGGACACAGTTAGTCAACTCGTCATACAATGTCCAGGCATCCTTGCGTGTGGAGACCGCTATGGTGCAGAAGTCGATGGATTAATACAACACTGAAAGGTTGCACTAACGCAGCTGGAGAAGCTTCCTGGAAGCGGCATGACTGTCACGGGACTAGTCAAACATTTTCTTCATCTCTTTGATGGTGGCAGAAAATGATGACTCAGTTGGATGACCTGCCTACCAACAGGTGGCAATCCCATCCCTGACATGTCCAGAGAGGCCAGTGATGACAAATGTAACTCTGGAATGTTCAGTGGGGAAGGAAGATGGCTAAAGTTTAAAGATCATTGTACTCTGAGCCAGGAAACTAACACAAGTAGTAGGGTTGCCATTCAAGGAGTCCAGGACTGCCAGGTTTGTCTCTCAATGGGCTAAGGTCTGAGGCAGGGTCTGCTGCAGGAAGGCGCTGGCTGAGTGGCGGTGTCGGAGTCCCGTGAAATATCAGTTATAGCCACGAGTGACTGGAGAGGGCTCCAATGGACTGACAAAGCTGCTGGAGTTCATCTTCCTGCCAACTAATCCGCACACCCTGGTAGTCAGGGCACCAACCGTGCTAGGTATCTTCACTGATACCATTCCTTGGCTGGATTGTACCATTATGATCCAGAACAAGAATCAAGTTCAGAGGCAGGTACAATCCAATAGTAAGGTTTATTGACAGTAATACGGTATCAGGGGGACGGAGCCCAGAGGGAGAAGTCACAGTTCAGTACAGATGTTGCAGGCAAAGCAGGGCAAAGCCAATCTTCGGCCAGTGGCTTTCCCTGATGATTTCCAGATGTAGTGCATTTCCACAGCCGGACTGTCCGAAAGGAGGATGGAGTGGCTTGAGAGGAACTTGGTGCCAATCCTGATTACCGTAGAAGGATTGGGAGCTTGTTCCGAACAAACTGGACAAAGGAACAGACTTTGATATGGTTAAAAGGAACGCGGTCCCAATCCTGGACCCTGAATAGGCTTGGGAGCTTGTTCTTTACTTGTTATCAAAGACAAGAGGAAGGCAAATAACAATCATTAAAGGTAAGGTTTGACTTTCAAAAAGTGAAGAGTTTCTACTAGGAAATATGACTGATTCTAAGCACAAATAGCAAATTAAATCCAGAAACTTGCAAACCAAAGCAGGGGGTTTAAATACATGTCACATGTACATCAGGAAGTAACAATGAAACAAGACACAGCCAGGGCTAGGGGCATACACAAGATGTAAACCAATCAAAGAAGACTTATTTCTAAGTCATAGAATGGGAGGAGACACAAGGCATTAACATGAGGATTGTGACAAATATATTATATTGTAATGCAGGATATTCTGAACAGGGCCTAGATAGGAAGGTAAATTCAATTTTATGACCATACGTTGAAAGGAGATCTTATAAGATTGATTTTGTGAAAAATAGACACATATACACAGAGAAGAGGGTGAAAAGGATGAGCAGTGGTTGGATTATGCAGTGGGAGAGTAAAGGCAATATCAGGAGTATGAATCTGTGGTTCCAATCAACATTAGAATGAGGCAGCAGTGAATAGTGTTAATGCATGTGTTTGAGTATACATGCATTCGCGTGTGTGCATTTGCGTGTTTATGTGTGTGTGTGCGCGGGTGTGAGTGTGTTTGGTATTTATATGCAAGCGTCCTTGTATGCTTGAGTTTGAGTGCCAAACTTGCGCCACACCTGAGGTGTTCTGTGGAATTTTGTAGTGAGAGCACAATGAGGGCAGATAGAGACTGGGCTGTGAGCCATGAGGGTGTGCGTGACTTAATTATTTTTTCTCTTTTCCTCTAAGAGACACATGAAGTTTAGCGAAAGTTCAATCAGGAAGACTCTCTTGCGCACTTCAACTCCATTTATTTTCCTATCATTCACATGCATGCTCTCTCATAAATCTCTGCAGTCATTGTTTGGGGCTGTCAATTGAGCTGTCAGCTGGTGTAGCAGCTGATCCCCTCCATCCAACCGTGGCACACCACATTCACATCGCTAGCCAATCGTTCTGCCGCTGTCTTTTTAAAATATGTCATT
Organism: Gymnothorax javanicus; assembly: GCA_029692085.1. NCBI lineage: Eukaryota > Metazoa > Chordata > Actinopteri > Anguilliformes > Muraenidae > Gymnothorax > Gymnothorax javanicus. Next base: position 115,720,478 of record CM056197.1, on the reverse strand, counting down.
TCTCTCTGCCCTAGTTCGCTCATTCTGCCGTTCTCTGGCCCTCCTCCTCCCCAACGCCACCCTGCTCTCGTCAGACCTTCTGTACTGCCGCTCTAGCTTTGACAGCCTTCAGCCATCACCGCCACCAGTGTCTGGACTCTACAGGGGATTTTCCTGCTGCTGCTCTGAGCCATGTTCACGCTCTACGAGTCTTCCCGAAGAGTCCAAGCGCCAAAGACTTGTCTAATTCAAAACATGTGTTTCATCCACTTATGCTCGACGCATAATAAATATTTCCTGGTTTCACTTGAGTCTCTCCTGATTGAATTACTTACAAAGGTATGCTTGATTACAGCGCAGCTCGTTAAATGCTGGTTAGTCATTTTTCTTCACAGAGCGATGTCCGTATAACAGACTATCTGGGAGCAATGATGCAAGAGTGAAGCAACGTGGCCTGGAAATGTAGCACTTTCCTTGTACATGGAACATTCAATCATTAAGAATTCTGTGTGAGTGCTCTATGAGATATTAATGCAAAGGAGACATGCAGTTTCTGTCAAAACAAATGGAAATGGAACAGGTTTACCAATCAGTCAATCAATGTTGTACTATTGGTAATGTATTTTAGAGGCATAAGTTACAGTGCCACACTCCCGTTTAGCACAGGAGGATGGCATGGTGGTGCATCCAGGGACAGTACAGTGACAGGCCACAGCACATGTATTATGAAGCTTGTGGGAGAGAAAAGATGTTCTTCACATTGTATTCCCCACCGGGTCTTCAGTCAATCTCTACTGCCCCCCTTCTGTACTTTGACAGAGGCGGCACTTCCACCCGGATACACGGAACTAGAGTTTTTGTATACCTTAGTATACTGTTTACGAGGGGTCTCCAACCCTGCTCCTGGACCGCTGCTCTCCTGTAGGTTTTTTCACTACCCCCAACTCAGCACACCTGATTCAGCTAATTGGCAGTTCAGATCTCAAACTGGAAAATGAAATGTGCTTTGCTTTGGTGGAAGTGAAAACGTTCAGGATGGTAGCTCTCCAAGAATAGGGCTGTAGACCCCTGCTGTAGGCTTTCACTGGAAGTGGTTAGCACTGCAGTCTGTTACGACCAGTGCTTTTGCCGTCACAAACCTGCAAAATGTGAGGAATTTGATGTTTCACACTGGGTTAATTTTACCAATGATTTTTATGGTATGCGTGGGTCTGCACAAACTAACCAGTTTTTGCTCTGTGCGACTACTGACACCATGATCTCATGGCATTGGTACCACTCTTATTGCCCGGATTCCCTCAAACTTGCAAAGGAGTTTTTGCACAGTATAGGCAAGTTTGCCCACAGCCCAATTTGAACCATCTTCTGGTTACATTTACCTACTTGTGGGACTGTCCAGAAAATAGATTTGAAATGTGAAATTTGCATACAGAAAGTGAACTGTGACCTATTTAGTGATTTCAAGATTTTTGTGGGACAAGGCCTTGAAAAGTCCATATTTAAACCCATTGATTGTTCTGAAAAACCAGATGATTTTTAATGGCTACACAACAACATTATGGACATTTTGATACCAAACATAAGTATATGTGTGAAAAACTGAAGAAGTTTCAGACAATTTTAAAATGCATCTGTTTTGACCAAAATTGATGCAAAACGTAAAGTTCATCTTGAAAAATGACCAGGTTCCTATGAAAACACACCTAAGATATTTTCACAAAAGTTGCCTGATTCTACTAATCAGCCTCTGGAATGTTTGTTAAGGGCCTTGATTAGTAGAATCAGGTGTGTAGCAGCTTGGTTGGTATGAAAGCCTGCACCCACAGTGGCTCTTTCTGGAGAAGGTTCCCTACCCCTGGCATACAACAATGTTGAATGCTTTGTGGTTCACGAAATCATTGAACTGTGACCACAAGCGCAGACTACGCTTTGCTCAATGGAGTAAAAACAAGGCCTGGGAGATATAGAACCTATACAATGTACAACAGTTTATGAAAACATCTAAATGGCTTTTCTGAGAAATATGCAGTATATAATAAAAATGGCTTGAATACACCACCGTTAACTGATCTTATCACAATTACAGGTGATCCTGAAAGTGTTATTATATCCTAATAAATTAACAAACAACTATATACTATATATAGTAACAATCTATATTTGTTTAATCAAAAGGACAGATGTGTTTCAGATGTATTGTAATTATGATCCAGAATGATCCGGAAGGCCAATGTCTCGTCAGTCATGTACATACAATCTAAGACTCTTAATTTAGGTAAGTATCTATAACAAGCATTCCATGTTTATTTATTATTTAGTGACCTATTTTGACACCCAAAGGAGATAGTAATAATTTCTAAATACAGTGATGGTTCCAATTTTTGCACTCCGGATCCATGTTACCGGTCTCACAATTTAACGACACCCGCACATTATTTAGCCAACTATATGAGGCGACTTTTGTGAAAATATCTTAGGTGTGTTTTCATAGGAACCTGGTTGTTTTTCAAGATGAACTTTACGTTTTGTATCAATTTTGGTCAAGACAGATGCAACTTTCAATGGAAAATTGTCTGAAATTTCTTCAGTTTTTCACATATATACTTATGTTTGGTTTCAAAATGTCCGTCATGTTGTTGTGTAGGCCAGTAAAAATCATCTGGTTTTTCAGAACAATCATTTATGGGTTTAAATATGGACTTTTCGAGGCCTTGCCCCACAAAAATCTTGAAATCACTAAATAGGCTACAGTTCACTTCCTGTATGCAAATTTCACGTTTCAAATCTATTTTCGGGACAGTCCCACAAGTAGGTACATATAACCAAAAGATTGTTCAAATTGGGCGGTGGGAAAATTTACCTATACCCTGCAAAACCTCCTTTACACCTGTGGCTTGGAGAATGATAGAGAAAGAAAGAGATGCTCCATATTTGTCTCATTGCATCCACATGTTGTTGGAATGCTTGCCTCAAAAATGCACCCACTCTGTGAAACTAATACTTTTGCCATTCTGTTTTAAACTAATCATAAAGGGATTAGTGTCATAAGATGAGCGCTTATTTTAGGCTAATGTTCCAACAAGTTGATGTAATTTGATGAATATGAGCGCATGGATTTTGGGCATGGAAAAATATATAGTGACAGTTTTTTTGCATAATTTTTTTTTTTGTCTCAGTTCCTTATCTTCCTCACACCTCACCCTTGTGTGTACACATCAGAGCTATCTGCACAACTCCCAAGAGCCTCTGCAATGTTGAGGTAAAAAAGTGAGCGCTTAACTGAATAGTTTCTTCTACACTGACCTGTCAGATTACTGTCTGGTTGTTCACTGGAGAAAGTGAAGAACACTGAATATGCTAGCATGCTTTGTCAAAGCTGGCTCATATTTGGAGCAGTCAGAAAAGCATCCCAGTGCCATATTTTTGAAAGCAGTGGGAGTGTCTATTGACCTTTTTTAAACCTTTTTTTAAATTACGCAGCATCTATCATTTGATTTTGGCTCATGTTAGCGACAACAGACCAGTACAACTGGCCAAGATACTTAATGGCAAGGTGACACTCCCACAGCTCTTGGAGGAGCATGTTATGATATAATGTCTTCCAAGAAATTCCAGATTTTGGATTGGTTCCATGCACAAATGAAAATATTAAGATGTTTGCGTGTAGCAATAATAATTAATCTGAATTTGTGAGCATTGCGAGGCCATGCACTACGGCTAACAAGCCAGTGCACATTGAGACTGTGTTTGTGCCAGAAATCTGTCAGCAGATCTAATCAGTTTTATTACTACAAAAGCCTCTGGTTTCCGCAGCAACCACTGTCAACACTTAAGGTGCAACCTGGGCTCCAAATACGCCAACTGTCCCCTCGGCAGCATCGCATTTAATGTGCTCCTCTGGGGCAATCCGCACAATCGCTGTGCGGAGCTGACATGACTCTATTCAGATTTTGTGAGGACGGAACACTTTGTCCAAATAACCACCCCCACCTCTAACTACACCCCTCCGGCCCCAACCACCCCAAAACACAAGCTGAGTTATTGAACATAGCGATTATCTGTGTTTGAAAAACTTCATCAAAATATTATGTGGGAACCAAAGAGTAAGTTCTTGTGATACCATAAATAGTGAGCAATTCACAGCTGAGGAACAGCCTGACATCGCAACTGAGAAAGGTTTGTGATGGTCAGTCAGTTAAATACAAAATATGTGGACAGTTGCATAAAAATGGTTATTTTGTCTTTGGACCAACCTAACTTATATATCAAATCAAAAAATATAATTCAAATTCACATTGTCTGCATTTCTGTCAGCCAACTCATGTGTGAATCATTAAGAGCAGTTGTAACAAATGGAAACAATGACAGATTGGCGTCTTGGCTCTGACCCAGACACACCCTGCGGCCCACTGAGCTTGAGAAGATGAAAGTAGGGTGTGCCAGGATATCCCCCACCCTCCGGGGGAGATTCAGATGGATGCTGTGGTGGAGATGGGATGTGTTCTAGGAGCAGTCATGTAATTTCAGCAGCAGAGAGCAATGCAGCACAGCAGTAGGCAGAGGCATGTTATTCCACTCAGCGGGACCAGGAGAGCAGCATATATAACCCAGCTACCAGAGGTCCTTAGCAGCGTTTGTTATGCATTGGAGTGTCTATGGGAATATGGGCATGTCATAGACTGTATGGGTGTCTATTTTGAATATGGCGTCACCCGTTAATTTCAGCATGTCATAGACTGTATAAAATGTGATTCCTATTGGACGAGAGCGTGGATTGAATATCCAGGTAGGAGTGAGGGGTGGATCTACAGGTGGATCTGACCGTATCAGACGAAGAACAAATGATATCCACGCCCCTAAAGCATACTCTGGCTTCATCCTTTCATTCTAGTCTATTTGGGACCATAATTTACAAAGATGAACATCATGATAAATAGAAGGAGACTTGAAACTTGTGATAGATACCATAAAGTAATGCGGAAAATCATTATTGAAATAATAAATCAGGTGGGAAAGTAGGGTCATTTTCTCATAGACTTCTATAGGATTGAACTTCTCTCTGCAACCACCGACGTCGCCATCTGCTGGCCATTAAATAGGATGCAAATTTTTGAGATTTCCGCATGGGCTTCACTTTTCAGACCGGGTGTCCATCTTTTTATGCAGTCTGTGGGGCATGTCTTGATTTGTCTGCCGCAACTAGTTCCTCAAGCTGCGCCCTATTAATTTAGTGGTTTTTTTCTAGAACAGAAACCCTGAATTCCATTACAACAATGCAATTCCATTAGACACATTTCCCCTATTTACATATGGCAAGTACAGTGGGACAGTGTTTTGACAATACATTAATTAGTTACCATTACTGTGATGGGTGGTGTTTCAAGACGCCAAATGCAGTGGCTGGAATGAAAGGAAGCACAGCAAAATGACAAACACAGATTAAACAAGAGAGAGGGGCTTGCGCTTCCAAAGGACATAAATCTCGCCAAAACCAACGCCAACCTCCAAAACCATGACAGGACCCCCCCCTCTAAGGGACAGCTCCAGAAGTCCCCAGGGAACCCCGTGCACAGAACTCAGAAATGAGCGTGGGATCCAGAATATCTCGGGAAGGGACCCAGCAGTGCTCCTCGGGGCCATGTCCTTCCCAGTCCACGAGAAACTGGGCCCCACGACCAACACACCTCTCCGCCAGAATGCGGCGCATGGTGTAAACCGGCCCCCCCTCCAACATTCGCGGTGGTGGCGGGGGTGTGTCGGCAGGTGCCAGGACGCTAGTGCTAACTGGCTTAATCCGAGAGACATGGAATGACGGATGGATGCGCAAAGATCTAGGGAGCTTTAACTGGACCGTGACCGGATTGATCTTCCGCACAATCTTGAATGGGCCAATATAGCGGGGAGCCAGTTTCCGTGATTCTACCTTCAAGGGGAGGTCCCGGGTACACAGCCAAACTCTCTGACCCACCCAATAAGATGGGGCCAAACGAGGCCTTCTATCGGCGGCGGACTTCTGTTTGAGCCCTGAGCGCAACAGAGATGAACGGACCCTGGTCCAAACAGACCGACAGCGACGAATGAAATTGTTGACCGAAGGAACCTCGGAATCATTCTCAGTCTCAGGAAACAGTGAGGGTTGATAACCCACCTGAGCTTCAAACGAGGAAAAGCCCGTGGAGGAATTACTCAGAGTTGGGAATACTCAGCCCATGCTGAAAATCGACTCCATGAAGATGGATTATCCGCTGCTAAACAACAAAGAGTGTTTTCCAATGAATGATTCGTGCGCTCAGTCTGCCCGTTGGTCTCTGGATGGAACCCAGAGGAGAGACTCACCGTAGCCCCCAACTGCCTACAAAACGCCCGCCAGAATCTGGCCGTAAACTGAGGACCCCGGTCAGAAACAACATCTTGCGGAAGCCCATGCAGCCGGAACACATGGTTAACCACAAGAAGGGCTGTGTCCCGCGCAGAAGGCAGCTTGGTAGTGCAACAAAATGAGCGGCCTTGGAAAAACGGTCAACCACGACCAAGATGACCGTGTTGCCCTCAGACATAGGCAGTCCCGTAATAAAATCCAAAGCAATATGCGTCCAAGGACGCCTGGGGATGGGCATTGGTCGCAGCAGACCAGAGGGAGGGAGATGGGAAGTTTTATTTCTGGAGCAAATGCCACAGGCAGCAACAAATTCCCGAATGTCCCTAATCATACCAGGCCACCAAAAACATCGAGCCAGGAACTGCTTGGTCCGATGGGCTCCCGAGTGCCCCGCCAAGTGGGAAGAGTGTCCCCACTGGAGGACCTGTGACCTAACCCTAGGCGAGACAAACAAACAGCCAGGAGGCTCCCCCCCAGGACCAGGATTGGTCTTCAAAGCCTCCTGAACCACTGCCTCAATCTCCCATTGAATGGGCGCCACAATCTGAGCAGCTGGAATAACTGGGTCCGGGGTAGGATCGCGATCAGAGCAGTCCTAAATCCGCGACAAGGCATCAGGCTGAATGTTTTTAGAGCCAGGGCAGTAAGTTAGCGTAAAATTAAAGCGGTTAAAGAACAATGACCACCGCGCCTGCTGGGAATTACGTCGCTTGGTCTGCTGAATATACTGGAGATTTTTATGATCTGTCCATACCACAAAAGGGTTTTCAGCCCCCTCCAACCAGTGGCACCACTCTTCAAGGGCCAACTTGACCGCCAATAACTCCCGGTCACCAATGCTGTAATTCCGTTCCGCGGCGGACAAAGACCGGGAGAAGTATGCACATGGGTGTAGCTTATTGTCCCAAAGGGGGCGCTGGGACAAAATAGCACCCACTCCAACCTCCGAAGCATCCACCTCCACCACAAATGGGAGGGAGGGATCGGGCAAAACCAGAATGGCTCTGAGCAAAAACGTTTCTTTAATTCCTGAAAGGCAGCCTCAGCTGCTGGAGACCAAAAAAACGCTGAGGAGGTATTCTTTCTGGTGAGCGCAGTAATGGGGGCAGGAACCGCGCTAAAATTACGGATTAACCTCCTGTAAAAATTAGCAAAGCCCAAGAAGCATTGGACCTCCTTAACACTCTGAGGAGCAGGGCAATTCCTGACCGCAGCCACCTTTTCAGGGTCCATACGGACCGATCCCTTGTAATCAATAAAGCTAAGAAACGAGACAGTTTGGGTGTGAAAGACACATTTCTCAACCTTGACAAAAAGCTTTGCATTAAGGAGGGCCTCAAGCACATGTCTGACATGTTGTTTATGCTCTGAGAGCGTTGGAGAAAAAAATCAAAATGTCGTCAATATAAACGAAGATGAATTTCTCCAACATCTCTCGGAGGATGTCATTAACGAGTGCCTGAAACACCGAGGGGGCGTTAACCAATCTAAACGGCAAGACCAAATATTCATAGTACCCGTCATGCGTATTAAATGCCGTTTTCCATTCGTGCCCCTCCCGAATACGAACTAAGTTATAAGCATTACGGAGATCTAGCTTGGTAAAAAATGACGCCTCCTGCAGACGTTCAAACACGGAATTCATCAACGGAAGGGGGTATCGGTTTTTAATGGTGATCTTATTCAAACCCCTATAATCAATACAGGGTCTCAGACCGCCATCCTTTTTTCTCACAAAAAAAAACCCCGCTCCGGCAGGAGACGTTGATGGCCGAATAAAACCATTAGCAAGAGCCTCCTGAATATATTCTCGCATGGCCTTTTGCTGACCTGACAGTGAGTATAGCACAATCATTAGGAACATTAGAAGGCAAATCAAAGTTCAGGGTGGCCCCCAAATCCTCACCCTGTTCAGAACCTGACGTCTCGGTGACTGATTCAGAATCAAAAAAATCCTCTAAAAGGTAATCGTCCTCTGGCTGTCACCAATCAAATTGAGGATCCCATTCCAACCCCTCCTCTGCCCCTTTTTCTAGTTTAGGAGGTAAGGTGATACAACCTCCTCACACTCGCTCCAGGCATCAGTCTGCCCCATAGCTTGATGTCTGGTAAACAAGTCACATTCTTTCTACAATGGGACCTACAATTGGTACCCCAGTGGATGATAGGATTATTCTGTTCCTCCCAAGTGATGCAAGGCCTATGCTCCCGTAGCCAAGAATGCCCTAAAACAATGGGAAAAGCAGGGGAACTGATAAAAAAAAACTGAACCTCCTCCGAATGGCCACCAAAGGAAATTAACATATTTAGCGGTTCAGAAACTTTGGTTATAACTCCCGTTCCAAGCGGGCGACTGTCCAAAGCTCTCACAGAGAGTGGCTGTTAAAGAGGACAGGTAGGAACGGAGTGCCTCCTAGCCCACTTAACATCCATGAAACAATTCACGGCACCCGGATCCACGAACGCTTCAATAATAACTTTCTTGCTCCCCACAGTCAGTTCAAGAGGGATTAGTGTTCGGAAGGGAAATTGGGACTGCCCCTCTAGCGCCCCCCATACCGCTAGAGGGATCTCCCGTTTCCCTTGAAGCTTCGTGCAACGTGGACGAGTATGACTCGGTTTATTACAATTAAAGCAGATTATTCTTCTGCGAGCAGGTTTATGAGTCCGACTCTCAAACGAGCTATCAACCTGCATGGCTTCAACCGGAGTGGAATCTTCAGTGGGAGGAATAGGAACTGCACACTTGCCACTGGCAGCCTTGGCATTGTCAGCAAGCGGCAATCTGTTTAGTTTCTCCCTGTTACGTTCGCGGATGCGATTGTCAATTCGCACCGCAGTGCGAACCAAAGAATCAAAAGTCGAACAGGGCTCCAATGTAGCCAAAGCATCTTTTACCTCCTCAGTGAGAGCAAGACTAAACACAGTCATAAGAGGAGCTTCCGGCCAGCCTGTCTCTGTCGCCAGGGAGCGAAATACAATTGAAAACTCTGCAATGCTTTCATAGCCCTGTTTCAGATGTATCAAACGCGTAGCCGCGTCCTGACCACAAACATCCTGATCAAATACTGACAACATTTCCTTAACAAGAGCTTCTACAGAATTCACGACCGGTGAATTAGATCTGATAAGTGGGCTGACCCAAGTGAGTGCTGTGTCAGTCAGCAGGGATAAAATGAATGCAACCCGAGAATCCTCATTAGTAAACCGCGAAGGCTGAGCCTTAAAAAACATCTCACATTGGGCGATGAAATCTTTACATTTTCTGGCCTCGCTGCTATATCTTTGGGGTAATTGCAATTTCAGTTCTCGGGGAAGGTGTATGAATGATGCTTGTGCAACATTTCGTGAAACTTGTGTAGACAGGGATTTAATACTCTCAGGTAGACTTAACAAAACACTCTCTTGATTCTGCAATGAGTTCTCCTGAAGGCGGAGTCTCTCAGCCAAACCAGCCTGCTGATTGCCAAGGCTGGAAAGCCCTTCGCTGAAGCCAGAAAGCATAGCTTGCTGGCCGGTGACAACCTGTTCAATAGCGGCCACAGCTGAAGTCTCCATGTTGGCTAGAGTGTACTGTGATGGCTGGTGTTTCGAGACGCCAAATGCAGTGGCCGGAACGAAAGGAAGCACAGCAAAATGACAAACACAGATAAAACAAGAGAGAGGGGCTCGCGCTTCCAAAGGACATAAATCTCGTCCAAATAATAAACAGGAAGCAAAGTGAGCTAGACAGAACGGAATAAGGAAAAAATCTCGGAAGCCAAGATCAAACGATTTAGCACCAGACGGTGCACAGACAGAGGAAAGGGAAGAGAAAGATTCCCTTTACTAACTAACACTGTCACTTTTCACTTTTTTGCAACTAATTCCTCAACACTTCTCTAGCTAGAGATCTTGCAGGCTACAGTGCGAAAGTAACACTAACACTCTAACAAAGGTGGCGAGGTGAAACTTGGGCTTAAATAGAGTCCAGGCGCCGCCCACAATTAATGCCAGCTGGCCCAAGACTCCGATATGGACAAAACGATATCGTCCCGGACAAGAGTAACAAAGAAAGCTCCCAAACCAACGCCAACCTCCAAAACCATGACAATTACAGGATCCATATTACCCCTTGCATGTCATGGATACCATAACTGACACAATATGATCCCTGACACAACTAGCAACTTGCTTCAGCATTCGTCAGTTTTCAAATCAGGCAACTCACGTGTCCACAGTTAATTGGAGTATCGACAAGCGGTGCCAGGCCCCACCCCCCCTCGTATTTTAGCTGTTAAATGAGCTGATCCACTTTTCAGGTACATACACTTTTGGGTTTGACCTTTCAAGGTCAAATGTCATGGTACCATTCAGATTCCCAAAAATGAGTTCCCATCAGTGATTAATGATACCCGTCGATTACAATATCCTTGCCCTGCTCCTTTGGGGGGAGTGGTAACAAATGAATAAAATTATATTTTGGTGTCATGGCTCTGACTCTGACCTACCCTGTGGTTTACTGAGCTTGAGGAGAAGAGAGCTGCCTCTCTGTGCTCTGAGCTCGAGGAGAAGAGAGCTGCCTCTCTGTGCTCTGCTGCTCTGAGCTTGAGGAGAAGAGAGCTGCCTTTCTGTGCTCTGCTGCTCTGAGCTTGAGGAGAAGAGAGCTGCCTTTCTGTGCTCTGCTGCTCTGAGCTTGAGGAGAAGAGAGCTGCCTCTCTGTGCTCTGCTGCTCTGAGCTTGAGGAGAAGAGAGCTGCCTTTCTGTGCTCTGCTGCTCTGAGCTTGAGGAGAAGAGAGCTGCCTCTGTGCTCTGCTGCTCTGAGCTTGAGGGAGAAGAGAGCTGCCTCTGTGCTCTGCTGCTCTGAGCTTGAGGAGAAGAGAGCTGCCTTTCTGTGCTCTGCTGCTCTGAGCTTGAGGAGAAGAGAGCTGCCTCTCTGTGCTCTTCTGCTCTCTCTGCTCTGCTGCTCTGAGCTTGAGGAGAAGAGAGCTGCCTCTGTGCTCTGCTGCTCTGAGCTTGAGGAGAAGAGAGCTGCCTCTCTGTGCTCTGCTGCTCTGAGGCTTGAGGAGAAGAGAGCTGCCTTTCTGTGCTCTGCTGCTCTGAGCTTGAGGAGAAGAGAGCTGCCTCTGTGCTCTGCTGCTCTGAGCTTGAGGAGAAGAGAGCTGCCTCTGTGCTCTGCTGCTCTGAGCTTGAGCAGAAGAGAGCTGCCTCTCTGTGCTCTGCTGCTCTGAGCTTGAGGAGCAGAGAGCTGCCTCTCTGTGCCCTGCTGCTCTGAGCTTGAGGAGAAGAGAGCTGCCTCTCTCTGCTCTGCTGCTCTGAGCTTGAGGAGAAGAGAGCTGCCTCTGTGCTCTGCTGCTCTGACCTTGAGGAAAAGAGAGCTGCCTCTCTGTGCTCTGCTGCTCTGAGCTTGAGGAGAAGAGAGCTGCCTCTCTGTGTTCTGCTGCTCTCTCTGCTCTGCTGCTCTGAGCTTGATGGCTTATGGTTCATTGGAACTCTAAGGAAAGTTGTTTGGAGTTGCTTGGAGAGAGGAAGAGGATTTTAGATTTGTTTTTTAAGGGGCCTTCCCAGGTTCAAAAATTTTTTTTTTTAAATTTTTCTCTTTTTTCCCCTTTAAAGTTCACCACTGGAAAAAAATAAATTCACAATATCTAGAAAAATCCTCAAGCGATTGCATAGATATGACATATATCTAACAGGGAAAAAAAGAATTAAATGATTAGGTTGGGTGGTTAGGGAGTCAGGATCGCCACGATACGGACCGTGATTTTGCTTATTAACGTCAATTAAAGATAAAAACCAATGGAATGGAACATTTTTGTGTTGACCTAATAAACTGTAGTGTTATTATACCCATATCTGTGCCGGAACAAGGTAAATCAAATGAATCCGGGAGGGCGCCTTAATGGTTTTTGCTGATATTAAATCGTGTTTAAAAGCTAAAATAATGGGAAAGGTTGAACGATTTTCTCCTAAGGTAAAACCTTTGCTGCTTTATCGGAGCTGGGTGAAATATTCCCACCTTTTTTCCCTAATAAATAGCCTAATTGAGTCACTAATTTGGCCAACAAAAAAAAGCGAGTCAGGTTTTTATTCTCTCAAGAGCAAAATTACATTAATATATTGTAAGTTAGCGAATAAACTTTAATATATACAAAATACATACAAATAAATTGCGATTTTCAAGGGTTTATTCTCTTCTGGTCGCGGTAATCTATGTCAAGTAACATTGTGTGCTTAACAACAACTTGGTTTCACATGTGAGTGCATGGTTTAGGTTGCATTAAATTAAAGAACACACAGGAAAGAACATTAATTAAACTAGAGGGCACTGGCTAGCCCGCATACCTCCACTACACCATATATCTGTTCTTTTGGTTACAGAATATGTTCCGGATCATTTCCAAAATTGAATTAACTCTTCATTGGAGTACCACCTATCATCCTGCCGAATTTCGTGCCAAGCCGTTCATAACTTTTTGAGTTATCCGGTCAGAAATAACAGTCAGACCCACTTTTGACAGATATACTTCAATTCTTCTGGATCCAGAATCCAGAATTTGTTCCGGATCACTTCCAAAATTTAATTAACTCCTCCTTGGACTACCACCTATCATTCTGCCGAATTTCATGCCAAACCGTTCATAACTTTTTGAGATATCCTGTTAACAGACAGACAGACAGAAAGACAAACAAATAAACAGGTGAAAGCATAACCTCCTTGGCTGAGGTAGTTAATGGATTAATCACATTAATTAGAGAACACTTTCGGGCATAAAGTGAATAAATATCACCAAGCCATTAAATGACCGTTCAATTCTTCCAAGTGTTTTGAGAAACACTTGTAGATGTGTAGTGATGCCATTATTATTGTGATGCTCTTGTTGATATGTAGTGATACAAGCATGGAATACAGTAGTAGGTATGTTGTGTTATCTTTGTTTTTCTATCAGATATAGTCTACTCATTCTTTGGGAGCATGCTTTGGGAAATGAGCAGAGAGCTATTATTGTGATGGAGGAATGACACCGAAGACTACACAAAACTTTTACGAGTGCTTGTATTGTTAAGACCGTGTGATGTTGACAAAAATGTCGTGCACACCAGATTTTACCACTAGAAACACTGAAAACATCCTGGTGGAGCAGAATGGCCACAGTCTTTCCTTTCCAGGAACCATAAGGGGAGCCCAGGGGGAGGGTCACTACTGTTAGTTTAACTGTGCAGCACAGGGCTAATTGTTCAACTGTGATTCACCTAGTTATTTTATCACTAACTATTTTTTCTTTTTTGTCATTTTACCTTGGTAGTTTTTACTGGTCTGAGGGCTCCCCTAGACTTTCCTCAGTACTGTGTTTCCACTGCTACTGTATGACTTTTAGGCAGATTGAGTCTTATCTGACGTGCTGCAGGAGTCAGGTTCAGGTTCCTGTTTTTGCGGACACATGTCCCTGCGCCCCCCCCAAGCCTGAGACCAACCACCTTCCACCCCCACCCCCCCTACATTCCTTCCTTTAGCCTCACTGCATCCACTATGCTGCCATTCCACCCCACAACAATTCTGATTGTGTGAGCAGTTGAGCTAAGACAAGCTTTTTTTTTCACCCACAATGCCAGCTCATAGTGAACTTCGCATACTTTGTTTAGGCTTCAGAAAACAATTAACCTGGCAGACTGTACTGCACCCTGCACCCCCCCCCCCCCTCGCCTCAATACGCGCGCACACACACACACACACACACACACACACACACACACGGTCCCTTCCCGAAAACTTGGAAAGCTGGCTGGGGGCAGTTCTGTTTACTTACGAGAAGACTTGCTTCCTCTGTGTGCTAGTCCTATGTGTTCTTTAGCAGTAGCCACTTGACCACAAATTATTTACATGTTTCTATTTTTGGCTAAGACATGCAAATTGGTTGATGAGGTTGCAGTTGCATACAGCACATAAGGCAGTAACGGTGTCTCAAGGTACTTACTGCATGGGTAACAACTAACACCACAAACAAAGTCTTAAGTAATCGGTAATCAAGCTAATGTGGGGCTTAATTGTATCTTTTTTCCAGTTATATGATTACAGTGTGCAATGAGCTTTTGAGGTTTGTGGATGAATTTAGTTTATTAATCAGAAGATGGTTATGTTATATAATCATTATCTTCCATATTTATAGGCTATTCATCCCTCTCTAATTCAGTTCCCCTGCAATCATTAGCTATTAAACCTAATAGATCTGCCATCACTCCAAGCCTATCAAAGAACAGTATGCAGCAAGAGATCTCAGCTAATTAGCAGAGGTGGTAATGTGAAATGGTGCCCAATCATGACTGAAGTGAAAACCCTCTGAATGGTTGATCACCAGGCTCAGGGTTCTGCATGCCAGCCTGTGAATCCTTTCGGAGAAAATTTAAAATCTACGTCCTCATTGTGTATTTACTCCCGGGGATTATTATGATATAAAAACATTAACCATAGGGCATTCAAAGCTGTCTTTTTATTGGCACTGCGATGGCATACATACATTTACTGCATTTCTGTAATTACGCCATAGCTGTCTGCGCAGATACACAGCTGTGTCTTGGCAACTTCTTCCCAGTTTGCATTTAGAACCCTCTTGTCACTTTGAAGACAAGAACAAAACACTTTAATCGCTTCCTGTGGCCATATTGAATAAACAGCAGTCACGTTGATTGCGCATGGCTTTCACAGACTGCCAAAGCACCTCACTCACTATATTCCGTAGGTGTCTGTGAAATAATTTCCAAAATAACATCCTGTATGTTCTCTAGCTGTGGCAACATTCATCTATCAACACATTTGTTTTGAAGACTGTAAGGAGCCAGTCAGTAAGCTAAATTTTCTGGTCATTGTGTTTTAAGTGCATAGGCATGGGAAATCTCATTAATCCTTATGATATAACTCTTTTGCTCATGCTGACCTTTTTCTCCTGAACTTCTGACTTAGCCAATATTGCACTTGCCAGGTTTCCCAAGGTTATAATGGGAACTGTAATTGAAAGCTGAGTATATTGTGCCATAAACAGAGAACTTTAGACTGTTTATGACACAGAGGAAACTGCTTTCCGCCACTGAGACACAAAAGATGCTTTCAGAATTTACAAGAATCATTTGGATCCCGCAGATAAGTCCCTTTTTTACAGTGTGAAAAAAAAACAAGCACTTGAATTTATTTCGCATGTTCCCTGTAAAATCTGGATTTAGCCAACATTTTTGCTACACTCCTATTCTCATTATACATAATACTTAATTGTTCAGGAAAGAAAAATCTGCTTTCTTGGTAAATTTTCAAATTAAAGCTCAAATGTGTGAAAATATTTGTAGAGTTGGTCTCCTTTGTTAAAATCAAGATTATGCATCTTAAATATCAACGGCCTGGATCTCAAGCTAGTAAAAGACATTCATTTATCAACATGATTTTACAAAATTCAAAGAATGTAACATTCCTTATCAGTTTTAAAAACAGTGTGAAAATCCACTGGCAGTACTGAAAGGAGTAAAGAAGCATCTGGAACAATTTGACTGCTTTTTAGCATAACAGTGCAAAATTCACCAGTATAGATTATGTTGAGCCGGGGGGGCGGGGGCTAGCGAGCTAGTTAAGTCAATAAAAACAGTGAATAGCCAGTGAGCTAGGGTTTAGCTGCAAGTATTTCACTAGCTGGCATTTACACATGAACCAAATATGACATTAGCCAACTACTGAAGTCGTTAAACTAGCTCATTGGCTAAGTTGGCCATCTAACGGTTTGCTTGAAACAGTGAATAGCGATTATTTCTGAACATAACTACCGTTATATGAGCAAGTAGACATAAATTAGCTAGGTCAGTTATGCGTTGACAAGGCTGATTAGCTCGTTAGCAGGCTACCGAGTTTTTAAGCGAAAAAAAAGTTGGCCAAAGACGCTTGGCTATCAAAGTAAATTGGTGATAGTTGCAAAATTTGATATCTTGCAAGGTAAGCGCAACTAAGTAGAACATAGAGTGGCTAACTAATTTGCTTTGTCTCGCCAGGCTAAGCAACAAGTAGCTATGGCAAGCTGCTGGAAATTTCTAGTGCATTTTTAACTCGTTCTGCCAGGGATTCAGAAGGATCATGGGATGAGTTGTTTTTAGACTACGAAGAGGATTAGAATAGTGGAAAAAAATTAAAGTGATTTAAATTATGGCTGACTCTGGTCAAGAAAAACGACATCTGTGGTTACTGGGAAATATGATGCAAAATCTCGAAATCGATGGAGGCTTGAAAACAACAGGAAGCGCTTCAAAAGTGAATATTTTAAAAAATCTATGTGAAAAATGAAAATTTTCAAAGGTGGATGAAATTCCGCCATGACAATGCAGAGAAATTGTTTGTTATACCAGACAAGTTATAGTGCGTTTCGCGATTGCTGTTACCGCGGTAGCCTCAGACAGCTAGCCCACACAATGGCAAAGTACCTGGCTGACCCCGGTCATGGATAAGTAAAACGATCGTTTTACAGTAGCAGTAAACAAACCCAAACACATACCCCGAGCTCTGAAAAACCTACGTCTGGTCTAACTGCAGCCTTTTCAGCCAAACTTTGCAGACACATACAACACCTCTCCAGTTAGCTTCAACAGTAGTGGCTATAATCAGGCAGCGTTATGATGATACTGCCACATTGATGCTATCCAAAGTAACACAAGCATACCGATCAGAATTACTGCATATAAGTTAACCAGGAGCATTTTTTCAAGTAGCACAGCACACGAACTAACATGCAGTAGCTAGTAACCAAGCGTTCATAACAACGACAGAGACCAACGTTACCCTGCAATGCAGGTTTTACAGACAGTAAGTTCCGTTACCGTAAACAGTTGTACCAAGCATCCAAATTACAAGCAAGTATAAAAAGTTAGCTTCAAATTTATGTTCACACACCTTCTGTAGAATTTCCCCTGATATCACTCTTGCATATTTAGGACACAAACATTAGCAACAGTAACTTAGCTATGTTAGCCGCAGTGCTACAGCCACATTCAACAGGCTATCACGTTAAGCTAGTATCTCACTGAGCGGTGAATGCTTACGAATGTAGAGAATTTGGATTCCCCAACTTTTCTGACGAAAATAGGCAAAAATCAGGACAGACCTAGGTGTGATTAGCGACATTTACCAACGTTTAGCATCAGTTAGCAACATTCGTGTAGCTGTTTGCGAAAGAATAGGAAATGGTTTTCTAGAATATGAAAATGAACTCTTTGTGACACTAAAAACCGTTTGCAAACTCTTTTGCAATCTTGACGAAACCTTGATGGTATTCTCACGAAACCCAATATTCGTCTACATTTGTCAGCATTCGTAGCTCTGTTGTATAGTGGTCACTACTTCGCGAACCAAAAAGAACTTTAGCGACACGTGTTACAACCGTTTGCAAACGCTTCCAACTCTTTTACTAATGTCTGCAACTGTTTGTGAGAAAATAAATTCGCAAAGAAATTTTGAACATGCTCAAAATTTCTTTGCGACAAGAAGAACTGTTTGCGATCCTAAAAACTTTTAGCAAACTGCTTTGCGCCTTTTTACAAACTCTGACGAAACTCAAAATTTGCTACATCGTAAGCATTCGCTGCTCTGTGAGATACTAGCTTTAGGTAGGCTTATGCAGTAAAGCAACACAAAATGGTAAAACTTATTGCTTCTGCGTCTGTGAGTCACGGACAGTTGCTAATGATCCAGGCTTTATCGTCAGATATTTTACAAAGCCTGCGTTTGAGGCCAGTTGTTAGTGCTAACTATTGTTAGCAGTCCTTCTAGCCACCCATAATACGTTAGCTTCACTTACATCATTTGCTGTTATATGGTTACTTGCAGCTTGTGGCTCCGAGCGCTTGATTGATGCAACTGCTCCAGGTTTCAGAAGCAGCTGAGACGCATATCCAGCGTCGAATTATCCTTTACTGACAAAACTGTCTTCGGTGAAATGCT
Organism: Gymnothorax javanicus; assembly: GCA_029692085.1. NCBI lineage: Eukaryota > Metazoa > Chordata > Actinopteri > Anguilliformes > Muraenidae > Gymnothorax > Gymnothorax javanicus. The sequence goes on along the minus strand of CM056197.1, from coordinate 115,702,176 downwards.
GAGCACAAACAGCTAAAGTTCCCTTGAGTGTGGCTGTTTGCCGCCAGCGAACAAAAAAGCTACCCACTGATTTCTGGTGGCATCGTTTTTTGGAAGAGAAAATAGTTGTGCTTTCTTTTTTGCATCCAAAAAACCATGGACGAGCAGCTTTGGGAGACATACTGACGAAACTGCACCTCAAATGATCCGCGGTTCCTCTTCTTCTTCTTTTGTATTTCTGGAAGTGTAGACGCTACTAAGGGTAATATGATCCGCGGTCGTTTGTGCCTGCTAGAATAGTTTCTGGGGTGGGCTGGTCCAGCGCCATGATTGGCTCTGACTAAGTCTGCACTAATCGGAGGGCACAACCTGATGTCAGGTTTTGCCCAGATCTCATGAAGATCTCGGGACGAGCTGTTCAGAGAGGAAATCACGTTCAGGAAATCACGTTCTCGGATTACGGCAAAACCCCTGTATCTTATGTTTAGAAACTTTACAGAGGTTGAGTATGGACATCCAACATTATAACATTACTTGTATGCATTAAAAGAAGGATCAGCATAATAGGTCCCCTTTGAGCTTATTTAAACTCGCACTGCCCTTACCGGGCTGCGAAGTCTCATTTGTATCTTTGTGCTCAGTCTGTGTATACATAGAATTCTACCTAAACTTTGAGAAAGCAGACTTAATGTTAGTTTTGCAGTTTTTTTACAAGAATTAATTGATTTCTTCTGCCGATGTGTGAAGGGATGGTATAGTAATTGTAAAAAGAGCTTAAATAAACTCAAAATACGCCCATCATCAGGCACATTGTCTGTAAAAACAATTCAGTGACTGTGGTATCTTTAGAAGTGTATGGGTGCATGAAGTGAGATCCCATGTCAGATATGTAATATGGGAAAGTATGGTGGGAGGTATTTAATCAAGCATTATAATATTGGAATGGGGATAACTCTTGGTAAAACATTGCACAACTTTCAGAAATGCAAAGTTGCATCTACCATATGCAGCAGTGTAACCTTAATTTGGAAGGAAAACTTAAAGGGGAATGGAAACGTTTGTATAAGTTACATTATTTGAGTTGGTAATACCTTCCTGGCTTTAAAAATCTGCGTTGACCCTTACAGCAATACATAGATACAGCATAAATACGTTTTTAAAATCCCGCTTTAAAGCTGTGGACTGCGCCATTGGCCATTTTATCAGGCCCACGACTTCCAGTTACGTCAGTGGATGTAACGGGGCTGAGGGATAGCCCCCTTAAAAGCTCAGTACCGGCTTGATTAACCAGACAACACCAGAAGTAATGCCCGCACTGCACAACCTAAGAGAAAATAAAGCATGCCCAGGGTAAAATGCTATTGTATTTCTTGGGTTATCAAATCATCAAGCCATGCTATTCCTCTGGCGCAACAGGACACGTTTTTGAGTCCAGCCCCAAATATTGCAGAATGCACCAGGGCTAATGCCAGTGTTCTGTGGCTCAAGAGATAAGCAGCCCAAGGAATGGAAATTATTGCTTCATGAAAGAGGAATATCATCATAGAAGATTCGAGAAGAAATTGGGATGAAATTTGGTACCGTACTGCAATACGTGGTAATCCACGTTACTAATGACACCTGGTTGCTTGGGCACACGCAGTTGCAGCATACGCATTCACGATATTAATATTCGATATTAATTTTTAAACCCCCATCTCAATAATAAAGCCCCTCGAAATATATTGGCGCCTCCTTTTAAAATCGTTCCCCATTTAAAACCACCAAGGTGCATCCTACAACGCGCTACGATGTTACAGTATTATTAGTCTGAAAGCTGACTGGCGAGGGGAGAGGGTACAATCGTACTGTGGCACAGTACCAATTGTGTCTTTGGTGACTGGTTCATGAATACAGCCCATTTTAACAATTTATGCACTTTATTACTTCAAATTGTACAAGGGTTCATAGTAGGTCAACTGGTCGATTCAGTGTCTCCGCTCTGACATCCTTCATCTTAAGCAATGCCACGTCCAGCACCTCAATGTCCAAGCAAACATGTTGGAAGCTGTGATTGTTCATAATACAGCCAGGTTCTCCCTCGGGCACTCGAGGGAACAGGGTAATTTCGGTGACAAGTAAACTGTGATGAACTGGCACCTTATTTGCCAGTTAATTTAATTGGCACCTTTTTTCCAAGTTATTTCAACTGTAATTTTACAATCAGTTTGTAACATAGGTTCCATGTATGTTAACTGTAAACCACAGTTAAATGCGGCAGGACTCACAGAGGGACTGTAGCTTACAGTTGAAATAACAAGGAGACAATGCGCTAATTTAATTGCGAAATTCAGTCACTTTATAACAGTGTACGTACACCTGTTTTTGCAACACGGTCACGACAACTTGCTATATAAAAAAATAGACAGCTTTCCTATTGGAAAATGTAAATGGATGACACCACGTACTTGTCACTGAAATTACCTTCATTCGCTGAAGAGCTCTGAAATGCTGCTCTTGCTGAAAAGAAAAGCCGTGTCTTCAATTTCTACTTGATTATTACTATAATTGGAAAATGTGTTAATAAAGGAAAACAATTGAGAACTAGCTAGGACTGATTGTTGTCAATATAGGGATTTATCCCCGAATTTTCAGTTCTGGATCCGGACCTGTGCATGACCCATTTTTCGTACTGTGTGCCTTTACATCCAATGACGTCATGCAGACCAGCGATTAAAATGGCTGCAGCCAGGAAAGGCCAAGTGGCTGTAGCGGTATTTTCAAACAGCTCTAATGGCCATGATATGTTATACTAAGAGCTCTTACTTGACAAAATTATATGTTTCAACTAGATAAATCTATTGGGCTTGCAGTTACCTGATGTTTCCATTCCCCTTTAAAGAAGTCAACAATTACATGCTGGTTTGAAGTTGGCATGGGGGGGAAGAACTCTTGGTAAAAACATGAAATATGAGTAAAATATGAACAAAAGTGCCTATGAATTAAAGCCTTCATTGTTTATCCACTTGACATTTAATTAAGAATATTAACAAAAAATAAAACCTTTAATTGAAATAAAATGATTGAAAGAGAAAATTAATTCTTATCATGAAACGAGCATTTTTCTCTAAAACATGCATGCCACAATAATTGGATATCTCTCAAATAATACATTATACAGCTTCCCTTTGCAGAGGTAAAAGCTCTGAATCACCTCCTTTAGTCTACAATTAGGTTTGAGAGGACCTGTCAAGGGATCTAAGACAATTTTTCCAAGTAGTACCTCACCAGATCCTTCAAATTCCAGTTCCACGTTTATGTTCTCTCCAGTTCCGGTCATCCAGCAGGTTTTCTATTTGATTTAGGTCAGAGGACTGGGAGGCCCATGGCAAAACCTTGATTTTGTGGTTATGGAAACATTTTTGTGGTGATTTCCATGCATGCTTTAGAACATTGTCCTGTCGGAAGATCCAGCCGTGACCTAGTTTTAGCAGTCAGGTTCCATGAATCCAGTGAAGTTGTCTGGGGCCTTTTGATGAAAAACAGCCCCACATCATCAAAGATCCACCACCATATGTCACAGTGAGGATGGGGTTCTTAATAGAAAGACTATCATTGTTCTTACGTAAAACCCAACTGTGGTTTTTATTACCCAAGCGCTCTATTTTGGACTCATTTGACCACAGAACCAGGTTGCATTGGAAGTCTAATCCTGTTTGGCAAACTGTTGGCAAGCACACGTCTGCTTTTTGATGACAATAGAAGCTTATTCATGCCATGGCAATCTACCCAAACATTTTATAGTTATGTGTAATGGCACGGTGTCTTATCATAGTTTTGGAGACCTTCTGACCCAGAGACAGAATTAATTTATGCAATTTTTCATTTGTGATCTTTGGAATTTCCTTTTACACTTGAACTGTCTTCTGCACAGTGCATGTATTCAAAGTGGGCACGTGCTTTGATCTCCTCCAGATGGATTTTTAACATTGCCATATGCCATACACTTTGTAATTATTGCTCTGGTAGTCAAAATGGGTATTTTCAATTATCAATATTTATTTTTTTTATGTTTTATTTTTTGCAATTTTATATGGCCATGTCCACATTTGTGAAGCTCCACAGCTTTCTATCACGCATCATTGCTTTTATCTTTTGCGTCACCGTGGTGATGGATAACTAGGGGAAATTGACCACGTATCACCTCACATTTATACACCAACGACACAGAAATGAGAGACTATGAAAGTTTTTGTAATCATTATTGTGAACTTTAAAAGTAAAATATGAATGCGAATTTAATTCAATTTGATTTTTATTGTAATGTTTTCAAGGTGTGCCAATAATAGTGTCACAAGTGTTTTTGGAGGCATTTATTTGTAGATTACAATTTTTTTCTTCAATCATTTTCTTTAAATTCAAGGTTAAATTTTTGTTAATATTTTTAATTGAAGATTGGAGGTATGATCAGCAACCACATTTTTTCATAGCCTGTTTCACTTGTATTTATCAAGTGTGCCAATACTAGTGGAGGGCACTATATATGTGGAGGTATAAGGTCAGATTTTTTGTAAAAATCTAAACAAAGTAATGTTTATGCGCAATCTCAATTGCCTTGCCTGCCTCTCCTCAGCTCCCATTTAGTAACTAGTATGCAACACAAGCGAACGTTACCTTAGAAATGGAATCCGTTTGACCAATGGCAGTAACAGTCAAATAGCAGCATTGGCAGGTCAGCATCAAAAATAAATCCTTCAAACACTGCTGTAGTGTAATGCAGGGTTAGGCCTTGGGTGGCAGATGAGTACTTTATTCAGGACATTTACAGCTAAAGGAAATACTTACTGCTTTCTTAGAGTATAACATTGGAATCAGCAAGTTTGTGGGATATGAAGCCCCAGGAACTCTGTAGTCCCTGTAACTGGCTCTTTTGCGCTGCTTTTGGATTGGAGTCCAGCGTGGTAAATAAATGAAAAACCACAAATTCTGTGTCATCTTAGATTCAAAGTATGTGGTAGTTTGAAATGCAAATGGACAGGTTACTTCTCTTCCTGCTTTAGTGAGACCAAAGTGCAAGGAAGAATGAAGAATTGCATATGGCGTAATAAGTGATAAGACTGGAGGAGCGCAAACTCATGCGACTGACGGACGGTAAACTCTTGGCTAGAGCGACCACTCTGCTCCACCTTTTCATTGTTTTTTTTTTTTTTTGGTAAGAGATTAAACTGAAACAGGGCTGTTTATTGTGTGGATTTATCACAGGCCACTTCAGCTGCCTTAAAGTCATTCCGACCTTGTTTAAACAAACTTCGCTGAGAAAACCACGCTGTTTATCTGCAGCGTTTTGTTTATTATTCTGCTTTGCGCAGATACTGAGAGCATTCTCGAGAGGAGGAAGACTCTTATCTGTGATCGCAGACTTAGCGATGGGATAATACCTGCTGGAACCAACAGGGAACTCTTCAAGGAATCAGAAAACACCTTCATCTTATTTCTGGGTTGGGTTTCCAGGATTATAAAACCAGTTCACCTGAACGTGCACCCACTTAATGAGGACTTTTGGACAGGACCCTTTGACTCATTATTCCAACAGTATATAATTACTGCTTACCATCACCTTGCAAACAGCATATTTTTTGGCAATGTGTTTACAGTAAAAAAAAAAAAATTGTCTCCATGTATTTGTGTGTGTGTGTGTGTGTGTGTGTGTGTGTGACCTGACCTTGACATTTCCATCTTGCTCCCATACTTGGCGGGAAACCAATCACAGGCTCACCACCAATGGCAGGACCTTGTCTCTGATTGTTCCTCTCCATGGTAAATGATATCTTCTCCTCTGCCCATAAAATATTCACGAACCAACCGTCATGGGTGGACAGGGGGAGCAGGGCAAAAGAGGTCATTGCTCTGCGAATGCTGACCGTCTCGGCTGGGCTCTCGCCCTGACCACACCAGTGCCGTCCCTAGAGATGGCCAGCGTGACTTTAAAGTATTTAAACGCTTCCTATTATTGTGTGTGCGGCTCAGAGTGGCGCACTGGGCCAGAAAAGGTTAGTGTTGACAATGACTCCCCGCGCAGTATCTGATCTGACCTGGCCAGGCTTTCTTAAAGGCGCTGAAGGTTTTTTTTTTTTTTCCCTTTTTGCTGGCAGAACTGGGATGGGAATGCTCCAAAGTCCAGCTGGCAGGGAGAAGAAGGGGGTGGCCACTCCGCCATGGCTCGGGTTCAACTGTCTCCAACCCAATAAATCCACAGGATTGACTCATTTACGGCGCGGAACAAGAATAACCATGGAAATTACTGCTACAAAAGAAAAGATTGATCCAGAAAAGAAGTGATTATGCACTAGTGCCTCAGTTTGATCCCTGCCCTGCCCACTCCTGTTTAAGTAGGGCAACATTAATTAATTAGTGTCGACCTTAGTGTGTTAGGCAGTCTACCTAAAGCCCACAAGCAGACTAAAGACCCTCCCTTCACCTTATAATATCTGCTGTAGAGCTTTTTGTCTGCAGCCTTGAGCATCGCATTGTGATTTCTTGTACTGTGTTGTATTTCACTGTTTGCATTAATCTTGATTTTACTTCCTGCTCAAGGATGTAAATTAGCTTGAAACTAACTCTGGTTCGATATGATTCTAGTTATGCATGGTCTTTGCTGGACAAATGACCTGATTTGAACCAACACTATTAATATATCACATAATCAACGGTTTTAAGGCCACTGAAACAACAGGATGGCGTTGCCCAGAAATTAAGTGGGCTCAAACATCGGCTCAACGATGGATTCAAAGACTGGGACACAGCCCCACAGTGATTGGGCACAACCCCTCCTTTTCCTTGCAGCTGTGGATAATCCAGCTAGAAATTGGATCAAAACCCACACCACACCGACAAAAAGACCAGTTCCAAAGGCATAAATCACAAAACCCTTTGATGTTCAATCAGCAACCTCATGGGATGTAAATCCATCATCTGCACAATGAGGAAACCAAGCAAAGTCGTGAAACATGTCCACACTCACATCCAAGTACAACAAGGTCTGAGAGCCAACGCAAAACACACCAATTAGACAAGGAAATCGTTTAGGTTATTTACCGCTGTCTCTTGGTGCCAAACTTCCTTTAATCACAACTGTCTTTTCAAACAATGACCTGCTTTGGGAGGTCTTAAGAGAGGCTCCTGTGTTGAAACAGGATGTTGTTACTCAGGTTCAATTGGTTTGACCTTTGACCTCTGCGAAGTCCCTCCAGGTGCTGGTTGTCCAGCCATGACAGACGGCACCCACGTGTTCTTTGACTGGCTTTGAGGTCCCACAGAAAGATCTAGATGTGAAAACGTGGCTTGCCGTATAAATAAGTGCCCTTGTTCCATCTTAAATCTGCTTTAAATGTTAAGTTAGTTTAAGTTGCGTCTTTAACACTTTTAGCTGGGTTTCACTTGCTGACCAGCCATTCACTAGCGAAATATCCTCTAGTTAGCAAGTCAATGTGGTTTCTAGTCTACTGTGCCAGCTCTGAAGAGCTGCAGACCAGCTATGACCAGCAACAAACCAGCCACTAACAAATGTCAAAACCGCAACTCTTATTTCAAACTATAAACTTTTTTAACATGACTTTTCAGCATTGATGCTTGCACTTGTGTTCACCGTTTACCGGTAATACAGTAGCTCATTCCATCAAAGGTCAGATGCATGGTAGCAGCTGTACAGTGATTAGCCAGGCTGAATAGATGTAGCTAAGAATCAGTCATGGTATCTCAACATACATGGTTATGAATACAAAACACTCTCTTCCAGAGCTGACGATTAGGTGTTCCCCTGGAGTCCTACTGCACCATGCCACTGGCCTGGGGGCTCCTGTCTGCTGTACATACAATCAGCCAAATGTTATAAATGTTTGGAATGTATGTCAACCCCTAGGGTCATCGCAAAGACAGGAAAATGAAAGAGTGAGATTTTATGTTCCTGATTTCTCTGGTTTGCAGCCTGTCTACCTGTACTGTAGATGCTCACTGTTCAGCATTGCCCTTGAGCATGGAAGGGTTCATTAAATGTTGTTTCCCTCCAATTCTTTACCTGTGTCTCTCTCTTTCTTTCTCCCTTGCTCCTTCCCTTTCTGTATTTCTTTCCATTAGTAACTTTGTCAATCACGCTTCTTCTGTTACTCTGTATAATTCGGCATCCATTGAAATCTTTCTCCCACCCATTTTTTTCTCTCCTGTGTTATCTCTCTCTCTCTCTCTACAACTACTCTGCCCTCAGTCGCTTCTCACTAGTGAGCAATGGCAAAAAAGTAAAAGGCATCAAGTTGAAAGGGTAATACATCATACACTTAATCTGCTCTGTCCTAAGAATGCAATGGAAATTGGGCTTAAAGCTCAGTCTTGTCTCCACACGAGGATGGAGATCATAAATGTAGGACTGTTAAACTTGAATCTGGGCTTCCAATCTTCAAAACCCATTTGACCCTTGGAGGAGTACGCATTTGGAAGTCTTCTAGGACTCAAGGTATTCTCGATTTCCAGTTACATCAACAGTAGTGATTGTTCTATCAGCGTCAGAGTGCTCAGTTAAGAACATATTCTGATCACTTATTAAGTCTTTAAGGGCTAATTACACTCGTGATCTGAGCTCGTTTGCAGAAAGTGCATTTCAGTCAAGTATCAGCCAATAATGTTATACCTGATCAGCCATTCAGTGAGGACATTATAAAATTTTTATCGCAAGAAATATTTCTCTACCTGACCCCCTGTATATGTACTGTACAGAAACTGATGGCTCAATTTCTATCGGAGTGAATACGGTTGCAGGTAACTGCATGATTGGCCCTGGTGAGTCAGTGGCAGCCCTTGCCAGTCTCCCTTAATACCACTCAATTTTCTGCTGAAACTCTCCAGAAATTTCCCCAGACATTAGGAATGACCCACGTAATTCAATAGTTCCTGGAATTTTGAGTGGAAAGTGGGGTTGGGGTGGAATACCTTTTGAATTCCGACTCTCACTCGAGGAGTATACCGAAAACGAGTCGCGGTTTGCAGACTGTCTGTAGTCCTGGATGCCCCCCCCCACCCATAGCCTCGTGGCCGCGCCCGGCAGGATCCAGATTAGCACGGTGAGCCCTGTCTTTCACCAGGACTTCCCTGGGGCTGGGATAATGATGAAGCTGTTTCAGCCTGTTTCAGGGCTGAAGCCTGTCATGCGACCCACAGGATCACAGCTTGCGTGAGAGGAGCGAACCAGAGAATGAAAGAGAGAGGATACTCGTGGCACGAATGGGAGAGTGAGGGACAAACTCTCAGCAAAGAAAAAAAAAATTTTCTTCAGCTCATCTCAGAGAACCATTTTGGTTTGTCATGGAACATTCTAGTACAGCCTTGAACAGGGTGAATGCTCTCATGCAAAGGGCTATTCTGTTTAAATAGGGTTGTTCAAGGGAACCATAAGATTCATTCAATCAGGCAACATAGTTAAAATAGAAAAAAAAATGGAGGAAGAGAGTGAATAAATAAAAAGAGGGGATGTGCGGAAAAAGGGATGCTGGAGAAAGGGAGAGAGAAAGTATGAGAAGCAGAGAGAGAGATGGAGAAAGTGATAGTGGAAGTGAGGATGGAGGAAGGGATTAGAACTCAGGTAGAAGTGAGGACACCTGCAGTGAAAGTGGAGTCAGGCATTGTCATGCTTAGCATTCTCACAACAATCAGAGCTAGCGTCACCATCTCGTTCTTCCGACGACTATAACTTGGGCCTCCCCTCCTATCTGCACATGGGGTCCACTTGGGACTATGGGCCTCATGAAAAGATATTTCAGTGGGGCCACAACCACAGAAAATTCTGCATTCTAATATTTTTTTGTCACAATAATTTTATTAATCTACATTTATGTGAGCCTTGAACCTACTGCATAAAATGAATACAGTATATACAATGGATATACACAGTCACACCATGTTCCTATTGCTATTACAAAACCCAAAACCAGTGAAGTTGGCACGTTATGTAAATCGTAGATAAAAACAGAATACAATGATTTGCAAATCCTTTTCAACTTATATTCAATTGAATACACTGCAAAGACAAGATGTTTAATGTTCAAACTGAGAAACTTTTTTTTTTTTTTTTTTTAATAATCATTAACCAAAGGCAAACACATTGCAAAAAAAGTTGGCACAGGGCCTTTTTTTACCACTGTGTTACATCACCTTTCCTTTTAACGACACTCAGTAAACGTTTGGGAACTGAGGAGACCAATTTTTGAAGCTTTTCAGGTGGAACTCTTTCCCATTCTTGCTTGATGTACAGCTTAAGTTGTTCAACAGTCCGGGGTCTCCGTTGTCGATTTTACGCTTCATAATGCGTCATTTTCAATGGGAGACAGGTCTGGACTACAGGCAGGCCAGTCTAGTACCCGACTACGGAGCCATGCTGTTGTAACTTTCAGAATGTGGCTTGGCATTGTCTTGCTGAAATAAGCAGGGGCGTCCATGAAAAAAGCGTTGCTTGGATGGCAACATATGTTGCTCCAAAACCTGTATGTACCTTTCAGCATTAATGGTGCCTTCACATATGTGTAAGTTGCCCATGCCTTGGGCATTAATACACCCCATACCATCACAGATGCTGGCTTTTGAACTTTGCGCCTATAACAGTCCGGATGGTTCTTTTCCTCTTTGGTCTGCGTCCACATTTCCAAAAACAATTTGAAATGTGGACTCGTCAGACCACAGAACACTTTTCCACTTTGCATCAGTCCATCTTAGATGAGCTTGGGCCCAGCACATGTTGATAAATGGCTTTAAGCTTTGCATTGTAGAGTTTTAACTTGCACTTGCAGATGTAGCGACGAACTGTAGTTACTGACAGTGGTTTTCTGAAGTGTTCCTGAGCCCATGTGGTGATGTCCTTTACACACTGATGTCGGTTTTTGATGCAGTACCGCCTGAGGGATCGAAGGTCACGGGCATTCAATGTTGGTTTTTAAGCCTTGTCGCTACGTAGTGGCCTCAACCTTTTGACGAAAATGATGAAATCCCTAAATTTCTTGCAAAAGCTCGTTGAGGAATGTTGTTTTTAAACTGTTCGGCTCACGGTTCATTAAGTGGTGACCCTCGCCCCATCCTTGTTTGTGAATGACTGAGCATTTCAGGGAAGCTGCTTTTATACAATCATGGCACCCACCTGTTCCCAATCATTCACCTGTGGGATGTTCCAAATAAGTGTTTGATGAGCATTCCTCAACTCTCTCAGTCTTTTTTGCCACTTGTGCCAGCTTTTTTGAAACATGTTGCAGGCATCAAATTCCAAATGAGCTAATATTTGCAAAAAATTACAAAGTTTACCTGTTCGAACATTAAAACTTGTCTTTGCAGTGTATTCAATTGAATATAGGTTGAAAAGGATTTGCAAATCATTGTATTTTGTTTTTTTATTTACGATTTACACAACGTGCCAACTTCACTGGTTTTGGGTTTTGTACAAGTGTTTGAACTAGATTAACTGATCACCAACCAAGACTGAAGCGTGGGGGTTGTTATCATCTCTTACTGTGTATATGACACAATTTTTTTCCTATTTTTGGTTGTCTGAAATATGCAGTAAACAAAAACTTTTAGAAATGACAAAAAATGTTTTGGTACATTCTGTCACCAAAAGCAAGCTGATTTTCCCACTAAAATTGTCCTCTGAGAATGCACAACTCGTGACATCGGTGCAATTAATTGCACTCTCGGCGTAGCTCTGCTTTCAGTAATTTCGCATACATTTCCTTGCTGAAATCAATGTGATGCTGCCACACAAATTTGACCCATTTTTCCCTCAAAGTGGGATCTGAGGGAAATACATGCATCAATATGCCCAGTGCGTAAAATTTACTTGTACAACTCCAGTTTGGCACTCCAGCCGCGCAATATCAGCCTCCTTCCTTCATTGCCCTGCTCTTGTTTTCCGCCATGTTTTGTTGTGAATTAAATCAGCTGACCTCGCTACAGTAAATTAATTGACTTTTTTGGTTGTGCATCCTTGCAACAAAGTACAAGTTAAAATAGAGGAATATTTGAACACAAAAAAGTACTCAATTCAATTTTAGATGTGTTTTAACATTAGAATTTTTTTTTTTGGACACATATCAAAGAATACAATACTGGGGAAAAAAAATCATAAAGTTGCCCTGAAACCTCCAGGATACAGCCATCTTGAGGGGGATTCCATATATTTTTTATGGGACTGCGCTTTGTGCTCAGACTGGGCCATTCCCAGGCGTGGTTTTCCTTTTCAGAAGCTATCCTTGGGTCGATGTGGATGTCCCTCTGGGTAGTTGCTACGTCGGCACATTAAATTTATCTTCAGCTCTCTGGAAGAGGCCAGGAGGTTTTGCAGCAAAATTCCTTGATATTTGAATCTCCTCATTAGTGAACCACTCTTGATAAGAATCTCTGTCCCAGCTTAAAGTGTACATGACATAAATTTTTTTTCTGGTATGGAAATAAATACAGGTTCAGACAGAAAGACTTGCTGCTGTCGTAAATAAGAAAGGTACTCTGATGTTGTTGGGTTGACCTACGCAGTAAAAATGCCACTTGCAGTGCCAGAGAGAGTACCATTGTGGTTTTGGGTAAAATCCGGGTATATGGCTCGCAGCTGATGCTGACTGTCAACAGCAGCCCCACAGGAACAGCCAATAACTGATTTTGCACTGCTCAGGAAAATGTAAGTGATACAGTCAATTGGGCTAAAATTGTTCATGGCTAGAGCGCCCCCTACTAATCATCTGAACGATCATGGGGAGCAAACTGAACAAGCTAAGTTCGGATTTCGTCCGCCTTTGTTCTGTGCATGTTTTGACTGTGGTGCGTAAAGAAGCGGCATCTGGCAGAACTGTGTTTCTGAGGAGAACCGCAGGCTGTCTTCAGTCTCCCAATTCATATGAGCTCGCTTGCCTGTAGGTGCTTTGCAGACTGGGCATTCCCACTGGGTGGGATTGGCAATACCAAATTAATTTTAAAAATTATTATAATATTGTTAGTTGTGTAAGAGATCGGATGCGACTGGGGTTTTGTTGATTTTTTAAGTTAAAATTTTCTAAAAATATTGGCAGTTTATTATTTTTCACTTGATTTTGGTACGTTTGAAAATCACACCAAAGATGGAAAGTGTCTGGCATTCGTGATGTTTTTTTCTGGTTTGACATTTTACAAAAAACTGCATTTTAAATGAGGGTTTGCATTCTTTTTATGCCCACTGTTGATGTTGGGGCACCTATTACCAGCACAAGCTGAGGCCTATGATGTGCGCATTAGAGACTCGGTGGTTCATGTGGTCGAGTCCCGCAGGCACTCAGGCGGGATACGATAGGCCCTGTCAGAGTGTGTCATGGGCGGGCGAAAACCGCCAGCTGCCATTAGCGCCATCAGTCATCGGGTCCACACTACGCCCCTACTACGGGCAGATAAGGAATGTGGATAAAGATGTTTTGGGTGCTGTCGGATTACAAAAGGCAACAACACGCGCCTGTATGCGTTTCTATCGCATAACAAGCATTTTAACAAGCGCGGGCTGCGCTAGATTAGGATATCCCAACTGTCTACACATGACGCTTCTGTAAAAATAAACACTGATTTCAAAAAGACGGCGTTCCTTGGCAACAGTCTATACAATGAGAAAATAAAAGATGCAATTTGCAGTTAAAATTTTTTCAAAAACAAAACAAAGAAAAAAAGATTTAATCGCCATTGAAAAACAAGTGGAACGGTGAGTACTTTCAGTTTCAGCTTTTTTTTTTGTTTCCATCACGGATCCTTCTGGGTCCACCTGGATCAGCTTAAGCACATATTATCATGGGGGAATAAAAATACATTATAACGAGATCCCAGACGGACCCCTACACCTCCTGTAGCATAATTAACTCTAATCCTTCATATGATATGACATGATATGATAATACTTTCTTGTCAGACAAAGTCTGAAATTTTTCTTATGTCACAGTTGCTCCATTACAACATAAGATTACAAACAAGAAGACACAATAATACAGAACCCATACAATCACAAAATTCATACACTTATCATAAAAATACAAATACACCATTTAAGACCCATTAACGTGCATTTGATCTGGGATTAAGCACCATATTTAGTTTTAGGATTGACTGGTGCACAAAAGAGTGCTTCAGTCTAACCCTATTAAAAGATGGAAGCAAAAGATTATATTCACTATTGAGGACATGGTTGGGGTTAGAGGCAATGTTGTTGGCCAACCTTAACACGCTAATATGGTAAGTTGATTCGCAAGCTGATTTCCCATTTTGGCATAGCCAAGATGCCAGTGCTTCTGGTGGCTTTCTTCACAGCCCCATTCATGACTGCAACTCAGAAGTTATTGTATTATCCTGTTGCCAACTGGAAATATAAGAAAACTTAGAAAAACATTTGTGAATTCACAAAATGGGACAAAGGCCTGGTCACTTGCATATGTCATTTTAGGAATTTGTGTTATACTGTTGCTAACTGGAAACCAGAATAAAAGTTGTGAATTTACGTACCGGGAGAAAAGCTCCCTTGCCTGTTCACATTGCATTATCAAGAAGACCTCTCCCCAGGCCTGCCCCTTGCTTTGCAGGCTGTTGTAGTATCACCAGTGGTCTCCAAGCCTTAATTTGAGCAACGTTGGGCTGTCTGAAAAAAGAATTTAACGGCTATCTTTGATTTCCTGTCCATTTTTTTTTGTCATACCTGGACACATCTGAAAGCATGACAGGCCAGGATCATTTCTAAAATTTTTAGGTTCATTTTGTCACCGTCTCGACACAGAGAGGATTAAGGTAATGACTGCATGCAGGTGAGAGGTTACAGGGGACTTTGATCTCATTGATCCCTCTGGTCTTAACATATGACCTGAGTACTAGGACCGCTACTGTTGCCCTCAGTGACCGGAGATCCCCCCCCTCCCTTTTGGCAGGCTGTAAAACCCCAGCAGAAGCCTGCCGAGGGATGACGGATAGGATTCTGCTGGAATTGACCCAGTTTACCACATATCCCACAATCCCACAAAGAGGTGCAAAATCGTCAGAACAACAGCTGTCAGCTGGTATTTTCTTTTTTGTGAGAAAACCGCATATACACAGCCCAGTGTTTCTCAGCTCCAGTGCCTTTTGAACAAAACCGAGTATTAAGCCTAAAAATATTTTTATCTGACAAGTATATGTTCATTATTGCAATTTTTTCTTCTGTTTTTTTCTTTTTTTTCCCCAGAGAACAGTTATCACTCTCTCCATCCACTGTTGATGCTGAAATAAGCTTGTGGGACTGATTCTTTTGAGTCAAGTATCATGAGTGGAAGCCGTGCCGTCTTTTAAACGAAAAACCCATCAGTTATTAACTTATCAGACACTCTTAACACAGTCTTCCATTTTTTTCTCACCTGAACTGGCAAACAGCAAAAGTTCAAGTTGGTCCCCACAGCAAGCATGCCAGAGAAATCATGGAAATCACATCCCCCGGTCAGCCCTGATGTTCATATGCTTACCACTGAAGCAGGTTGGGTTTCGCGAGAAACCTCAGCTACCATACATTAATATCCTGTCCTGACTGATTTGTGGTCAACTTCCAACTTTTGTCTGTGCATCTAACGGTCTCACACACTTCCAACATCTGTCTATCTCTCACTTCAGAGTCTCCCTAACACCTTCCCCACCCCTTTCCGTCCCCTTTCCACACCCCTCCACCTGCTCTCTGTTAGTTCCTTTCACCTAAACATACATCTTTCTGGTTCAGCGCCTCACGGAAGAAGACAGAAGAAAAGACGAGTCTGGTGGTCAGTTGAAAAGAAAGGGGTCTTTTCAGTGCAAGCTGCTGTCACCACAGGGTTCCAAACACCAACCCCCCGATCACCCATTAGCCACGCTGGGGTGAAGACCTCGAGAGAGATTGATTATCTCTTTACTGGAACGCAGAACATGGTTGTTTTCCCTGTTTTTCCTTTTTCTGGAGTGGTAGACATGTTTGTGAAGGTAGAGTTAGGGTTTTAGGGAGTGTCATGGTCCTTCCTCTCTGAGTCTCCCCGTTCATCAAGTAATCCTTCCCTTGTTCACCCACTGAAGCCCCGGAAACCACGCGTGACACTTGCTCTGGTTCTTCAATGAGCTGCATCAAAAAGCTGTTTGTTTTGATACTGGCTTAATGCACTTCAGCGCTTTCAACAGAACTGTCAGTGGTGTTTTTTTGTCCGAAATTACCATGGTGAGGACAACAAACAATTTAAAAACATGAAGCCTCGGGCTCTGCTTCCGTGTTAAGCACAAAAGTGCACAGCGTGCCATAATCCCTGTAATGTGGAAGCAGGTGATAACAGAGCTGTGTCGTTTGATTTGATTTGGCAAATATTTCCTGTTTTATTGCTGTTTTTGTGTGCCTTTGCTAGTGTAGAATGGTCTGAGAGTGAAAGGGATACTGGCCTATCGAGAGCCAGGATGTCTGCTGTCTGATTGCAAGCACTCCGAAGTGTTTGAGTAATGAGATAAACCCACGGTGACCGCATACCATTCTGTAGATGGAAGCCTGAGGAAGAAACAGCAACAGACTTCATATGTCTGAACAGGAAGCTAAGTAGATGAAGCCATCCAATCTGAGATCTCCGTGTCCCTGAGGACTGGAGACACTGATGGCGTAGAAGGGGCCAACTTCGAGAACCAGGATTGTGTGTTACTGGAGCACATGGAGTGGGCCATGACAAAGGATTACATTTCCATTGTGAACCTTCATTGTCAGAGGTCATTCTGTTATGTTAAACTTCTTGTTGTTCAATTAATGCAGCCAAGCACCCAGGAATAGACTGGAGAATATGACCTGAAAAGAAAGATGTGCTGGGACCCCTGACACCAGGGGGCGCCAGACAAAAACTTTCCTGCTGTAATTTATAATCCTGAAACGTCTTGCAGCTCAGTCTTCCAGAGTTCCAAAGCCTAGAATGCATAAAAGGTTTTGTTAGCTACTGAGCTGGAAGCCCTATGTCCCATGTGGTTGACAATAGCTGCTAGACTTAAATCTCAGCAGAAAATATCATATCTGCTTCCTGCAGTTTAGAATCTATACACCTAGTTTTTTATTTGGCTCAGTGCCAAACAAAACCATAATCATGGATCACATCTGCATTGTTCAAAAACACATGTTACATGTCAACCTCCACACCAGCTCATATTGTAATGTCACATAACTGCACCTGACTGATGCTAACTCTTATTACATATTGATTTTTACAGTACTTCACAACAGGTGCAGTTATGTAATATTACAATATGAGCTGGTGTGGGTGTTTACATGTAAAATGTGTTTTTGAACAATGCAGATGTGATCCATGATTATGGTTTTGTCCGGGGTTTCGCAGAAACAGTACATTTTGCTTGTGGCCAAATAAAACTAGGTGTATAGATTCTGAACTACAGGAAGCAGATATGATATTTTCTGCTGAGATTTAAGTCTCATGTTTGGCACTGAGAGAGCATGGTGGGATAGTCTCCTAGCAGCTATTGTCAACCACACAGGATATCCACCCCCGCAACACATTCATATCATGTACAATATTTTTCTTCTAGAAGATTAGTCCCCAATGTTAGAGTGATGTTACGGTTACATTTGTGCCACTTAAAACTTCACAGGAACACATTACTGACAGGTGAGCAGTCCAGAAATGTCACAAGTCAAATTTCGCCAAAATCTTTTGCTCCAGCATACTTTGTGAAGCGATGCACTATACATTTTTATGTTAAATCCACATTATATGGCTCTCTCTGATCTGGTTCAGTCAGAAAAGAAGATAGATTTAAACAATTCACTCCATCAAACCTCACCATATCAGTTCTGCGCAGATTACGTGAAAGCAACACAGGAACAATTCACAACCTGTTATGGCAATGCTTTGGTATGACAATAGATACTGCGTAAGACGTGGATTAAATTTAAGCAATATTTTTAAAACAAATAAAAAATTTGCTGTAGAGGTGATGGAGTGGGGATGCAGGCAAGAAAAAGAGAAAAACATCCCTTGTTACCACTAGAAGATAAGCCGTGATTTTTCTTGAGCTGTATAATTAAGCTAAATTTGAGAGGAAACATGGATGCAACCACAACAGCTGCAATTAACAGATCCAGGGGAGGGGGAAAAGAATTTAGTGTTAAAATAACATTCATCATACAGTTCAACTTAGGCCTGAAAAGTGGTTCTTGTGTCTTTGTCATTGATGGAAGAGCTGCAAGTGACTGTGAAAAAGACGATTGTTGAAGCTCATTGTACCAACAGTAAAGATAATGGGAAAACGCAGGTTCAGGGCATGTACAGCCTTGAAGCGTGATCATCACACATCCTGTGATTGATTGATCATCAGGCTCCAACTGAAATCCAAGGTTTTGGATTTACAGATCTAGAAGAAACCAGAGACCACACCAAATTTTTTAAAGTAAAATCTGGGTTCCTCCACTAAAGACTGTCGTACCCTTAAAGGTGCACTATGAAAGTTTGTTTACTTTCTGCGCAATTATATTTTTGTTTCAATTCGCTGACATCTCTCCACGATCCGCTAGCTGCCTGCCCCTAAATTCACTGTAAAAAAAAAAAAAAAAAACCCGGGCTCTGGAGACTGCACAGGCATCACAAACTGCAGATAAACACAAGGGGCACAGGCTGTGCCCCATAACATAACAAACCGTCCCGGCCAATCACCGACAAGAGTTGACAGTTACAGAAGCATGGGAAGGAGGGAACTATGGGAGGGAGGGGCTGGCTACCTCTGTTTTGTTTGAGTTCGAATGTCAACAGAAGTGAAAGTAGACAAACTTGCATAGTGCACCTTTAAGCTGGTAAATTGTGATGTTTTCCACTTATGGTCATAATGATTGCTTCAGTTAAAAGTTGGTGCAAAATTTATTTTGCACTATTTGATAAAAATATTGAGCATTGTAATGGATTATTTGGACAAATCATGATGTTTTACAAATACATGTCTTAAGTGACTGTCATGGTCCAGACCAGAAATCCAGTGTGAAGGCAGTGTCAGGCAGTTTATAGACTGCTTATATGGTAATGAAGGGGACCCTGAGTAGGAGGCAGAGATGGTACCCTGAGTCAGAATAGCATAGTTCAGTACAGATGTTAAGGACAAAACCGACCGATCAATCACCGGCCAGTGGCTTCTGGGATAACAGTCAGGTGGAGTGTAGCCTTCGCCGGCTCCGCTGTGTTCCACAGGAGGATAGAGTAGCTTGAGGAGAACTTGGTTCCAATGCTGTGGGAGAGGAACAGACTTGGAGAAGTTAACAACAATGAGGTCCCAATCCTTGACCCTGCTTAGGCTTGGGAGCTTGTTCATATAAACTTATAAATCAATATCATACATAAGACTTTGCACACAAAACACAGCAAAATGTTCAGAGTTCACTCTAACAGAGTCAATTTGAGTCCACTCTTGGCAGTGTGGAACCAAATATACTTTTTCAGAGTTGATTTTACTCTGAACATTTGGTTGTGAACAGACTGGGAGAATTAAAATTTGATGTGGTGTGACGGTGCATTCAGGAACCACTAGCGAGAACAGAAATTCCAAAAATCAAAAGCCTTTATTACAAAATGGGTCAGGACCAGAGGACACAGGAATTGCCAAGCCAAAAACAGTATCCAAAAAGTGAAGTTGAAATAACAGGCAGAGGTCAGAACCAGAGAGGCAGATGTGCAACGGTACATAAACAGTAAGCCAAAAATTGTAGTCAGAATCCAGAAGGGTAGGTCATACACAGGGCATCCAAAACAGAAATCGTGGTCGTACAAAAATGGGTCGAAATCCAAACAGACAAAACAAGAATAGCAAGGGCAAGGCAATCTCAAGGTCAGACAAAACTAATCATGGAAGAAGCAATAAACAAAAGGCATACGAGGAGCTCTGCACAAGTGAATATTGATCAACGTTCTGACAGGGAACAAACTGCAGTGAAGACTTTAAATAGACAAGAGGGAAGTCACATGCTATGCAGGGAACAGGTGAATTGGATAAGAACTAATTACAGAGGTAAGCACACATGGGGAAGACCTTAACCACAAACAATTGGCAAAAGCCAAGACACGGACAGGATCAACGCAGACATCCTATGACAGATAGACAGCTCCAGTCAAGGAGTTCTAAGTGCACAGACAAAGAGCGCAGGATAGCAATTAAGCACGTGCGAGAGATCTCGCGGAAACGCAGGGAGAGGCAGAGAAAGTAAAGCAAGAGGCGGAGACTAGAACAGGGCTGAGATTGAATTAGTGGTAATTAGCAGTGGTGCAGCTTTACAAATTAACCCAAGTGTTCATTAGTAGTTAGTAATATATACATGGATTGGTTAGGTTAGTAAACTATGATACAAAATATAAATGTTAGTATTATTCGTAATCAAGGAAAACAAGGTGAAGGAAGTAAACGAGAATTGAAGTAATAAAATGAAACACCAGAAACCATTGAAATGCATGCCATTGAAGCATATAAGCACACAGACTGGGAGAACGAACTGAACCAAACTGATCACAAGACAGGGGTGACAAGTGCAATGAATACTGAAATGGCATGAACAGAAAACCGGGATGTATAATAAGCAAAAAGAATAAAGAAAAGACATGGCAACAAATACATAAGCATGGCAGCAAAACACAGAACTATAACATGTGGTCTCTTTTTTCCGGAGGTGAGAAGCAGAACCCAGTGGTAGGAGAATGAGGATGTGCACATACTAAGACCAGAGATGCTGTCAGGCGGGACGGCTGGCAATCAGAGACAACGGCAAGGGATGGACAGGGAGCAAGTATTAGTTTGGCTTCATTAGACTTGAGAATTTCTCAGAACCAGACACTATGAATTACCACCACAGACAAGCAAAGTCTAAACTTACTGACCTGGTGGGTGCTGCAGCGTACAGCTTGCAGCTTGATCGTGAACCCGGTTAGGGAATTGTTCGCAATTTTTATCCAAAAATGGATTATAACTCTCAATCATTTCCCATTTACTTAGCTTGATTAGGATTGTTACATAACTGATTCACTCAATGACAAAAACAAATTATAGCTGCTGCGCAGCAATAATCGGGCCGGGCAATTTTAGGCAAAATTAGGCAATTTTGAGCAACAAGCAGAGTGTAGGACGATGAAAAAAAGGTGGCATTCTAATGTGCATTTTACGTCAGTTGAGGCTTGTACACACTTTCCGGCACAAGAGACTATGCTCTATCTCACTGAGCTAATTGGCAAATGGAAATGTCACATGTAGCTTCACAAATTGACTAAGCCAGTCACCTGTGTGCAAGACAGCAGCTGTTAGCGTGTAAAGGCAGATTTCAAACGGCTGTCAAAAATTCAGTTAAGACAAAAATCCGAAAATACACAAATTGCATCTAGACAGCATGGAGATGTTGTTAATTTATTTTTAACAATGATTTATTGGCTCATAAGTGAAAAACTGATGTTTAAAAATGCCATTTTTTGCATTGACTCCAATTGTTTGCATGAGAGCGAAATTCAAAATGCTGTAAAAAATTCAGTTTTTGGGATAAAATTCTGATATTTTCCACACATCATCTACCGTGATACCATCTATCATTTTTTTTAATGAACATTGAAAATATATTTCAATCAGGATATACTCAAGTGAAATCAGGAAAAATTTATTATGCGTTGAGCATAAGTAGAATTCAATTCAATTTTATTTATATAGCGCTTTTCATAGACAGGCTGACACAAAGATGCTTTACAGAGAGAAAATAGTAGAGCCCAGACTAATCCCTAATCCCCAAATAGCAGGCAAAACACTCCCTGTAGGGAGAAAAAGCCTTGAACAGTGGTGAGAAAAAACTCCTCAGTGAGAAGAAATCTCAGGAGGAACCTGGCTATTGTGGGGAAGCCCATCCTCCGCTGGCTGGCTAATTAATTGATGGTAAATTAGGGATGAGAGGATCAGGACAGCAGGAAGACAGCAGTCAGAATTAACATGCTTAAAATCAGACAAGTCTTTGGCGCTTGGACTCTTCGGGAAGACTCGTAGAGCAGGAGCACGGCTCAGAGCAGCAGCTGGAAAATCCCCCAAAAATAGGGGGCGGAACCCCCGAAAAAACACAGCCTGATGAATCCCCCCAAGGAAGGAATACTCACCAAGCAGGAACAACATAATGACCGAGAAGCACGGGCTGCTGAGAGAAGAAAACGTAATAAGCATGACATGGAACACGAACGAGGTTTAAAGAACTAAACAATCCAGACATTAGCAAGCAATGGCTAGGGGCTGCAAAGCTCTGCATTTTTATTTATTTATTTATTTTTTTGCGCATGATGATAGCCAATGCATTATTTTTTCTGTTTATGATGATAGCCAGCAATGGCTAGGGGCTGCAAAGCCCTGCATTTTTTTTTTTTTTTTTTTTTGCATGATGATAGCCAGTGCATTTTTTTTTTTTTTTTTTTGCATGATGATAGCCAGTGCATTTTTTTTTTTTTTTTTGCATGATGATAGCCAGTGCAATTTTTTTTTCTGTTTATGATGATAGCCAGTAATGGCTGGGGGCTGCAAAACCCTCTATTTTTTTTCTTTTTTTGCACATGATGATAGCCAGTGCATTTTTTTTTTTTTTTACATGATGATAGCCAGCCAGTTTTTTTCTTTCTGTTTATGATGATAGCCAGCAATGGCTAGGGGCTGCAAAGCCCTGCATTTTTTTTTTTTTTTTTTTGCATGATGATAGCCAGTGCATTTTTTTTTTTTGCATGATGATAGCCAGTGCATTTTTTTTCTGTTTATGATGATAGCCAGCAATGGCTGGGGGCTGCAAAGCCCGGCATTTTTTTTTTTTTTTTGCGCATGATGATAGCCAGTGCATTTTTTTTTTTTTTTTGATGATGGTAGCAAGTGCATTTTTTTTTTTTTTTTCGCACGATGATAGCCAGCAGTGGCTAGGGGCTGCAAAGCCCTGCATGCAATTAGCAAGTGACAGCAGAAAACAGATAAAAACCAACCACCGACCACCAGTTATTTGCAAGCTTACCATGGACTGAAAAGGCTTCAGGGATCTTTAGGTTTTGATGATTGCAGATTCTTCGGGGCGCACGTAGGATGCATTTGCTGAACATGACCAGTGGCTTAGTTGATAGAGAGTCCGTAGATATACCTCGCATAGCCGCTGAAGAGCGGCACTTATTCTGAACAAATGATTCAGGTATTGCTTGGGGCTATTAGAAATAGGCTTGGAAAAGATGGGTCAGAACATCTGGCTCCAAACTGAAGCCCAGCTATAGACCTCATATATGGTGGAGTTTGAAGTGATGAACAACAACCAATGACAACAAGAGAATCAAAGATTGCAGACCCTCGCCCCTTAAAGTATTAGCAGTGGTGACAATGAGTAAAAATTTCAAGTTAAACCAATATAATTTTTCTTTTTTTTATTTAAAGTAATACGAGCTGACAAATAGGCATATGGAGAAAATTCAGAAAACGGTTCCCAAATCCAAATCTGGATCCTGATGCAGATCATCTCAGAGGGGGACCGAGAAACGGTAGACACTCATCACCTGTAAAAAAAAAATCAAGTTTATCCGATCAGCGGTTGTTGAGTTATGTGAGCGGACAGACAGACGGACAGACATATATGTATATGTGTATACATACAGACTGCCAATTGCAATACCCTCGCTCCCCTTCGGGGCAAAGGTAATAAATGCGCAGACGGCACTGACTGAAACAGGATTTAGTGGCAAAACAGAGAAACACAAACGAACATCCTCTGGCAAAATCATGCAGTTTTAGAGCAGAGAGAGCGAAACCCTTTTTTTCATGTAGAACCTAGCTGAAACCAAAAAAGGCTGCATGGGAGGCTGAACTCAGAGAGGGGACTGCAACCGGTGATGAGCTGCTTTTAGGCCAAGGCTCCTGAAAACCTGGAAATTAAAGTGTGACAAGGAATTTGCTTGACCAGGCAAAAATATTTATTTATTTGTTTATTTTGGCATGATGATAGCCAGCAATGGCTAGGGGCTGCAAAGCCCTGCATGCAATTAGCAAGTGACAGCGGAAATACAGATAAAAGCCAACCACCGACCACCAGTTATTTGCAAGCTTACCCTGGACTGAAAAGGCTTCAGGGATCTTTGGGCTTTGGTGATTGCAGATGCTTCGGGGCGCACGTAGGGTGCATTTGCTGAACATGACCAGTGGCTTAGTTGTTAGAGAGGCCGTACGTATACCTTATACCTGAAGAGCGGCACTTATTCTGAACAAATGATCCAGGTATTGCTTGGGCTATTAGAAATAGGCTTGGAAAAGATGGGTCAGAACGTCTAGTTCCAAACTGAACCCCAGCTATAGACCTCATATATAGTGGAGTTTTAAGTGACAGACATCAACCAATGACAAACAAGACAATCAAAGATTGCAGACCCTCACCCCTGAAGGAATTAGCAGTGGTGACAAAGAGTAAAACTTTCAAGTTAAACCAATAAGTAATTTTTTTTTTTTGAGTAATACGGGCTGACAAAGACATATGGAGAAAAATTCAGAAAACGGTTCCCAAATCCCGATCTGGATCCGGATCCAGATCGTCTCAGAGGAGGACCTAGAAACGGTAGACACCCATGACCTGTAAAAACTCCAAGATGATCTGATCAGTGGTTGTTGAGTTAAGCGAGCAGACAG
The DNA here is from genome assembly GCA_029692085.1 of Gymnothorax javanicus. Lineage (NCBI taxonomy): Eukaryota > Metazoa > Chordata > Actinopteri > Anguilliformes > Muraenidae > Gymnothorax > Gymnothorax javanicus. Next base: position 115,677,534 of record CM056197.1, on the reverse strand, counting down.
ACAGACATATTACAATTACAAATATACAAATAATTGCAATAGATGTGCCAACAGCCCTGACTGAAACAGGTTTTAGTGGCAAAAGCAGAGAAATGCTAAACATCCTCCAGCAAAATCTTGCAGTTTTAGAGCAGAGAGAGCGAGACCCTTTCTCATGTAGAACCTTGCGAAATCTAAATAAGGCAGAAGGGGAAGCTGAACCTAGAGAGGGAGCTAGAGTACCCAGAGGAAACCCGTGCAAACACGGGGAGAACAATGCAAACTCCACATGGAAAAGCCCCACGCTGGATTCAAACCCACAACCTTCTTGCTGGGAGGCAGCTGTGCTAACCACTGTGCCACCCACTGTGCCATTTTGACTTTTGACAATGATGCTTACTGCGGCTTCATTGTCGCACAGAACTGCGATACGTTTGCGATGCTAGAACATGCTCCAAATGCAACAGGCTACGGCAATGGTTAAATTTCGTGCAGTGCTGAGGATTAGAGCTTAGGCAAAGACAGAGGCCATTTACCTGCAAACCACTGACCTTGAAAATAACCACCGAACCCAACAGAAGGGCAGCATCGATAAAAAACTGAAGAGAATTGGAGGAACAAACCACATTATAGAAAACGTCATGCCAATCCAATGAGTCGATAGTCTTGACCAGAATTTCAAATTGGGCGGCAGCCCTCATCCAGGGATATGACGTCATGCAGTTTAGGCACAGCCGATGCCGAACGCGGTAGATGGGAATTGGACGCGTGACTTTGGGGAAATACACGAATCAGTTGAAAAGATATAGCAACCTCTTATGACCATGCGCCCCCAGACCAAGGGCGATTAATATGCATAATAAATGCAGCACGTTTCCTAATAGCAAAATCTTCGTTCGGCATATGCTCAAGGGATGAATTCTGATAAAACTCATTATGACAGTTTCCTAAACCAAACACAATTTGCAGCAATCAAGTACATAAGCATCTAGCAAAACATAAGATAACATAACATTAGAGCTCTATCGCTAGCATTTCCACTGGATCTGTGCCATGCATACCAACGATACGTCAAATGAAAGAGGAAATCCACAGAATCCGACGATATAAGCCTTGACATTTTAAACCGACAGCGCACTGAATGAACACCAGGCCTGAAATTCACAAGCTACAACGATGAGCATTTTTTTTCTTTTTTTTACTTTGATTGGCCCATTTCGTAATAAAACTGATCGTGGGTAAATCTGCGCAGGCTATTTTTAGCCGAATGTGTCCGTGTTATTATGAAACTTGACCCATCAGCCTCCGTACATGTTATTTTCTGGTGTTATACCGGAGCATCTCAGCAAACCAGAACATCATCAAAACTAGAGTGCCAAGGGCCCTGAAGGTTGCCGGCAGTTACAGCTCCAAGAGGAGAAAAGTAACTAGCATCAGTCCGCGGATTCAACAGCAAGCCAACACGAATTCTTGCGAAAGCAACACGTTGTCTACACGATATTGGCGTTAAAAAGCTCCAGCTCGGACATCCGCGAAAAAATTAAACCTGTTTAATTTTTGCGCGAATTTCGGCGGTGATGGCGAATCGTCCCATATCACTGCGAATCAATTCACGGTTCTTCGAATCAATTCTTCTCTGCGAAAGAAGAGAACTGTTTCATCCGCACACTTCTGCGGGCCAATGCAGCTCAATGAGAAAGGGGTTTTAGTAACCATTATCGGGCAACTCGACTGAGCAGGCACACTTTTTCATGAGTGACAGACAGCAACATTTCCGCCATTTAGCAAAAATATAATCTTTAAGAAGTCTACATCATGAAATCCGATTAGATTTTTTTCTAACCTGAACTTTCGCTGTAGTCTGCTGTCAATTTGTGAAGGGCACCATCTTCTCAATTCACTTCTTGTTCTTGCTCTGCTTTCAGACAATGATTTTTTTTACACAACACTGCCACCGAGTGGGTCTAATTAGCATTATTCTTTCTATTCCATGATGCTATTAGGAACAAACATCCAAAAATGGGTTTTGACCAGTTTTTATTGCCGCAATTGATCGTGAAAAAAGGTCGACCACGCGGTTACAATGCCCGTGAAAATTTTAATTATGTATAGGTTAGTGCCTAATACATACTCATTTCTAAAGACATTATTAAACGAGGAGATAAATAGATTGATTTTGACACATGACCTTGACCTTGAAGACCAAATTCAAATCCAATATGGTGTGTTTGATCAGCATACATGATTTGTCACTATTATCCAATAAATACCGAAGATCTAAAGCAGGGGTGGGCAATTCCAGTCCTGGAGGGCCGGTGTGTATGCAGGTTTTTATTTCTATCAATTACCTTGACTAATTGAGCTGATTAGCCGTGCACACAAACACAGATTTGCATATAGATTAGACCAATGTAAAATGTTACATTTAGGGATGACAAGAACAGTCTTTGGTGGTCATTAATGATAATTTAAAGAAATGCAGCAGAACTGTTTGATTTCACAAGTTGTTTGGCTAATTAAGATAATTAACTTATTAAAGGTCAGAAGTTGGTGTGAAACCCCGGGACAGATACGGCCCTCATTGCCCACCTCTGATCTAAAGCCAACATTAAAGGACTTTTAGGCCGTTTTGTCATTACCTGGACCTTGTTGCCCAAGGTCAAATCCAATATGTCGAAAACAACCAGCATACATGATTTGCTATTAGTGCCCAATACAAACATAAGCTCTACAAACAATATTAAACAAATATGGGCCATTTTTGTCATATAACCTTGACCTTGAGGCCCAACATCAAATTTGACTGACTGCCTAAGAATGTTCAGCATACATGGTTTCCTACAGATGCCCCAAACATACCTGAGCTCTAATTGCCATATTCAGCAAGTTATAGCAATTTTTGCCATTTGATCTTGACGCCCAATGTCATATTCAACTTGCTGAGAATGTTTGGCTTACATGATTCCTTATAGGTGCCTCACACATACCTAAGCTCTAAATGCCGCATTAAGCTGTTATAACACATTTTTGCCATTTGACCTTCACCTTGAGGCTCAAGGTGAAATTCAAACAACCGAGAATGTTTGGCATACATGATTCCCTTTAGGTGCCTCATACATATCTAAGCCCTAAATGTCATATTAAGCAAGTTATAGCACATTTTTGCCATTTGGCCTTGACCTTGAGGCCCAAGGTCAAATGTGACTGACTCACAATGTTCGGCATACCTGATTCCCTATCGGTGCCTCATACACACCTAAGCTCTAAATGCTATATTAAGAGAGTTATAGCACATTTTTGCCATTTGACCTTGACCTTGATGCCCAAGGTCAAAAGTGGCTGACTCACAATGTTCGGCATACCTGATTACACATAAGTGCCTCATACAAACCTAAGCTCTAAATGCTATAGTAAGAGAGTTATAGCACAAAACACCCCAAAAAATGATGAAGTCCAGACACCTTGCCTATGTGGCGCTATGAAGGAGCGATTCAATCAAAATGCCGTTTACACCGTTGAAGCAGGTCATGATACTGATTCCATTGCTGCGATTAAAAAAAAATTCATCAAACAGTTTTTGAGAAAATTGCACCTAAGTGCCAAAAATGGCCATTTTCGACATAAAAATGGCCGCCAAATCTAAACGAACGATTCAATCAAAAAAATTTTTGCTTGAGCATTAACTTGATGACTGATTTGATCACATCCCCAAATTAAAAAAAAAATTCATAAGACTGTTTTTGAGATACGGCTTTAAACGGACGACGCCGACGCCACCGGACGCAAAGTGACGACAATAGGTTACTGGCCTACGGCTGGCAACCTAAAAAGCCAATTAATCCCAGCAACTCGACTCAAAAGCGAAACTCATACTATACGGATTCACAACACGCAGGCCAACCATTTCAAGTGTCCACCTCTTCCAACTCCGATGATCACGACCGACAGCCAATGAAAACCCAAAATTCAGCATCTCAGAAAGCGGAACATTACTTAAGACTAATAAAAGAAAAGGATTTTTTAACACTGGAATAACAGACTACTGAAAGTATGAACATGTACAACACTCAATACACGGCCGAGGCTCCATTAGCATGAATAACTGCAGCAAAGCAGCGAGGCAAGGAGGCGATCAGCCTGTGGCAAAAGGGGCTCGTGCTGAAGCAGAAGGCTGGGGAGCTGGCACCGGAGTTAACGCACGTAGGGTAGGGGCGGCCGAAACGTGGTCTGGATGATGCAGCCAGTGCGTATGCGAGAAATGGAGGAGAGCGTCAATTGCAAGAGTGGAGCTAATCTCAGTGAACAGCAGCATGAACAAACAAGGGCAGAGAAAAATGACATTTTTTAAAAAGACAGCAACATAACGATTGGCTAGCAATGCGGCTGTGGTGTGCCATGGTTGGATAGAAGAGATCAGCTGCTCCATCAGCTGACTGCTCAATTAACAGCCACAGAGATTGACTGCGGAGATTTGAGTGAGCATGCGAGTGAATGAAAAGAAAATAAACGGAGTTGAAGTGCGCGAGAGAGTCTTCCTGACTGAACTTTCGCTAAGCTTCATTTAGCAAGAATTTGCAAGTATATGTTTACAATACCGTTTTCAGTCAAACATTTTGATGGACTGTAGGCTCAATATTCGATAAATCAAAAATCTGTGCGGATCGTTTGTGTAGGACAGTCTGAAGATTCTCTGTAGCGAGTTTGGTGTCAATTGAGCAAAAATTGTGGGAGGAGATAGGTTTAATAAGTTCTACAGTTTTTGAAAGAAACAGAGTGATGGACTTCATAATTTGCAAGAGGTTTAAAGGTATAAAAGTTTCTTCAGTATTGGGGCTACATTTTGGTGAAAGTTGCAAATCTGTAGCACATATGGTTGATTTGTTGTGAATTTTCAAAATTTTGAACTTTAGAGGCTTGCTGTAGCGCCACCATCAGGACTATTGGCCTGTTTTTGCAGCTGAGGCAATCTGGCATGGGACTGGACCTTTGTGGAAAGTTTGGTGATTTTTCCCGCATGGGAAGTAGGATTTGCTTGGAAGAAGAAGAAGAAAGAAGAACATGCAGGATAACAATAGGGTCCTGGCAGCTTAGGCTGCCCGGCCCCTAACAAGAAGGGTGACTGGCCTGTATACATTTATACACATACATTTATCGTTCATTGCATCTCAAGTTGTGTTGTGAGGCATTTGCCTTGAGACATGAATGTGTCATATAAAAATGCTGAAAAATGAATGCTTGTTTAATGGCCCAAATTCCAGTAAATTTGTTTGACCTACTGTAAGCCACTTTGTTCCTATTTGAAAATTTACCAACTGTTGCATTCAATACTGGTTTGATATGCTTACTCAGCAATTGATGACATTTACAACCCCATTTCGCAAAAAAGTTGGGACGCTGTGTAAAATGTAAATAAAAACAGAATGCAATGGTTTGCAAATCATTTAAAGCATATATTTAATAGCATATCGTCACAACTTGTGTTTTAATGCTTTCTGTTTTTCCTCCTATTCAGCAACTTGTCTATTAGAATTATGTCTCCTTTGATTGGTTTATGTCTTGCGTGTATTCCCCTCCCCGGCTGTGTCTCGTTTCATTGTTACTTCCTGATGGCTCTGTGATGTGTATTTAAACCCCCTGCTTTGAGTTGCAAGTTGCTGGATTGTAACTTGTTATTCGTGCAAAGAATCAGTCAGTATTCCGTGTAAAAACTTTTCGTCTTCATGAAGTGAAACGTAACCATCGACGAAAGTAATTTGTGGAAGCCTTCCTCTTTGCATTGTTGACTCATAAAAGTTTCCAAACTTATTCATGGTCGGGCTTGGGCCCCCGTTCTTCTTAACCGTTCCAAGTATTTTTCTCTGTCCAGTTTATTAGGAACAAGGTCCCAGTCCTTTTAGGGTCATCATGATTGGAACCAAATTCCTCTCAAGCTACTCCATCCTCCTTTGGGACTGTTTGACTCTGGCAAAGTGTGCACTCCACCTGGCTGTAGGTTTGGCTAGCTTTTTCCCCTCAATAGATGAAATCATCATTTAACAACTGCATTTTGTATTTACTCAGGTTATCTTTGTATAATATTAAAATTTGTTTAATGCTCTGAAACATTCAAGTGTGAGAAATACGCAAAAAAATAAGAAATCAGGAAGGGGGCAAATACTTTTTTTTATAGAACTGTATATCAATTATTTGGAAACAGGCTGGATGCTTATTTTACAAGCCAGTTGGGCCTAAAACTTGGCATTGGGCTACTCCACATCCATAGACCTGCACTGTTAAAAATGAACAAATTCTGCTGATATTGGGAATGAACCTTTATCGTCAGCTCACTTTCATATGTGAACAACAGCTTGAGTAACATCAAGATTCTTTGCATTATGGGAACAGAACCGTGCACTCAAACAATACTTAAAATGGAATTAACAAAAGCGATCAGGGCAGGACAGAGCCGGGCAGCAGTTAAACAATGGGAACATACAGAAAGGTAGCATTCTGAGCTTGTGCCAGCTCTACAATTTAGAAAGCAGGACAGAGCTGGATTTTTTCTATATTGTGTTTTTCAAACTAATAGCATGTAAGTACACCCATAAATCAAGTCTCTTCACAAACATTTAGTTGGGTTGTTTTGCGCTCTTGCGAAACTGAGGATGATTCTCCTGTCTTGTATGCACATGCACCAAAACACAGAATCTGTTCAAGAAGACCAAGCAGCAAAACATTTAAGACCCTCTACCAGAATGGGCCTAAAATACCATTTTGTTGTTGAAGCTTGCAACCCCATGAGGGGTTGGCAGCTATAATGATGTTAGAAGGACAGTAAATGCTTTAAAAAGCAAACCAGTTCTTTGCTTACTCACCATGTACTATCACTTCTTCAACAGGAGTCCCCTGGCATCTCTGATCTGATACCTGACACTAGTCAAACTAGCACATTAATGAGTTAATCCCATCAACATATATCTTAAAATATTTGAGAAGTGGACTTGAATTTAATTCTTCTTCCCAAAGACATTTTTTGTATCTGGCTGCAACATTCTGGAAATTATAGCTGAGATTAGTGATTCAACCCCGGTCACAATACTTTTTGCTAACAGCTGTTCTGTGACCAGTCTCAGCTGGTCTCTGGTGAACAGAGTATATAATACAGTTATATATAGTAATATACAGTTATATCAGCTGGTTAGACAATGAACCACCAGTTAGCCAGATAAAAGCATCAAAATAGAGTATTATTTTCAGGAGGGTTATAAAGACAAACTCTCTGCAATGTTTGTGATTTTTCTACATTTATATACACTGCCTGTTCAGAAAAAGTCACCTTTTGGATTTAAATCAACAGTTACTTTGATTGGATCAATATTGCAGCAATTAATGTGTTTCTGCTGGCAATAATTATTTTAACCCTAACCAGTGAAGCGTGTACCTTCTCATTTACAAAAAAATGATGTAGGAAGACGTCTGCCTTGTTTGTGGGAAAAGATGTTGCAGTATTTCATAAGGGGCAAATTATTGGCCTGCATCAAGCAAAGAAAATGGGGAATGAGATAAACTAATATGATGAATTGGCCACTTCCACGTCCTGACCTTAACTGCATTGAAAGTGATGTGCTGCCGAAACCTACAGAGTGGTTCAAACTATCCTATCTTCATAACAAGAGCTCGACCAAAACTGAGTGCAACTCTGATTGAAACTATATGTTCTGATGTTGCATATGGTTGTCAAATCACTGACACAACAAATTTGCACTGTAATCAAAGCTACTGGGGTTCCAACTAAATATTTGGGTGCGCAACTTTTTTTTTGAACAGGAAGTGTATTTAAAAAATAATGTTTTTTCATTAATTGTTTGTGTATATATATATTTTCATTCATTTACGTGGGGCTCATTATTTTACAGGTGAAAATGCTAAATAAAGTAATGCTCTTATTTTTCATGTGAACATTGCTTTGCTTCCCAGCCAGTCAGGTAAAATATTTTGAGAACAGGTTGCCCTCTGTAATGTCTCTGAGTTGTGTGTCATTTCTTTCCCAAAGCAGGGGACTGGACCTGGTAAATATTCCTGTTATGTTGTACATTCCAGGTCACGCTGTAGAGCAACACAACTGGTCACTCACTGCTATGGGGTCATCGAGGAAATCCCATCAACCTTAACCCAAACAACCACCACAGTGCACACAAACAACGAAAAAGAACTAATAATATTCTAATATTTTCATCGCTTGTAAATCTCTGGAGCTACATTTGTATTATATATGGTATTTGACATGCACTGACACACCCACTAATGCATTCCTGTCTTCATTTACACACAAACCTTTTTATTAAGTACTCCTTCCAAATTCTAGATAGAGCCTCTTTAGCCTCCAGAACTGCCGAAATTCCAGCTAAATTCTTCAGGGCCTGGATTCAAAAAGGTGCTCGACACATTCTTTACGGACATTTGCTCATTCAATTGCATCATGCAATTTACATATATTTGTCAGCCACTCATTCCAGCAGTGAAATTCCCAATCCACCGCAAGCGATAGTGTACAATTGGACTGAGATCTACGCCTTTGCTGGGAATTGAAGAGAATCAAAGTCACTATCATATTTGTTAGAAAGTGCAGTTTTACATAGTAAATGAGCAGAAAGAGTGGACAGGCAGATAGCATGGCATTGGTATGCTGCAGGACAGAGAGACAAGATCTGTTGACTGAAAGATACACAGTCAAGTCCATAAATATTTAGACAATGGAAAAGTTACCATTATTTCAGCTATGACAGCATATTGGAGATTAAATAAAATAACGACTATGACTTCAAACTTTCAGCTTTCATTTACATCCAAATTTGGTGATTGAAAATAATTGGACGATTGGCTGCATGGCTGTTCCATGGCCTGGTGTGTGTTATTCCCTCTTAATTTAATGCACCAGTAAAAAGATGAAAGATCAAGAGTAAGATCTGATTTAAAGAGTGCCCCATGTGCATTCAAAATCTGTTGCCATTAACTACCTATATGAAGTCCAAAGAGCTGCCACAGCCAGGGAAGCAAGCCATCACTTGGCTGAAAAAAAATCAAAATATACTGATCAGAGAAACTGGAAAAACTTTTTTGGTTCAGCAAAATCAACTACGTGCATTAATGGAAAGAGGGAACAAACTGGTGAGCTCAGGAAATCCAAAAGGCCCTGAAAACCACAGATAACCAATGTGGTAGATGAGGGAAGGATAATTTCCCGGTAAATAAAAATCTCTTCTCAGCTGTTGGCCAGGTTAAGAAACTCTCCAGATGATTGACCTATCTGTATCAATGTGAACAATCAACTGCACCTGCGGCTCATTATCTATTAGCTGCAGGTTGCACCATATAAGGCCGAGTTCCCCGCAGCCTTATTGCATGGTATTTGGAGTCCACACGGCTGTGCGGTGAGGTTTTAGCTGTTATCAGTCTCTTGTATATCCATTAGTTTAATTTAGATTTAGTATTGTTTTCTTTGTATCTGTTTTATGTTTTAATGGAACCTTGCTCCCTTTTTGTTTTGCATTGCTTCTTTTGTTATTAAATCTTAATTCACCGCATCCTTGCTACTGAGTCCTTTCTCCAGTTTCCAGCCCACCAGACAGCCATTTGACATCCGATGGACAAAACCCTGACAATAGATTTGTCTTTTCACAATACTGGAGAGATTTCAGGGACAGTTGTTCATTGTTAAATTATCAACAGATAATGATTGATGCGTGTAATTCATGTACATTTTGTTCAGCACGCATAAGAGATATAGTGAGGATAAAACTACTACTTGAACCCATTAGGTTTTTTTTTTAGATTAAATAATTTAAATTATTTTTGGCACAAATAAGGACACCAAAATGTGACATCAAAAATAAGTTTTTATCAAGAATGATGTGAAACCAGCTAGAAAACGCTGATTCATATTGAAATATGAATCGATGTTTTCTTGCTCGTTTCACGGTCACGCTTTTGTAACCCAGTATCATGAAAAGACACACATATACACACACACACACACACACACACACACACACACATATATACAACCCCAATTCCAAAATAGTTGGGACAAAGTGTAAATTGTGAATAAAATCAAAATGCAACGACTTTCAGATCACATGAGCCAATATGTTATTTACAATAGAACATACATAACATTTCAAATGTTGAAACTGAGACATTTTACATTTTTATCCACAAAATGAGCTTATTTCCAATTTTCTGGCTGCAACAGGTCTCAGAAAAGTTGGGACACAGGCAAAAAAAGGGCTGAAAAAGCAATTAATATATAAGAGAATCAGCTGCAAGAACATTTAGCAAGTAATTAAGTTAACTAGCATCAGGTGTGTAACATGATTGGCTATAAAAGGGATGTCTTAGAGAGGCTGAGTCTCTCAGAAGTAAAGATGGCAAGAGGCTCTCCAACTTGTGAAAGCTTGCGAAAAAAATTGTGGAATACTTTAAAAACAATGTTCCTCAACGTCAAATTGCAAAGGCTTTGAGGTCTCATCATTGACAATGCATAACATCATCAAAAGATTCAGAGAAACTGGAAAAATCACTGTGTGCAAGGGACAAGGCCGAAGACCTTTACTGGATGCTCGTGATCTTCGGGCCCTCAGACGCCACTGCATCACTCACCGGCATGATTCTGTCATTGACATTCCAAAATGGGCCCAGGAATACTTCAAGAAACCACTGTCTGTAAACACAGTCCGCCTTGCCATCCACAGATGCCACCTAAAACTCTATTGTGCAAAAAGGAAGCCATTGTTGAGCATGATCCAGAAGCGCCGCCATGTTCTGTGGGCCAAGGCTCATTTAAAATGGACTGTAGCAAAGTGGCAAAGTGTCCTGTGGTCATACGAGTCCAAATTTAACATTCTTGTTGGAAATCATGGGCGTCGTGTCCTCTGGGCTAAAGAGGAGAAAGACCACCCCTCCTGTTATCAGCGTTCAGTTTAAAAGCCAGCATCTCTGAAGGTATGGGGATGCATTAGTGCATATGGTGTGGGACACTTGCATGTTTTAAAAAGCACCATGAGAGCTGAAAGGTATATAAAGGTTTTAGAGCAACATATGCTCCCCTCCAGATGACATCTATTAGTGATGGGCAGTTCAATTTATTTCAAAGAATCTGCTCTTTCGAGTTGATATATGTAAATGTACTGAACCTTTCGTTCATTTAGTTCATTTTCAAAAAGTGTTCAAAAGCATGGGGGGGGGGGTTCTTTGTCTGTGACCCCGTTTGTAGCGAAATTAGAAGCAACGGTGTTGTGTCTAATTCTGTTCCCCTAATTCCCCTGGAGAAAGTTATTATGTTGCCCCTATTTTACGAAAATTGCGCGGAAAATAACTTTACGAGTGCTGATGAAGCATTATGTACTTAGGAAAGGTATCAGATGAGATGACGCATCGTAAAGCAATAAATTCTAATACTCTGCCTTCTGCGATTTGCGCATTTGCTACATGTTTTGCCTTCAATTTCAAAGTGAAATGTTTCATGAAGCCTGAATGTCAAGCTAATAAACAATAATTGTTTTGTCATATGTGTAATTTCCTTCTTTGTTATGAAGGAAAAAAGGTAAATTCACGGACTTTAGTGCCATAACGTGGTGACGGTAGTGCGCGTCCCCTGATTTAAAGACATAAATATTTAACAAAATCGACGGAAAAAAAGTAAACTTAATATAACCGAGGATGCCGTTGCGGCAGTAACATACTGCGTCGCAACGACGAGCAGGTACCACGGAGGCGGTACTATCCTCTAATGGAAAAGCAACCCCAAAAAAGTACCCGGTGCCAAGGCGAGTAGAATAGAGTAGAGTAGAGTAGAGTAGAGCAGAGCCGGTACCACGTAGTGGAAAAGCGCCATATCGGTACCGTTGCAGCCTTTGAGCAGTACGAGTGGGCGAGTCTAACTGGTGGGAGAAGTCAGGGATTCACTCCAGCACTCGGTCATTTGACAGGCTGATCCGGTACATATCGGACACTAAAAAGAGTCGTTCAAAAAGATTTGTTTGTTCATTTTTGCTCATCACTAACATCTGTTCCAGGGAAGGCCTTGTTTTTAACAGGACAATGCAAAACCACATACTGCAGCTATTACTACAGCATGGCTTCGTAGTAGAAGAGTCTGTGTGCTGAATTGGCCTGCCTGCAGTCCTGATCTTTCACCGATAAAGAACATTTGGCGCATAATTAAACGGAAAGTCCGTCAAAGGAGACCCATAACTCTCCAGCAGCTGGAAGCCTGTATTAAACAAGAGTGCGATCAAATTCCAATGGCTAAAATCAAGAAACTTGTCTCCTCAATGCCCAGACGCCTCCACTCTGTGTTAAAAAGAAGAGGGGATGCTACACCATGGTAAACAGGCCCCTGTCCCTACTTTTTTGAGACCTGTAGCAGCCATCAAATTTGAAATGAGCTCATTTTGTAGATAAAATTGTGAAATTTCTCAATTTCAACATGTGCTATGTTATCTCTGTTCTATTGTGATTAAAATATGGCTGGTGTGATTTGAAAGTCATTGCGTTTTGATTTTATTCACAATTTACACTTTGTCCCAAATATTTCAGAATTGGGGTTTTATATACTGTACAGTTCTGGAACAAAATGCTATCGACAGATGAAACAACGAAACAAGAGGGATTCAGAGAGAAGGTGCTACAAATGATTCAAAGCCTGCCACCTCATCTATAATGGCCATGCATTGGAATGTATGGCTGCCAATAGAGTTGTTTTTTTGTGTTAATTGATGATTTGACTACAAACAATCAGAGCAAGATGTGAGGGTCTGAAATCTGTGGGACTATGTTATTGACTCAAATGCGACTAAATGTTTGAAAACTCATTGGAGAATGCTTCAAAGAACGGATGGACAATGAGCTTAAAAATACTAAAAAAGCAACCCAAGAATTTTCTTGAGGCAAAAAGTGGAATATTCCACAATTGGTCATGTCAGTCACTGCAGCTGAATCCAATGCAGCATGCATTTTACTCGATGAAAGCGAAGAAAAATGCCCCAAGGACAGGCAGGATGTGAAGGCATTGGAGTATCACCAGGGGAAAAAACTATTGTCTAGTGATGTCTATGGGTTTCAGATTTCAGGCAGTCATTGAATACGAAGGATTTTCAATCTAGTATTAAAAATGACAACTGAATTGATCATGAAGTTAGTCCGTAAAATACCGGACTTTTCAAATCACTCCTTTTTTTATTTTATTCACATTTTCGATAATATGCCAACTCTTTTAGAATTGGACTTGTACCCTCTGAACCAGGATTTATTTTCCAACTCTGGACCTACAAAGTCACTCATCGACACACGATTAACAAGCAGAGGGACTGTAAAATTTCACAGCGAGACAGGTGGATGGAATCTGTAGACAACAAGACAGCTATAGGGACTGCAGATTTACCATCTGTGTCACCTTTACTCATTATCATTATTACAACTAATATTGTCATTTTGTAACAACTCTGTACTTGATTTAAAATTTTTATGTGCAGAGTGTACTCAGGATCATGTTGTTTGGGTTTCTGCTATTTGATTTGGTTTATTGGCTGCATTCTACAAATGGATTCTTCTCCAATCCCATAGTTCCACCCCACCCCTACCTGGACAGCAAGTTCTCGGAAAATGTACAAGGGTTCATTGACACTCACTGTGTCTAGGTGGGGCCCACTGTCATACACAAATTCTATGCCATGGAGACAGTTCATCGGTGTGCTCTATGACTGAAGATGAGCGTGCTAGCATGACCTTTGTCTGTTCCTGTTTTTACAAATATGGGGTTGGGCTTATTCTGCTTTTGAGCTATATGTATCTGGAGCAGCATCTATCAGTGTGATCTGAGCTAAAACAAATATAAGTCAGGGGGCACATGTCTGCTATTAGGCCATAAGTATTTGGACAGGGACACAATTTTCATTCGTTTGGTTCTATATGCCACCACAATGGAATTGAAATTTACCAGTTAAGATGTGCTTGAAAGGTAAACATTTAACTTTGATTTGAAGCTGTTGTCAAAATATTGCATGACCTGGATGGGAATTGCGACCATTTTTATACATAGCTCCACCCTGTCCCCGCCACCCCCAGTTTTAGGAGCTAAAGTGTAAATGGAAAAACTAACGTCATCAGAAATTCAGTGTCATTTTTAATATTTGGTTGCAAATCCTTCATGATTAATGCCTGCATCAAGTCTGTATCCCATAGACATCACCAGATGCTGCAGCTCTTTCATGTAGATGCTCTGCCAGGGCTTTACTGCTGCTGTTTTTAATCTTCCCTGCTAGTCCTTGGGCCATTTTGCATTCAGTTTGCCATCTGCAAGTGAGATGCATACTCACTTGGACTGAGGTCAGGTGATTGACATGGCTATTGAAGAGCATTCCACTTTTTTGCCTTCAAAAAAACCTCACGTTGCTTTCACAGCATGCTCCGGTTCATCATCTATCTTGCCTGTAAAGCGCCGTCCAATGTGTTTTGCAGCATTTAGCTAAATCTGAGCAATAAAATCGCCCAATTGTTATGATATTGTGAATCCGCCTTCCTGAAGCAGGACTGCTTGACAGTCGAAGCGCAGAGTTTAGCAGGAACGCAGTCCCAATAATGGAGACCAATGAAGGTGTGATTGGTGTTCCTAATAAACTGACGCAGAGGAACAGACTGGAACAGAGGATTAACAGGAACATGGTCCCAATTCTGGAAACTGCTATTAAGCCTTGAGAGCTTGTTCCTACAGGCCCACAGTAGGCCATGCTTCACAGATGAATAAATGAATGAATGAACGAATAAATGTTTTCATTTATACAGCGCCTTCTCATTGACACTCAAAGCGGTTTACAGTTATATGTGGCAATATCAGATGGGGTGGTATGCGACAAATCTCCTCTTCTCCATTTTCTTTTCTTCCCATCATTCTGGTACATCCTTTTTTGTGTGTGTAAACCTCCTGTTTTTTAGGCAAACTAAGGGTTCATAACTTTGGTATTCACTCTGGTGAAGCAGGCCGGGCAGTGGACTGCTCTGATCTGAAGGCCGATCTGGGGCATGAGCCACTTTTTATTAATATCACAGTACAGATATCAACATACAACACTCTTCATTCTGTTTTCCTGGTTAAAAATCTGTATGTGTAATCTGACAACTTGTATATCGAGCCACAATCAGTACATGAACTAATTACAAATTATTGTGAACTACAACCCCAATTCCGAAATAGTTGGGATAAAGTGTAAATTGTGAATAAAATCAAAACGCATTGACTTTCAAATCACACCAGCCAGTAATTTATTCACGATAGAATAGAGATAACAAAGAAAATGTTGAAACTAAGAAATTTTACAATTTTATCCACAAAATGAGCTCATTTCAAATTTGATGGCTGCTACAGGTCTCAAAAAAGTTGGGACAGAGGCCTGTTTACCATGGTGTAGCATCCTCTCTTCTTTTTAACACAGAGTGGAGGCGTCTGGGCATTGAGGAGACAAGTTTCTTGAGTTTAGTCACTGGAATTTGACCCCACTCAGGTTTAACACAGGCTTCCAGCTACTGGAGAGTTTTGGGTCTCCTTTGATGGACTTTCCGTTTAATTATGTGCCAAATGTTCTTTATCGGTGAAAGATCAGGACTGCAGGCAGGCCAATTCAGCAGACAGACTCTTCTACTACGAAGCCATGCTGTAGTAATAGCTGCAGTATGTGGTTTTGCATTGTCCTGTTAAAAACAAGGCCTTCCCTGGAACAGATGTTAGTGATGAGCAAAAATGAACAAACAAATCTTTTTGAACGACTCTTCTACTACGAAGCCATGCTGTTGTAATAGCTGCAGTAAGGGGTTTTGCATTGTCCTGCTGAAATACACAAGGCCTTCCCTGGAATAGATGTCGTCTGGAGGGGAGCATATGTTGCTCTAAAACCTTTATATACCTTTCAGCATTCATGGTGCTTTTTAAAACATGCAAGTGTCCTACACCATATGCACTAATGCATCCCTATACCTTCAGAGATGCTGGCTTTTGGACTGAATGCTGATAACAGGAGGGGTGGTCTTTCTCCTCTTTAGCCTGGAGGACACGACGCCCATGATTTCCAACAAGAATGTCAAATTTGGACACGTCTGACCACAGGACACTTTGCCACTTTGCTACAGTCCATTTTAAATGAGCCTTGGCCCACAGAACATGGCGGCGCTTCAGGATCATGCTCAACAATGGCTTCCTTTTTGCATGATAGAGTTTTAGGTGGCATCTGTGGATGGCACGGCGGACTGTGTTTTCAGACAGTGGTTTCTTAAAGTATTCCTGGGCCCATTTAGTAATGTCAGTAACAGAATCATGCCGGTGAGTGATGCAGTAGCGTCTGAGGGCCCGAAGATCACGGGCATCCAGTCAAGGTCTTTGGCCTTGTCCCTTACGCACAGAGATTTTTCCAGTTTCTCTGAATCTTTTGATGATATTATGCACTGTCGATGATGAGACCTTCAAAGCCTTTGCAATTTGACGTTGAGGAACATTGTTTGTAAAGTCTTCCACAATTTTTTTACGCAAGCCTTCACAGGTTGGAGAGCCTCTGGCCATCTTTACTTTTGAGAGACTCAGCCTCTCTAAGACATCCCTTTTATAGCCAATCATGTTATACACCTGATGCCAGTTAACTTAATTACTTGCTAAATATTCTTTCAGCTGATTCTCTTATATATTAATTGCTTTTTCAGCCCTTTTTTGCCTGTGTCCCAACTTTTTTGAGAGTTCCTAATCAAACTGGTGAATTTACATATGTAAAATATCACTGGAAATTTACTATTGGTAAATTTAATAATACGATTTTCTGGGTGTCCGTATAGTTGTGGCACACGATTTGGAGAAAAAGTTTATCTCCTATCAATTTTTTTTTCTTTCAATAAATTAAAAGGTAAAATTTTTGTGAATTTTTGAGTGAAAGACTATGAGGACAAACATCAAAGATATTTTTGCAACCTGTTTTGCTCCTATTGACTGAGGGAGCTAATCATTCTGGAGGGCACTGTATGGTCAGCCACAGAGAAAGGAAGAGAGTGAGATTCCTCTGGATTGCTGTTTTATTTCAATAAATCACTTTTTGAAGCATTCTGCATGATGTGGCCTCTGTTTTTGCTTCCTTTGTCAAAATGTTACAACTTTCCTTTGCATGTGTTATAACCTACCCCGATGGTGGGGTAGGTTATATCAAGGGAACCTGATGTATTTGGCATCTACCCACAAGGTCTGTGGTATTCTTGCAGACATATCAATTGATGCCATCTGTAGAACTTGATGAAAAGGTTAGAGAACTGTAATTCAAAAATTTGGTGAGTTCTGGGGGCTGAAGCAAAAAGCATTACAGCCATACCTGGTCTCCCCTATTCAGAGTGATTGGAATTTAGACTTGAAAGATAAGTTAGGTGGGATACCAATTCTGAAACCAAAGCACACATACCACTGTGCCCGGAACACTTGCACCTCGGACTGCATGCATCAGCTCTGACAGGTCCTTATGCACAGGAGAAGCAGAAGCTACAGGCGAGCTAAAAAGGAAGATAGAGATGGACTGAAACTTAATCATCAGTTAAAACAGTAAAAGAAAACAACAACATTTTTAATACCTGTTGCCAAACTCCATATGGCATTTTTACTACGGCAATCAACATGACCAAGTGTACTAACTTAACAAATAACTGATTACATCAGTAACTGTAGCATCAGGATATCTGCCACCTGAGTGACCACAATGGTGATGCCAGGAGCCCTGTTATGCAGCAGAACTATGGAGAGCTGTAAAGGCAATTTCTATTATGAAGAGGCCATGAGCCCTAGGCAGGGACTGTACCATGATGATGAACTGTTCAGTACTGTCTCCCAAAATGCTTCTTTGAGCTTCTGTTGAATCCGATTCTGAGTAGGCCCACGACCTCCGCCCCCAGTTCCCTTTGTCTGTCTAATTTAGGTTGAGATCGCCAGAGGCCAGAGACACCCTGCCCCACCTCAAATGATTCCCCTACTCCCTTAGAAAGAGAGGGACTGCATCGCGACCCCCTCCTCTGTTGTCTCAGGAGATGCAACAAAATTTCATTAAAGTAATGATTACATGATGGCCATTATTTTGTACTTCCACTGTCTATGTTGCCAATACTTCTCTGTAGGAGACCAGGGTAGTTACCCATCTTAAATCCAAACCCTTAATTAGACATACACTACATGCTTACATGCTTCATACAAACTTACGGTGCTGTGAAAAAGTATTTGCCCCCTTCCCAATTTTTTTCTATTTTTGCATGTTTGTCGCACTTAAATGCTTTAGATCACCAACTAATTTTAAATTTACACAAAGATTACCTGTGTATAGACCAGTGGCGTAGCTAGTAGGGGGGCAAAGACACGTCCCTTTATGACAACAATTTGTCCTGGCTAGTTCTCAATCATTTTCCTTTATTGACGCATTTTCCAATTATTTTTAATGAACTCTGGACCACTCCCAAAGTGGAGGAGAGAATTCGATGGAAGGATGGATAGGGGATCGGGGCGAAGACGATGTTGTGTGGACTTAGTCTGTGATTGTGCGAACATTGGGAGCCCCAGGTGGCGAGACTCAGGGTGGGGCTCGTGTCTCTCGTCAGAGTCCGTGTAGGCTCCAAAGCCCCCCGGGGTCCCAGGTGGTGACTGTTTCTTGCTTCCTTCTTGGAGAGGGGAAGGGAGGGAGGGACGTAGAATCGAGACAAGCGGGGATTGTGGGAACGAAGGCGGTATATATAGGCATGCGGACGAATAGGAAGGCGCATTGGGAGTGGTCTTGTTCATTAACCTTTGTTATCGGGAACACCCTTTAATGAAATCTGGACCACTCCCAAAGTGGAGGAGAGAATTTGATGGAAGGATGGATAGGGGATCGGGGAAAAGGCGATGTTGTGTGGACTTGGTCTGTGATTGTGCGAACATTGGGAGCCCCAGGTGGCGAGACTCAGGGTGGGGCTCGCATCTCTCGTCGGAGTCCGTGTAGGCTCCCAAGCCCCCAAAAAGTGTTAATGAATCGACAATAGATGGGCTCTACGTGCGTCACTGATATAATTGCGAATATAGCTTGCGTTAGAGTTTGACGTCTGGTGGCCGAGAATTTTAATCAGGTGGTCCGGCCCTCCTCGCTTGGATGTTGTGGCGGCAGCGCCGATGCGTAAGAATGCCCGGGGAAGTATTTGGGCGAAACACTGGATATAATTCGATTCGATTCAATTCCGTTCATTTGCATAGCGCTTATCTCGGATACAGTAGATTGTCACAAAGACGCTTTACGTTGAGAGATTAAATAAACGAAAGGGCAGTACTCAGCCTATTCCCCACAAAGCAAATGAGGCAAAACTCCCAGTAGGGAGGAAATCCTCTAACGGTGGTGATAAAAAACTCCCCGGTGGGAAGAAATCTCAGGAGGAACCCGGCTTAGGTGGGGAAGCCCATCCTCCGCGGGCTAGCTAACTGACAGTAAAATAAAGTAATAATATAATAAATGGCAATAGAGTTCAATTAAAGCCCATTTAAACAGGGATGTCTGTTGCTCCAAGAAGTGGCATGTCGAAGATGGTGCAAATCTAATTCGAACGTGGCGTGTAGGTCGTGAAAAATGGGTCTTGGCACGGTTTGACAAAGAGGTTGATGCTGCTAAGATAGACTTGTATTGCGGCCGGTCGAACGTGGTGTACGGAGTGAATGTACGAGATGAAGCTTGCGATAGGAACTACGTCGAGGGAATCGAAAATCTTGGGCTCCTTTAGCATCCGAAAGTGAGACGAATGGCGGTAGTAGCGCCCCTTCCAGGAAACGCCAAAAATCCCCAAAAGGTGGGTCTAGTGGGACGACCTTAAAAGCGTTTGTAATACCGGCTTTAGCCAACCAGGCGCTGCGACCGGCAAGGCTTTTGTTTTTTTTTTTTTTTGAAAACTGAAGCGCTAGCGAGCTGCGCCACTGCGAGTGGCCGTGGGTTGGATTCGCGAAGTATCCGTGAATGTTTGCCGACGAGGCAAAGTGTACCGAAAACTGAAGCGCTAGCGAGCTGTGCCACTGCGAGTGGCTGTGAGGTGGACACGCGAAGTATCTGTGAATATTTGCCGGCGAGGCAAAGAACATCAGCATATGTAATGGCTTGACAATTTTAGAATAAATGTGGCAATCGTTCAACAGCACCGTAAATGTATGAGTTTTAATTTGCGAAGAACGCGACATGCACATGTAACAAGAGTTGCTCAGACTAATAGGTAGAGGCGACGAAAGTCTGCTTTATTTGAAAGCCTTGTTAAACATTGCACTACTACGGAATTATATGGCGTTTCCTTCCGCACATCGCTGACCGCGAAGTTATCGATATGTCTATGATTTCTGTGCTTATGTAACTTGAGGAACAACACAGATTTAGGAATGGCCGTGAGGTGGATACGCGTGCAGTGTCTGTGAATGTTTGCTGGCGAGGCGAAGAACGTGAGCATTTATAATGGTTTGACGGTTTTGGGATATACGTTTAACTAAAATGTGACTGCGGAAGTAGGGGCGACAAGTCAGTGGTATGGTAAAGCCCATATCGTCGTAGCGTACGGCGAGATGGAGAACGAGTGTATCGAAATCGTCAAGTTCTCTCCTCCGATAAGGAAAGTACTGGTGTATTCTGTTTCGGTAGGGTGAGACGGTAAAAAGCGAACTCGGTTCACGTGAGCTTCTCGGCTACGAGGGGCGTACCTGAGGTATGGAGGTGGCTAGTGTGTGCTGAAACGGGGGTGAGGGGAAACTGCAAGTGGCAGAAGAAGTTGATGGGAGGGGCGGACCTGTAGGAGGAAACGCAGAATTAGTGACTTGGGAAAAAGGGAGGGGGGCGGGGAAAGAGGCTGAAGGAGCCCAGAAGCCGGGTTTCGACCAGCGGAAAGGATGGGGGGGGGGAGTGACTGGCTGGTTTGCGGAAGGAGTGACTTCCGTCGAATCTGGAGCTGGAGGTTGTCGTCGAGCGTGATGACGTGGCGCTGGGGACGTTAATGGCGGAACCCGTTAATGCTTTTTCCCTTTTTTTTTCCTCTTTATGGGCAGACCTGTAGCAGGAAGCACAGAATTAGTGACTTGGGAAACGAGAAGAGGGGAGTGGGGCGGAGGAAGATGGTGCGGTAGGGAGGAGACGAGCAGATGAGTCAACAGCGGATGCATCTTCGGGTGTAGGTGGGTTAACACTGGAACTGCTGGAGCCTTCGTCCTGTGGAAGGCGGGGGGGGAGATAGAGACGTGTGTGCACGAGGGAAAAGTGCAGCCTGTGAACACGGGGACGAAAAGAGACCGAAGAGGTCGTAAACAGAGGGAGCAGGCACCGGGGGGGGGGGCTGGCTGGTTTGTGGAAGGAGTGACTTCCGCTGAATCTGGAGTGGGATGCCGTCGCCTAGCGTGATGACGTGGCGCTGGGGACATTGATGGCGGAACCCGGTAGTGCTGTGTGGTCTGCATACATCTGGTCTGCACGTGGGGAGGATCAGTTGCGTTGGTGTGGGAGTTAGTGAATAATTTTTAGTTGTCTGGCTTTGTTGTCGAAGCGGTGGAAGGGGATTTTCTTCTCCTTGAACGCCCGATTGGAGTCTGGCGAGGGTCAAACATGGAGCCTGGGATAAGCTTTAAGTGCGAGCCGTGGTAGGCCTTGCTGGGAAGCCACGGGCTCTCGCTTCTGTTGACGAGAGGCGTAGCTGCTACGAAACAGCAGTCTGGAATTCCTATGGCGCGGAGCCCTTGGTCGTCATTGCGGTGGGAGCATGGTTCAGAATGTGAGCACCCCGGTTGGGACGAGCGGGTGACGCTTCGTGGTGGACGTACCAAGATGGCAGAGCGCGGGCGGGTGCGTGGAGGAGAAGCGGGAGTTGCGGGACAGATTGAGAAGATTCCTCTGGAGCCTTGGAATTATTCTGCGTAGGAGGGACTGCGGAATTTCGCCTTGCTTCAGGTAAGCGAACTCTTGCTGTGCGCTGGCCCTCTGGTTTGTGAGTAAACAACGTAGAATCGAGACGAGCGGGGATTGTGGGAACGAAGGCGGTATATATAGGCGTGCGGACGAATAGGAAGGTGCATTGGGAGTGGTCTTGTTCATTAACCATTGTTATCGGGAACACCCTTAATTGGCAACCGAAGACACGGTTTCTTTCCATATGCGATCTAACAGCGATGAAATCATGGGTTAAATTCAGTAGAGAAAAATAATTTACTTATTAATAGGCCAATGCTTCGCGTTGATTGAACTGGTCCGCGTTCCATTGAAATGCGGACTTTCACTCTCGGTATTGTGTGGGTTGATAAAAAATAAAAAGTGGGACTCGGCAGTTCAATAGGCTATAAAAAGCGTGCGGCTCCAGCTATTTGCGTGAGAGTCGACAGGTATGCCATTTTGAATAACGTTGATTTAAATACAGCAAATACGCATCCAGATGAATGATTGTCGTCTTACCTAATCGGGGAGAACAAGCAGCACCTGATAAGTGTGGAGTGCTCACGGAGTGAACCTTCTGTTAATTATGTAAATGACTGAGAACAGGTCAGGACTAATAATTGTTTTAAACAGATGTTTTGTGCAACCCAGTTCTCTGTTCTTGTTCCGCCATTGTACTGAATTTAGCCCATGATTTAATTGCTGTTAGATGCATATGGAGAGAAATTGTGTCTTCAGTTGCAAATTACGATAATTGGAAAACGTGTCAATAACGGAAAATGATTGAGACCTAGCCAGGACTAATTGTTGTCATAAAGTGACACGTCTGTGCCCCCCCACTAGCTACGCCACTAACAATGCAGTTTTATCATGATGATTTAATTTATAGAAGGAAAAAAGCTATCCTAACCCACCTAGCCTTAGTGAAAAAGTCATAGCCCCTTAGTGACTAAATTAACCAATTAAACAAATTCATTGATAATTGTGTTTAATTTCACTAGACATACCCAAGCATGATTACTGTCCGCTCTGCTGAATTAAAACATTATCTGTATGGCAATGTGAAGTAAACCAAAAGCAGAACATGATGCTGTGATCCAAAGAAATTCAAGAACAGACGAGAATCACAGTTGTTGACATCTATCAGTTTGGAAAGGGTTACAAAGCCATTTCTAAGGCTGTAGGACTCCAGCGAGCTACAATGAGAGACATTACTGACAGATGGAGAAAACTGGGTACAGTGGTGAAACTCCTAGGAGTGACTGGATTACCAAATTTCCTCCGAGAACACATTGACTACTCATCCAGTTTGTCACAAAAGAACCCAGATTAACATCTAAAGAACTTCAGGGCTAATTTGCCTCAGTTAAGATCGGTGTTCTTGATTCCACGATAAGAGAGAGACTGGGCAAAAAATGGGATCTATGGGAGAGCTGCAAGGCAGAATACTGCTGCTGACAAAAAGAATACAAATGCTCGTCTCATATTAGCCAAAAAATCTTGATGAACCCTAAAACTTTTGGGATAATATTGTGTGTACTGATGATCTAGAAGTGTATCTTTGTGGAAGACATGGGTTTTGTTACATCTGGCATAAAGCTAACACAGCATTCCAACATATGAAGATCATACCAATAGTCAAACATGGAGGTAGTGTGATGGTCTGGAGTTGCTCTGCTGCATCGCAACCTGGGCGACTTACCATAAATGATGGAACCATTATTTCGGCTCCTGACCAGAAAATCCTGAAGGAGAATATCCAGCTGACAGTTTGTAACCTAAAGCTCAAGCACAGGGTTGGGTTCCGCAGCAGGACAATGATTCAAAGTGCACAAGTAAGTCCGCCTCTGAATGGCTCAAAAGAAACAAAATGAAGCTTTTGGAGTGGCCCAGTCAAAGTCCTCACTTCAATCTGACTGAGACGCTATGGCACGACCTTAAACAGGCAGTTTTTGCTTGAAATAAACCTTCCAATGTGGCTGAATTAAAACAATTTGGCTAAAGAAGAGTGGGCCAAAATTTCTCCATGGTGACGTAAAAAACTCATTGCCAGTTAGATGTTTCATTGCAGTTGTTCCCGCCAAGGATGGCACAATCAGTTATTGGGTTTAGGAGGGCAATTTTTTTTCGCAAGGGTGATATAGGTTTTGATAACAATTTTGATAACCTTCAATTCATGAAATTATCATTTAAAAGCTGGATTTTGTGCTTACTCGCACCTCGCAATTTGTGCTTACTCCCACCTTATACCTCCGTATAACTACTATGCGCTTGCATATGTACAATATTAATACTACCCCACATTTATCATATAATTTAGGGCTTTTCACATATACACTAATTTGATGAATTATTTTAGCCCATAGGGCAGTGTTTAGTCCCCTGATGCCACTGCACGTGGCTTGTGAGAGAAATGATGTCCAGTCACAGAGATCTTTTCCCCTTAAGCCTCCTGGCCGAAAGAGGAAAAAAGTGTCGTGAGACCATTAGATCTCGATGATCAGAGATAGCAGGCCACCATAAAGCCATTTCTCTTCTTCCGTTGATAAACAAACCAGCTACTTTTATTGCACCACAATCTGTGCCAGCTTTGCAGGAGAGTCTCTCCTGATATATATTAGCCAGTGGAATTTTTGTGATGCCACAGTGAGTGCACAAAGTGGAATCGAAATTGAAGAGATAAATGAGCCTTGACGACTCAGATAGAATCCGCAAAAGAGTTCATGATATTAAAAATTAAACCTTAAGGTATATCTGCTGAATTTACAAATCAACAACTTCTTAACAGGAGCCTTCTTTTCTTCCAACAAATAAACTGAAGAAACTCACTCATATCTATGTCCTTGATTATTGATTTTTCATGAGCCAAAATTGCCACATTTGTTTTCCACTCGTGTTTCATGGTGTGATGGAAAAGGATCGGGACATTTGACTGAGTGGAGAAAGAACTCTCACAATGTTGTGGATAGCTCAATCACCAATGTAGTCTTATATAGTGCATGAAGCTTCTATAGCGGAGCTACGACACTGAGCAGTACAGTTTTTCATCCTTGGCCATGACCGAAACCACCTTGAACTACATGAACTTGCTGTTTAGTTCATGAAACAATCTTAAATTGGTTGTGATTATGCGCAATTATTTAAATCACTAGTCAGATGCAGAAGCAGCGCTGTCAAGTGTTGGTGAGAGGTAGGCAAGAAAGCGCACCATTTTAACAGGGCTCTTGATGCAACAAAGCCTGCCTCGGAGCATCTGAATCCAAACTAACCAGAGTATTGGAGGCGTATATTTCAGAATCTAAATTTGGCGCATGATGATTATTCAGTTTAATGAAACGGTAAATTCATCAGTCCAAATTGTGTTATCTATCTGTAAAAGAAAATGGTTTAAATTAACCAACTGACTGCTATTCAAAAAGACAGTGTGTTGTGGTCTGCTGTGCTTGCTAGCAAACATAAGACAGCTAGTTATCGTATCTAAATCTGCATCCATCAACACTCTGATTCAGCAAAGCACTGAGAGAAAATTACAAACAACAGGTTACCTGTCAGTTACCTGCTGGTCAAAGTGTATCCCGACTCCCAGAAGCAATGGTTCCCAAAATCAATAAGCTGCGAGACCTTACCACATACAAGGCCCTCGCCGAATATGAAACGAATTGGTCGAAATTTGTGACCCGTAGAGCGCTCACAAACGAATCTCTCACATGCAACGGGTGTGGCGGTTTACCTGGCGTGACGATTGAAGATCCATAGTATCCCCAACTCGTCGTTGGGATAACATAACTATATGGCAAAGATTCATAGATTTTTTGAACCAGTTTTAAATCAAATCACATTAAGTACATAAGATTTTAGTAAAGTGCTATGAGTAATGACAAATGTGCTGTAAAAGTGATAACTCACTCACCTTATTTTCACATTTTTTTCCATCCAACTAACAAATCAGAGATCGTTTACACCCCAATAAGACACAGTAGACAGTACAGGGTGTACTAAATAAATTTGATTGCTGGAATCAAAATGCGCAATAAACCAGTTGGGAGGGCAGAGCAAAAATTTCTGCTTCTAGATCGGTGATGAAGTCCTCTTTTGATGGTTGACACTGACAAAGATACAAAGATTCTTGATCTTGATCTTGTGAAGGTGTCTCTTCATCAGGGAAAGAATTCTTCAGTCGCCCACCACTACTGTTATCCATGGTCTTCTGGATCTTTTGATGTTCCTGAGCTCACCAGTGTGTTTTTTTTTTCCATTAAAAAATGAACCAAATTGTTGATGTGGCCACACCTAATGTTTGTATTATTCCTCTGCTGGTTTTCATTTTTCAGCCAAGCGATGGCTTGCCTCACTGGGAGTGTCAAATCTTTGCAATTCCTTCCCAGAGTTAGCAGCAACAGATTCCAAATGCATTTGCTGAAGTAATAAATAATGAGTGAATAACACGCCCCAGGCCAAGGAACAGCTATGAAGCCAATTTACTGATTACTTTTGGTCACAGAAATAGTAATACATAAAAAGGACTGTAAGTCTTATGCTGTTCATCCAGTTTAGATTTAAGTACCTTCATATGAAATCCCAAAGTCTGCACTATTTAATGCAGTTTTTGGAAACAGCATATTTTTTTTTTCGTAGGAAAGCCAAGACCAAGATAAAAAACTTAAAAGCAGGTAAATGTGAAAAAAAAAAAAAAAAATCTTTTGAAAATTTTTGTGGTTCATCTGTTGCAGAAACCACCGAAGTTTACACGACATTTCCGTATTTGTGTACCTGGAACAATACTTTACACATGTAAAATTATTGCCACGGATTGCTATCACCATTTGGCAAATGCATTTTTAAAACTAATGTCTAATGCAATCTGATCTAATCTAATCTAATCTAATTTGAATTGACCTTTAACTTGCAAAGAACCCTACAAAGAGTAATGTGAGCCAAAGGGAATGTGATCAAAGGTGTGCTCTTCATACCTGCCTGTAACTTCTCTTTTGCTCTACAGTATGAGCTATCAGCAGGAGAGGCAGGGGTGCGGTGAGAGGAGGAGGCTATTGGAGGGAGAGAGTGAGGGATTATCTCTGGCCTGAAAGGAGGAAAATGCACCTTTCTTTTATGGTCCTTGCTCTTTGCGACGTGGGAAGGAATGCAATGTCAAGTGGGGAGCAGGAGACCGGGGGAATGGAGGTCGGACTGTAATGGTGAGGAAAGGAATGCACTCCCCTCTCTTTGTGTGAATGCACACTGTCTCAGGTGCCAGCCAGCGCCAGCCCAAACATAAAGTAAGTAAGAAAAGCCTGGTGATGAAAAAGAAGCTGACCCCCTTCAGCATGTGTAACCTCTGATCTCATGTCCTCTTTGTGATGAAGGCCAACATGGTCACGATTTTAATTGTCGACATGGTGCAATGAATCCCTGCAATGGATTTGGTGAGCTGTCCAGTGTGGATTCCCGTCTCTCGCCCATTTGATGCTGAGGTATGACCCAGAATACATATACCTCCCTCAGTATCCAACCTCTCTCTCACTCCCCAAGGTGTGGTTGGTTCACAATTCCCAAGCATCTCAACCTGACTGAGCTTCAAATATTAAAATGTGCTTCAATCAGGTTTGACTGTTGGACACATCTTCAGATGGCCATCAAAGACACCCTTTGAGGCATAATTTGAGATATACTCATTCCTCCCATGAAATAGCAGGTTATCAAAGCTTTGGGATTGAAATTAGATTGATGCAGCTGTGAGGTCAGCAAGGCGAGGGGCTTCTGCCATTCCAAGGCCGAAATTAAAAAAAAAAAAAAAAAAAAACAATAGATGGAGATTTAATATTATTATAAAAGCTGTACCCTAACCTGGTAAATTCAGTTTCTTCTGAGTTACTTCAGGCCTCTTGAGACACATGCACTTTTCCCCTCCATACCTTAAAAGAATGGCAATTGTATCCAGACAAACACAAGAATGAGGTAAGGCAGACAATGTTGCCCGTGACTGATTTGAAGTTGTGGCGCTGTGATCGTCGTAGACATTAATTACATGTTCCAACAGAAAAACTGCCTGTTGGGTCGATGAAAAGAGCTGAGCCAAGATTGACAGATTGGAATCCATGAGCGACGGTGTTGGCAGAGCTCGAGACAAGAGGACAAAACAAACAAAGCGCAAAAGAAAGGGCAGGCTTTGTTATTATGACTTGCAGGATTAGCAATTGGCAGCAATTAGCGACTCGCTGGCTTTGGAATCGTGTTGGGCACTGCCAGGGTCATGGAGCCTGCTGTGAGGGCGGGCCATGCCACGCTGCCAACAGATAAAAACAAAATAGTGGGAGAATTGTATGATATTATACTCAGCTTTCTTTGTTTGGTCTGCCCTATCTTGGAATTCAGGGATGGGCGGTTGGTCACATGACCAGGATGTGATTTGAATGTGTACCCAGGTCATTGGCCGCCAGTTACTGTGATTGTTCTTATAATGCAGCGGAGGAAAAACCCCTGCAACCAAATGTATTTTACTGCTGAGTCACACAATGTCCAATTGCTGGTCACCCAACAAGCCAGAGTCAGCACTGACACAGATACCATTTAATACCAGACTGTTGGGTCAGTATATTGAAATACAAGTTTTTTGAGGCAAATTATGGGGGGTCAGCAGCAGAAAATCATCTGGCAAATTCAACAGAATTGCATCAAATCAAATTAGTTTTTCCAAGTAATTCAGCTTGTTGTGCAGTTGATACTGTGCAAATTAACTGTCCATCTACAAAAGATTAACGTCTCATGAACGGCAAAAATCTGCTTTCACTTTTCATTTAAACAAAAATGATTTTGAAACAACTTACATGCTTGAGTTATGACACTCACAGACAGTGCATTGATCAGAAAACTCTCATTGTGTATTAAAGAACAAATAAAAGTACAATAAAATGTAAAAAAAAAAAAAAACCCTGTTGTTTTATTCCACAATATATAGAAGGAACTCCAGCAGTATTAAATGGGCATTTGCAGAAATGTCAAATGAAAGACTTCATATACGTATGTGTGGATCCATATCAGCTGTTCAATATTAAAACCGCCTGTATAATATTGTAGCGGTCCCCCTCGTGCCGCCCACACAGCTCATTCAAACTGATGTTTCCTTGAATTCCCAGACCCTGGGTTAGCCAGCAGTACGTTTTCCAGAGTATCACACTCCCTCCACCAGCTTATCTGTTCCCATGGTGCATCATGGTGCCATCTCTTTCCCAGGTACATGGTGCACGCTTACCCGGCCGATGCACAGGATGTATAACAGAACTCACAGGACCTTCTTAAATTGCTCAAAGGTCCAGTTCTGAGGCTTACGTGCCCATTTTAGGCACTTTTGGTGGTGGATCAGGGTCAGAATGCGCACGCCGACTGGTCTACAGCAACAAAGTGCTATACTCAGCAGGGCGCAATGCACAGTGTGTTGTGACACATTGCTCTTGCAAGTATCATTAAAATTCTCTATGAATTGTGCCAAAGTAGCCTTTCTGTCAGTTTGGTCCAAAGGAGATAGCCTCCGCTGCCCTTATGCATAGATGAGCCTTGGAGGCCTAATACTGTGTCGCTGGTTCAAGGTTTCTCCCTCCTTGGACCACTGTCAGCAGGTACTCACCAGCACTGACTGGGAGGGCTTCAGAAGCCTTGCTGCTATTGAGATACATGAAATTTTTTTTTTTTTTTACTTCAGATAAAGTTATTAATAAATTGCAGACACTGTGATTAAGATGATAATAAAAAAGACTTATCCACTCCAGGAAACTGATATAAATGAACAATACCCTGTCTGAAGATATTTGAAACAATGCCATGGCCTCAGTTATTGATAAAAGAAAGGCTATTGTGCTGTGATATTTTAGCGGCATTTAATATCTGGGCAAACACGGCACTGACGTTTCACACTGTATTTTCCCTCCAGCTGAACTGAGGCTTTAAAGAAAACTTTTTAATCTCCACCCGCCCAGCAAAAGAAACAAATAGCGGCTCACAGTATGCCCAAAACGCAAACAGAGAACCTGGAGGGACCTCAGGTCCTACCCTCCCTATTGTGTTACATTACCCACTTATTCCACGGCAAACCAGAGGAAACAAGGATCAGTCATTCGACATATCTTATTAAGGTCAGGTAGGTGCTTTTAACCAGAGTTTTGTCTCATGACGTGTCTGTGTGATGCATCAGCTCGGAAAATATGATAACCCAGAGCGAATTCCACTCAGAGACACTGGTGTTCATGAAAAAAATTCTCTAGATAGTTGTGGCTCGGTGTCTCTCCATGCCTGAAGGGGGAAGCCTCCCTACGCTTCCCAAAAAGGATGAATAACTTCACCTGTGAGCAAATGTGTAAAAATGCACACAATTAACAACTTTTATATGGCAAATATAGCTCAGCACTGTCAGTCTCATAATTTTGTTTGCGCAGCTTTTTTTCTCAACAGCCTCGGTACTGCTATTCATACTTTTGCGGAAAATATTTTGGAACATTTTTTTGACAGTTTTGTCCTGCTTAGCCCGAGGGACAGCTGTGGGGCGAGGCTGTCGCTGAACACTGACACCGCTATGAGTGGTATCACCGCAAATACTGATAATGGGGATTCGTGAACAGCGTGCCGTCGCGCTGCTCCAGATGGAGTAGCATTGGGCCAATTAGAACGGCAAGCACCGGCGGCAACATACGTACCTTGGCCATTCCTGAGCAGTCCTGTGGCTGACAAAAAGTTCTCATTTAGCATGTCAGAGATGTGCGCCTTAATCACACAGGTCATGTGATCGCAGTGCAGGATTCCGTGACTGTCCACAAAGCCCCCCCCACTTTTAGTCTAAGCTGAATACCAGGATGTGTAGACATCTCTTTGGGCGATAGTTTGATGCGTCAGAGACTTCTGCCCGTCTGTCTGTTCATGACGCACCACACTGCAGGCCCATTGTTCACACAGCATTCCTACAGGTCCCTGGGACTCCTATTTGGAGCATTGATGCATTGTGTTTGAGGCTGACCTATTCAGAGGCTAATGAACTATGTAGTTGACAGGTCTCAGGAGACTTCAGTGCACGAAGCATCTATCGCTTCGGTGAAAGCCATTGTTTGGTGACGAAAGACCTATCAGCTGGCTGTTAACCCATTCAGTATCAAGGTCTGATCTTTACACATTGTACTGTAGAGAGTCTGCATTCAATTCAATTTTATTTGTATAGCACTTTTCACAGAGAGACTGTCACAAAGACACTTCACAGTGAGAAAATAGATAAATAAACAAAACAGGCAGTGCCCAGCCTTATCCCCACTATAGCAAATGAGGCAAAAAATTCCCAGTAAGGAGAAAAATCCTCAAACAGTGGTGAGAAAAAAACTCCCCAGTGGGAAGAAATCTCAGGAGAAACCCGGCTATAGTGGGGGAGCCCATCCTCCACTGGCTAGCTAATTAATAATAAAATAAAACGGTAATAAATTTCCATTAAAATCCGTTAAAACTGATTAAAACATCCAAGTAGTGGCATCTGTGGCCCCAGGAGTGGCATGGCAAGGATCTTTGCATGGCATGCATCACTGATGAATTTTGAACCCTAGTAACTGACTACTGTGATCTAGCCCTGAATCTGGGCCTCATTACTTTTGATATCCATCATTCTGCCTTTAAAGCCCTAAGAGAATGAAATCCATCAGTGTGGAAGTACTGGACTGCATTTGGTGGAGACTCTGGGGGAGGAGTCTGAGGGAAAGAGGAGGGGCTTATATGAGAGGAGGTTGGGTGAAAGGAAGGTGTAAGAGGAGTCTGTGTTCCAGAGACTCTGGGGGAGAAGTCTAGGGGCACATGCACACACTTATGAGCATTTACTATACAGAAGGTGAAAATATGCTCACGGAATTCAGTCTGTCCGAAAACTCTGTATGGATCAAACTGTATGCAAACAATACCTGGACGGCCAACTGCATTTGGTTGAATTTTGCTGGATGTGACAGATGAACACTGCACTTTCTCCTAAGGCCACTGGAACTGAAATGAAGAGCTGTTTTCATGATGACAGAGGAAGTGATAATGCTTTGCAGACACTGGCTCATGGAGGAAAAAAAAAAAAAATATATATATATATATATATATATATATAGATAATTGCAATAAAAATTATTCAACCCCCGTTACAAATTAGGTTTACTGGAAAAATTTACAAACTTTCAGCTGTTCGCAATGAACAAATCAAACAAGAACAATTTAAAAAGCTCAACACAACAAATATTACAAGTGTCTTCTCCAAATTCAGCACAAAATGCCACTTTTAATGACTACTGCAGGCTTAAAATTATTCAACCCCTTCATGACCAGCATTTTTAATACTTAACAGAGCACCCTTTTGCCGCTATGACCTGCTGGAAATGTGATGCATAGGCAGACTACAGCTTCTGGCAGCAATCCCAAGGAATCTTAGCCCAGTCCTCATGGACAACGGCCTCCAGTTCACTAATATTCTAGGGTTTGCATGCTGCAACTGTGTTCAAATCCTACCAGAGATTTTTTATGGGGCTCAAGTGTGGCGACTGTGATGGGCACTCAAGAATCTTCCCAGACTCCTTCTGAAATCAAGCCTTGGTGGATGTTGAGGTATGCTTAGGATCATTGTCCTGTTGGAAGGTCCAATGATGCCCAAGCATCAGCTTCCCTACAGACGGCATGACATTCTTTCCTTGGATATCCTGGTACTTGACTGAATCCATCTTGCCCTCCACACTTTGCAGGTTTCCAGTGCCAGAGGAAGCAAGGCAGCTGCAGAGCATCAAAAAGCCCCCACAATTCTTCTCTGTAGGCAGGGTGTACTTTTCAGCATGTGCTTCTTTATTCTTCCTGCAGACAAACCACTGATTCATAAGCCCGAAAAGTACCAGTTTTGTTTCATCACTCCACAGAACAATATCCCCAAACTTCTCTGGCTTATTCATATGGTTTTGAGCATATTGGAGCTTGTGCTTTTGGATCAGTTGTGGTATATGTCTTGTAGACCTTCAACATTTACAGTAGTATGCGCCCTACTGTGCAAACTGAAACCTCAGTGCCTCCTGCCTCCAAGTCTTGCTGCAGGTCTCCTGCAGTCACTCAAGGGTTTTTGACCACCCGTCTCCTCAGGGATCTGGTGGCGGCCATTGATAGCATCCTCTTTCTGCCACATCCTGGTGCTGTAGCCACTCTTCCTTTAACTCTGAACTTGCTAACTATGCTTCCAACTTTATCTCTATGAACATTCAGTGCCTGTGCTACCTTTTTGTATCCTTCTCCTTGTTTGTGCCTGGCAATGATCTCCACTATTAGCTTTTTGAACAATTCTCTTGACAGCCATATTTCTGACGTACAATCAAATGTCACTGTCAACAAACCCCTAGCGAGTGCAAGTATTTGATGTGTTCTATTTCAAGCAAACCTGATGCAACTAATTAAGTTCTTGATTAGCTGCGTTAGGTGTGCTTGAGACAACACCTGACTTGCAAATATGCTCTTATGACTGATTCTATTCAGAGGGTTGAATAATTTTGAGACTGTCGTAGTCATTAAAAGTGGCATTTTGAGTTAATTTTGGAGAAATCACTTGTAATATTAGTTGTGTTGAGCTATTTAAAATGTTCTTGTTTAACCTGTTCATCACAAACAGCTGAAAGTTTGTAAATTTTGCCAGTAAACCCAATTTGCAATGGGGGTTGAATAATTTTGATTGCAGCAGTATATATATATATACAATGTATATGTCACAAATCCTGTTTTGATTGTGTCTTCAAATTTTTGCGGCAGGATAGTTATGCTACCTCATGGGTAAACCAGATTAGGAAATGTGTGAGATGGTGGGCTTATTTGATGTCCAATTTTGTGCATACATATCCACTACATCAACTGTTTAGTAGTAGGTATCAAAACGAATTCTGCATGTACATGCGTAGTATGGTGACTCGGAGGTGCCCTAAAAAGATAGAAGAGTGAGTTGGAGGAGTCTTAAACCCTATTCAGACAGAGCAACTACGCCGGCTCTGAAACGCCTCTGCAACCCCTCCACTTTCTGTCTGAATGGTGCAAGGCGTCAAAAAGGGGTACTAAAGTGAGCCGGCCGTAAAACACCTCCTGATGTGTTTCAGCACCAGCGAAAAAGAGTAGTTGATACGCGTCACCTAATGTCTGAATGGGTTAAGCCGCCGCTACTACTCGTAGCGCAGTGATTCATACACAATAGGTCAGAGTTCACCGACTTCGCACTGAAAATGTAGTTCACGGTAATTGTGCAGGTGTAGTGGCTTCTTGGTATGTAAAATTTAATTAATTTTGCAACCTTTTTTATGGTTAACTGTTCAGTTTTTGTGTAAACACAGATTTCGTGCTAATGTAAATAATGCGTTATTCTCGCCGATTGTGGTGTTTGTTTTGGAGCAACAGTGTTGGAAATAGTACCATATTTAGCCTCCATCAATAGCGAATAAAATCAGAACCTTTTCGGCTGACCGTAATGTTTGGTTACCGAACCATTCGGGTGCGAAAAAAACATCAAGCTTGCTTCCAGTCAAGAAATTTTAGAGTTTAATTTGTAATGCTGCTGTATGTGGTAATAGCATATAACGGCAGCAGCTGTGATACTGATGACACTCCTGCAAATTTTTTTTCGTAACCAAGCGTGATTATTTGTGAGAACCGAGCATTACGGCTTGTAGTCGCTGTGTGAATGGTTTAAGACGGCAAAAAGGCACAGCTGCTACGCCTATTTTTCGCTGTCTGAAAAGGGCTTCCGGAGCAATTCAAGACTGCTCTGAACCGCCTCAGATACACTTTTTTCTATCTGAATACGGCTTTAGTGACAGAGAACTGAGTGGGAGGAGTCTGAGTTAAAGAAAATTAAGTGGGAGGAGTCTAAGAGACAGAAGATGTAGAGGTAGGAGTCTGTGTGATAGGCCCTTCCCCAAACCACTCCCTCTCCATTCACACTTATCCACCGATTGTCACTTTGTGTGAAGTCTTCCTCACAGCTATAGGGCATGGACACCTACATAAACTTTGGGAACCCTTGTTGTTTATGCAACGGGAAGAGGAGGTAGTCACCACCATGCCAACCGAAACACATGGTGCGTTATACAGTATATGATGGTACAAGTGTTTGAGAAATGACATGGCACATTCGTTACATTCATGGTATAGTAAGCTTGTGAAAGGGAAAATCATAGAAAATGCATCTTTTTTTTTATTATTTATTTGCCAGTTTTAAACAGAATACTTAAATTTTCCACAGTAAATTTTCAGTTTTTCAATTCAGTATGCTTCATTAGCATCCATGTAGCAAACACAGTATTGCCAAAAGCGTCAAGTATTAATATTCATGTAAATTGATGTGTAATTATTTAAATCAAGAAAATAACACAAAACACTGAAAACTTACTCTGTGAGAGTGTTTATGAATGATTGTTGACGTGTTTATTGAAGTTGTTGGTGTGTGTGTGTGTGTTTATGTGCGTATATGCTATATAATTACAGGTCTATTGTATACACAATAAATGAATACATAAATAATTAATGATAAAAAAAGTCCCTGTAATTGTGCAACACAGGCAACCAAGTAAAATCAACACACGTACTATTTTCTTGGATACACAATTGCATGTTCATTCCAAAATATGATGTATCGTCTGGTTCTGTGATGTGTGCATAAAATATTCAATCAAATGTCAGTTTGTGGTTAGGTAATATATGACTTATCCATTGGGAGCTAACCACAAGGAACTCACTGTTGTAGGTATGTGGCGTTTCCTCTATCCCAGACACAAATGAAGTGCTTCAGCTGAGAGGTTTGTAAAACTGCATTGGTATAGTGGATGAGGTGAAGGCAGAAGATTCATGAAGAGCCCATAGAACACAGAGTGTAAGTATACTTCAAGACAGTCGAAGTGGGAAGATTTTCCATGACAGTAAATTCAGAATTTTGTGTCAGCAATTTAAAATACACTATCTTGCTACTTTGTTGTCAAGTGTTGTAATCAAAAATATATACTGTACTGGGAGTGGACAGAATATTAGACACATTCTTGGAAAATGTGCATCCATCCATCATCTGTACAGCTTCTTCCTCTCTAGGGTTGCAGGGGAGCTGGAGCCTATCCCAACTGACCGTGGGCGAAAGGCAGGGACACACCCTGGACAGCTCACGAATCCATTGCAGAGTGCACACATCATTCACATACACACAGGCAATTTAGAGTCTCCAAATAGCCTGAAATGCATGTCTTTAGACTGTGGGAGAAAACGTGAGTATCTAGAGGAAACCCACACTAACACGAGGAGAGCGTGCAAACTCCACACAGACAGGCCCCAGGCCAGATTCAAATCCACAACCCTCTTGCAGTGAGGCAGCAGCGCTACCCACTGCACCACCCTGCCACCCTTCCTGAAAAAAGTCTTGCCTCTAAGCCACAAATGGAAAAGCATCCAGACAGGTCAGTGCTGTTACAAACTAGCCTACTTTGAATACTACTTAGCAGCATGGTCCTGCTGAAAAAGATCGACCCAGCAGCTCGCTGATACGGAAGTCTCCGAAACAAAGTGAGGATATCAAAGGGGTGCCAAAGGGGTCAAATATTTGGTGCCTAAATCATGGGTGTGTTGGACTCAAAAACTGCAATAAATTATTTTCCACAAAAAATATTATGACAACATGTTGAACTCCAGATGAAAAAAAAAAGGCAAAAATAACTGGCCACTAGTCAAGTGTCAGTCCTTTGGGAGAACTACTGCGCTAGAAATCACAACTGAATTGAATCGATCTGCACCTGAACGCATCCAAAAAAAAAAAAAGTGAGATTAAATTTTGAGCTCTACAAAGCTGCTATTTTTGGAAATGTTATAAACCCGAAAGAACAAAATTAACAGAATCTCACATAAACATTTGGAACTGTCATAAGATACTGAACTGATAAGTTGGAAATATTGAATTCTTTCATACGCCTTGGTTTACGCCCTCGCTGCAAGATCGTATTGCTTGTGTTACTCCTCACAGCACTGATGTTCAATTCCAAAAAGGGCATAAGGAACCTGAGGGAACTTTCCTGTCTAACCCATCCCGTCTGAGAAAGCTGTTTTGTTTTTACTTCATATTTGCCTTGCATTTTTCTCCACTGCATGTCGGAACAAGTACAGCGCTGTCAGACGGGAGTTGTTGGTGGAGTGACATAATAGTTTAGAGAGCAATTTAAAACATGTGAAAGATTTGGGTTTTCTTGAAAACTCCTTTTAAGAAGTGCTCCTTCATTTGCCTTGAGTACAGCGGCACTGTCCCTTATGTGCTTATAATGGATCACTGTACTTAGCTGGGCTGTCAATCACTTTCGTTAAGAGGCCGGTTAACTTTTTGCCATTTTTTAGCTGTTGCTGCTGTCCCATACCTTCAGCCAGAGATTGTTGAGGCACCACTGAATGTCACATCAAGTCTTCTTTCACCAACTCTATTCTCTCTTCTCTTTGGAAGCTCTATGACTGACTAACTAATTAATGAAATAGCTCTGCCATAGGTGCAAACTCATAGTAAAAGAGCCTCAAGCTGAAACAATGCTTTCCTTGGCTAGACCACCACAAATTGCATTTATCCATTTTTACCAAACTTGAATTTATCTTTCATGAGGACGGAAAAGCTCCTTCTGTCCAACTCAAGGAAGAATTACCGGCGAAGTTTCCCCTGCTTGTCTTGAAGAAAACCGGAATTGACTGTTACTGGCAGAGATGAAAATAATAAAAACTTTTTTTTTCACTCATAGCTACATAGAGAGTGTGAAATACTGATTGGTGGCACTGTTGAATCCTTGATATGACACTGAACAGCTGGTACTCAGCAATTTATATGAGACATTGACTAGCCTGGCAAACACTTGAAATAAAGCAAAAAGTTCTACCATCATCTTAACCTCTTAACTGTCACCTGCATTTTCTCACATTTGGCCCAGATTGGTGTACCACATTTCAAATGCTCAAATGAAGGATTCAATATTTGTTTGAAAATTCCGTAGGGCTCTAATTAAGGCCCAGTGACAGTTAACAGTAATTTTAATTGTTTGCTTTGCAATTGCCCAGATTTGTGCATTTATGGTAGCAATAAAGTTTGCTTTATGCTGGTATACTAACCCCCTTTCTCACACTTGGATGTACGAGTGCCAATAGAATTGAGACCGCGAAACAGGTTAGTCCAGGGTAGGTCTTAAGATGGGCCTGGAGGTTTCGTCATATAAGGGTTGAGGGCAGTATAATCCCGTGTATACACCCCTGGAGCTATGCAGGCCATATAACCATTGTCAGTTGTCCCCAGCAATAATAGGGAAAAGGATGAACAGTTGGCTTTACCTTCCAGGTCAAGGGTCATGACAGGCAATCAAATGTTAAATGAGTCAGCTAGTGGAGGGGGGGGAGGTGCTACTCCAGAGAGGGAGGGAGAGATACTCATTTCCAGGACAATACCTGGAGCAGGGTCAGAGACTTAACCAGGAATTAGGGAGATCTGCTTTAGTGTTTGGTGGTCCATTTTGTGAGGGAGGGTCTAGGTCAAAAGTGACTCCTAGGGCGTGATTAATGCTGATTGGAGCACGCCAGCTGGAAGTAACGACTACTATGGCTCCCATAGGACGAGGAGGGCAGGCATAGGGTAACGCGCTACAACTCAGAGACTGTATCCCTCTCACCACTTAGACCACAGGAACGCGTGCTAAACTGGAAACAGCTTGTGTGGCACACTGTGCCCTGCTCCTGAAGCACCTGGAGGGTACTGGAATGAAATTTGTACAAATGAGTGCAAAGCATCAGGTCTTCTTCAATATTGCCACCATCTTAGTGTTCCGGGGTGAAAAAAGCTTAAAGTTCATCTGTTTTTTTTTTTTTTTTTTTACAGCTCAGCAAATAGGAATGTGCTAAATTCATGTGGGGCTGTTCTTGGGCTATACATATTGTACATGACTCTGGATTTGGAACTACAATCCTGAACCTATAAAATACTTACCCGCAACTGTTGGTTTGGTAATTTATATCTTTACAGAGAGTGATGTATGGTTTCGTCTGCGAGGCATTACCTGACCAAATGAATTGAAGGGCTAATGCAGTTCCACTGGTTGGAAGTGAAGTCAGGGGGGTTTCACTATAGCTGGGATCTGAAACTTAAGTCCTGTTTGGCTGCTGTGTTTGGTGTTTGACATCGCACTCAAGCGCTTAAGTCATTTACTTACTGTGCACACCCTTTTACTGAAGTTGTGCACTGGTTTAAATACGCAACCCAAACCTCTGGAGGCTGCAGTCCTAAGGACAGTTTGCCTGTTTAAGATGGCAGTGCTGGACCGGTGAACTGCTCAGCCCATGCACCTAGCGCAAGCAGACTGTGGGCGACTGATAGCCGGGAGGACTGAAGAGTGAGAATTACCCAGCTAACCGAAGCCCTGCTCTCCTAGTGTCACACTACAAGGCCGATGTAGTGCATCACCTCTCAGGACTCTTGGAGAAGACTGCCGCGAATTCGACTCAGATGCTTCACCTGGGCGTGCCGCGTGGACTCCACCTTTTCTCACGCACCAACATTTTTATTTAATTAAACCGCTCGAGCGGTGACTAGAATGTTCTTAGCTGAACATTCCGGTGGTGATGTAACAGAACTGCAGATAATGAGAGCACTGGTGTTCTAAGTCACTAACTTCAAAACTTAGGGGAAAAAAGTGCTCTTACAAACATACTCTGCAAAAGTTTGAAACCTTCAGCATTTTTTTTCAGGCCCTGAAGAAAACTGCGGGAGTTTGCTGCCTGAATGGGTTTGGTGTGCCTGTATGGGATGCTGTGGGGGTTGTTTGTGTTATAGTGCTTTTTTTTTTTTTTTTTGCAGGTAATCCTCCGGAGTCTGAGAGCACCCTGTACTCTCATTATGGGAGATTTTACACACGGCCATGAGGGTTCCTTTGGCTTTCCTGCACTTACTTATAGAGCTACTTGCTGATGTGAGTGATGCAGCACTTTAGCTAAAGCCCCAGGAAAAGGCACTGTTCTCCGCAGTCTGTCTGTGCCTGTTTCAGACGACACCGGCTCTGATGAGAGTGTTTGTGAATGTAAATGTCTGGCACTGCTTTCTAAGTGTTGCTCTCGGCTCCTGCTAACCCAGTAAACAGTGCTAAAGGTCCCCAGTAAATAAGAAATACTCTCCTGCTCATTTCTACAACCAGAAAACTGGTTCCCTGTGTGATATAACAGAACTGCACAATGGGAGTTATTTGGATTACTCAGTGCAACCTAAAAGAGTTCTTTTTCCTCAATCCATATGCCACATTTGAGACATTTTTTTCCCATTTTACCCTGAAGCAGATTTACAGGTCAATTGTTTATTTGTCACAAATTATTGTTTATAACATAAATTTAAACAAGGATGGTCTCATCTTTCTGTGCTCAAGATGTCCCTAGAAATCCTATGATGCAATTTTCCCGAACTTGTTTCATGCATTGGAATCTCCTCTATGATGATGGACCTAAATGCAGGCAGGAGCAAAGACAGAGGACAAGTTATGAAAATAAGTTATTGCAATGAGCCCCAAGTGCTGTCTTAGTGTCCATTAACTTCTAACCTCATAAATAAAATATGCTGCCATTGGACATTGTCATGCCTAAGGTGGACCAATCACATTTCATCTCGCTCTGTGTCTCAGGTCCTCACATTTGCACACCGGCATCCCTGGAGGTTCACCCAAACTGTGTTCAAAGAAACCGTCCTGTGATTGGAGGAAATGAAAAGAAAGGATGCAGTTTAAATAGGAAATCTTTTTTTATTTCTTACAGTATGCCTTTTATATGGCATTAATTTGTCGAGCCATTTCACAGAAATGACAAACAGTGAAAATCATAGACCAATGTGGCCAAGTTACAATGCATATTTAACATGAATAAATTCTGATGAAGGAAATGTGCATTACAATATGACTGCAACTTGCATATTTGGCATTATACAATGTGTATAGAAAGCTACTATGTATTTCATACAACACAGATTTGGGCCAAGCTTAGAAAAACCCCAGTCCCATGTTGGATTGCTCATTCATAATGCTGGCATCTTTAAAGCTATAACAAGAACCCCGAGAAGTCCCCAGATGAGGCTTATCTATTATGGTCTTGAGGATGTTCATTTGGTTTCTTCCATGGGGGACACAGTTTCCGCTGTTGCTTTGCTAGAAATTGTCCATTTATTTCCAGTGGGAATTGAGAGCACTATCACTTGGACAAGAGACAGTGCGGTTAAGTATCATTTTACACTACAGTCTTCTTCACCTCCATTGCAGTAACTTTTTTCATTTACACGCTGACAGTTGTACTGTCTGAAGAAAACGGGCAACTTCTGTGCTACAGCAGGGCATATAGTAAGAGGTAGCTTCAGCGTTTCAAAGAGGGGAGTGTTGGGTAAATGCTACTGGATGACCTTGTCAGGAAAGAGAGAGAGGCATTTGGGTCCTGCACTGTAGGTCTTGTACTGTGCATCCATCAAATCTCAATCTAGATCTATCCACACGTGAGCATGAGGTGATGACACTTCTGTCCAGCTGTGACCGAACCCCCCTTCCCTATGTGTTCTGTAGTGCGGGGTTTCAAAGGGCAGTCCATCTGGAGATGTCAACCAGGAGGCGGGGAGCTCCTGTTCATTGGTCCATTGTGGTCTTCGCACCCCTTTTGTGATAGGGCAGAGAGAAGTAGGACTCAGGCTGTGTTTTTGTCTGCTCGCCCCCGTCCCAGTGCCCTCCGCAAACCAGTAGCCCTCCAGATGTTCCTCAGGGCAGCCGCCCGCATCTTGCCTCTCAGTTTATCACGCTTCGTCCTGGGAGAAAATAAGAATCAAGCATTTAGCATCCCATCGCTGAAAAGAATGCAGCAAATATTCTTCTGCCTAATCTTAACCCTGTCACACCATGATAACTATACCTGAGTTTCAGCATGATTGGTCGTTTCCTTAAAAACTTGTTGTGTGATGCAAAATAATAACCATAAATGCATTTTTTTTTGTCTGATGATTTTCTGGCCAATGTTTCATTAGTTAAACTTTTCAGGATTAAGAGCTGCTGTGAACTTTCTATTATTAGAAGGGAAATAGCTCCAAACACAGATCATCACTCATACTGTTGCCACCGACCCCTTTTAGCCAGTCGATTTGATCTAGAATTTGATGTGGAAACCAAATGAGAGGCAAATTGAGGGGTATTTTTGTCATTTCATTGAGCTGTCAAAATAAAAGACATTGGCGCCGTAGATTTTTCAGTTTTGCCTTTCAACAAGATTCTACATGAGCAAAGCTAACACTGGGGGACCTTTCCTCTTCATGGAATTGTCAGGGCCTCTGACATCTCCTATCAACTGTAGCTACTTTGATGATTTGTAAGGGATAAAATTGTTTTTTAAATGTTTTTATGCTTTAATCTCAGCCATCTTTTTTCTCATTATATCATAAGTTTGCCTTCTAGCATCAAACCAGTATCCCCCTTAACTAGCAGTGTCAAATCTCTAAGTGTTCCTCACTCATCTCTGTTGGTTGTCTCTTCAAGTTTCTGTAAATTTCACTTGCTGAAGATTATGCCTTGCTAGAGACGCGCCTGCCCCGAGACAGTAATTACATTGT
The DNA here is from genome assembly GCA_029692085.1 of Gymnothorax javanicus. NCBI lineage: Eukaryota > Metazoa > Chordata > Actinopteri > Anguilliformes > Muraenidae > Gymnothorax > Gymnothorax javanicus. The sequence continues at coordinate 115,634,976 of CM056197.1, read as the reverse complement.
ACAATAATTTGGCAAATAGATCTGGTATTTTCTTTTCTTCGCAGGATTATTATTATTTTTCTTACCGTTTAATCTCACTCTTGTCGGCTGCCAGGTTGTACAAGCATTGCCACGCGGCGCATCCACTGCCCTGGGCGGGAAGATTAGCTGCGTGCAACCTGCGAGTGAAAAGCGCACATTAGCGAGAATGAAGCGCGAAACAGTACGAAGCCACATAATTACACAAGGGCTGGGAAATAAATAAATAAATAAATAAATAACCAAGAATGAAAACATATCGATAAAAATCCGTATTTGGAGGCAACCAAAAACTTAGTATTTCTGAGGTGAAAAAGGAGAGAGCTCTCGCGCAGTAAACATTGTTCGGCCTAGTAATAGTAAACATTAAATACAGCCAAACGTTGAATAACAAAAATTAAACAAATTGGGACGTCCAAGGCAAATCATATTCGACAAATCATAATCCTAAATATACATGTCGAACTCCGGCTTTTAATAAATATGCGATTCATTTTATACATTCCTTCAAATGTCCGACTGATATCTCTGAAACGTACCGAGCTGGGATATGATCTGGTTGGCAAAACTTCAAGCACGTGCTGTCTTCTTTGTCCAAGCACTGACAGCGCCTTCTTTGCTGTGTGCGTGCGAGTGGCTGGGGCTTCTCGAGCGAGCGCTTCTTTCGAGGACCACTTCCCAGACCGTACGACACCGTGCGTCTGAATAATAATAATAATAATAAAGATTAAATTTAAGGAAATTAAAATTCATTCGTTAGAATGTGTTCGTTAAAACAAATATCATTGTAATCCGCAAGAGCTCTTACTCTGGCGTGTTGACCCATATGATGTCGAGATGACAGAAGTAAACGCACTCCTTGTCCAAGAACGTGGAGCAGGAGCAGCGCTTTGTCCTGATGTGGCGCGGTGAAGGTCGCGAGATGGTCACTGGCTCCGTCTCCTGAGACATCGGTATTGCCGTTACAGCTGATGAAAAAAGTACGCAAAGTTATGGTAACATATGAGGGAACAGTTCATGACAGTAGGCTAAACTTTCATCAAGACGTGTCTATTATGCTCTGTAGCTACGGTTGGGGAGATTACAGGAGAATCTGTGTTTTATTTATAGCCTTATGTTTTACGAAATTGATTAATTAATACATACTGCGCAGGCAGGTGTTTGGTTTAGTCCAGTAGCTAAGCTGTTAGCACATAGCCTACTATACGTTGATAAACGCAAGGTCTATCCGCACCTGAACCCGCAAGATGATGTATGCAGTCTAATGCTTTTAAAGTTCAGCTATGTCTTTTCTACTGTTCTTTGCATTCTTCTAAACGCGAGAATCTCATTCCTTTCAGGGTTTTTTTTCTTTTTTCTTTTCCCCCGATCTCATTATATTAGCTACCTAATGAAAACGTATATTAAATCATACATGGCTTTGCATATATACCAACAAAATTTTCCCAGACTTTGTTTCTACAGTCCTGACGATCAAATTCACTTGTTTTTGCATTCTTCAGCATTCTTGAACTCTGAAATGAGTCAGCTAGAACTTACCTGTCTGTAAAAGACCAGCGATAATGATGGAAATCACAGAGATAGCTGTGCGCAATTTCATTTTGATCTTCAGTTTTTGATTGCTTCGTGAGATATTCTGTTCCAAAAATAATGTATTCCATATAATAGATAGATTAAAGCAGTTTGAAAAATGTACTAAAATGTTAAGCCACTTCTTCAAATGAAAAAAAAACCCCGCTTCTCTGAAGCCTAAATTAAGCACGAGTGCTTCCCCTTGGGCTGTGCGCTTAGTGATTATGTTACAGTTGCTGCCATGTCCTATATATGCAAGCCCCCCCCTTTCTGCTCCCTCAGACGCGTGTAAACAATTTTGTACTCTGACTTTTTAGTAGACAATGCCGTTTGTTAACATTCTCCGACAAGCACGCTGCCTGCAGACTAAGATAAGAACTGCGCATTTGTTGATGAGGACGGCTGGAGACGCCAAGTGGCAGCAAGAGGTGCGAATCTGAGGCGCGCGACACAGGCACAGCGCAAATTGGCTATAATAATTAGTCTGTAAAGATATGCATTTTAAAGAATAGCTGTGCAATTTGAGATTATTTAATATGTAGAAAAAATTATCCATGTTTAGTTGTATTTAATTTTTCGCCAAATTTAATAATTTGCTAGAATTCAGATTTGGTGTTGAAATAATACCGATGTTATCCCACGTATTCTCGTGGTATAGGCTACAGAAGGCTATATTTTATCATCGTAAACTTGTTTTTATGTAACAAGAGTAAAGTGTAAATATTGCTTTGAAGCGCTTTTTTGTACAATATGTCATTCTCCTATGTTTAATGAAAAAAAATACTTTCGAAAGTAATGGCGCGCGATGACATTGGCTTTTATTCATATCAAAATAAGTAGAAAACTTATTTGACATTTGGAAAGGCGAAGAACGGAATTGCGCATTAAATTTTAAAATTTGTGGAGCTTTAATCTAGTCAATTATGCCATTGCTTTGCGTGATATGAAAAGAAAGTTATATAATGAACTTCACGTTTCATACATAGGCCTACATATATTTTGGCAAAATTATATAGTAAACGCCTAACTACCCAACAGGTTCGCGCCAGGTGTGGCTCTCGTTCTGGTTCCTCGGATCGCATGTTTGCACGTGCCCGGTAGTATTACTTGAAATTATTTTAGAAATGAGAAATACTTCCATCTCTTTCCCTTTGGATTTTATTACTCAAAGGCAAGGAATTCGTCTTAAGTGTCCGGGTAGAATGCCTCTGACAGAAGAAGGTCAAAGGACTGTAGAATGTGACTGTTGTCCTGAAATAGAACCGTTTCAAGGGGGATGGTTAAAATCGCTCCCTGTCTCATGTCTTCGCATTTAAATCAAATCTGTGCTGGTTTAAATACTGTTTCCCCTGTTTATCAAACGTAACAAAACATAAAACAAAGCATGCCTGAGTAATGTTAACTAATTTTGCAACGAATGGTTTAGGCCATTTAATTTTTGCCTCAAAATCGAAGAACAAATGATTCAAAACCAGGTAAATTTCCATGGCTCGTAATTACTTTTCGTAATCAGATATTCCAAGAAATTATTGGTTCTTCAAGAAGTGTGACATGTAATTCATAAGTCGCTCTCTATTTGCACCAGAATAATGATATAAAGCCGGTGGCTCGCGCAGGATTAATTTTAATTTGTACCAGCAGGGGGAAATCTAGCCCGCGTTTTGGAACAGTCGCTCATTGCATCAGTTTGACTGGAATGTTCCTCGAGCCGCAGGGGTATACTTGATTTTTATCTTTAATTGTCCGAGACTCCAGGTCCAGAGGCCTGATTGCGTATCTCAAAAGAATCGTTTCCTTAACGTAACATTCAGCAGGGTGACATCAGCATAAAATCAAGTTCTACAATGAGCATCTCATGATGTAATGCAGCGGTTCCCAAACTCTGTTCAGGAGTACCCCTGGTTTTTGTTCCAAGCACAGTGACAATCAAATCCCTTATGAAAAACTATTATTTTTTCATTAATAGCTATATGCTTGACATGTACAAGACCATGCCTGTGGACATGTAATACTTTTTGAGCTGTATTCCTACTTGCAATAAATGAGGCAAATTATCTCTAACTAATCAAATAACAGACCAAGCTGAATCAGGGGGCTACTAATTGGTGAAAGTCCACACAACAGGCCACCAATCATAACTGCCTGGCAGATAATTAACCATTCTAATTCACAGACAAAGTAAATTACAGATGTGCCTGTCTCAGACAGGACTAAGAAATAACCCCCAAATTCAAAATGGCATTTGACTGAAGTAGCCATTACCATATACTGTGAACTCCAATGATTCCCCCAATACTGAATGTTCTAAGTCAAAACACAACAAAATCCCCATGAAAATGAATCCAATTATTTTCTAAATTGCGGGTGCACAGGCTGTCATAATAGGGCAAGCCAAATTTAAATACAATTCCCCTATACGGTTTTTGAATGAAGCTCTGGGCAAAATTCACCCCTCAGTACTACATTTTCTGAGTTAAAGAATGGCAAAATGTCCACGAAGATATGTTGGACCACTTTCAACATTGCAGGTTCACAAGCACTCATGGTGATGATGATGCATGCCAAGTTTGAAAACAATGCACCAAACATTTTAGGATTAAAGCTCCGGACAAAATTCAGCCTCAATAATCAATTTCCTAAGTCAAAAAAAAGCAAAATCTCCAAGTCATTATATCAGATCACTTTAACACACTTAAAAACAGGGGGTATAATAATTATAGGCAAACCTGCATCATGTTATTGTTAAAGGAAGAAAAAGATTAATGGCAAATAAAATAGAAGCCCGCTAACCTAAGCACTTTTTTGTTGCCTTTTTTTTGAAACCGTTTTCCATAATGCAATAAGAACTACATGAACTTGGGATTTATATCCATTTTTTATGGCACTGCAAAGCTGTTTCTGCATAATGTTGACAAAGAGTAGCACCTCTTAACATTAAAAGCACCACCTGAAGAAAAATTAATAGTTCAGAAACAATTTTGAGTGCAATTGTGGTTAGAATGAAAACCAGCATGGACACGGGGTACACTAGGACAAAGTTTGGGAGCTACTGATGGAATGGTCTGTCATTTGTGCCGGGCTAAAGATACTGTGAGCAGGAGGCTATTACGGTGAGTAACTAGCAGAGCATCTTACTAATCTGTGTTCTCGTGCAAAAATAACACTTTGATCAAGCCTTAACCTTAAGTCTTCTGAAACCGTTTACATTCAAACTGGAGTGGACTTCACTGCTCCGATTTTGACAGAATTCTCATTCAAAGCCCCCACGCCACCTACTTCCATTATTATGAGGGGTGACGTCACATACCTAAATTAGTTCGAGCAGGCCGAATATGCAACCAGGTGAGTGACAAGTCTGTCAATGCGGCTAATCAAACTGATAATCAATAATCTGATCTGTTACTCACTACTTTGAACAAATAAAATCACTAAGCAATTTGAACAATAAAAAGATCGTCTTTCCTTTGCAACTAAAAAAACGATTTTGGCTATAAAACACTTTATCACTGATTACATAGGGTATAATTTAATATTTAAGTGCAACACACTTGCATGCATGCTCGATGGGATGGCTAAAAGAGGAAAGGGCAGCGAATTCGCCTAATGCGGTTTTCCGTGTGGTATTTCAATGCCTTGCAACGCTTACTTTGCCACCTCGTCTTTGGGTCGGCTGTAGCCTAGCAACACCCGTCGGGCCCACCAACTGCGGACTCTTTTAGCAATGACGCTCTTTGGCCTCTAGGTGTCTCTATTGGTCCTCTGTATCACGGGCAGAGCAAGAAGACGCAGTCACTTCCGACGCGAGACCACCGGCCTGTTTTAAAATGGGAGTGGGGGGGCCTAAATCATCACATCCCACCCGCGATAGACTCATCGCAACAATTGGGTCAAGCAAATCCCATATGTGCCACTGAAGACAATAATGCCATCCTGCAGCAAATTTCTTGATAGGAAAGTGCTTCGCTTGAGTGGGAGGGGAGCTGGTTCTTGGATGTGAGTAGCATTAAAATACCGCATATGCCTGTGCGTTCCAAAACATGTCGCCCAGATAACTAAAGCTTTGAGAGCAATGAAAGACATTGGGCATTTGCACATTTGTAAACAAAGTTTTACTCGTACAGGTCATTTGATAGATACCACAATGCGAAGCTACCGTTTTACACAGACCCATGGATCAAGGCCAGATATGGATTACAATAAATATTTTAACTACGACGTCAGTTTTTACATGGAAACAATGCCCAAAAACCGTAGAAATGTACATTTATCAGTGCAACATATATATTTTATTTTCCCATATATTTATGATTGACATGAACCTTTCAAAATAAAAATTTTCCTCCACTTTTGTAGTAGCTTCAATTTTCTCTAAATAAACACAAGTGACTACAAGTGATTTTATACTGAATTATGTACAGAAACTCGAAAAAGGCACAACTGTCTTTACAACATATACAAAAGTAAAAGAAAAAAGTTTTCTGCAGCTGTCAAAAAAGGCTCGAAAATAAAATGAAGCGATTGGTCATCGTTTGATTGCACATACAATATGAAATGTCAAAAAATGTGCTTTGAGATAAGGATGATTTGCAGAGGTGCAAACCTTCTTAAGTGTTTTCAGTTTTACAAAGTGTCAAAGCATTTAGTAAAAAGAGCTTCTAAATTTGGGGGATTCAGGTAGCGATGACAAGTCGGTCTTCGTCATCACTGGAGGCATCATCATACTCAACAGTCGCCTGCCGCTGGGTGAAGGTCAGTCTTTTTCGAGGCTCCTGCTCTTTAGCTCCATCTACAGGAGCGCTCCCTCCAGGAGACACTAAATGGCGAGGTGACGACGTCACTTCCTCATGCTCAACACTGCCTGCACTGTGTCCTGAGGCTCCACCCACAGGTGGAACACTGCATGTTGTCACTTCCTGTGAAACTTGAACTGCAGGAGTGGTTTTGGGGATTCCGGGCACCAAAGGGGTAAGCAAAGGGGGCGTGGCTACAGTGTGGCCTAATTGGCTGGGAATGGCTACAGTTTGGGCAATTTGAGGGGGTGTGGCTACAATTGGGGCAAGCTGAGGGGGTGTGGCCACAGTAGGGGCAAGCTGAGGGGGTGTGGCCACAGCTGGGGCAAGGTGAGGGGGTGTGGCCATGGTAGGGGCGAGCTGCGGGGGCTTGGCCATGGTGGACGGAAGCTGAGGGGACATGTCCTCTGTTGGGGCAAGATGAGGGGGCGTGGCCACAGTGGGAGCAGGCTGAGGTGGTGTGGCCATGGTGGAGGCAGGGTGATGGGGCATGGCCATGGTGGGGGCAGGCTGAGGGGGTGTGGCTGCAGCAGAAGCGGCACTAGGGCAGCTAGCAGGGGGGTCAGGGTGACAGGACAGGGCTGCGGGAGTCACCGAGGCTGCAGAAAGGGGGCTGAGGGAGGGTATAAGAGTGGGCAGGGCGATGTTGAGGATCTGCAGGCCAGGGACATGCGCCTGGGGGCTGGGAATGCCCTGAGAGGCGGGGCTAGCTGCCAGCACCTGCAGACCCAGTGTTTTTAGAGCAAGGCTGGGCTGAGGGAGGAGTTGCGTCGAAGGGAGGGAGCCGTTGGCCACGCCCACGACACTGAGTGCCTCTAATCCCAGCGGCTGCAAAGTCTGCGCCCCCGCGAGAGGCTGCAGCCCAGCCACGCCCACCTGGCCCAGGGGGAAGCAGGGCACCATACCACTCACAGGCTCAGCCGCGGTGGGGGGCGGGGCTTCGGGCCTGGGGGGCGGAGCAGAGGCAGAGTGGGGGCTGCCGCTGCGGTGGAGGACGCTAACGGCCGGGATGGTGAGCTGCACGGGCCCCGCCTGCACGGGCAGGAAGGTGGAGTACGCCGCCAGCCCTGCTGGCACCAGCTGGATCCCGCCAACGGGTACCATGCTGTAGGGCGAGTGCAGGGGCTGCTGGGAGTGCAGCGGGAGGTGGCTGAACAGATGCGTGTGCGACCCCCTTGCCGACCCCGCGTCAGAGATCTGGGTCTGGGGTAGGAATCGTAGGGAGCCGGGCGGGTCGTAGGGTGTTGGCGGCAGCAGGGTGGTCTGGGTGCTGCGGTCAACGGGGAACCCTGGTTCGCTGGTCTGCTGAGGTAAGAGGGAGGTAGGGGTGTCCTGGAGAGACAGGGAAAGGAATATGTCACAGGTCAGTTCTAAAACAAGTACATCTTTCTTTATCATGCCAGAGGGTTCGATCCCAGTCAAAACATGGAAGAGGACAAAGAAAGGGTAGAGATCAGAGAACAGATGAGAGAGAGAGAGAGAGAGAGAGAATGCCAACATGGTTACATAACAATAAATTTATCTGGCAGTTTTATGAGAAGCTACGTAGTCAGTACTCATCAAAAGTCATTGGAAAAACCACTCGCAACACATGAAGATAAACTACCATTCCTATGACGTAGCAGTAATTCATAGCCATAAACATTGAGCCTTGTTCACACGGTAAGCATAGACAAGCAATGTAAGTAAATTTACTGCACGTCATGAACTAGAATTGCCTACAGGACATGTTTTAAGTGCAACGCCATCTAGCTGAAGACCCTGGTACCATATGAAAGAGCAAGTGAAACGAAGTGTAGATCAAAATACATGTAATACAAGAGAGTTACACTAGATTGGGCAATCTTTCAGGGGAGTAGATAAATTTATTTAAGGGTTGACAGTAAAAGAAACTGGGAGGAGATGTAATGGACAGAGAGGAAGAGGAGAGGAACCTGGTTGCATAAAGAAAGGAGAGTGAATACAGAAGAGGAAAGGAACATGATTGCATAGAGAAAGGAGAGTGAATACAGAAGAGGAAAGGAACATGATTGCAAAGAGAAAAAAGAGTGAATACAGAAGAGGAGAGGAACATGATTGCAAAGAGAAAAAAGAGTGAATACAGAAGAGGAAAGGAACATGATTGCATAGAGAAATGAGAGTAAATACAGAAGAGGAAAGGAACATGATTGCATAGAGAAATGAAAGTGAATACAGAAGAGGAAAGGAACATGATTGCATAGAGAAAAAAGAGTGAATACAGAAGAGGAGAAGAACATAATTGCATAGAGAAATGAGAGTAAATACAGAAGAGGAAAGGAACATGATTGCAAAGAGAAAGGAGAGTGAATACAGAAAAGGAAAGGAACATGATTGCATAGAGAAATGAAAGTGAATACAGACAAGGAGAGGAACATGATTGCATAGAGAAATGAAAGTGAATACAGAAGAGGAAAGGAACATGATTGCATAGAGAAATGAAAGTGAATACAGAAGAGGAGAGGAACATGATTGCACAGAGAAATGAAAGTGCATACAGAAGAGGAAAGGAACATGATTGCATAGAGAAATGAAAGTGAATACAGAAGAGGAGAGGAACATGATTGCACAGAGAAATGAAAGTGAATACAGAAGAAGAGAGGAACATGATTGCACAGAGAAATGAAAGTGCATACAGAAGAGGAAAGGAACATGATTGCATAGAGAAATGAAAGTGAATACAGAAGAGGAGAGGAACATGATTGCATAGAGAAATGAAAATGAATACAGAAGAGGAGAGGAACATGATTGCATAGAGAAATGAAAGTGAATACAGAAGAGGAAAGGAACATGATTGCATAGAGAAATGAAAGTGAATACAGAAGAGGAGAGGAACATGATTGCATAGAGAAATGAAAGTGAATACAGAAGAGGAAAGGAACATGATTGCATAGAGAAATGAAAGTGAATACAGAAGAGGAAAGGAACATGATTGCATAGAGAAATGAAAGTGAATACAGAAGAGGAGAGGAACATGATTGCACAGAGAAATGAAAGTGCATACAGAAGAGGAAAGGAACATGATTGCAAGAGAAATGAAAATGAATACAGAAGAGGAGAGGAACATGATTGCACAGAGAAATGAAAATGAATACAGAAGAGGAGAGGAACATAATTGCATAGAGAAAGGAGAGTGAATACAGAAGAAGAGAGGAACATGATTGCATAGAGAAAGGAGAGTGAATACAGAAGAGGAAAGGAACATGATTGCATAGAGAAATGAAAGTGAATACAGAAGAGGAAAGGAACATGATTGCATAGAGAAATGAAAGTGAATACAGAAGAGGAAAGGAACATAATTGCGTAAAGAAATGAAAGTGATTACAGAAGAGGAAAGGAACATGATTGCACAGAGAAATGAAAATGAATACAGAAGAGGAGAGGAACATGATTGCGTAAAGAAATGAAAGTGAATACAGAAGAGGAGAGGAACATGATTGCATAGAGAAATGAAAGTGAAAACAGAAGAGGAAAGGAACATGATTGCATAGAGAAATGAAAGAGAATACAGAAGAGGAAAGGAACATGATTACATAGAGAAAGGAGAGTGAATACAGAAGAGGAGAGGAACATAATTTCATAGAGAAATGAAAACAGGAGATACGCTCACCTTCAGGCCCTTCGCTTGACCAGGAGGCGTGGTGGGAGAATCAACCTCAGGGTAGTCGATGGACATCTGCCGGCACGGCGAAACGGGGCTCATCATTGTGACGGACTCCGTGTCAGAGGAGTGGGAGTCGGTTGTAATGGGAGGGGCAAAAGAGAGGGGGGCGGTGACAAGGGAGAAAGGGATTGTGGGGAAAGAGAGACAGGCGGGGCTGGGAGATGCCAGGGAGACAGGACTCATCATGGTCACGGACTCAGTGTCGGAGGCTTGAGAGTCAGAGGAAGGCAGCGGGGGCACAGGATGGAGTGTGGGGCCAGGGGACGCCCCAGAGATGGACATTTGGGCCAGAAGTGCACTGGGCAGTGCGTCCAGCGGCACGGTGGGGAGGTGCTGCGGGCTGGCCGAGACAGAGGGTGTAGCCGACAGACCCGACTCCGCCTGGCTGTCTTCCTCGTCCTCGTCTTCCACATCGTTATCCTCATCGTCCCCACCGTCCGAATCCTCGCCGTCTGATCCGGGACGGTCTGTGCTGCCCGTTTGGCTGCGATCACCTAGTGGAGGTGAAAAAGAAAGAAAATCATGGCTAAAATGGACTAGGAGTCTCTTCTTTTCACTTAAGCCTGCAGGTTCAATCTCAAATTATATCTTCTTCGTACATCCAGCTCATATCTTAGCCAGCAGCAGATTACATTTCAGTAAAAGTATGTACAGAACATAACCGTCGAGCACAGCTTTAGCTGCAAGGAGGAGAAACAGCTCTTTGTTTTCTTTACTGGGTTTCTATCGCTAAAGACTTGACCGTGTGGATGAGGGGATTCTGAAGTTTCATGAGTTGCTGTAGCTGAGCAACACAGTCCACCAGCTCAGCATCTCGCACACAGGCTTTATATCAAAATTCACAGCTAACTCCCTTCCAAAAGCATCCAGCATCCATCTCTTCAGATCATAAATTCATCTGTTGAATCATGTATCATCATGGACGGGCACTGAAATAGGCACTCTTCCAGTAGAAATTCGAAATTTTGTTTCAATAACAGAACTTATTCATGATCCCGCACGCTATTTGTGAAGCTATTGCTGACAGGCCAGGTGTTAAATATCCGAATATTAAATACCATCTAATTATAAAATTGATGCTTATTTATTTTCAAGGTTCTCTCTTTAGTGTATCTGACTCAACTGCAGGCAAAATAATTTTCTTTGATAAATTTCTTACTTCAGTTGTAATGATCCACTCAAGCGCCTGAATAAATACAGCAGTCATTGCATCTTGAATTACTGTCTGTAAACCATGTCAGTAAGTCAAGCCAGTCAAAAAAAACATATCCTGAGAATTACTTTTTCCTTCAAGACACTATTGGTTGAATATTGCAAAAATTGGTATTAAACTTCTAAAAATTTTCATTGAGCATGCAGAATCAAAAGTAGAATCAGCTCTTGTATGGAAGCCTGGAGAATGATGGCACTGCAGAGAATAATAATACTGCAAAGAAAAAAAAAAACATCAGAAATTAAGAAAAATAAACAGCAGGCTCTGGAAGCATTATAGCTATGGCCAACCAAATTCACTGAGAGAGAGAGAAACACAAACAGCAACAGATACCGCAGGAGATTTCCAGCTTCTCTCTCTAATATTAGAAGCAGTAATTTCCTCTTTCTAAGTGCAGTGCTTTCCGCCCACTAGAGCCCTGAGGTCACCAGCCAGGGGGCTGCGTTTAGCGTTTCCGATTGGATAGTGGCACAGCCATCAATCAGGGAAGAGTCAAACACACAATTCCCATTAAATGGCTGCTATTGTCATTATGATTATTAAAAGCAAGGCCTCCTTTTGTTAGGATACAGAGGATATGAATAAATCTGATGAATGCTGTTGGCAGTGTGTACTTTGTAAAATGTTAAACTGCCCTCCTCTCCCTTTGTGAATGACTCAACATCTCTCTTTTTTTTTTGCAACACCCACACATTATGAAAAACTGACAATTGCTGCCTTCCTTTTTCAATTCAATAAATTATTGCTAACATATCCTTATTACTAGCTAAGGGAAATCACGCATTCATATGCTTGGTTCATCCGCAAGATAAATGTAACGGTAGGGATACCTCCTTGCAGTGCAGAACTTCTTACCATTGACATACTGCTTCAATAGTTACCAAGTAGCACCATTTGTATTTTCAATGCTTAATTCTGATGCCCGCAAAACATTGCATTGAGCAAGGTCATGCACATACACACATCCATGTGAAGCATACCTGCATCGTCTATGTCCTGGTCATCTACAGAGCTTAGTGAAACACCCATCTCCATACACTTCTTACTATGAGCCTTTGACTTCATGTGTTTTGTCAGGTTTCCTGTATGGGAAAAAAAAGCATCTCATTGCCTCTGCACTGAGGCTATAGTAGTTCTGTAAAGCTTGCAGTTGGGGGATGGGATATTTCGACACACTGGCACATTGAAGCTTACACTCTTGCTTATCATAATGCAAAGTTCATGATCGAAAACTGAATTTATGATTACAAATGCGAACAACCATTGCCCAAAGCCTTGGCTTCTGAAAGGGCCTCCAATACATCTTGAGGTTCAAAAAGCGGTACTTCATTCCTGACACTTAGTAAGATACTGTTCTGAAATGGAGGCAAACCATTTTCACAATGTGGGTACCTTTAGTCTTGAAAGAGAAGTTGCAGTGGGTGCAATGATAGGGGCGGACGTCGCTGTGAGTGCGGATGTGTTTGCGGAGCATGCTGGGCTTCTTGCAGCGAATGCCGCACTCCTCACAAATGTACTTCCCCCGGCCCCTGCCCCGCACATACACATACTCTTCATTTGACTTGTACCTGCCAAGCACACAAAAGGCCACAGAAGTTAACAAACAATGCTACAGGAAATTATATGCTTCTTCGTCATTAAGAACGGTCTATTTTTTCTGAATGACACATACCCGCCGTCAAATATTTTCACTCGCCTCGGCTCGGACTTGGAAGAGGAGGAGTCCCGGTCAGACTCATTGCTTTGCTGACTCTCAGGTTTCTGTTTGCACTTGTCAGCTGACCTGCATGACTGTGGGGTTAAGATCTGCGACAGAATTCAGGCGAATTAGAATCAGGGTTACAGTGAATAGAGTTTACACTGACTAAAGCTAAACCGTCAAGCAAGCAGTGTTTTCAACTAAATTAGCGAGGCATAAATTTGAATCACCTTGGGCAATCGGTCTTTCAACTTGCTTGAGTAGGCAAGGATGTCAGACTTCAGGCTTGTGGTAATGGCTTGCGTGTAGTGTGTTTTCTTCGCTATTTGCTTTGAGTTAAAGAGGGACATGACCACTTTGGTTGGCAGGCCCAGTGGGTTTGGGTTATGTTTGCTAATGGACCAGGTGGAGTAAGCTGAGATTTTCTGGTCTGTCTGGGGGATGTGTAAGGGTTTCCTCTTCATCAGGTAGCACCAGGTGAGGGTGGTAGTGGTTTTCAGGCTAGGAAAGGACAGGCGATGACTTTCCCTCGTGTTGACCACAGACACTGAGGCAGTCAGTTTCCCCTGCCCGTGCTGACTTGGCATCCGCACAGGAGATTTTGGAGCCGACCGCCTCTCCTCACACTTGCCAAGAGACTTGAGTGTGCTGTTGGGTGGTAGAGGAGCAGAAGCTGGTCCTGATGTGTCTGGATAGTTTTCCACTGCAGCAGTGTCTCTTTCAGCTGTCTGTCCGGTGGGGACATTTGCACTGCTCTTAGAGGAGTCTGGTGGGAGAGTGTTCACTGCCCCCACCTCTTCCTTCTCTGAATGCTGCTGGGGGGGTTCCGAATCAATGGGGCTGTCCGCAGGCTCAATTGTACACACTTGCCGGACTAACATTAGTTTTCTCTGCCTGGTTACTTCTGCCATCTTGGAATTTAGGTAGTTGAGAGACCTGCCGTCTGTGAGGCATGCAGCACCATGTTCGTCCTTGGCTCGCTTCTGCTGCTTTTCCATAGCAATATCCAGGCTGTTGGCTGGGGACAGCATGCGTTTGCTAGATGCAGTGGGCTCTTGCTGAGGGCAGAGACCCATGGATGACATTTTTTGGACACAGTGCAAGGAGCCTAAGGAGGGCACATTCCTGGACTCTATGCTGCGATTCTGGTCTTCAGGACCTGAGCTACACTTGGACGGAGGTACGGCTGGCACTTCAGATTCCTCCCGCTGGATTTGGGTATTTTTAATACTGCTGTCAGTGTCATGCACTGGAGGTGGCCGGCTACAAGGTGCAACAGAGGAAGCAGGGTTGAGATCTTGGGTGATCAGGATCTGGGGTAAGGGGGCCACACCTGCCCGGCCCTGGAGGCCCACAGGCAACACAATGGAAGCTGCTGGATTAGCTATGAGCTGGTGACTTTGTGGAACCACACATATATTCTGAATTCCTCCAGTTGGGTTAGATATACTGCTAACCTCCTTTACAACAGGCAATGTTATAATAGGCAAGGTAATCTGGGTCCCGACTGGATTTGAGGAGATTGAGGGCGAGGCTTTTGGGGAAGCACACAGCAGCTGATACTTGGGAACATAGTTCTTCTTGTCTTGAGAGTTGTCAGACAAGTTCTCTTGTAGCCCCACCATATTTTGCTCTTGAACTGGTGGTGCCCTCGGGCACAGCAGAGTCTTAGTGCTTTGATGCCAAGGGTGAGGAAGGCCATGAACTACAGCCTGTTGGATTTGACTGCCTAAGTTAATGCTCTGGATAGTCACTTCATTCTTCTGTTGAGCCTCCCCAGAGCTCAAATGGTGTAAAACAAGAGGTTGACCAATGCAAGGCAGACCCGTATTATGAAACCTTTGTTGTGTAGCTAGGATTGTATGTGCTGTGTTCACTTTCTGTAGGGTCATTGGGGGCTTGCCAGGTTGCAGCTGGTTTTCAAGCCCAATTTTTAAGGACATCTGCCGAACAAGAGGCCCCCTTCGCCTTTCAATAAGAGGAATCTGAGCTACAGGGGCAGCAGGAGGACTTTTTCGCAAGGTGGTCTCCATTGGTGAGGCAGACCGGATGGGAGATACGCTGCCACAGTCAAAAGACTTGCTGCGGTATTCAGAGACAATCTCCACTGATGGCTGCGTACAGCCGATTTGCTCTGAAGAGGCTCGTCTCATTTCTCTTGAGTCTCTGAGGCCTGGGACTCCTAAGGTATTGCAGACCAATGGCAGACTCTGCACATCTAGGGACCTAGTGGGACAATCAACCCTTGATGGGCTATCAGCTCGCTGAAGCTCTTCCTTGTCAAAAGAGGCCGATACACTTGAACATCGTGACAAACTGCTGTCTCTGCTGAGGCTACGAGACAAAGTGGATTCAAAGCTTGACTCTCCTGAAGAGTGCTCCATTTCTGCCAATCGGATTCGTTTCTTTTTTGGAGGCAGCTTTTCTGTAGGTAATTTGGACAAACTTTCACTCCTTTGGGGCCAATTGAAGGTTTCAGGTGGCTTCTCCGGCTCAACAGCCTGACTCTCCTGCTCACGGTCTGGTTCCTCAGTTACTAGAATTTCCGGTACCTGGATATTGTTTTGTCGCACTAACCGGGACTGTTGTGGGGGAGCATAAATCTCACCAGGCACGGCGGTTGTGACGTTCGTACGATGATCCTTTCCTGGCGACTCCCTTTCTTTACACTTCTTTAGAGATTCCAGTTCAGGGTGACTCTGCTTAGGGATACTAACTGCTGTTGCTACTGCAGTTTTAGTCGCACTTTGGACCTCTTTTTCTACAAAATCAACAGGAGAGGATCTGTCAATAGATTCCGATGTCTCAAAAGAACTGGGTCGACTCAGTGAGTTGGTATGTCTTATGACAGATGTACCACTACCTTGTCTTTGAAGGTCCCCTCTATCTTTTGTAATGCAAATCTGAGCCTCTCTGATCGGTGATAGTCTGGACTCCGAGGACTCTGTACTCCTCCCCATCAGCTGCATGGGGGGTATTTGCGGCAGGCTGCTGTTGGGCTGCAGATCCCCAATAAGTGAAGCTTGTGGAAAAGTCCTCACCCGGTTGTCCTTGGAAAGTTGACAGGAGTCAAAACTTCCTGAGCAGGGGGCATTCGTCTCAGTTGGAGACTGGTCTTCATCATCTCCCACACTTTTCATTTTTCTTCTTTTTCGTATTGATGATTGCTGATCAACTGCACCTGTGGCACCAATGGTTCGACTAAAAGCTGGAGGCTGTTGAACACCACGGAGAAACACATCTTGGTCAACCTCCCGAACTGTCGCTGGCTTGTTCTTGGGTCCGTGCAATTCCGAGCAGTAGAACTTCTTGTGATTTTCAAAGTTTTCCAGCTTCCTGTACCGATTACGACAAGTTTCACATTCAAACATCGTTCCTTTACCTTGCTGGGGTTTTTTGTTTACCTCAGGTGCATGCTCAAAAGACCTGCTCTTCTGCATGATCTCCGTAGACATACTACTGGGTCCAAGACGGCTCTCATCCATGGACCGTGTAGATGGAAGGCTATGTCCCTCACTGCCAGAGAAATCTTCAATGGCTATCTGTCTTACAAGTGTACGAGTGTGCACTGCTGGATTGGGAGTGGGAGGGGCTGAAATAAAAACGTCATCACTGAGGGAAGCAATTTTCTCATCAAATGACTGACAACCACGCAGCACATGGGGCTGATGGGCTACATTAGGGGGTAGTGCTGAAAAGCCCGGTGTTGTAGGCATGGAGTTACTCCTTGTTATCGGTAAACAGTCCATGGATGGATATTGAGGGGGAACAGAAAGGAGGAACACCTGTTTGGTTTTGTCAGTGGGGGTGAAGGGGGACTTTGGTATATCTGAGCTGGAGCTGGATCTTCTGCCCATTGGTTTGAGGTCAAACTGAAAAGAGTCCTTAAATATATATGATTTTGGAGAGTCAATGCTTCCCCTTCTGGAAAGAGATGTTCTTCTTGGCTTCACACTGTCCAGCTGCTTGTCATCTACCACTGCCTCATTGTCTGAGATCAGCTTTGAAATGCGCTCCTCGAGCGACAGGGTTTTGGTTTCCAATGGCGGTCGCATCTGACCCAATGCAGTGGGGGGCTTCTCAGCAAATGTTGCCTGCATGACTGTTGCGACAACAGGAGATTGACTAATCAGCGGGTTCTTGGACACATCCATGTCTGTTGGGGGGGTAATCTTGACAAATGGGCTTGGCGGACTCATGGCTTGGTCAGCACTCTCAGAGCGAGAAAAGTAGCCAGAGTCTGTGCTTCCTAAACTGCGTGGGCTTAGCAAGACCTTGCCTTGCTGTTGCTGGTAAACATCAGTTGCTTGCTGTCTCTGCAGTTGGAAGAAGTCTGTTGCTTCCTGCCTCTGCAGAAGTGCATGCCCACCACTGGGGGGTGACCTAGCTTGCCGGTCATCATCCTCACTTATGGTCTCCTGTTGAGGACTAGGACTCTCAACTTCTGTCAAAGACGACAGGACCGTGACACTGGACCTGATGCTGGAAGCCTGGGGCTCACGCTGCCTCTGAGCCTGGGCCTGAGCCAGCTCTGGTGTTGAGTCTGTGACCCTTGGGCTGTCTGCACGCAAAGGGGACACATTGACAGAGTAGACAACAACCTTTGGCAGAGGGGCTGTCACTTTGGGCTCAAGCGCCTTCTGATTGGTTTTTAAAGTCTCCAGGGCAGCTGGTGGATCCACCTCCCCTTGGCTGGTATGGGCTGTACTGGCACTGTGCATACTGCTCTCGGACAGTCCTGTGACACTGCTCTGAGAGGATTCTGGGTCCAGACCAGCTGTACTCTCGTCTTCACTCTCACCACTCTCCTCCGCATCAGAGTGCGCGCTGGGCGTTCGGTCTGATTCCTGCGACAGGGTCCCACTGCCAGAGTCCGAGCGCACTACCAGGCCCAACTTGATAGCATGCGCATGGGACTTCTTGTGCTTGTAAAGATTGCTCTTAGTCTTAAAGGAGAAGCCGCAAGTGACGCAAGGAAAAGGTCGCTCACCTGTATGAGAGCGGATGTGTTTGAGCAGCACGCTAGGCTTAGCACAGGCTCTGTTGCAGTATTCACACACGTACTTGCCTTGCTTCTTGTTCTTCAGATCCTTTGCTGAGGAACTACACATCGGCTCCAGACCTGGGGTGACAATGGCAGCCATTTGCACCTGGTGGAAGTTGGGCGTGACAGGGACCTGAATGGCACTGGGCACACTGGCTGAGACAGACTGGCACGTTTGCACTGTTGAGTGGCTCTGTGGGAGGACCTTGGGACCTGAAGGGGAAGGAGCATGGGTCAAGGAGGCGGCGGCGGGCATGGCACTGTAACTTGGATGGAGACCCTGTTTTTCTGCTGGGCGGGCAACAGAGTGCCCTAGCTCCTGTATTTGGCCAGGTGGATATGCCTGTGAGGGCTGATACTGTACAGCAGCTGCCTGACCTGCAGCTAGGCCACTCAGTGCCACTGCTTGAGAGACACTGTGGTAGTACTGCGGCTGCTTAGAGGTAAAGTTGGGCGCCGTTAACGTGAGCTGGGCTGGGATGCTCATGCTGCTGGCGGGCATGACCACGTCAGCCTGGGCAGTGATGGTTGGTCCCACTGTCCTTTTATGCGTCATAGCTAAGGAGCTCTTTCTCTCTGCTAGAGAGCAAAGGTCTGACTCCATGGCCTTAAGCAGGACCTCCAGTGGGGCAGTAGAGTGGGAAGTGCTAGTGCTGTTGCTACAGGCTGAGTCACCCCAGTTATCTTTCAGAGAGCCCTCTGAGCCAAAGGCCAGACCCTGCTCTTCATTGCTGGACTTGAAGGACTGCCGCTTCTGGCCAACGTGCCTCTCCGTCTGCATGGGCCTGTTGGTTGGGGTGGCTTCGACCCTCACTGGCTGCCTCTCACGAGGGCTAGGTACAGACCGTGTGTCATCGTCAGGTTCTCCATTCTGAAGTGGCACAGTGGTTTTGTTCTGGGAGGAGCTACTGGTAAAGGAACAGGTAGGTGCAGCCTCTTTTGCCGCAGCGGTCCGGGCTTGCGAGGGCTTCTTCACAGGGGACTTTGGGATTTTCTTCAGCTGGCTCTCAGCAACCACCTTCTTCCGTTTCAGGCCTTTGATGCTGTCAGCACTCCTCCGGTTGCTCTCAGGCACACCTACACACCAGAGGGAAGAGACAAACAGCCAGTTGTCATTTCAAAATAACACAAGATCAAGTTCTTTTTTAGATGCTTATCCCTTTTCAGATTATCTCTATAAGAACATCCAGCATTTTTATTTATTTCCTTTTCATTGGGTTTCAGGCAGAGGATACACTCCCTGGGACCAAATCTCCAATGTGGCAGCTTGACAGCTTGTCATTTGTTAGTGCATTTATCTCCTTTCTGTACTGGCTGTCTCCCAAAACTCCCCACGCCTGAAATCAGAAATAATGTTTTCTTGCCGATTCTGAGTGTGTCGCTCAGTTAAGCTAACAGCCAGAAATCACAGTCAGCCAGTGCAGTTTTGCCTGTTCCCTACTCCAGTGCAAATGGCCTCATTTGTCCCCACTCTCCAACCCAAGTGAAAACGCAACAAATCTGCTGCACGATGGCGCGTTGCAGTGAGGTCAGAGGTCACCAGCAACAATGCTGTCTGGATTTTCCCAGCAGACAGCCCTCCACTTTGTGGGATGTAGACAAGGAGGAGGACTGGGGCGCATGATCTGTGAGAATGAGAACCCTTGAGTGCTGTGCCCCGCAAATCAGTGAGTAATCTGGGAAAAATACGGCTGTCTCGTGGCAGTTGTCTCATGGCTAGGCATTCAGTTAACTCTCCACAATATCAAAGCATAACAAATATAGTCATGGCAAAATAAAGTGATGATTCAATAAAGTGATGATTAGCAATAATAATGCTAAATGACATGCATTTTCCTCTCCTTAAAAAACTTAACATTAATGAAAGCGGCATGCCTTTTGGTAAAAACAACATTAACCGGTGATGTAGTGGGAGTAATGCTTTGTTGCATAATATTCCTCGATGCACTGATACCTCATCACTGATGTTCTAACGCCTCCATAAAAACATGCTAATATAGCTGAATACAGCACAGTTTATAATAACATTCAGTGACTGCAGAATAATGTACTTGATTATTAATTACAGTCATTACACCAAAAAACAGAATAAATAGAGGACGTTAACATTAGTCAGTAACGATGACCATAGACATCTACGGCAGTGCCGTCACTGATACGAATCATTTAAACTAAAACAAATTATACTTTGTGCCATACCTGAATTTGTTAATCTATATTATAAATATCTCAACGCCTGCGCACTGATAAGCCGCAGATCAGGCCGACTCTCAGGCTGTTGGGACACGCGCCCAAGAAAGGCTTGCCACAATGCTATCATCCTCAGATCTGATAACTGGTCAATAAGTCAGCTTGATCGCAGATTCAGGGCAGATCGGTCACAGGCAGATCCATTAAAGGCAGATCAATCACCCCTCTTCCAACAGATGACTCAAAACTTCTGAGGCACATCAATCGATCACAGATCCAAAGGCAAGTTAATCAATCATAGATCCCACGGCAAATCGCTCAAAGATCTCCAGGCGGCTTGCTCACAGATTCGAGGCGGCGCGCGCTCAGATTGCGGCTGCTCTGAAGCTGCTACTGTGAATCAGGAGGTTCTGCTCAAATGCTGCGCCTAAACCTACTGTGGCCCACACATCATTATTTATTACACCCACACTATCGCTCCCTCTAGCTCACTCTCTCCCTCTCTCCCTTTCCCTCCCTCTCTCCCTCCCTTTCCCTTTTCTCCCTCTTAATTTCAAAACATGTTTTATTGCCGCGTTCAAAAAATGAATGGTGTCGGCAGTTGATCGAGTTGATTCCATTGATATCAAACTATCAATACAATGTCAAAGCTATTAATGACCTCATCTACAAATACAATAACAGAAATAAAGATGTTGGCTCTCCTTGTACCACTAGGTCTAAGAAGAGAACTTCTGTTGTGGTAGAGACCAAACTGGTAAGCACACAGACAATCGAGACACCAAACGTACAGCCTGTGCCTTACAGTCTCTCACGATGAGAAGTACACAACAGTGAGGCAATAGATCCATTATTGTTCAGCTCTGCCATGTCCAATGGTATGCTGGAAGTGCCCTTATGCTACTTTTAATGCAAATGCAACGGCTGGGAGCATTATAGTCCTTTACGACTTCTTTGTGTTTTGCGATATGATTTGGACAGTGATTCCAGATCGTTTGTCCCAGTGTGATATGAAGCATGCCATCATCAAGGCTTTGTTTGCCATTATGCAATGAAAGATATTCTGATTTCTATCCACATCAACTTATTGTATCTTATGGCTTAAAACACCAGTCAACCATAACATTATGACAACATGCCTAATATTGTGTCGGTCCCCTCTTTTCACCCCTTTTGTTGAGACATGGACTCCACTGAACCTATGAAGGTGTGCTGTGGTGTCTGGCACCAAGACATTAGCAGCAGAACCTTTAAGACCTGTAAGCTGCCGAGTTAGCTCACTCGGTTAAGGCGCCACATTTGCGGAGCAGTAGTGACTACCACGGCGCGGGTTCGATCCCCCGTCGTACCAACCGGCAGTGGTGGCAGCTTTTTCAGAACGGCGCACGATTGGCTAAAGCGCTGTGGGAATGCAAATTGGGAAGGGACTGCCGGGAAGGGGATAAAAAAATGGTTGCCTTGTTCGTTGCTCAAGAGCCTCCTGTTGGCCAGCCAGGCGCTCGTCAGTGAGATTCTTAGCTTGCTCATGTTTGGGTACCCCTCCGCCCTCATTCTGAACTTGTGATAGTTTCGACCAATGAGTGTAAAAATGCAGGGGCTGACAGGCGCGTGCTTCGGAGGAGAGCCGCGAACTGTCTCTCTCTCCTGAGCTGGCAACAGGGGGTTCTCGGATTGGGCATTCCAGATTTGGGTGGGATTGGAGATGCCAAATTTATTTAAAAAAAGACAAAAAAAAAAAAAAAAAGAAAGTAAGACCTGTAAGTTGCGAGGTGGGGCCACCATGGATTGCACTTGATTGTCCAGGCCCGCGGACACTCGATTGCACCGGAATCTGGAGAACTTGAAAGTCAACAACTTGAATTTGTTCTGTTCTTCGAACCATTCCTGAACCATTGTTGCTGAGTGGCAGGGCGCATTATCCTGCTGAAAGAGGCCACTGCCATTAGGGAATATCTTTTCCATAAAGGGATGTACTTGGTCTGCAACAGGTGGTACTTGGCAAAGTAACATCCATATTAATGGCAGGACCGAAGCTTTCCCAGCAGGACATTGCACAAAGCATTACACTGCCTCTGCTGGCTTACCTTCTCCCCATACCTGGTG
Source organism: Gymnothorax javanicus (assembly GCA_029692085.1). Classification (NCBI taxonomy): domain Eukaryota; kingdom Metazoa; phylum Chordata; class Actinopteri; order Anguilliformes; family Muraenidae; genus Gymnothorax; species Gymnothorax javanicus. The sequence goes on along the minus strand of CM056197.1, from coordinate 115,612,665 downwards.
CCAGATCTTCCCCAGGTAAGCAATAGACATGCACCCTGCCATCCATATGATGGAAAACACCAGGCCACCTTCTTCCACTGCTCTGTGGTCCAGTTCTGATGCTCAAGAGCTCATTGTAGATGCTTCAGCTGTAGACAGGGGTCAGCATGGGCGCCCTGACCAGTCTGCGGCCACACAGCCCCATACGCAACAAACTACAATTCACTGTGTGTTTTGACACTTTTCTATCAGAACCAACAGGAACTTTTTCAGAAATCTGAGCTGTAGAGGTTCTTTTTTAGGATCAGACCACATGGGCCAGCCTTCACTACCCAATGAGCACATCAATGAGCCTTGGCTGCCCATGACCCTGTCGCCGTTCACCGGTTTTCCTTCCTTGGACCACTTTTGGCAGGTACTGTCCATTGCAGACTGGGAACACCCAAAAAATAACTGCAGTTTTGGACATGCTCTGACCCAGTTGCCAAGCCATCACAATTTGGCTCTGGTCAAAGTCACTCACATCCTTAAGCTTGCCCAGTTTTCCTGCTTCCAACATATCAACTTCGAGGACAAAATATTAACTTGCTGCCTAATATATCCCACCCACTGATAGGTGCCATTATAATAACATAATCAATGTCATGCATTTCACACGTCAGTGGTCATAATGTTATGGCCGATCCACAGATGAGCCGAAACATTATGAGCACTCACAGATGAAGCGAATAATATTGATTATCTTGTAACAATTGCACATATCAAGCGTGATGAACACACCTTAGACAGCATGTGAACAGTCAGATCTTGTAGTTGACGAGTAGGATGTGGGAGAAATGGGACCTGATCAACTTTGACAAGGCGCAAAATCCTTTAGGCCAGATGACTGGGTCAGAGCTTCTCTGAAGCAGCAGTGCTTGCAGGTGTTCAGCAGTGGTGACTTCCTACTGACAGTGGTCCAAGGATGGACAGACCAGAAGCTGACAACTGGATATTGAGTGTCCACGGCTTATCAATATGTGAAAACAACAAAGCCTGTCCCATATGGTCCAAAATAACAGGAGGGTTACTGTGGCAGAAGTGTCATAGAATTTTAATGATGGTTAAAAGAAAAATGTGTCACAGCACAAAGCGCATAAAACACCGCTCAGTTCGGGGCTGTGTAGCCACAGACTGGTCAAAGTGCCGATTCTAACCCCTGTTCACCACCGGAACTTGACCATGGAGCAATGGAAGAAGGTCGCCTAGTGGCTCCCATCTATCTATTCAGTTTTTTTTTTTTTTTTTTTTTTTTTTTGCTTCAATTACATCGATCGAGTACATGAGTGCCGTTTACCTGGGGGGTGAGATGGCACCAGGATACACGGTGGGAAGGAGACCAGGGGAAAGTAGAGTGATGCTTCGGAAAATGTTCTGCTGGGAAGCCCTGTGTCCAGGCATTCATGTGGATGTCAATTTGATGGAGCGTTTTGATAGCACAAGGAGGATAAACAGCATTGTAGACAGGAGGTCATAATGCTTTGGCTCATCAGTATACGTTTATGGAGCACATCATTGTATGAAACTCGCTCAAGGGCAAACCACCTATACCTGGCCAAGGTAAACTCAACACACAACCTTTGGCTTGCAAGTTAAACAGAAGGCAGGGTGAGGTTTAATCTTAGTAGTGGCCAGTGCCATTTCTCAATGTACTGTTCCAATAGGTTCAGCACAGTGAATTAAGGCAAGAGGCTACATAATTTTTCCAGTGCACGGGACATTTCTTAAATAACTGAGGGAAACTTGAGAAGCAGCTCAACTGACCTTTAAATCATATTTAATACTGCACTCAGAGTAAGAAATAGACTAAGATTATTTGAGGGAACAAAAATGAAATTAAGGGTGAATTCCAATTCCTATCTTAACCCTCAATCTTAACCCTCAATCTCAAAAATGCGCACACCCGCGAAGTGCTAGTGCTGTCCCGATTCTCAGAATGCTAAAGGTGACCTAGAATGGTGGAACGGGGTATTTATCCTTGTTCAGCGAAGTGACATATACACCACAAAATTTTGGTTCGGTCTGTAATGCCACAGAAGCTTCCTAAAAACCTCTCTCAAAAAGCTATGTTAGAGTGGGGGATTTTGAACGTGTTGTTTTGCACCTATTTGGCGACCTTTCGGGCTTAACTGGCAACCTCATTATGAAATGCAAGCACTTGACGCTGATTGGCTGACTTTGCTGCCTAAAGCGAAGCAAGTCATAATCGCTTTCCATGTTACTTGCGGTGAAATTCACCTATATGCAAGTGAAACTGAAACTTCAAGGCACAAGGATTTTAATTCCGCGTGAGAATCTCATTAATAAGTATTCATTGAGTAATTGCAGACTACGGCGAATAATCCTAAAAAATGCACTAGACCCACACGTTTTGGTGTTGACGCACCAGGCGAAACATCTTCACAAACTAAAGGCGCAGATGCCGACCTCCCACCATCTTAATGTGAGCATGGCAGGATCATTGGCAACAACAATCTTCACGAATTTATTTCAGATCTTGTTTCAAAGCTGTTGTTGAGTGATAATCACGTCATACGACATTGGCGAGACAAGCAAAACGAATATATTCTATTTTTAACGTTTTAAAAACAATCTAACAACAACATGATACTTAAAGTTTGCACTGGTTGTTGAGGTAGACGCAAAGTCGGAACTGCTCTGCTACGTAGCACCAAACGCTGCGAGAAGCCGGCTTGAAATTGTGCCAGGTTAGTAAAACTGTCAGAGGTGAAATGGGCTGAGCAAAGTAACAGTCTGTGGTTGAATGTAGTGGGAATCCGATTAAAAATGAACAGCAGCCACGCATCTCGTGCACTTCTTTCGGTTGGAAGGTTATGGAACGTTTGCACACTGCTTCCACAGCCTGGAAGAGCACACCTCGGTACGCAACTCGCCATTTCGCCTTGAACTTCACGAACACTGCTGCAATTACTTTCCGTAGGGGGCGGGAGAGTGGGTGTATGCAAATTATTTTGAAGGGGAGGAAACGGAATGAGAGTGGGGGGGGGCAGTGAGATACATATGACATCATATGTATGCGTTGTTCAGATTGGCCCGTTTTCTGGCGGTCATTTTTAAAAGAGGAATTTTTATGAAACTGAGACGTTCAGAATGTCTAGCACTTTTTGTATGTTCTTGACTGCGGGAAGACTACCATTATTCAACATAGACAAGGTAAAAACAGTTTTTGATTCTATGTCACCTTTAAGTTAAGGGACAAGTTTAAGGGCTGTATAGCCCCTAATATATTGAGATTCTCCGACACCACCCTTGGGAGCAAGGGCTACACAGAATGCATTGTGTATTTTCACCAAACAAAGATGCCGCCGAAAGCGGCAAAGAAAGCGAGCTACAAATGTAAGTATTTTCTTTGTTAATAGAGATATAAATATTACAAAAACCATTGTATTATCTTAGTTTAGGCCCATTTTATGGATTATTTACCTCATTGTTGCATAACATTTAATTTTTATTTTACGATCTTTTGTCAATAGCTGGCCGGTGTGGACAAGCCATGTTGCTATCGTTTAGTTACAAAATGGTCATTTTTCTCGGTGGTAATGTAGTTGTTAAGTTGTTTTATCAAGATACAGCCTACATAAAATGTTTGCGCCAATAATGTTATAAGATGACCGGGCTAATGTCATCTCCCGTAGCCGCAGAGTTATCTAACGATAGTTACCTTTCAATAAGCCGCCGTAAGTGGTGACTTTCAGCTGAATATGTCCGTGGTTGTGGTATTTATACAGATTATTTGTTTGAATATCAACTCAACTAACTTATAGGCTTCAAAAAAAAAAACTAATAACCGAAGTATTAACTGACAGATAGTCCACAACAATTTCAAAAATATGAACCTGATGGACCCATCGATGATAGCTGCGTTTGTGGCTTATGATTAAACTGGCAGGATTAACAGTGCAAATATAAAAAAAATAATAATTGAATTGACAGACTGAATGCAGCTTTGGCATAATGCTGCCCCCCACAGTCTGAAGACGTATCTGCATTTAAGGGGCGTCCCATTTCTAAGTCACAAAATAGCCCCTAACACTTGGTTTTGAGGGCTACTAAGATTAAGGGCTGAGCTTGAGGGTTAAGATTGAGGGTTAAAATAGGAATTGGAATTCACCCTAAAACTTAAGCTTTGTAGCTCTGACCTCACTCGAGGACGTTACAATTAATCTTTATGAACCGATAACAAATGAAAAGCTAATCTGGCACCTGCCTTGTCACTGCAGGGGCATTTTGTGAATTATAAAAGAATTTTCCCCGTTGTACACCTTAATTCATATTTATTATTTTCAAAAATGTTCCATGTCGTCTTGCCTTAGTTGGCCTGAAAATTCTACTTCTTCAAAATGTTTGTGCTCAATATCATTATGCTGACAATTATGCACTATAATCAGTTCAAAAATGAGTCCAGAAAGGCCCTTAATAAACCTTCCACACAACGCTTTGTGAGACACACCTGAAACAGACTGCGGTGTGCTTGTGGAACTAAAAGACGCCATGGCCTGGGGATAAAAGTGAAACGGATAAGAGCAGTGACATCACCAGCCAAGGTCTTCTGGGGCGGGATTTACAGAGTTTGTGCGTCCCTACGTATCCCTCAGCTTACCTCAACAGGCAACTCTGTTCTGCTCAGTCATGGCAGTCACTCAGCAAAGGATTATGGGATTACGTTTCTAACACCTGCTCAAACTGGCAGCATAAATGCGAGACGGGGGAGATGAGGTAAGCAGATGAGAGCTGGTCACGCCATTGACTGAATATCCAGTCTAATACTGTCCTCCCAGTAGCCATAGAGGGCATGCTTGCCACTGAGTAAGTTTAAGGGTCGTATTAATGGTTGCGGATGAACTAGCATATTCTGTGAAAGCTTTGTTCCCGGCATTATCTGGCATCACTGGTGACCTGTGTCAGCCACAGAATCTCCCCCAAAACTACATTCACCACCTACAGTAGACCTCAGGCTTTGTCCCCCGAGCGCTGTGTGATGTCATCCCATCAATTAGCTACAAATGAGGGCAAAGAAGACATTGTATATGTATGTTTGCATGTTTGTGCGAACACCTGCACTCGTGTGTGCGTGTGTGTGCGTGTGTGTGCGCCCGTGAGAGTGTGTGTGTGTGTAATGAGTAGATGTGTTTGTGTGTACGTGCATCGGGTGTGCATCCATGCGTATACAAAAGTGTGTCTATTTAAACGCGTGTGTATGTGTGCACATGTGTTTGCAAAAGTGTGTACACATTTCTACATACGTGTGTGCCTCACAGTGTGTGCATGTGTCTGCGTGTGGGTGCAGAAGTGTAATTTAAAGAGCCCTGCTCTCTCTCATCAAAGGGAGCTTCCAGGCCTTTCTTGAGAAAACATGACCTCCTCCCAACACCCCCGCACTGCCATCAGATGATCACCACCCCAAACAAGAATAACGCAGACTCCAGCCGCGAACAGGTTACTGCAGGTGCACACTAACCTACACACACACAAACACACACACACAGGCACGCACTAACCTACACACACACACACACACACACACACACACACAGGAACACACTAACCACACACACACACACACACACACACACACAGGCACACAATAACCCACACACACACACACACACACACACACACACACAGGCACACACTAACCCACACACACACACACACACAGGCACACAATAACCTACACACACACACACACACACACACACTAACCTACAAACACACGCGCACACTCACAGGCACACACTAACCTAACTCACACACTCACACACACACACACACACACACACACACACACAGGCACACACTAACCTACACACACACACACACACACACGCACAGGCACACACTAACCCACACACACACACACACACACACACACACACACACAGGCACACACTAACCTACACACACACACACACACACAGGCACACAATAACCTACACACACACACACACTAACCTACAAACACACGCGCACACTCACAGGCACACACTAACCTACACTCACACACTCATACACACACACACACACACACACACACACACACTCATACACACTCAAACACACACACACACACACAAACACACATAAGAACACAATGAAATGCTCACACACACACACACACGCTGACACACACACAGACACGCACATGCAGACACACACACACACACACACATTTTAACACATTCAAACACACACGCACACACACACACACACACACACAATAATACAATCAAATGCTCACACACACACACACACACACACACACAAAAGAACACGCAAATACTCACACACATACATGCAAATACACACACACAGTGCAAAGGAGGAAACAACAGGTGCCAGCAGACGGAGGGCAGTGCCAGGAGAATGCTAATGCTGAGCACAGGTGCGTCCCCACACCACGCTTCGGCCTCGCTTACCGCTATCACTGCTCACAGAGCCGCGGAGGAGAGGCCTCGCTCCACCTACACCCCTCAACACCAACACCCCCCCCATCCTACCATTTCTTCCCCCTCCTACACCACTCAGACACACCGCCGTCCAAATATCCTCAAGTATGGGGCTACCTCCACTGAATATGACTGGGGAGCAAACTTTGATGCTGGAACGTTCCATCAAATGTGCAAGTCTGTCAGATCCTCGACTCTTCCTCACACCTCATGCGATTGCATGCCTTTTGCGGACATTTCATATTCTTTCAGAGGAGGCATTCTGGCCTGTATTCATAAATTCAACAGAGCAAGAGCTCCGATTTCGTAACTGTTTTGACTCCTCTGCTTGTATTGGATGTGGAGCAGAGGTGGGTGGGGGAAACTGTTTTATAAATGGGCTTTATAAATATGGGCTTTATCGCTTGTTTATTCAATCCACCTGGGCAAAAGATAAGCGCGATCCAAGTTCCACCTCACCAAAGGACTGAATTAACAACACCAACAAGTATTTCAAAAATTTCATTCTGGGTTTTGTGGTGTCTGACTTTTGCCCAGGCATATATTTTGCATGAAGGGACCCGCTGTGGTCAGAAACACCTGCAACTTAACTGAAATATGCAGGCAAATTTAACACTACTTTGAGGACGCCAAATCTGCTTCCTGGGTTCGAGCTGGTACGAGTATGCCGTAGGCAGGCGTCCCGCAGCGGCGCGCAGATCGAGGTCACTTCCTGTGCGTCGGCCGCCACGCTCACCTTTCTGACAGCCTTTAGGATCCGTCAGTTCCTTTTGCGCCTCCTCGATTTTATCTGCAGAGAAACAAGAGGGAGAGAAAAGCTCCTGTCAGCACAAGATGTACAGCGCAGGCAGAGGGAGGCCGCCGGGCACACGCAGCTCCCGTTGCGCCCACGTCTCTCAGAGAGGAGCCCTGCCCAGCGCAGGCAGAGGCGAATTAACCCTTTCAGCGCCGTGGGCAACTATAGTTGCCCAATGATGTAAGGTATCAAAGTCAGATGCTGTTGAAAACCTATCATGTGGCACCTTGTTTATAAGAGCTCCCGCAGGTGAGCTCTTTTAAACAAGTTGCCACATGATAGGTTTTCAACAGCTCAGGATAACTACCTTTTTAAGTCCTTGAAAATGTATTTGGCGCTCAAAGGGTTAAGAGCTCCTGAACAACCATCTCAGTCTCAAGACCTTCTCTATCCTTCCCTTTTGAGGAGAAAATATAAGCTGGTGTTAAGTTACCGTTTGCACGCCGTGTGAAATTTTCTGACATCATCCTACAATCCTAAAATAAGCCCAGATATGTTTCCCAACTGTCTGACAAAAAAAAGTAGTAAAAATAATATAAGAGTCAGTGTATAAGACAAAAATGGTCGCTGAAACAGACTTAAAAAAAGGGTTTTGCAATATGGGGCCTCCCTTTGGAAACTTTGGTTCAGAGACTAAGTTTCGGATGAGAGCTGTGATTACGGAGGGGGAAAATCATGGTTGGCTGGGCAAAATTAATAAACATACGACATGGCGGAAAGCAAAGAAAAAAAAGAAAAAAAAAGGGAGAACCTGCTGGCCAGGTCATGTGATCACCAAACAGGCTCCAGTGATGAAAGGTGGTTGAAAGTGACTCGCTTGAAGGCGTTAAGGCGTTCATATGAAAGAGACTTCCTGTTTGCCCGGCGCATTTTTGCTCTCTGATATAATTCCTAAGTATCGAACAGAGAGCGTGCTCTCCGGGCCTCTACAGGGTGTGGGCCGAGGTCCATTTGCCTGGCACTCTGTGTATTAGCGCTATAATTGAGTTTCTTACATAAGCGGGCTTAGCCTGACACTGGTTGGGGGTGGGGCGCTTCGGAGCGGTGGAGGGGGCTTTGAGCGGCGAAGGAGTCGAACGGCGGTCTCGTTTGCCCGTGGGCGTTTTTTTTTTGCCGCAAAAACCCTCAGAGAGCAGAAACGAGGCTTTCGTTTTCCGCCCCCGCAAAGCGAGAGGGAAGTGAGCCTCTGCTTGCCGAGCGCGTCGCCTAAACCGGCGCGGCAAACGCGGCGACTTTAACGCCCGCGGCCAAAATGGCGATGTCACGGACGGGTCCGGGGCCAGCGGGGACGCGCGGTTGGTACAATCCTGAGACGTTACGTGAGAGAATCCCATACGCCTGGTGGGGAGGAGAAAAATCAGGCAGAGTGATGTCACCCCTATAACATTACATAACTCCATCATCCCCATTTAGAGAACCAGAGCTCCCGCAGCTCATGCTGAGAGCAGCGCAGTTTGCCCCCGTCAACCAATCAAACTGATCTCATGTCAGTGGTGGACTGAAACAGAACATACAGAAATTCAGGAGAAATTAGTATACAGAAAGACTTTTCTGAGGTACTGGGTCTTCCCTTTCTAGAATCATCCGAAAAAAAAAAAAAAACATTCAGGTGGGATGAGCAGCATCGACAGAAGGGCACTTTAGAGTACAGAGATGAAAGAAAAACGGGTTGTGTGTGTATGTGTGTGTATTTGCACATATGTCTGAGTGTGCATGCATGTGCATAGTGTGTGTAGGTGGCACATGACTGTGTGCCAGTACATACGTGTGAGCTTGTGTGTGCGTTTATTCACTAATTGTGCAGAAAAGATGGGGTATGACATTGCAGTGCTCACTATTCCCCAGGGAGCCGGTGATACTCCCATGTAAGGTCGGACCGGGCCTTTCCTCAGAGTTACGGGTGATTTACATCCGATTTATATCGACGCTGTAAAGCGAGAGGTTTATGCCTCATTAACGGTGCGAAAACTCTGGGCCAAACATAATCGCACCCTTGGTTCACATGTTTGGGGCTGATTGCTGAGTGCCTGCAGACCTCTAATCCCCAGAACACTTCTCTCTCACACACACACACACACACACACACGCAGCGCTCATACACGGCTCCTGCCTTCACCTCAGAGACAAGCCGAGTGGACTTCGCCCTTGTGGCCCCGCCCACTTGTCCCTCCTCGAATCAGCTTCAGCGTCATTTTGCATCGACGCATCTCATCTTTCCGGCCCGTCCTCACCGAACACGGCAACTATAAATGCACCCTTCCTCAAAAACCAATTTATCTGAACTACAACAACAGCAATAGCGTGAATGTTCTCGTTGAGGTTGTTTACGCGGAGTTTTCCCTTACTGCTTGAACGGTTAAAACAGACAGCCAATCAAAATTCTTATAAATTTTCAGCAGAGCAAGCACAAAATGGAGGACGATTTTGCCGAGAGACTATTGATATAACGTTACGGTGCGGCACTTCCGCAAGACGATGAGGTTGGCTGGCAGTGTGAGCCTGTATGGCGGGGGAGCAGGAAGGGGTTGGTACAGTGAGCCCAGAATAACCCGCTGCTCCCCAAGGGGTATACATGAGGGGGGGGGGTTTAAATCACCGGGAGAGACGTGGGCTGCCCCCATGTTAATGCTGCTATGGTAACAAGGATTTCACTGTGCTAGAGGTTCTCTCACAGAGCAGCTCAGGAAGGGCACAGTCTGGTTCAGCCCAAGTGACAAGCCTGCATCTGGAGCCTCTCCAGGGCTTCAGCAACTGTCCATTAGGGCCCAAAACTCGAGCAGCGATCCATCACTGTGCTGCCACCACCACCCTTCTCTCATCTCACACACTACACCAAACAAACGTGCTGGAGCAACAGACAGACAGACAGACAGGGCTTCCAGTGTTTTCTTTAGGGAGGGCTCACAGACTCAGTAAGGGGGGGGAGGGGCACACAATAGCCGATAATTATGGCCAATTAGAAGAGGGAACATTTGACTGGCACCTGGGGAGGCCAATCAAATTCAACAGGTGGCCAGTGCCGCCCCAGCCCCTGTGAGACATACATACATACATACATACAGACAGACAGACAGACAGACAGAGCCGCAGTCCGGGCTGATCGTTAACACACACGCTTAGGATAATGTTCCCTAGGGCGGTAAAAGCCGCAGTAATCAGCCTGGTTTCGTTTACATTTGTTTTCCATTGTTGTTGTAATTTGCATTTTGACGGCACTGCAGTTTACCCAGGGTAAATGCTTGCCAAGGAAACGAGGCGAAGCCAACAAAAGCACAACGTTTAAATGACATGACGCAGAACGTTTAAACAACATAATGCCAAAGGTTTAAACAAAATAATTCCAAACACTTAACATTACGCCGTATGTCAAAAAATGTAATTCCAAACATTTACATGATATAATTCGGAATATTTAAACAATATAATGCTGATAAAATAAACAACATAATACTGAATATTTAAAGAACACAATGCTGAATGCGTAAATACCAAGATCCTGAATATTTAAAATAACATGATGCTGAATGTTTAAACAACATAATGCTGAAAAATTAAACAACATAATACTGAAAATTTAAATAAAATAATGGTGAATTAATGGTGAATGCTTAAATACTAAGATCCAGAACATTTAAAACAACATCATGCTGAATGTTTAAACAACATCATGCTGGATGTTTTAATGACTTTCCCCACCATCTGCAGGGAAAACCAGAGCCTGATGTTTGGCAGCTCACTCACAAACACACACACACACACACACACACACACACACAAGCAGGTATGCAGATATGCACATTTGCACAAGCTCACACACATGCACATTAACACGCTCACGAAACAGGCACGTAGATTAGATAAGTTCGCATTCACACAAGCGCATACACGTGCACACGCAGGCAAAAACGCACACAAACAAACACGCCCACCCACCCCCACACGCGAGGATGGATGCGAAAGAGCGAACAGCTACAGCAAGGAGCGGAGAGAGAGAGGAGAGAGGAGAGAGAAAGAGGGGGGTGCAGTTATGTAATACCTCACCCCACCCCCATTGCTGGGGTCCACAGTAACTGGTGCCTCACATCTCCCTCTCCCTCTCTCCCTCTCCCTCCCTCCCTCCCTCGCTCCTACAATCCAAAGCACATCCACACAATCCCCCCTATTGCGGCTGTCCCTTTGTGTCAGAGACTCCTCCAGCTCCACCCAACCGCATCCAGCCCGCTCTCCTCTCCGTTCGTCCGTACGTCAGTCTGTCTGTCTGCCCGCACCCCTCAGTGAAAACATCAGCTTTTTGTCCCCGCCGGAGTGAAATGACTTCGCTGAATAAGGTATGCTGGGCTGAATCGCCCAAGTTTGTCTGAACGGTGACGACGCCACAAAAAAACAGCAAGAGAAGGTCGGGGAAAGGAGAGTAGTGCCGATATCGGTGCTTCAGCTATTTCTCAGGGCACGGCAGTAAATACCCCTCCATCCATGGTGCAACAGTGTTTCACTGCAGTTACCTCCAGCTGTGCCACAGTTTTCTGGATTAATGGTGCTGGTGCTGAAATAACCATAATCGGAGCACCACTTCAAAATGAAAATGTTAGCCGAATAAATAAACACATGTTAATTACAAGGGTTGAAACTAAAGCAAATGATTTAAGTCCACCACTCCTTAAATGAATCAATATCAATTAATTTCAAATTAACTATAATTAATCTGATCCTACCTATGGACCCATATATGAATCCATCAAATGCAGCAGCTGTATTCAAACCTGTGGAACTTCAGGCCTATTTTAAATTCTAGTGAAGATCCCGAGGTTTCCAACGATAGCAAAAGTGTCCTGCTGAAATACAGCCCTGGAAATGTGTATAAAATGATGCACAAGATATAAATATTTTCCATTTGACGTAATGCTGCAGCCATAAAAACATGGCATCCTGGGTTTGAATATTTTTCTCAATATAAGTGTGAGGTAGCTTCAGTGAAGCACTGCAACCAGCAGATACAGAATATGTATGTGACAATGTCCTACAACATGAAAAAAAAGCTTTTTCTGATTTTGAACCGACTTAAGGGAAAATGAAAGTGAAAATCAGAGTTTAAAGGGTTAAAATAACAAATAGAAAAATTAGAGATATGAAAAGAGTAATAAAAGACAGATAAAACAAAACACTAAAAAAACTTCACTTTCAAATGCGTTACATTGTACAACTGTACAATGTGATTTAAGAACAATCAAAGTCAGATTTAGTGACTCTGACTTTTGAAAATTCCCTGGTTTTAAAATACACTCTCAGAGCTGCCTAACATGCAGCCTCAATGCTTTGCCCATTTGTGCTATAAGCATGAACAAGTTCAGATGCTGCTGCCGGTATCTGTTTATAGATGTATTATCTATCCAGGTCACACAGAGATACTAAAACACATCTTTTACAGGGCAAGTAGTTTACGTAATGAGGTCAGGCACATAAACCTATGTAAACAGTGAAGTGGTTTAGCTTAAAGTGTAAGCTTCCCTGCTCATCATTGACAGTCCTGAAACACTGATAAAAATGGTACAGTGACATCATGGGGAAAATATCCCCCACCTCCAGCACTGGATGCTGGAGTTCTCATTGGTCCGTTGAAAAGCTTGTTAATGTCACTCAGAGAGAAAAAAAAAAAACTTCTTCCATTTTGGTCACTCATGTATGGATCACACGAGAGGAAACAAAAACAGTACATTACATAACCTACAGAGGGCAGCGCTGAGGCATAGCTGGTGGGCTCTACAGCTCTGTCCTCCGCACCAGAGAAGGTCAGAATCCCCCTGGAATGTTCCGGCGATGCTTGTGCACAGTAAACACCCGCGCAGGGAAAACATTCATTTTTCCATCCCATGTCGGGAAGGCTGTTGCCAGTAAACACTCGTTTTTCAGCAAAATTGACACACTTTTCTGTGGAAAATTCATGTCGCTTCGCGCGTAAGCCCCTGGCTCACTGGTGTACTTAAGGTCAGTGTTGGTTTGAATGGCACAAAAACACTGCAAGACTAAAAAGAAAACAGTTGTTACTTTCCAGTAAGTCAGATATTTTGGAACAAAAATGGTGGGCCAGGCATGGAAACAGCACGAATGTAGCGGAGACATGCCAATGGGCACAGATGAGCTCTTTGCAAAAAACCAAACTACTCTCATCTCTATTCCAAATGGGCCAACTAACTCATTAACCAGCCATGACTCATCACCATAACTGTTCCCACATTACCGCATTCAAAGTCATCCTCGGCGTCGTCATCACCGCTCTCATAATCATCTATAACCACCATCATCTTCATCATCACCACCATGATCATCACTACCACCCACATCATCATCCTCAGCATTACCACCCACATCATCATCCTCATCATTACCACCCACATCATCATCATCATTACCACCCACATCATCATCCTCATCATTACCACCCACATCACCATCCTCAGCATTACCACCCACATCACCATCCTCAGCATTATCACCCACATCATCATCCCCAGCATTACCACCCACATCATCATCCTCAGCATTACCACCCACATCATCATCCTCATCATTACCACCCACATCATCCATCCTCATCATTTACACCCACCCATCATCATCATCCTCAGCATTACCACCCACATCATCATCCCCAGCATTACCACCCACATCACCATCCTCAGCATTACCACCCACATCACCATCCTCAGCATTACCACCCACATCACCATCCTCAGCATTACCACCCACATCACCATCCTCAGCATTACCACCCACATCATCATCCTCATCATTACCACCCACATCACCATCCTCAGCATTACCACCCACATCATCATCCTCATCATTACCACCCACATCACCATCCTCAGCATTACCATCCACATCACCATCCTCAGCATTACCATCCACATCATCATCCTCAGCATTACCACCCACATCATCATCCTCAGCATTACCACCCACATCACCATCCTCATCATTACCACCCACACCATCATCCTCATCATTACCACCCACATCACCATCCTCATCATTACCACCCACATCATCATCCTCATCATTACCACCCACATCACCATCCTCAGCATTACCACCCACATCATCATCCTCAGCATTACCACCCACATCATCATCCTCAGCATTACCACCCACATCGTCATCCTCAGCGTTTCCACCAACATCACCAGCACCATCCTGGTCTGCTCTCCCTCAGCCTCTTGTCGAGTCTCTGGCAGTTGGGATCGAAAGCGAGCAGGCCGAGCCCCTCCCGTATCTGCCTACATTAGCAGACCTCAGTGCCCGACACTCAAAAGCAGCACTGATGGAGTCAATCCCACAGCTCCCTACGCCACTTGCGGGAGTTTTCAGACCGCTAGGAGCTAAAGGCGGTCCTTATGTAATGCTGGACTGCTGCGGCAGCTACCCAGCGGAGGAGGAGGAGGAATAGGAGGAGGGACAGAGCACTGAGCGTGTCCGAAGATGACAGGTCCCAACAGTGCCGCACGGCACAGAGGGGGGAAACAGGAGGCTGTCATGACGCCAGAAGACCTGTCCAAACACATCACCATCCAGGGCTTTGACTCGTCTACATGAGCACGCAAAGTCTGTCGAGATTAAGGACTCCTTATGGATGATTCAGAATAGCATGAAACCATGGGGGCGAAAACCACACAGTTTAGTGAACCACACAGGCTAGTAGGCCAGCTGTACAACAGTTTCCCTGAACTCCACTACATGCTGTAGCGCATACTTTTTCCCAGAAAAAGCAAAAAATGTATCCTGAGTCGGAGTTCCCACACTGTTTTAGTCACAAACACATTTAGTAACCAAGTCTTTAGTCAAAAATACTTAGCACCCGACTCTTCAGTCACCTACTGTTACTCCTACCCTTTGCTTGCCTATTATCTTGGACCACTAAACATTAGTCAACAAATTAGGCCTGCAGTTCATGGTCACCGATTCCTTTTAACCACCAAACCATTTAGTCCCCTATGCTTCAGTCAGCTATTATTTTAGTCTCCCACTCATAAGCCACCTATTCTTTTAGTTGCATAGTCCATTATTGCGTATTTTTAAAATAACCTATTCTTCACTTCCCACTAGTCATGGTTCCCTACCCATTTGTTGCATACATTTATCTATTTACATGCTTGGTTCCATACTTTTCAGTCAAGATTTTTTTTTGTCAATTTAGTCTGCTCCTCTGTTCACTTATACTTTAGTCCCCAACTATTCACTTCCAACATTCTCAATCATTAATTCTTTTCGCCACCTACTCTTTAGTCCCCCGCTGTTTTTTTAAGACTTTAGTGCCCCACTCTTCAGTTGTGTCATCTTCAGTCATCAATTCATTTCACCACTTATTCTGTAGACCCCTGCTGTTTTTTTTTACTGTTTTTTTTTTTTTTTTTACTTTAGTCCCCAACTATTCACTTCCCTCTCTCTGTCACTAATTCTTTTTTCCACCAAGTCTTTAGTCCCTTGCTGTTTTTCTTTTTTTTTTTTTTACTTTAGTCCCCAATTATTCACTTCCCTCATTCTTAGTCACTATTTTTTTTAACCATGTACTCTTTAGTCCCCAGCTGGTTTCTATACTTTAGTCCCCCACTCTTCAATTGTGTCATCTTCAGTCTTATATTCATTTTGCCACCTCCTGTTAAGTCCCCTGCCGTTTTAGTCACCCACCATTTTAGGCCCCAGCTCCTCTAGTCCAGGTCAGTGAAACCTGAAGTCAGATCTAAGTGAGGACAGGAGAAGGAACAAAAACAGGCAGGCCACAGAGACGTAAATGTAAATGCCAGCACTCAGGTCTCACGGCAGCATCTGGTGCCCACCTTCGCTTCACCATGAGGAGGGCCCCGAACATCAGTCTCCCCAGCTCATTCAGCTTTTCTGTTTTTTCCTCCTCCTAACATGCTCATTTTTTGGGGAAGGTTGAGGCCTGGATTATAACCAATGTTTCTTTTTCATTGTATCCTTGTGTGTGGATAGAAAGCTGCACAAATACGTTTGCACAATTGAACCTAAATGGGGTCTGACTGGGAGCTCATTTTTGTTAGCTACAGCCAGAGAGCGGACCGTCTTTACACCTGTCATGGAGGAGGCACATGTAGAGGGGAAAGTGAGCAGGCGAGGGAGGGAAGGAGCACTTGGCCGTGATAAAGAGCGAAGCCTTCCTGAAACGCTCTCCTGCAATAAACGTGATTAATTATCAGCGCTCTGAGCCATCTCGCGCACTTCACGAGAGCCATGAGCTTCGTTAGCGCAGCAATTAGCGAGGGCAATCAGTACCGAGACGAGGTCTGAAAATCCTCAGAAGCCCGAGGCAGTGCCATGGGGGGGGGTGTAGCTCCCACAAATTTTGCCAGAATCCCACACCAGGAATTTATCTTGCGGAGACTGGAGCCATTTCTACACACCCCGTGACTTTCTTAGTGGTGGGAATCCCAACACAAAAATAAAAAATGGCATGAGACGAGAACAAAAACAAAAATGCTTCCGTTTTTTCTTTCCCCTGCCTCCTGACCCGCTAAGAGAGAGGAAGTGAAACTTTGGCTCATGGATGAGTTTCACTTTGACCGTGCAGCTCCCAGCTCTCAAGCGACTTCACTTCTACACTCAAATATGGAAACGTTTATTTCCACAACGGCGAACCTTCACCTCTGAAACTGCACCCGCTTTGTACCGCGTGCCCTGAATGACCATTGTATTGATGGACTACTGATAGCTTCGCTGGGAAATTCTTTGTTAGCCCTCAAAAAAACTGCAGAAGCAGATAGCGAGAACCTTTGAATGCAGAGCCAGACTGGACTGTGTGCGAAGGGCTCGACTGAAACGTTTACACGAGAAAATCCCCTCCGCTGAATGTACCAGTTCTCGCTGTGCAGCATCTGCCGAGCGAGAAAAAAAAAAAAAAAAAAAAAAAAAAAACCACAGGTTCAGACCCAGCTGGATCTCCTTACAAACCGCCGCGGTGCAAGAGCAAGCCCTGCAACCTGCCGATGCAGCTACAGCAAACCTTCCAGAAGCTTCCTGTTTGTGTCTCAGTGCAGAAGAACGCTAATATTTTCGGCTTAGGCGTTCTTACACAACCTGGTATACACTTAACTGCACCGACCCCGCTGGAAAACAACAATTACAGAATATACAGGGCAAAATTTCTCAGCTCTATTTACAGAAGTACACTTTGCTCCCAGCAGTTGCACAGATGCAAACCCAGGGGAGGAAGGCTGGAGCGAACATCTTAACCCCCTTCTCAGTTTCCTCTATTCACCCTCAGAACCCTCTGAAATGATGTCCCCTTTTTCAGAGCTCCTACCCCTGGTTTCTGAAAACTCCAAGAACTCCAACAAGACCCATTAAGCAGGCAGGTGAAAACAGGACTGAAGGTGAGGGAATACCTGCATGTTTAACCCGAGTCCCCCTTACAGGAGCTCTCTGGCAGGCTTACGAGCTGCGTAATAGAGAAGGAAAAACAAACTGACCTTGCTTGCTCTGTCGCTTCCCCTCTCTCTGTGAGTTTTTCAGTTGTGTTTTAAATATGGTCTTCGCCTCAGCTCTCCTGGGACCAAGAATGCTTTCGAAAGGGGAGATCCGATGTCTTTCTGGCGACCTCAGCTGACCTCTCACCCCGAATAAAAGCCCCAAGCATTCCTGGAGTCAGACGAGTGCGTATAACTGCAGTGCCGCTCACACCTGTCTTGGCGCATGCACACATAAACCCGCAACTGCGAACGCGCACCCATACACACACACACACACACACACACACGCTCTTTCAAAAAGAAAAAAAAAAGTGTAGTTTCCGCCCCATCACCCCAGGCTCTGTGATCATGTGATCAGGGGAATTCCTGACAGGCAGGAAGAGCCGAGCTAAACCCAACAAAGACTGACGTCAGGCAGCGGCCACCACCCTCCTGCTGGAGAGACATCCCCGGAGTAGAACTCAATGCTTTTAGCAACAGCCTGCCCAAAGCAGAGTCAAACTATACTGCAGTTAACCCCTGCCTGCCCAAAGCAGAGTCAAACTATACTGCAGTTAACCCCTGCCTGCCCAAAGCAGAGTCAAACTATACTGCAGTTAACCCCTGCCTGCCCAAAGCAGAGTCAAACTATACTGCAGTTAACCCCTGCCTGCCCAAAGCAGAGTCAAAATAAACTGCAGTTAACCCCTGCCTGCCCAAAGCAGAGTCAAACTATACTGCAGTTAACCCCTGCCTGCCCAAACCAGAGAGTCAAAATAAACTGCAGTTAAACCCTGCCTGCCCAAAGCAGAGTCAAACTATACTGCAGTTGACCCCTGCCTGCCCAAAGCAGAGTCAAACTATACTGCAGTTAACCCCTGCCTGCCCAAAGCAGAGTCAAAACTATACTGCAGTTAACCCCTGCCTGCCCAAAGCAGAGTCAAAATAAACTGCAGTTAACCCTGCCTGCCCAAAGCAGAGTCAAACTATACTGCAGTTAACCCCTGCCTGCCCAAAAGCAGAGCCCAAACAGTTAACCCCCGAGAGTCAAACTAAACTACAGTTAACCCCTGCCTGCCCAAAGCAGAGTCAAACTAAACTGCAGTTAACCCCTGCCTGCCCAAAGCAGAGTCAAAATAAACTGCAGTTAACCACTGCCTGCCCAAAGCAGAGTCAAACTAAACTGCAGTTAACCACTGCCTGCCCAAAACAGAGTCAAACTAAACTGCAGTTAACCCCTGCCTGCCCAAAGCAGAGTCAAACTAAACTGCAGTTAACCCCTGCCTGCCCAAAGCAGAGTCAAACTAAACTGCAGTTAACCCCTGCCTGCCCAAAGCAGAGTCAAACTAAACTGCAGTTAACCCCCGCCTGCCCAAAGCAGAGTCAAACTAAACTGCAGTTAACCCCCTGCCTGCCAGAGTCAAACTAAACTGCAGAACCACTGTCCCAAAGCAGAGTCAAACTAAACTGCAGTTAACCCCCGCCTGCCAAAAGCAGAGTCAAACTAAACTGCAGTTAACCCCCGCCTGCCCAAAGCAGAGAGTCAAACTAAACTGCAGTTAACCCCTGCCTGCCCAAAGCAGAGTCAAACTAAACTGCAGTTAACCCCTGCCTGCCCAAAGCAGAGTCAAACTAAACTGCAGTTAACCCCCGCCTGCCCAAAGCAGAGAGTCAAACTAAACTGCAGTTAACCACTGCCCAAAGAAGAGAGTGCAAACTAAACAAAGCCCAAAGCAGAGTCAAACTAAACTGCAGTTAACCCCCGCCCGCCCAAAGTAGAGTCAAACTAAACTGCAGTTAACCACTGCCTGCCCAAAGCAGAGTCAAACTAAACTGCAGTTAACCCCTGCCTGCCCAAAGTAGAGTCAAACTAAACTGCAGTTAACCACTGCCTGCCCAAAGCAGAGTCAAACTAAACTGCAGTTAACCACTGCCTGCCCAAAGCAGAGAGTCAAACTAAACTGCAGTTAACCACTGCCTGCCCAAAGCAGAGTCAAACTAAACTGCAGTTAACCCCCGCCTGCCCAAAGCAGAGAGTCAAACTAAACTGCAGTTAACCACTGCCTGCCATAAGCAGAGTCAAACCAAACTGCAGTTAACCACTGCCTGCCCAAAGCAGAGAGTCAAACTAAACTGCAGTTAACCACTGCCTGCCATAAGCAGAGTCAAACCAAACTGCAGTTAACCACTGCCTGCCCAAAGCAGAGACTGAAACTAAGCTACAATTAACCACTGCATGCCCAAACCAGAGTCAAACTAAACTACCGTTAACCACTGCCTGCCCAAAGCACAGACTGAAACTAAGCTACAATTAACCACTGCATGCCCAAACCAGAGTCAAACTAAACTACAGTTAACCACTGCCTGCCCAAAGTAGCAGTTTAAATAAACGAAGATTAACCACTGCCGGCCCAAAGTACGAAGTCAAACTGAACTAAGATTTACCACTGCCTGCCTGAAATACAACACAAAATATGATTAGCCACTGCCTGCCCACAGCACATTCAGAATAAACTCCATTATTAACCCCTGCCTGCCCAAAGCAGAGAGTCAAACTAAACTGCAGTTAACCCCTGCCCGCCCAAAATAGAGTCAAACTAAACTGCAGTTAACCACTGCCTGCCCAAAGCAGAGTCAAACTAAACTGCAGTTAACCCCTGCCCACCCAAAGTAGAGTCAAACTAAACTGCAGTTCACCACCCCCCAAAGTAAACTAAACTGCAAACCCCTGCCGCCCAAAGCAGTTAACCCCTGCAGTTAACCCCTGCCCAAAGTAGAGTCAAACTAAACTGCAGTTAACCCCTGCCTGCCCAAAGCAGAGTCAAACTAAACTGCAGTTAACCACTGCCTGCCCAAAGCAGAGTCAAACTAAACTGCAGTTAACCACTGCCTGCCCAAAGCAGTTAACCACTGCCTGCAAAGTAAACTGCAGTTAAACTGCACTGCCTGCCCAAAGCAGAGTCAAACTAAACTGCAGTTAACCCCTGCCTGCCCAAAGCAGAGTCAAACTAAACTGCAGTTAACCCCCGCCTGCTCAAAGCAGAGTCAAACTAAACTGCATTTACCACTGCCTGCCCAAAGCAGAGTCAAACTAAACTGCAGTTAACCACTGCCTGCCCAAAGCAGAGTCAAACTAAACTGCAGTTAACCACTGCCTGCCCAAAGCAGAGTCAACTAAACTGCAAACTGCAGTTAAACTGCACTGCCTGCCCAAAGCAGAGTCAAATTAAACTGCAGTTAACCACTGCCTGCCCAAAGCAGAGACTGAAACTAAGCTACAATTAACCACTGCATGCCCAAACCAGAGTCAAACTAAACTACAGATAACCACTGCCTGCCCAAAGTAGCAGTTTAAATAAACAAAGATTAACCACTGCCGGCCCAAAGTCAAACTGAACTAAGATTTACCATTGCCTGCCTGAAATACAGAGTCAACCCAAAATATGATTAACCACTGCCTGCCCAAAGTAAAGAGTCAACCTAAACCATGATTAGCCACTTCCTGCCCACAGCACATTTAGGAATAAACTCCATTATTACACCCTGCCTGCCCAAAGCAGAGGCAAACTGAACCATGATTCACTACTGCCTCCCCAAAGCTCAATGTCAAACTAAACTCTATTATTAACCACTGCTTACCCAGAGCAGTCAAAATAAACACCATTATTGTTCCACTGCTTGCCCAGAGCAGTCAAAATAAATACCATCATGAACCGCTGCCTACGCAAAGCATAGCCAAATTAAACACCATAAATAACCATAGCCTGCTCGAAGCACAGTAAATCTAAACACCATTATTAACCACTGCTTGCCCAAAGCATAGCCAAACTAAACACCATTACTAACCACTGCTTGCTGAAAATATAGTCAAGCTAATCTTTACTAATAACCAATGCCTGTCTAAAACAAAAAGTAAACTCCACTATTAATCATCATCTTCCCAAAGCAGAGTCAAACTAAGTTACAATAAACCACTGCCTGCCCAAAGCACAGAGCCACAATTAACTCCAACATTAACCACTGTTTTTCCAAATTACAGAGCCATACTAAACTTCACATCTTTCCACCGTCTGTCCACTGACATAAGGGTCATTCCATGTCAAATGTCCAAATTTCAGAGAAATTTCCCACTTCACCATCTCAGATTTGGCTGAAAAAATTCCAACGGGTGCATACACCTCCTAATAGGATAAATCCAAAATTTTAGCTCTCAACTCCTAATAGTTTTGTCATAAAAAAAATATATTTTTGAAACTAAGTTCCGGCCGTTTTTGAACAGCGATTTCCGAGGAGCTGCTTTCACATAGCAATATCTAGAAAAGTATTTCAGCGAAGTCCTTCAGGGGTGAAAATCTGCTACTATAACTTGAGGAAT